>CM073314.1:296032-896032 GCA_037043255.1 Diadegma fenestrale
AACTCAGTTTGTAGGTGCTCATTGACATAAACTAGGCCTTGGTGAGGAGAATCAAACACTTCGTTCACCATTAGACGTTTTTTGATCCTCTTCCTACGAATAATTTGTTCGCGCGCAATGGGAGACCTGAGCGGGACTAACAATGTTTTTGTGCTGAAAGTAGACGCGTCATTGGTTCCTTCGACGACATGGCCAACGTTACGGTTGGTGACCTTGGACGGTAAATTTTTAATATCCCAAATATCAGTTAAAAAGTCCTGGGAATCAAGCGCGGTAAAAACTTTACGGACTATATCCATGGGTGTTTCGTCAAGGTCACTGGGAATGCCGGCGATGCTAATCTCCGCATGGAAAATAGCAGATCCAATTGTCTGTATATGCGCAGACATGTTGTGAACCTCCGATCTCGCTGCCACGACCTCGGATCGTACAGCCATAATGTCGGATTGTGCAGCCGCGATATCAGACTTAACATTAACGATTTCTTGAGCAACATTGCTATCGAGTTCCGCAAACTTATCGAGTAAATTCGAATGGGACGTGTCGAGTTTTGACACTTTCGAGTTTAAATCGTCGAGTCCCTCCTTGAAATCGATCATGGATGCACTCATGGTATTTACAGAGGTAGTAAGAACCTGAAGTTGATTAAGAACAGCGTCGAGCTTATCGGAACTAATGGGCATAGTCACAGGTGGAATTAACTCATTCAGGGAAGGTGAAGAGTCAGGCGTACGTGGGGTTAAAACGGAGCGTTGCAGTGCACAGTCGGTACAGCGGAACGTCGTAAAGCCGACAAGGTCCCGACGATCCAAGCAAAATTTTTGGATGGCGCATTCAAGATGAAATATCTCACCACAGTCACCGGTACATGATAATAAGCCTTCGGTGCGCTTGGGTAAACGCCGATCACACACGTTGCAACGAGACATAATAGGTAAAGACTTACGCAAAATTGCAGAAATAGCGAGCAAAGACGATGAAAGTGAGGGAGATATCGATAGCACTCGTACTCGTACTCGGGATATCGAATACACTCGTACGAGTGTATTACGGCACTCGCCTTCGGCTCGTGCCGCAATTCACACTCGTACTCGTGCGAATATGTATCATAAGCCTTCGGCTCATGCGGCAACTTCACGCGCGATGTAATTCGTCGCTTTCCGCGCTTGTTGCGTAAAATACTATTTCTTTTTTACAGAATCATAACTAAGGAAAAAAAAGCATCGCTTCTGTGGAGAATACTATCACGAAATAAAGTCGAGAAGGCCGTCCGTAAGTCGTTGTTTATTGGAAAAGATCGATATTTTGTTGGTTCATTATTTACTATTGAACGTAATATTTTCATTTATTAATTTCAGGTGGTGACGGGTGTGAATTCCATCGAAGATCTTGGATATATTGTATGCCAAATAATAGGCTGCAGTGCGCCGAAATTAAAAAGCTGCTGTGCGCTAAATTCCGGTGGTTTTCAGTATCTTACTGAAATACCCTGTGAAAAAGATAATATATTTGGAACACAATATCACATAAGAGTATCGAGATTTTATTGGCTAAAAATTGGCTTGTAGAAATTTTGTATCGATCAAGTCTCTTTACGAATTAAGCTTTGTTTCTATTTTAGGTTTTTTCGCCCATCTGCGGAGATTTTACGGTTGAGCCGCACTCCTCGTGACACTAACACTTTCAGGTTATTTCGCATGGATATTTGATACAAGATCGGAACATGGATCAATTTCGTGGACTATTAAAAATTGATGATCCACAGTTCGAAATGCAAGAGACGTGGAAAGTACAGCGACCTCGTTGAATTACTGCAAAACCCCCGGATCAAAAGCATATTCAGATATTGCATAGCTGTGAGAATTTCCTTACAAACGAAGGTGGTCATTGGGTCTGCTGTTACTACGATACCAAAAATATATACATGTACGATTCACTCAAGAAAAAAAAATTACATCGCCATCACTGAGAATATCTCGAGGCGTTATTTCCTTACTATTCTTTAGAAAATGTTGAATTCCCAAAACTCCAGCAGCAAATGAACGGTAGAGATTGTGGTGTTTTTGCGATTGCATTTGCTGTTTCTATTTTTTTCGGATCAAAACCAGACGGAGTGAAATATTTTCCCTCTCTTATGAGACAACATTTGTTAAAAATATTCAACACTGCTACGTTAGAACCATTTTCATGTTCGCCTCAACCCGAAAAACTAGGACACATGCTTGTGCCTAAACAACAGAGAAAGAGCTCAACGAAATTGTCCGACGAGAACGTAGAACGAACAAATACCAGAAATGATGAAAAAGCGTGGGAATCGAATAAACGCTACGACAAAAGTAAGCAACTCAAAATCGATGTGCCAAATAACAATGAATCAATTGTCATCGCTGTTCCGGGGCAAGCAGTTATTCTGGAGAATAATGTGAAAAGACATGCACCTAATAACAACAACGTTAATAAAAAACTGAAAGAAGAAAACTTTACAATCGCTTCTAATCAAATGACACCTGTTTCAAAAAAACCGCCTGAATGGAATGTGGTATCGGGTAACATCTCGGAAACTGCACGGCCTACGGCTGCTACATCTAAAGGAAGGAAATATTCGACAGATATGGAGCAGAAGGGTGCAATCAATTTTGAAAATCAGTTGCAAAGCAAAATGTCGTGTGAACAACGGCTTAAACAATCAAAAACGGGTTCTACGCTCAATTTAGAAACAGGAAGAAAAATTAGTATTAAAAAAAGACCAAGAAAAAATAATCATTATGACGATCCTAGTCCAGAAGTAATATCTTCTAAGAATCAAAAAACAAATTCATTTGGTAGCAACAAAAAAATAAAATCTTTCCACAAAACATTGCATTGTGTCGATGTGACTTCAGTAAAATTAAACGTAACCGGTGTTTCAAATGTTGCTTGTCATGAAGACGTTAATATATCGTCGAAGACAAAATTGCGAGCTTTGCAGAAGAACCGAGAAAACGGAAGAAGACGTAGAAAATTCATGGAAAAGAAATTGAAGAACCTAATGATTAACAATGATTAGGATAAGAATACAGTGATCCAGGAACGATCAAACGTTTTGAAGATTCTAGGTAAACAATGCCGAAAACGAGCCCTATCTTCTGACCTGTCAACAAAAAAGAAGAAACTTTATGGCAATACACTGAAGGTCGATGCAGCAATAAAAATAACAAAAAAATATAGGTGAATCAGGAATAAATTTGATACTCTTCAGCTATTATCCTCGAAAGATTACTACATAGCTAATGTTGCTCCGGCAATGAGTGGTCTGTCAAAAGAGGAACATATCATGGAAGCAGAATCGATCATAAAATGGTGCCTGCATGTGCGGAAGAAGTCTCTAAATAGTATGAACATGAAGTTAAAATTGATAAAAGAAAAAATAGAAGTTATACTAACCCAGCTTGCTGGATGTAACAATGTTTCGGTTGAAGATAAGAGAATTGTGTTGTCCGGTGCCAATAGAAAGCACACAGCATTATCTGAAGCTTATTTTGTAGAAACAACCTATGAAAAACCAGAAGCCTTCCCAGACGCTATTGTTACGAATATTAAAGGCCAGGCGATGAATATTTTACCCACTATGAGGAATAAAAAAGGTCAAATTACGTGGGCCTGTTCATCGCTGTGTAAGCTAATCGATAATAAACTTGTTGATGCTTATCATCATTTTTTGTTAAAGATACGCAATCGCTCTTTAAAAAAAATTCGAAAAGTGTTTTCCCAAATCCACACATGCACACTTCGACAAAAGGATACTCTGTTAGGGCACAGCCATGGTTGTTATGTAAATCCTACGATCTGCAAATCACTTTTTTTGGCCGTCGAATATTTATCGCCGCATTTTCTCAATGTGAGAATGATGAAGAGATCATTCTATGCACTACAAGCGACTTTGCGAAACTTATATGATTTAGATGAAGCGTTGGAATCGAATAAAATTGATATATTGTTAAAAATTGCAGAAGAAGCAAAGGAAAGGTCCAGATCTTATGCAACTAACAAAGAAATCGATTTAAACGAGGAGTCTATAATTTTAAAGCATTTCAAAGCATTCAAATTATTGGAAAAAAGTTCGTTAGACACACCAACGTTTGCTTGTGTGTCGTGTGAAAGACTTTGCTATCGCAAAAAAGTTGTGGCAGTGAAAAAGTTGAGAACCAATATAACATCTCCATTTTGGGAAGACTTGATGATGTACATCACAAAAAAGGAATAGAACCTGAATACGTTTGTAACTATTGTCTTGAGAAAATTCGTTCCGGAAAATTACCGCCAAAGTGTATTTTGAATAATCTCGATACCGGAGAAGTTCCAGAAGAAATGTTTGATCTTAATGATTACGAACAAATATTAATTCGAAGAGCTCAAGCATTTCAAGTAGTTCAACAAATGGGTACGGTGTCAAACAAAAATATGCTGCATAAAGTACAGAATTAAAAAGTTGTAGGAAGAAAATTCCATTTGCCGTTGCCAATTGAAGAAACACTTAAAAAGATTTGTCCTGCAACGGAACCGCTTAATCTCGAACATGAGCTGTACATTTTAGTACGTGGTATACCTACAAAGGCTAAAATCGTGTGGAAAAACTTGGTAAATATAAAAAAGGTATTCAAAGTCCTCACGTGGCTTAAGAAAAATAATCCACTATACTATGAAATTCAGTTACCTGAGTCTCCGAATTTACTCTTAAAGGATTCAATTGCAAATATCGAATTCAAATTTGAGGAAGGTACCCTAGATCACGATAGTGATTGCGAGAGAAATCGAGATGACTTAATTCATGACGAAATGCCGCCAGAAAATAACGATCCTGAGGGGCTAGAAAAGAATAAGAATACACAAAATAACGGACAGTTTGAAGTTCACGAAAATACTGAAAACATTGAAAAGCTGCGAATGAACGGGAACGCAGAATATATCAATAGACTGCAAGGAGTTCCACATAGAGAATATGTCGAGCAGCATATTGCACTGCTAACACAGAAGTCTCAATCCGATCCCTGTTATGAACAATTGACCATTCACCCAATGTATTCCACGAAAGAGAATAGATAAGCATCTGAACTTTATCAAATGTTGAAGGTAAAAGATCTGGCTATCGAATTTCGCTATAAGGCCCTCGATTTGAAATGTTTTCTAGTTCTGTATCCCTACGGTAATAATGGGCAACGTGAAGAGCGAGTGATTCGACTCACTGAGTTTTATTACATTAAGTCAAAACTAATGTCTAAATATCCTCGATCCAGACTGAATCAACAGTATCTATTCTACTTATTGAATGACAATAACATTCGTCAATTAAGCAGTGGTATATTTCACAAGATGAATATCACTGACGCATAATGGCGACTTACTGCCGGTAGCTATCTGAATCAACTAGCAAAAGGAGAACTTGAAGGAAACCTGGACACCATTTTTACACGACTGCGCAATACAGAACAATACTGGCGTATCCCGGGATCGAATCTGAATTGCATGATTCACTATTATGGTCCGGCTACGTGTTTCCTCACATTGAGTCCAAGTGAATATTTATGGTCAGATTTGATAGAATATCTACGTGAAGTGAATCCTTCAATGGCACAGGTTTCAGCCAATTCTTTAATTGCTGCAGATCCTGTCTCCGTATCGCGATTCATGGATAATGAGTTCCGAGCTATGTTGAGTTTTATATGCTCAAATTCTAATCCGATCGGTGAACTCACTCACCGATCTCTGTCCCTCTGTCTGTCTGTCTGGTTCTGGAGGCGCGAATACCAAACCAGAGGCACTCAACACTTGCATTTATTAATATGGGTCAAAGATGCACCCATTCTTGGTAAATCTTCAACCGAAGATGCTGCCATTTTCATTTTAAAGTACGTAACCTACAGATTACCCAACAAAGACGAGTCACCCACTTTAAATCGCCGGGTTATGTATGTCGCATCAAAATCATCATCATAACAGCTATTGTTTGCGTAGTAGAAAAGTGAAAAATCGTACTATTCGCGCTTGTCGATTTGGTTTTCCCCGACCCGTAAGCGATACTCAAATTATGAGAGATGTCGTCACTGCCGTGACTGGTAGAAGACTATTAAAAAATAAAAGCAGATTATACGATCTTCCAAGATCTCAGGTCGAAAGGAGTTTCAACGATTACAACCCTGCAATACTCACAGCTTGGGAGGGTAACATGGATATAGAATTTGTTGGCGGAGAATCTTCCGTGTTAACGATGTACTGCACTAAATACATATCTAAAGCTGACAAAAGTTATGCAACGAAATTTTTTGAAAGTAAGTTTGGAGGTAAGATGGCTGGATGTTAATGTAACAAGACGTCGAAAAGTGAAGTCTTTTAAAAAAATAAAGGAAGTGGATGAAAATTCGACCGACATTTCCCATCCAGATTTAGTAGATCATTATTATCCAACGAGACCTGCAGAGTTGGGAGAAACTAATTTGTATGATTTTGCGACGTGGTATGATGTAGTGCACACTGAACCAAAAGGAGAAGTTGAGTTTTATACATTAAGTAGTGGAAAATATTTGAAACGTCGTGAAAGAGGTTATTTAATAAATCATTTCAAATATGATGTGAACATGCAGCCAGAAAAGTTCTTTTTCGCTTCGCTGTTGCTTTTTCAACCGTGGGGGGATACAGCTGAACTCAAAAACGAATATGATACGTACGCAGAGTCTTTTTTGTCGATGGAAACTGAACTTACTACTGCTCTACAGTATAAAACTATCCAAAACTATCAGAGATACAAAATCAATTCAATTGTGCTAGAGAACTGATTGAGAAAAAAATGACTGAAAATGCCGAAGAAGAGCAAAATAATGATGGTGAAGTGGATGATATAGGCTGTATTCAAAGTGAAGCTGACAATGCCATGGAAGATTTTGCTGACATGGCTGATATACATGATGTTGCTCAAGGTAATCTCAGCCAAATGATTTCAGAATTAAACGCCGATCAAAAACGTATTTTCAACAATGTCGTGGATACCATTAAGTAGTGATGCCGTCGAGACGAGACATTTCTCGGCGAGACGAGACGAGATCGAGAAATTTCTCGTCTCGCACTAAATAACTCTAGTCCCGAGGTCTCGAGACGAGACGAGAAATTTTTCTCGACTGATGAGATTCTCGATCGAGACTCTCGACATCTCGACATTCTCGAATTTCTCGGTTTTTTTCGAGATTTCTCGGTTTTCTCGAGATTTCACGAATTTCTCGAGATTTCGAGATTCCTGAAATTTCTCACTCTACATTTGATTTTGTTTATGTTTTCGGAAGAATTTTGAAAAATCTTCATTTTCACTACGTGCATTTAGACAACCAGCGCCACGAGTGACGAACTTATAGCGAGAGGGAGCTCGTGAGGACCCCGTAGCGCTTCACTTCCCCGGCGGACTCGCGAGGCCTTGCGAAGCTTCGCGAGGTGTCGCGAGGCTCCGCGAAGCCGCGGGCTAGCAACAGGGAGCCCGTGTAGACCCCGTAGCGCTTCACTTCCCGGCGGACTCGATTAGGCACGCACGGCGTCCCTGAAATTGTCATCGTTTTCGAAAATATTTCTGACGATTTTCGCAATTAAAGTTTTTACGTCGAACCAGTTTCGTGAAGAACGACTTTTGGACGTTTCTGGACCTCGTCGGCACCATCTTTTCGTGTTGTTGAACACTGAAAAAGCGACCAAGTGAGTCCTTCATTTTTCACCGGGCGTGCGACGCCATTACCAAGCCAATTATTCCCTTTTCTTCTCAATCATAAAAAAATCCCCGTTTTCTGTCTCTTCTCGAAAGAGTTTTTCATCGGTCAATTCGACGCGACGAGTGTTGAGCCGCGAGTCGTTTCCCCAAAATTCCCTTCGAAGTCATTGAGCCCCTTTTTTTGAGAATTGCCCCCTTGTTTTGGAGCCAATAAATTATCGTTTTTGTTGAGCCCTGTCGTCGATGAACAGCCCCGTGTCTCTTTCCATTTCAAATTTGCCCCGGTTTATTTGTTTTCCCGATGCCGGCGAGCGAGAACTTTGTTTCGTTCGATCGATCGGGTCTCGGCGGGAAACCCGATTCGAACGTCCGCGTGGTGTGCTCGGCCGCGAGACTCGCTCACCCAGTGTTCCCTCTTTGTCATCACGTATTAAATTATCGCTGTTAAATTGTTTATTGTTGTTTTCTTTGACCTTTTGAGTCCATTTTGAAACGGTTGCTGGGCCGCCTGATCATGGGATTTCCATAATTACTATTTTTTCGATGTTCGAAAATGATTTTTTTTTTTTTTTTCATAAACCATTATATGAATACCAATTTTTGTTACTGTATGGTTTTTTTCGATGTTCAGATTTTATTTTGACACTGTGCTTCCTCGTAGGGGAAGCCATGTGACGGTAAAATTTTTTGTTTCCAGTTTCCAATGCCAATGTCCTTAAAATGTCCCAAAAGGTCGAAAAATCATATCTAAAAATATGGCCGGATGTGTGTTTGTATGTGTGTGTGTGTGTGTGTGTTCTGGCACTGCAAAATTCAAACGTTTATAACTCGAGAACGGTTTGAGCTACAGGGCTCCCGTTTTGCACGGATGTTGATCTATACCAGCTCTTCGTTTTTCAATTCCCAACAAGTTTTTAAAATTAACAATTATCATTGTAGATCTGAGCACAGTAGTGGACTCTCGTGAAAAATGAAGCGTTCCAACGTAATGGAGATTTCCAACCGCGGTAAAAAAAAAAAAAAAAAAAAAAACAAACGCCCACACGCTTCAATCAGATCCGATGCAAGTGAAGAAGACGATTTATTGACGACCGGTGAACCTAAAAAAAATTCTGGTGACCCGAGGCCGCTGAAAATCATGGTGACTGGAAATTTACCGTCCACTTCGTCGAATAATGATGATTGCATTCTGCAGAAGACATCCAAAACACAGCAAAAATGGTCTGCATTTTATGAAGTGTGCTCGGTCGATAGAGAAAAACATGAAAAATGCTTACTGTGTCTCAAGTCCGGAATTGATCGTCGAATCAAAATGAAGGATTCGAATACTTCGGGGCTTCAAAGACGTTTGCGAAATGCACACGGTGGCGATTCGTCGGTGAAAAACTTTGTCGATCCCAGCACAGCATCTGCTACTTGACAAAAAGATGCAAGAACATTCGAGCAACGAATTGTCGAATGGATGGCGATTAAATATCTACCGTTTTCGTTTTTCGATGACGATGCCACTCAAAATTTTTTCGTTTTCCTCAACGGAAACTTCGCCTATCCGAAACGGACCAGTTTGAGAGAAAAAGTCATGGACCACTTCGTGATGATGAGAGCAGCTGTGTTTAAAACGTTGAAACAAGTTGATTCAAAATTTTCTTTGACAGTCGACGGATGGACATCGATGGCTAACCGATCTTATTGTGGCATAACGATGCATTATATCGATAATAAATGGAAATTGCAGTCTCTACCTCTGGACTTCATTCCATCAAATGGAGCTCACACGGGCAAGGATATAGCCAATCTTGTGCTCGATGTGTCAGAGGAGTTCGAGATCAAATCGAAAATTCAAGGAATCACTCTCGACAATGCAGCTGCAAACACATCGTTCATAGCCGAACTCTCTGATCTCTTATCTGCGGAAGGCATCGAATTCAACGCAAGTGATTCTCACTTCCGTTGTTTCGCTCACATCTTGAATTTGGGGGTTCAAGATACATTGAACGCTCAAAATCTGGAACCCTCAAATGTCGAGTTATTTACCGATATCGACAGCTCTGACGAAGAGGCTGTATTATCTCTATGGGAGCAATTAAGAAAAAACAACGTCATTGATGAATTGAGAAAATTGCTGGTAAAGCTCAAGAGATCTGAGCAGTGGACGAGTAAAATGCACGCATATTGCGACGCCGTCAATGAGAAAAAATAAGCATAACGATAGAGGTGTCAACTCGTTGGAATTCAACTTATTTAATGTTGCGAACAGCACTGAATCTCAAGTCGGCTCTTAACGCACTTATGCACCGCTACGGAGAACTTCGAGATATGATTATCAAACCCGAAGAATGGGAGATCATCGAGACAGTGTGTGCATTAGGGTGGTCCTTATTTTGGGTAAGCCGGAATTTCAAACCTCTCACCCCTTGCATGTCTCCCATTTGCTAAAAAAAAAATGTGTGCAGAGTTTAAGCCCAATCGGACAATGTTTACCCGTGGCCCAAGAGGTTCAAAGTTTAATATTGGTGCCAATATGTAAAAACTAATTTTTGGGCTCGTTTTCGTGTAGAGCTGCGACGAAAAATTGCAATGCGCTATAATCCACAGCGTTTCCAACTACATTAATAAATAATGGATGTATAGACGCTGAGTTCAACCAAAAACTAAATTTTTTTTTTACAGTGGCCAGCCGATGAATTGTTATTCGTACCACCCATAACCTAACGTCCAAAACCTAGAACAATTTTACTGCGATTTGTGAACACAACAATGGAACGCCGGAGCAATACATCCAAAAACCTTTATTTAATCGGATCCTATACCAACCAAATTGTTGGTCATAAGTTGCCTTCAAATATTCAAGTGCTTCGTGTATTATTCTTTAACCTACGTGAAGTGCAACTGAATTTACGGGATAGTGCGCGTTTAGTGATAGACGAGGCCATTGTCTTTTGGCAAAAAGCGCGTATACCGACCCGAGATCTTCAACATTGCATATCGAAACTAGAGTCCTTGTACGATAAATGGAAAAACCTGCAAAAGCATATAAATAGACATACGGAAAACGACCGAAGTAAAAGAAAAATGTTCGTGGAAATATTCGATGACCTTTTCGATATTGCTCACGCAAATGCACTCGAGATGGTTCCAGAAGAAGGTAAACTATTTCTACTTGCGCAACGAGAAAAAGGACGACGAGGATCCTTAGTCGGCGTCGATCGTGGAGCGGTGACAAAAGAAAAAGCAGTTTCCCGGCAATTGGAAATAAAAGAGGAGCGAAAAAAACGATGCTACGAGGAAATGCAAGCACTTAGTACGGAAAATATTTCCACTTTTTGATGTTGTTTTTTTATATGAGGAAGATCATTATAGCGTCATGTTTTCCGTGAATTTCAGGCGAGCAAGTTGAATTGTTATCATCATCCGAACCATCGCAGCCATTAAGTTCACAATCACAGTCAATCACCAGTGACGAGCCCGGCCCACCACCATTGAAAAAGAGAGCCACACAGGAATTCTTCACTCCAAAACTCGCCGCAGCCTTCGATAGATGCAAAATTAGTGACCGGGATGCCGTACACATTCTGTACGCAGTTTTTGAGGCACTAGGACAACAGAAAGATATATTGATCATCAACCGTTCATCAATTCATCGCATCCATGAGCGTTTGCGCCAAGAACGTACCGAACAAATTCGAGAGAAATTTAGTTTATCTGAAGTCAAAGCAGTCACCGTGCATTGGGATGGGAAGTTACTTCCAGCTTTAACTGGAAAACATCTCATCGATCGCTTACCCATAATCGTGACGGGTAAGGATATCGAACAACTCCTTGGAATTCCTGAGCTGTCAGCGGGAACGGGAGTAGATCAGGCGTCAGCTGTACATCAGGCCTTGGAGGATTGGGGTCTTACTGACAAAGTACAAGCTCTTTGCTGTGATACAACAGCATCAAATACTGGCCGACTCCGTGGTGCCTGTGTTCTGCTGGAATAGTTGCTAGAGAGAGATCTCTTGTATTTACCGTGCTGACGTCACATCTTCGAGATAATTTCAAAAAGCGTTTTTGACGAGAAAATTGGACCGACGTCGGGACCGGTCATACTTCTGTTTAAGCGTTTTCAGCAACAATGGAGTAAAATTGACACAAACAACTTTTCACCCGGAATGCACAATGCGCGTGTCAATGGAAAGCTAAACGATAAAGCAGGAGAAATTCTTTCATTTGCAATGGAACGGCTCGGCGAACATCACGACCGAGAGGATTATCGCGAGCTTCTAGAATTAATCGTAATCTTCCTCGGTGGGAGCTCACCTCGCGGTGTTTTTTTTTCGTACTCCAGGAGCAATGCACCACGCTAGATGGATGGCAAAAGCGATTTACAGTCTCAACATTTTCATGTTTAGAACTTCCTTTCGCCTCACATCTCGTGAAGAAAATTCAATTCGCGACGTGTGCATTTTTTTGGTACTCGTTTATGTAAAAGCGTGGTTTTGTTCCAGCAATGCTATCGAAGCACCGTACCACGACTTACAATTTATTCAACAATTGTCTTCATATGAGACAATTGATTCTAGTATATCTCGCGTAGCGCTGAAGAAGTTTTGCGGCCAGTTGTGGTATTTAACAGCAGAAACTGCGGCTCTTGGATTTTTCGATGCGAAGATATCCGTACCCCTAAAGAAAAGAATGGTGGCCGCTCTCAAAAGTACCGATGGGATTTTCGAGATGAATAAGCGGCTCACTATTCGCTCCAGTGACGTGCCTGAGTTCATTTCTAAGGGCATAGATGATTTCATTTTCATGGACTCAAATAAGCTCTTTGTACGATTTGGTGTTTCTTCTGAGTTCCTTAACGAGGATCCGTCGACTTGGAACAGTAATCAAACCTACTCAGATGCGTTAGAATTCTTCAAGAGCGTCAGAGTGGTAAACGACGTGGCTGAGAGAGGAGTAAAATTAATGGATGACTACAATAAAGTCATTACAAAAAATGAAGAACAAAAGCAAAGTCTTTTACAAGTCGTCCAAGACTATCATAAAACATTTCCGGACTGTAAGAGATCTACGATGTCTGTTCGGTGACCGATGGATATACGTGTGTCTTGAGCTGTCGTGGTCTCTCTCGCTCGCTGCGCTCGGTTGACTTACGCCAATAGCGATGTCAAGTTGCTGGAGGACGGGTCGACCAGCGCTCGAGTATGTATACAAAAAATCACTCAAAAAAACATACGAAAAAACAGTCTTAGTCGAACCACCAACACGAACGCACGTTCCCTGAAGGCACTGGCCTTCGATCATCACGACCCATCAGGGTCCACAGGCGAGCGTGGCTCCGTGTGGCGAGATTTAAAACTCATATACGAGCCAGACTGGATTGATCCATATTCAATCCGACGAGGCATAACATACAAGCCCAATAGGGCAAAACATACACAGCCCATCAGGGCAATCATACGCAGCCCACCAGGGCAACCATACGCAGCCCACCAGGGCAAAATACACGCAACCCAACAGGCTTGATTCAATCAATCGAAAAACGCATACGAACGACCACGATAGTTCGAGACCACGCGAAACATACACACAATCTTGTAACACAATTGTCAAATCACAATTTCACATCGTGGGTTTTTATGCCGTCAGGCTTTTCCCACACGAGCCAATAAACTATTCAATTATTCATGGCTCAAAAATCATCGAGTTTTCCATTTTCTTGGATAACCCATCCCAATAACATACTCTTAAATATTCAAACAAAAAAATACGAAGGAACTTCGCGTTGAAGGACTTTCGCCATACAATGTCCAAGCATTTTTAAAAAAATCTAAAATAAATTCAATCATTTTTATTTATATACAATCACAGACGTGTGCGAATACCATCTCATGGCTCCTGCCACGAGTTTCCTTTGTATTTATATTCAATTATTTTCATTTAATTAATTATCTACGTCAATGCGACTAGAATCGAACAGCGACAGAATGTACAACAGAATACATGCTTTATATCTAAAATAGAATAATAATTTCATATTCAAAAACAAAATTGTTAACCATCAATTTTATTCATCGTCCTTTTTATTTCTGCGCACCTGAAATGCTAACATTACATCGCGAAATTTCTGAGGATCCGTTTCGTATACGCTTTTCGTTTCTTATCGATATCACAGTCGCAAGTATTCACGAGTTTCGATCAGAAATATTAATGAAACAAAATCAAACGCGATAATAAAACCAAAAAACCATTAGGAGGACGGGTATTGATTTAATTTGTGGACGCTGGTCGGTTGTGAAATTGGTTTTTTCTTAGGCACAACATTTTTACACATATTTTTACAAATTAACATTTTGAAATTTTGGACATGATTTTTTTTCACCGAATCATTATAAACAGAATATGTAATGTCTATGTAAAATATTCACTCACTTGTAGCTATCAAATTATTTCACCAATAGATTACGTAGAATGAGAATCTAATGCACTTTTGCATGAACTTATCTACGTATTTACATCTACAACTCGACATAGAAATTTTTGACGGAATTCGGTATCAGTACATTCAATTAGTTGTGAATTTAGTTAGAAATCTTGTGGATTATAGCCTGCTACGATTTTTTTTCGTTGGTCTACTTAAAAAAAGGCCTTAAAGCTCGTTTTTACCATTTAGCTACAATATTAAACTTTGACCCTCTTGGGCCACGGGTAAATGTTGTCCGATTAGGCTTAAACTTTGCACACATTTTTTTTTGGCAAATGGGAGATATGCAAGTGGTGAGAGGTTTGAAATTCCGACTTACCCAAAATAAGGACCACCCTAGTGTGCATATTTGAAACCATTTGACCATCTGTCAACGGTTCTCGGTGGTCAAACGTACATTACGCTGCCATTGGTTATTGTCGGGTTCAACATGCTTCTCGACAAAATCGAGACGGTAACTCATCAATTTGATGAGAAGCCATCGCGAAGTGACGTCGACGAGAAATTTATCGCAGCTTTTGAAGCTGGAAGAGACAAAATGATCAAACACTATAAAAAGACGAATTGCACACATGGTGTTGTTCTCATCCTCGATCCTCGACACAAAGTTGAAACGTTTCAACTAATATCTTGGGGTCGAGACATAGAAGCAGCATCAATTGCGAAATTCCAAAAAAAATTTCAAGAACAATATTGTGCGAATTCTACCGTCGATATGAGATCATCTTAAGGAAAAAGTTTTTCGGATCAAGGAAGCCAGGGATCCTTCGATTTATTCGAGCTTTATGAAGGCTCAACGCAGATTCTTCAGGCAGAAGATTATAACGAACCACAGCGAGAATTCGAGCGATATTGCAAGCTTGAACGGGCAAGCCAAGAGAAAATATTGTTACGAAATAATGTGGAAATAACACGGACTCCGATATTTAAATACGTGGTTATCTTTGACAGACACGTCTACTCCCTTTTCTCGTTCTCTCACGACTCCCTTTCCTTTCTTTTTCTCTCTCTACCCTCTTTTATTTCATGGCTTCTTCATCTCCACTCGTTACACTATTCCCCTCCCTCAAGAGTTGTCGTCCCGACAACTATTTGCCGGTTGCAAACGTGTCTGTCCTGTACCAGTATCCATCTTTATTATTCCATTCTTAACTATAACATTTTTAACTAACATCGTCCTGGTATTCACCCAAGTCCCGAGGGAAAAACTGAATTTTAGCAAAAAAACCTGGGAAGGAGCGATGTGTACAATTGTTAACATTTTTTTTTTTTTTTCAACATTCTTCTATTTTCTTCTGACTTCGTTTCTTCAGCCTTGCCCTATCTATGTCAGTCCCGGACCTGTTTTCTGGACCATCAAAGGGAAACAACATAAATACTGAACTTAATTACAACAAACAACTTAACATGCTCATCTTTTTTTCTTTTTTTTATCATTCTCCGCATCACGTTTTCTTTGAATCTTTATTTTATTTTATTTTTCAATCATTCCACATCTTCCAACCCAGTTTTCACTCACGGGAAACTCTGTTTGGGTAACCTCTTTTTTTTTTTTTTTTGTGTTCCACACGTTACCTTCCGTGAGTCTAAAAAGAATTTCAGAACCACGGGAAACCAAACAACCTTGTCAAGTCTTTCTTACGTTTTTTGTGCTACTTGACGGTTGTTTCTTGGGTTCTCTGGACCCCTCCAGATTCTTAAAACTTTTGCTCATTACTTTTTCTTTTTATTTCCTTTTTTTTTTATTCGTCGTATGGAGCTAGCCGATTTACATGAACGATTTTAAATCTCCTGTGAGCGGCCTTTTGGATTCGATACACGACATCGTTAATTTTTGTTTTTATAAAATACGGACCTTCCCAATCTCGCTGTAATTTTGGACATTTTCCTCGAACTTTATGGGGAGAATAAAGCCAAACTTTTTGTCCAATTTTGAACAACAGCATGTGAGATTTTAAATCGAACCTGGATTTGATTTTATCGCTCTTCAATGTAAAATTTTTTCTGACATCCTCGTGAATATAGCTCAATTTGTCTTGAAGGTTGTCTACGTATTCTGTGACTGTCGAGGATGACTCCTTAGTCCTTGCAGGATTTCCTCTGAGCATTTCCAGTGGAAGTCTCAATTCTCTTCCCATTACCATCATTGCTGGAGAGAACTCTGTCGTTTCGTGTTTTGAAGAACGATAGGCTAATAGGAAGAGAGGAATCCACTTGTCCCAGTCTGTTTGATTATCATTAACAAATTTTGACAAGTATTGCAAAATGGTTCGATTTAATCTTTCGACTAAGCCATTCGATTGGGGATGTAAAGGTGTTGTTCTGGTCTTTCCAATTCCCAAAATGTTCATTGTTTCTTTGAAAACGTTTGATTCAAAGTTTCTCCCTTGATCCGAGTGGATTTCATGAGGAATACCGAATCGTGATATTACTTCGGCGACCAATACTTCGGCGACTGTTTTAGCTTGAAAATTCGGCAGTGGGAAAACTTCTGGCCATCTTGTAAAGTAGTCGGTTACAACGAGTAAATATTTATTGTTTGAAGATGATTTTGGTAGCGGTCCGAGAATATCTACAGCCAACCTTTCGAAAGTACATCCAACATTATAAATTTGCAATTCTCCTTTTGTTTTTAAATGCGGCCCTTTTTTTGAAAAGCAGATTGTACATTTTTTGCACCATTTTTCTACGTCTGGTTTGCAATATGCCCAGTAAAATTGTTGTCGTATTTTCGACAATGTTTTGTTAATTCCAAAGTGTCCCCCAGTTGGAGAATTGTGACTTTCAAACAATATTTGGGGAATCATTTTTTTTGGAACAATTAATTGCAAAATCCTTCTATTCAAATTCGGGGATTCCCATACTTTGTACAATAGATCATTTTCAATAATAATCGAGTCCCAATATAGGAGATATATTTTGAAAGAAGAGTCTAAGCAAGAAATTTCTGACCAATGAGGGCGAGTGTTATTTTTTTTTAATTCAATCAAACTCTTGAGTGTTTTGTCTTCTCGTTGTAACTTTTTCCACTTTATAGTTTCATCGGTCTGACAAATAGTACGTCGCACTGATGTTTCCCCTTCCGAATTTATTGTTTCTAATTTTTCGCATGTTTTGCACGGATCTTCAGAGCAAGGTCGTCTCGATAAGCTGTCCGCGTTTGCATGATTCCGCCCAGCGCGATGGGAAATGTCAAAATCATATTGAAATAAAATTTCAAGCCATCGAGCTACTTGGCCTTCTGGGTTTTTGAAAGACATTAACCATTGGAGGGATGCATGATCTGTTCTAATTAGAAATTTCCGGCCCATGAGATAATGACGAAAATGTTCAACAGAACGTACTACTGCTAGCAATTCTCTTCGAGTCACGCAATAATTCTTTTCAGCTTTATTGAACGTTTTGCTGAAGTACGAAATTACTTTTTCTGTCCCCAATCGAAGTTGAGATGGAACTGCTCCGATTCCTTTATTTGAAGCATCTGTGTCAAGAATAAAGGGATCGTTTACCGAAGGAAACACTAAAATGGGTGGTTTTGTTAATGCTTCTTTTAAATTCGTAAAGGATTCCTGTGCTTCTTGATTCCATTGAAATGCACTTTTCTCTTCCGTTAGTTTATGCAAGGATTTGGCGATCGAAGCGAAATTTTTTACGAATTTCCTGTAATAAGAGCATAGCCCTAGAAAACTTTTTATTTCTGTTTTATTGGTTGGTTGTGGCCAATGTACAATTGACGTTATTTTGTCTGGGTTTGTTTGAATTCCTGAGCCTGATATAATATATCCCAAATATATTACTTCCTGGCGATTTAGGATGCATTTATTAGCGTTGGCCTTGAGATTGGCTTTCTTAAGTCTTTCAAATACAAGTTCTGAATTCTTTTGATGTTGTTCGAACGTTGTGCTGAATATGATAATATCGTCGATGTAAACTAAACAAATTTTCCCTAGGAGATCTCTGAGTACTATGTTCATGATTCGTGAGAATTTAGATGGGGCATTGCACAGACCGAACGGCAGCACTGTAAATTGCCACAATTCATTGCCGAACATGAACGCTGTTTTTTCTTTATCATCCGGATCTAGTTGGATTTGCCAGTAGCCACTCTTCAAGTCCACAACTGAGAACCAATTTGAGCCTGATACTGTTTCTAACATTTCATCTATGCGGGGAATCGGGTACGAATCTTTTTTTGTTATGGAATTCAAGACACGATAATCGATGCAAAATCGTATTGAACCATCTTTTTTTGGGATAAATATGGGTGGAGAAGAATATGGACCAAAACTTGGTTCAATTACTTTTTGCGTTGTCATTTCTTCTAATAGATTCAATGCTTTTCCTTTATATTGTATTGGGATCCGTCGGGGAGCAATTTTGAATGGTTTCGCGTTTCCTGTGTCGATTTTGTGTTTGATATAATCGCAGGTACCCAAATCGTTCGAGTCTCTAGCAAAGTTATCGCATAAACGAATAAAAGATGATCTAAATTGAGTTATTTGGTCGGTGGTCAATAATTCCGTTGATTTTTTATACAGCTTCATGAGGTTTTGAGGAATCTCTTGATTCTTATCATGGAATTCTATATACTGTGCGGTTACAATCCTTGCATTCTGTTTCATGTTCAATTTCTTTTCCATCGCCGTTTCAAAGTCTTTGAGCAGACCAGATTTTTGTAAGAAATCTAACCCGAGTATGCAGTTTTCTTTAATATTCGCAAAGACAACTTCTGATTCGATTGCCAAGCTTCCAATTTGAACTAATGCCTTACGAATTGTTTCAAAAGGGAATTGCTCTCGAGAAACCGTGAGTATTTCTAACTGTTTGGGAACGATTTCTAATTTGTTGATTGTATTTGCAAAGAGAGATGCATTTGCTATTGTGATGTCTGATGCTGTGTCGATTATCATTACACATGATTTCTTTGCAATTTGTCCGGCGATTTTTAAATACAGTGACAAATTCGGTTCAGGATTAAATGTCATTTTGACATTACAGGATTTATATTTTCCTTGAATGTTTCGAGTCGATTCGTTCCCCTTCGAATCGACTCTACTTAGTTTTCCGAACTTTTTTTATTTTTGTCGTTTTCCGAACGAGTTGGAGCTCTGCAGGTTCGTTTAGTATGACCGATTTTTCCGCAATTCCAGCACTCAGGTGCTGCCCGTTTGTTAGCACCTTGATTTTCTTCGAAGTGTTTTGAATTCTGATAATTTTTTTCAGTGGCAAACTGGTATTTGTTTGCATGGAATGATGAACCCATATTCTCGTTGAAAGGTCGCATGTATGGTCCGTAAACGTGTTTTTGCGAGCTCGATGCAAGGGAAAAATTTCTTTCTAAAAGATTTACCGCTTGAATTTCTTTTGCTCGAACTACTGCTACACGTAGGGATGAAATACTTTCCAGCCTGAGGACTCTCCGTATGCTGTAACTTGCAATTCCCGCAATAAAATGAGCACATGCAATTTTGTCCTTGATAATTTCATTCGTTTCAGGGAAAGCTAGTCTGACGAGTGTTTTCAAATCAGTCGCGAAAGTTGCTAAACTCTCATTTGGTCTTTGTTGTCGTGCATTAAATTCATTGAAGCTAATGTTCTCGAAATGTTCGATTCCGTAGCTGAAATTTAGTGCTGCTTTTACTTTTTCGAAATCTTTTACGTCGTTATTGTCTAATCCATCCAGAATTTCTCTCGCGGAGCCACGCAGGGATGAAACTAGTACGATAGCTTTTTCTTCATTGGAATAATTGTTAAAAATTGAAATCATTTCGAATTGTTTCAAATATTGTTCCCACGAGCTTTTTCCATCGTAAATGTCGGGTTTTAAACAATGTTTACTCAAGGTATTTTGAGAATTATTTTCACTAACGTTAGTGTCGTTCGCAGTTGAAATCAAATTCTGAATGTTTGGATGAGGGAACGACGAGGTAGAAGCAATATTGTCACCAGAAATTTGTGAGTTAGAGTGAAGAACGATACTACCGGGAGGTTCATCATTGAGGTTTTGACCATTTTCCGTTACGTTGGAATCGGTTCTCAATGTTTGGGTCGTTTCTTGATTTGTTTGGCTTGTCGTCATGGTGATTGCTTCGCGAGCGGCCTCCTTTGCTGCTTCGATAATCGTAATTTTGAATAAATTTAGTTGATTATTTATCTGTTGATGGTTATTTTCCAAAGATTCACGCAATTCTTCTCGAATTAAGTCGAATTGTTCTTGCATATTCGTGTTTCCTTGCACGGCTTTTTGACGGGTTTTACGCGAATTCATGATCGCGATTTATTGTTCTCCGATATTTTCTATTTAATTATTTATTTATTTATTTATTTATTTATTCCTGACGTGTTTATTCCCATCCCACTTCTGACACCAAATGTTACGAAATAATGTGGAAATAACACGGACTCCGATATTTAAATACGTGGTTATCTTTGACAGACACGTCTACTCCCTTTTCTCGTTCTCTCACGACTCCCTTTCCTTTCTTTTTCTCTCTCTACCCTCTTTTATTTCATGGCTTCTTCATCTCCACTCGTTACAATATTTTAGAGTGGTGGCGAAACAACTCGGATTCGTTTCCGAATTTATCAAGAATGGCGCGAGATTTCTTGAGCATCCCGGCGACAAGCGTCCCGGCTGAACGATTGTTCTCGAAGGCTGGTTTGATCCTGAGGAAACATAGAAATAGGATGACCAATGGATCAGCGAGAAGTCTGCTTTGTATAAACGGATGGGTGACGTGCAGCCTGAAATCAACAATTCAAGAAAATCTTAACCTGTCCACATAATAAAAGTTTATTTCCAAGTGTTTTCTTGGTACTCGAATTATTCGGGCCCAGCCCATACATGCAGCCCAAGACTCGCCGAAACTCTCGAGAATTTCGAGAGTCTTGATATTCGAGACGAAGAATATTTCTCGAATCTCGAGACGAGAAATACGAAATTCTCGTCTCGTCTCGCTTGACGGCATCACTACCATTAGTCAGGAAAAAATATCCTCTGAATGTATGTTAGCGGAGAAGGAGGAACTGGCAAGAGTTTTTTTATTAAGACATTGGGATGTTGGGTTAATTAAACCTTCGGAAAAAATACAGCGGTAACAGCTCCTACGGGTTTGGCAGCATTTAGCATTAATGGATTAACCATACATAAATCATTCAATTTACCAGTTGAACATGGTCAGACACCTAAGTATAAGGAGATTTCAGACATGGTTTTAAAAGTAATTCGAGATCAATTGAAAAACGTCTCTTTCATCATTATTGACGAAGTTTCTATGATATCAGACGAACCCCGGGACCTGATCGTCGCAAGGCAACGTTGGACAGATTCGTCTCTCATTTTTTTAGTTGCTCACTCAAACACTCGCTCCCGCACTCACTCACTCACTCAATCGCTCTTTTCCGCATTCACTCAGTCGATCATTCAATCGTTCACTCACTTGCTCGATCCCGGACTCAGTCGTTAACTTAATAAATCACTCACTCACTGACTTTCTCACTTGGTCTCTCCTTCACTGACTCGTTCATTCATTCGCCGTTCCATCCCGCATGTACTCAGTTGTTCGCACACATCTGCCCATCCTCCCTCACTCACTCAGTCGGTCACTCAATCACTCGTTCCTGCATTCAATCGGTCTCTTATCCAATCGCTCACTCACTCGCTTACACAGTCATTCTCTCATTGCTGATTTAAAATTTAATTTTTGTTTTTTTCTTTTTAATATTTTAAGGTGGTCGACAGCGTTGGGCCCGATGAGAAAGGGCTCATTACAATGCCATGTCCCGGTTGGTCGACACTAGGGTAGCCGTTATTTGGGCTTTGGCGAGAAAAATTTGATGCCACCTCAAAAAAGTAAGCAAGGTATACAGAAAAAAATCTGTCTAAATTTTGGAGGCGCTCGAAAAATTGGAAAACGCGCCATCGAGCGATTGAAATTTTAAACGTAAAATACATGTATTTTTCCCACACGTCAACGATTTTTTTTTTCCGAGTACAATATTGATGAGAAAAATTTGAAACTTGGTGCACTTATTGTGCATAGTATGGTGTACAAAACCTAAGTTTTTCAATTTTTTTCATTGATAATTTTGTCAATGAGAAGCTCTGTAAAGATGCTCATATTTCGTTTTTTTCCATTTTTGTTTCATATAAATTTTAAACAAATTTTTACTTGACTATGCACTTAATGTATGACGGAAATTTTTAATTATATCAAACTGTGAATATATCTATATATATAGAGAATATTTTTGATCAAAAATTGAATCCAAGAAATTGCCAACGACTAAGTTCACATTTTCAGTTTTTTTTAGCGGTTGAAGTAGGGTTTCTTTGTTTGCATCGGGATAATTCCACTAATAATCTGCAACAACCTGCAGAATAAATTGTTTTTAATCCTCGTCGTCAGTCAGTCTGTCATTGTAATCGGTTATCAGCTTAATTCTTCTTTCCATGACGTCATTGACAACGGTTAGATTTTAGGCCAGGCCATAGGCAACTAAGGTAGGCCGGGCAAGAAGCCAGCAAAGGTAGTCAGAGAGTTGGCACGTGTCTCCTCGGGAAGGCACTCGACGTAGACTAATTTGCAATCGCTCGCAAATCGATCGCCTTCCCGAAATCCTCGCGCTCCCCCCACTACGCCAAGTCCCTCGCGAGGCAGCGCTAGCTCGCCCTGTAGGCGAGACTAGCCGAGACGGCGCCACGCAGTGTTTCGCGGTGAATTCGAATTGAGCGCACCGCAGATTGATCAGATCTGCGGCACGCTGCAATTCGAGACATCCTCCAGCTCCTCCACCTCTACTCTCCCGTTCGGCAATCGCACCCGGCACCTACTCAGCCGTGTCTCGGGCACCTACCTCTTGGGGATCCAGGCAATGAACTGACGGGGTGAAGAGGAGGCCTCCCTCGCCACCCGCGGATCAGGTGGGCGGCGGTGGGCCCACACGCCACCAGGCAAACAGACCCTTCACCCCTGGCTAGCCCCAGATCCCACCTAGATTGAGGCGCCGGTTTGACGCGGACGGCGGTACCCGAGAATGAGGCCGTGGACGGTGCAGCTACTCGGCTGCTACGGCGAGGAGGTCACGGGGGGCGTTCAGAATGGCCACAAATCCAGCGTGAACCTCCAACCGTCCACGAGCGAGCCACGATGATCTTGGCTCCAATGCCATATGGGCGCGAAAGCCTTGCGGGAAAATCAAGGGGAGGACCGAGGTAAAGGCAATGCTACCCCGCGGAAGACGGGAGCGAGGGAGGAAAGAACAAAGACGCGAAATATTGAAGCAGCAAATTGAGGGAACTTTCGATCAGCCGCCACACGTCACTCGTTAGGCAATTTAATAAGATAATATAACATTCGCTCTCCGCTTTGCGACTTAAAGTGTCGGGTGTTCGATTCGCGCAAATGATTAAATCTAGTACGACAAAATAAAACAAAATGAAACAAAAGCTTAATAATTACGGACGATGAGTCTCCGCCAGTGCACTCCCCGAGGAATCGACGAGCGACGACCAAAAACAGGACCGTAAACCCGGTCCACTGGTCGACACTCATTCGTGCGAGTGGCGGGGCAAAATGTCACGTCACAGTATGTATGTCGTTTATTGCGTCCCTTTCGGGTTACACTTTTTTCTCTTTACAAACCTCTTCACAAAATCTTACGTGCTATCCTTATCATCTACGCTTCCTTAAGTCTATTTCTTACACTCCACTTCTTATTTTCTGTCCTTCCGCTCTCGCCCGTTTTCTTTTATTTTTCTCTTCTCTCCGTTTTTTCGCCGTTATTCCGCCATCTTCCATTCCCTTTCATTTCTTACTCTTTATTCTTAGCTTCTACACGCGAGAGTCCTCCTCCTTCCTGCTACAGCTGTAAAGCAGTGAAATCAGTGTTGCGTTCGGACTTGAAAGCACACAGTGCTGCCGAACGGACGTTTCTCTCAGATCGCTCCAGTTCAAAACTCTACAAATCGCTCAACTGAAAAGGCTTTGCTTGCTATAATAAAACTCCAATTTTCGTTAATCCCTAATCAAAAATCAGTTACAATTAATTAAAAAGTTTCTCGCGATGTGTTTACTACGCGAATAAAAATACTCATCGAAGTTAAATCACAAAAAAAAAAGACCTGCTAAGGAAATTTCCTCTCGGCGAAGGACTCCCACGAGGCCTCCTTCACCACCACAAATTCTTCTCTGTCTCCTCCTAACCGGGTGAGTTCGTTCTATTGTTCTCGTCTTCTGTCTCTTTTATATTTTAATAGTTTTGTTAATTCGGAGTCTTTGATAAAGAAATCTATAATCAGAGCTGAAAGAAATAGCTCAAATACCCAGAATAAATCTCTCTGGGCCTGAGCCTCTCCATTCCGCATTTTCATTTCCGTTATTGCTACATTTGGAGGGTATTTGCTGATTACAAGCTGTATAAATGCACTCGTTTTACCTATATGGATTAATTAAATGATTAATCAAGTGAATAAAATAAATGGTTTCTCTTTTCTCTTGGTTCATAGTATTAGAAATTCATTTGAGCTATAATCATAACTATCTTGTTTCCTATTGCTCGAGTGGCCGGTAAACAGGTCCATAAACTTTTATGACCCTGTCTAATCCTCTACCAGGGATTCATCATTATATTGTTCGTATACTTAAGTTATAGATATAGTATTTGGCTATATCCAAATATCGTCGACAGTTCCTCGGTAAATTTCTATTTATCTTTATCCGACCACTACGTGTACGGTTATTTAATCTATCTGTCAGCGGTTCTCTTAGGAAATCAACCCAGTGCTGTGAAATCGCACTTAATTAATATCGAAATCCTCTAGTCATTTTCTCAAAGTCAATTACTTATTTCCGTTTTATTTCGTTTTTTTTTTTTTTTTTTTCCTCTTTCTTGTTACGATGTGAATACATATACGAGACTCCTCTTTATTCTGTGTGTTACATATTTATATATTTATTTAATCTATTACTCTTGCTGTTTCCATAATGGGAAAGAAATAGCAAGGAAGATAGAAATAAGGAATGAAATACAAAAGATAATACCATATAAAAACTATAGTCCTTGTCGCCATTAATATTTCGATAATTTAGATCAATTAATTATTTAATATGCCTCCCCCTATAGGTAATAACAAACGCCTTAGAGAGAATTCATCTTCTCCCGAAAGTCTCACTTCTAATTCTCCCCCTACTGATAAAACTCCCGCCCAGAACTCTAAAGGACTCTCGGCTAAGTCCACCTCTCGGGAAACCATGATCCCCTCTCATATATTGAGACAAATTAACAACCGATACTCAACCAACTCGACAGGGCCTTTTTTGGTCCACGTCATGGACTCAATTCCCGGAAACCATCTGGGTAATCTCCACCCGATGAGATTAGGCAAAGAATTTGCCTCGTTTAATAACGACCTTCTGGAGATAAGACCCTCCGGCAATGACAAGATCATTTTGACTGTTAATAGCGCCGAAAATGCAAACAACCTCGTTAATTCAAGCGTTAGAAATATCAATCCGAACTGGATTGCATTCATCCCAGACTACCGGGTCTCTACTCCGGGCCTAATTAGAGGAGTCGACCCAGACATGTCGACCCAGGAGATCCTCGAAGGCCTAAGAGTCTTTCCTCCAGATATTAAAGTCTCTCATGTAGAGAGATTGTCAAAAAATGCAAACATTTCTGAAGCGCAAGCCTCTCCAAAAGGCCCCCTAACTCGAATTCCAACGAATGCTATCAAAATATTTTTTGAAGGCCCTACTCTCCCAAAATCGGTCTCAATATGGTTTTCCAAACGAGATGTTAATCCGTATATTCCCTTCCCCAAAATCTGTTTCAATTGCTTTATCTTTGGCCACGTCAAAGATCAATGCCGAACAAAATCTGAACGATGCACAAAATGTTCTGGGAATCACTCCCTGGACGAGTGTTCAGAAAGAAATTTCTTTTGTCGCAATTGTTCGGGGGATCACTCTCCCCTAAACAAACAGTGCCCAGCGTTTCTATTCTATAAAAAAGCAAACGAATATAAATATCGAAATAACGTCACCCTTAAAGACGCCAAGCGACTCCTTAAAGAAGAAGCATTGGCCGATTCTGTTCCCCCGGCTATAAACAATAATCGGGAGTTTCCGAGACTAAGGGGCATCACCCAAGACCTCGCTATTCCGTCCTCTTCTTCGATCTCCGCTTTACGCACTCGATCTTCATATAACAATCCAGTCGATCCTCCAGATGGGAATCTAGATCTTACTTTTTCCCTTGATCAAAAATCCAAAAAAACCTCTTGCTCTAATATCCGTGGAATAAATTCTACTACCTCCTCTCCTGGCTTACCTAAATCTCAAAGGACGTCATGTCAAAAACCTTCTAGTGCATACCCACAAAAAAACCTTCTCTCTCAAATATCTCCTCGAACCAGTATCGATCCCCAGCAACAACATGAACAACATCAATTCGATCAGAGCATCAACTTTGACTCAACTGAACCTTTCATGGAAGAAAATTCTTCGTTATCTAGTTCATCCGATACTAATACGGAAATATTAAATATTCAGGGCATAGTCAAAGCGGAAATCTCTAGGATAATACAAAATTACAACAACCTCATTATTGAAACGATAAACAACAAAAACCCTAATGAAATAATAGAATCCGCCATTACTACGGGTGAGCAATTCATAAACAATCTATAATAAATTCCAGCAGTAATCAATTCTAACACTTCGGGCCAATGGAACTGACTCCATTGACTTCTAAGTTGAATGACCTACGTACTCTTATTTCTCCTTAATTTCTACTACTTAACCTTACAAGAATCTTGCTTACAAAACAAAAATTCTCTGTCCATCCCGTATTTCTTCACTATCAGGAAATAAAGATACTCAAGACTCCACCGGGGGAGGAGTATTAATAAGGATTAGGTACAATATTCCATTCCAACAACTCTATTATTAGGCCCCCTGAGAAAGAAGGGAATAATTGATGATGAATCCGGTAGGTTCGGGTATTTCTCATGTATGTAACATTAACCATCTTATTTGGCATTGCCAGCTTCTAAATGATTCAAGAGAAAAATTGAAACGGATACTGCCTAGAGTTATATCTCTCCAAATGGGCATTTCAAAAAAAAATGTTAAAAAACAAAAATTTTTTTTTTAACTCGTTGATCCCAATCCGCGAGTTCATTATTCACAACGGTCTGTCTTTTTGAAATTCGCGGTTCTCCCGAACCTCCTTCTGATATATGGTCAAAGGGATAGTGGGGAGACCTACCCATAAGGTTTTATGATCTATTCTGGTTAATTAAAGGCAAAAATAAATATATTCAAAATGAAACAACAACAACAAAACAAACAGCATCAAAAACTTGTGTAGACTCGTTCTTATTCCAAACGAAGGCGGGAGCAATTTGTCGACTTCCGGTTTATCCAATACATCCGTCCCCTACAAAGGGAGATTTCTCCTTCCACTGTTTTCCTGCATCATTGCTGCCAACATACTCATCCAATGGAGGATTTCTTCTTCCAACACAATTGATGTGGCACATTCCCTCTCCTAGGGAGATAGCCAAAAGAAGGACAAGAAGAAGAAGAAGAAGCTTCTACACGCCGCCTTTTTTTCTCTCTTTTCTTCGTTCACCGCCCTATTCTTATCTTTTACGACCCCCTCTGTCAATTCTCTCTCTCTCTCTCTCTCTCTCTCTCTCTCTCTCTCTCTCTCTCTCTCTCTCTCTCTCCGTCTCCGTCCCCTCTTAACACCTTTTGCTCCCCCTCCCCCTCTCTCCTGCTGTGGAGAACGGATTGAATCTAAATTTAAAGAAATCAAAAGTGATTATCTTGGGAAGTGGCGTCTTCATAAACCAGATCGACCTCAGTACACTACCTCCTATCACTGTTAAAAATGTATCGCTTCCCTATGTCAGCGAGGCTAAGAACTTGGGCGTGACTTTTGCTTCTAATCTTTCATGGAGGAAACACGTGTTATCATTGTCGAAAAGAGTGCATTTTTCATTATTTAGACTTAAATATAACAAAGGTGCGTTATCTACGGAACTCAGATCTGTGCTTGTTAAATCACTCATTTTTCCTATCTTAGATTATTGTTGTCTTGTCTATAACGATTTGACGGATGAATTAAACACAGTTCTCCGAAGACTGATAAACTACTGTATTCGCTTCATTCTTGACTTACGATCGGATGTCGATATTTCCCCTTTCAGAAGGCGTTTAGGCTGGCTGACAGTGGAATTAAGAAAGTTATATTTCATGGGAGTAATGATGTTTAAGGTACTTGAAGGGACAGCTCCGTCCTATCTGATAGAATTATTTCCACCTGCACGTCCAGCTATTCGCCCCTGTCGTCAGGCCACACAATCTACTTTCCTAATTCCTAACCACCGCACAGCTTCTTATCGTAATTCCTTTGTTTTGTCCGCTATGTATTTCTGGCACTCTCTCCCTGCACAGATTGACTCCTGCACGTCTCTCGCAGTTTTTAAGGCTAGTCTATTAGCGTACCTGCGAACACTTGACAGTGACGCTGCCTAGCTCATCCTCACTGGGTTTCATGAATAATGCCCTTACTTATGCTACTTATGCTAGTTATTTTTATTTTTATCTTATTAAATTGAAATTGTTAATCTTATTATTGCATTACAACCAATAATTTGTTTCACCTTCTCCTTTTTGGTGCTCTTTATTGTATTCCCATGCGTTGAACTATTCCATCGAAATCGTTATGCGTTGCTTTTTCGATTATTTTGCGATTAGTGTTGTAGAGGTTGAACTCACCTATAGACTATACAGTCAAAGTTGTGATTATATTGAATTTTGTTTTTGTAAGGTTGTTCCTCAACCATTATGTTTCCTATTTTTTGTAAATTTTGCCTCAAGGCTTTTTTGCCAAGGCTTAAACAAAATCAATCAATCAATCAATCAATCAATCTCCGTCTCTCCCACCTCCGCTTCCGCTCTTTCATACCATTCCTTCGTTCATTCTTCTACCTCTTCCTCATCCACACCATGCACACTGCTTCTCTCTTCTCTTCTCTTATCCAAACTTTCCATCCATTTCTCTCCCTCCCTTCCCTCTTCCAGGATTTTCCTTATCCTCTCTCCTATGCCTTTTTTCGCTTGTTCCCCCCCTCCACATCTATCCAACACATGCTCCCAAGATTCTTCTTCTTCTCCACACACCCTACATTTTTTTCTTCCTCCGTTCTCCAGTACTGTCCCTCTTTTATCTCATTCCCCAGCCTGTATTTGGCCATCCTCACGTATCTTTCCTCCCTCCATCCCACCCTTAGGTATCTCGGTCTTTCCTCTGTGATAACTTCTTTGTACCAACTGTTGTACCTCGACTCCCTTATTCTCGTCTCCTTCTCCTCTCTCTGCTCTCCTCTGTCCCCTTCCTCCCATTCCTCGAATTCGGTCTTTTCCCTTCCCCCTCGTTCTTCTGTCCTCCTGCTTCCCGCTTTCTCTCTCCAGATCTTCCTCTTTTTTTCCCATCCCGACATGGCCCTCCCCTCTCGCTCCCTCTTACCCATCTCCTCAGCTCTCTCCTGGCTGGTTACGAGTGAGACGTGTCAAAGTGAGCTCTGAGTATTGACTACTGTATTTATCATATTTTCTATCGTAAAAACACCAAAGTGCACCACCGGGTGCGAAAGCCTGTGCGTGCTAGCTGGCCGCGAACTCGTTACTCTGTGTTGTGCAGTTTCCGTGTAATTTTATTTCTTAAAAACTTCTTGTGAACTTTTCGTCGCAACCGTATCAGTTTGGCGACATCGCGCCGCTCTATCGCGCAGCGCCGGCTTGTTGTGTGTATTCATGTGTATCTCGTAAACAATCGTATTCTATTTATATCTCGAGTGTAAGGATAACTCGAATCGTTTATCCAGTGTGAAGACTTTAAGACTTTAAATTCGAGCGAGCGTATACGACAACAGCTGTGTTGTGTATTATTTGCGTGAACGCGGGTTCTTGGTGTCTGTGCTCTCCCTGTGTACAACATCGGTGAACGTATACTAGCTCTCTTTCACTATATGCCTTTCTTTTCTTTGGACTTTGGACTTTACTTGACACTAACGATATTCCCGCAGCGTGTTTGTGTGCGCCTGTGCCTGTGCTCTAACTGGAGTCCTCTGCTATAGCTTACCACCTGTCACAGCGAATTCTCGAATAATGCCGTCGATCAGCTGCGGCCTGTGCAAAAAATTTGTTGCGGCCGATGACGTTGTGCACCTCTGCTCCATTGAAAACCACGGTTTTCATAGTACGTGCATTAAGAGTCGGCTTAACATCACCTCCATGGCCGAATTACCATCAAACCAGTCGGTCAACTGTTTTTCTTGTCACAAACGTTCGGCAAGCACATCGAGTCTCCCGCCTTCCGTAGCGCCTCCGGAATGCGCGCCCCCCTCTCTATCTAATCAAATCGCTAGTCTCGCGTCTGTCGTCGCCTCTATCTCCACTAAACTAGAAAAGCTCGACAAATTAGATCACGTGGTGAGCGATGTCGCTGCGATCAAGGAACAGATGACCGGGATGGACGACCTTCGCGAAGATGTTCGGGGCTGCCTGGAGAAGATGAACTCTGTCTTTACGCGACTGGACAACGTGGAGTCGACTACGACTACGCTTTCCCACGGTCATGACACTCTCTCCCAGCGGGTCGAGGAATTGGAAAAACGCCCACCTGCTCGCGCCTCGTCTCCTGATCAACGACTCCAGAACCGGGTTCGGCAGCTAGAGTACGAGCGCCACGCCAGGGACATTGTCATCTCAGGGCTACCTGAATCGAGCGCCGGCGATCGCACTCTCGTCCAATCTCTCTGTGAGTTGTTAGGCGTTCCTGTCGATGACGAGAAAATCAAACAGCTTAGGCGTATGCGCCCTTCCGGGAATACCACCGCTCCGCGCTCACTCTTCATCACGCTTGGTTCATCAGACCTGCGTAACGCTATTATCGCAGCGAAACGCTTGAAGGGGCCGATCAACGCGAAACAAGTACATGCTGAATTCCCCGAGACGCAACGTGTTAACGTCAATGAATTCCTCCCTGCTGAGCTCCACGTCCTCTACATGCGAGCAAAAACTGTCGCGAAAGAAAAACGGTACCGCTACGTCTGGATCCGCGACGGGTGCGTTTACGTTAAGAAGAACTCGGATTGTCAGGCGATTCGTATCACCGATGCTGATCAACTCGACTCTCTTCCCTGACTAACGCATGCACCAACTACGCCATCGATCGATACCCGCACCGTCCCGAATTTTCGAATCTGTCACATCAACGCCCAATCAATCCTACCTCGCCATGCTGAATTTTCGCAATATTTCACAGAGCATCGTCACGATATCATCCTCGTCTCGGAATCTTGGCTTAAGCCTCATATTTCAGATGACCTCGTAAGTATACCAGGATACAATCTTATGCGTTGCGATAGGATTGGAAAGGGGGGTGGAGGTGTTTGCATTTATACTGACGACTCACTCCAAACTAACATTATTGCATCATCGGCATCTCCGTCTTATTTACCTGCGCCCGAATATCTTTTTGTCACGGTCAATGGTGCTAATCGGGGGAAACTACTTGTGGGCGTCGTATACAGACCGCCCAAGATAGCTTGGTCGGATAAAATTGAACTTCTTCTCGCCTCAACCTGTCAAGACTTTGTATCCAAGGTTATCATGGGGGACTGGAACGCGAACTTTTGCTCGATAAACCCGGACAGTTCCTACCTTCGTCGAATTTTCAATTGCTATAACCTAGATATTGTAACATACGAACCTACGTACCACACTGCTACATCCTCTACGTGGCTTGATCTTTGTATCGTCGACTCTATCGAAAAAGTATCCGAACAGGAACAAATCTCTCTACCGTTCGCGGCCGGTCATGATCTCATCGGCATAACTTACGACTTTGTTCGACCACCGATGACTCCTCCGCATGACTCCCTCCGTCGCAACTGGAGCGTTCTGCGCGATCCGAATCTCTCTGAAGGTCTAGCATCGCACGACTGGTCCTCTGTCATCAACTCAACGGATCCCAACAACAACGTAGCTGAATTTAACATTGCTCTCAACAGATTTCTCGATGTACATGCTCCGCTTCGTCCGGTCACAGTCCGCCGCCCATCAGTACCCTGGATGACCCCGGAACTTCGTGCTTTGATTTCCCAGCGCAACCGGACTAGAGCAAAATGGCGGCGCACGAAAAATGCTCTGGTATACTCGGACTATAAGGCCCTGAGGCAACGCACGCAACTCCTACTTTCGCGGACGAAAACAGACTACTACGCCCAACGCCTTGCTGTAATCTCAGATCCGAAACATCTCTGGCCGGAACTCCGACGTCTCGGGATTGTGTCTGGCAGACAACACGCTGAAATTGCAATTGCCCCTGATGAGCTGAACGCATACTTTTGCTCGGTTTATTCTGCTGCCACTAGCGCCACACCTGACACTCTGCAGACAACGCGTGAATTCGATGACTCACAGTTCTTCTTCGCCCACATTACTCCTGAAAGTCTTGTACACCATCTCTCTCTTCCTGACTCTCATGTCTGCGGCCCTGATAGCTTCTCGGGTTTTCTTCTCAAGCACTGCACCGGTCCACTATCCTACTTAATTCTAGATATTCTAAACTGCTCGCTCATGTCCTCGGTTTTTCCATCGCCGTGGAAAATGTCCTACACCACTCCTATCCCGAAGATTAAGAATCCCTCCGTCCCGTCAGATTTCAGACCGATTTCACTGCTCTGTGTGCTTTCAAAAATTCCCGAGAGGATCGTACTAGCTGATCTCACACAATATTTACAACGTGCTGCTCTCACTGATCCTTATCAATTTGGATTTGTGAAAGGAGGCTCCACACAAGCCGCTCTAATCAAAGTTGTTGATGCTGTGCGCCTTGCGATCGATCGTCGCGAAGTCACGGTACTTGTCCTGTTTGACTTCTCAAAAGCTTTTGACACCGTCGACCATTCGAAGCTAATCGTGAAACTTGCGCGGTTGAATCTTTCTCGCTCAACTCTGCGCTGGTTCTGGTCATACCTCACAGGGCGCAGTCAAGCAGTTCGGACATCGCACGGTCTCTCCAATTGGCTACCGGTTACGTCCGGCGTCCCACAAGGTTCGGTACTAGGCCCAGCGCTATTCTCCATCTTTGCCGCCGACCTTAACGACGTGGTGAGAAACTGCAGCATCGTCAAATACGCCGATGACCTCCAAATATACGCGCACTGTCAAGCTGAGCACATCGCCGAATGCGTTGCTCTTATTAATGAGGACGTATCTCGCATTTCCGACTGGGCAGATTCCAACCTTCTGCGACTTAACCCTGCTAAGACGCAGGCTATGATCTTGGGTTCAGCCCGCATCGTCAACAGACTGGAACAATCAGCTCTCCCGCAAGTCAAAGTGCGCAACGATTTCGTCCCGTACGTCAATGTCGCAAAGAATCTTGGCTTGCTCATGACCCCAACGCTGAATTGGCGCGAACAAGTCACGTCCATCTGCAATAGAGTATTTAAAACTCTATATCAGCTCAAGGCCAATGGACAAGCACTTACAGCGGATCTCCGTCGGTTACTTGTCGCCGCCCTTATCTTTCCTATCTTCGACTATGGCTCAATTCTACTCCTTGACATCACCGGGGTTGAAGACACCCGTCTCCATCGTGCCCTCAACGCTTGTGTCCGGTTTGTCCTCAACGTCCGCAAACACGAGCACATTACGCCATTTTATGAAAAACTAAAATGGCTCAAAATCGCACAACGCCGCAATTATTTTTTAGGCGCCTTGGTCTACCGTGCGATTAAATATCGCGTCCCCGCCTTTCTAGCTGCGCAGCTCGTTCATCGCCCTGCTGCATCGATTGCTACGCGTGCGTGTTTAAATGACCTCTGTATACCAGCTGCGCGTACAACTGCGTATCAAAAATCGGCGATCGTCTCCGCTACTCGGCTCTGGAATTCGCTTCCGCCGGCTATGCGTGACCTGCCGACCACCGCGTCCTTTAACCGCGCGCTCTTCGAATTTTTGTGGGCTGCCTAACAGCTTCACTCTCCTGTTTCTTTTTTTCTTTCTCTTTTTTCTCTCTTTTTTCTTTTTTCTCTCTTTCTCTAGACTTAAGTTAGTTTTTAAGTTTACTGCTTATTCTCGCTGTTCTCACTTTCTTCTTTCAGCCTTTAATTTTAAGTTAGTTTTTAAGTTGTCACTGCTTGCTCTGTACCTATGTCTTTTCTTTTCTGCTTACTCTGTACCTTTCTTTTCTTTTTATACTCGTGGGCCAACACCCTAGTATAATAATAAATGTTCTATCTATCTATCTATCTCCCATAAACATAGCCTGGCCAGCTCGCTTCCCTTCTCCTTTCTTAGTTTCTCCTCAAAATTCCATGCCCTTTTTGCTGCTCTAATCCTTATCTTGTGCCTCTTCGTCTCTTCCCTTACCACATATCCCGGTGTTGTCCACTCCAAGCCTAGCGTCCATCTCATGTATCTTTCCTGCAGCTTCTCCACGCTAGCCCTTTCTTTCCATCCCCATATCTCTGCCCCGTACCCTAATACTGTCCACACTAGCGTGTCGAACAGCCATGCCCTCCTCTCCCAGTTCCTTCCGAATTTCCTCTTCCCTATCCCCCATACCTGCTTCATTACCACCACCGCTGTCCTTACTCTTTCTCTTATGTGCACTTCCATTCCTCCGTTACTTCTGAACCTGAATCCCAGGTACTGGAATTCCTTCACCTCCTCCAGCTTTTCCCCCCTCCATTTCCACCCCATCACCTTCCGTCTGCCTCCCCCTTTTCTGAACCTCATTATCTTCGTTTTCCCCGCGTTTACCTCGAGCTTCTTCTCCTCAAAATACTTTTCCAACCTTCTAATCATGTACCGCATCTCTCCTTCCCCCTCCACGAACAACACCACATCGTCCGCGTATGCCAACGTGCAAATTCTTCTCCCGTCCACTCTTATACCTCCCCACGTTCCTCTTCCCATTTCTTCCTCCATATCAGCGGTGAGAATATTGAACAGGCTTGGGCTGAGTGGACACCCTTGTCTCACCCCCCTCGCTGTCCAAAATTCTTCGCCTACCTCCCCACCCACTTTCACCCTACTCTTTGTCTCCTCGTAAGTTTCCCTCACCCTCTCGATTAAACCTTCTCTCACCCCTCTATCCCTCATTGTCTTTTCCATTATCTCCCTGTCCACCGAGTCAAACGCCGCCTTCAGGGCGACGAACAGGGCCACCAATTTCCCTTTCTTCTTAGCCAGCTGTTTGTTCACCCGTGGCCCCGTGACCACGTTCACAACATATATATTGTCTATGGTCCCTGTTCCCCTCCTGAAGCCCGTCTGATTCGGTGGCACCAGTCCTTTCGCTTCTGTCTCTTCATCCAGTCTTTTGGCCAGCATCGTGGCATAAATCCTGTATAGGGAGGGCATGATCGTCACCCCCCTGTACTCCTCCACCTTCCTTTCTTCCCCCTTCTTGACTATTGGAATTATTAACCCCTCTTCCCATCCTTTCGGCCACCCATCTCCCCTCCACACTCTTCCACATATCTCCCATGCCATCTCCACCGCTTTATCCCCCCCGAACTTCCATGCCTCGTCTGGAATTCCGTCCCCTCCGATTGCTTTTCCTTCCTTGACTCTCTCTATTGCTTTCCTCACTTCTTCTTTACTTAGTTGCTCTTCCCGCCCCTTTCTTTCGATCCTCTCCCAAGTAAAGTTGTATGTTTGCAACACTTCCTCCACCGTTAAATCAAAAACATGTTTTTCATGCGCGTGTGTAGCAAAACATGACTCGGAATGAGTCATCAATTTAAAAAAATGTGTGTTGGCTTGAATTAATCGCTCCCGGCGCGACTTTTTATCGGCAAGCTTCGATGCTGAACACGGGTAGTCGGTTCTTCTTCGCACAGCGTTTTCGCACTCTTCACGTCCACCATAACGTCGAGGAACATGTCTATATAGAGATAGCATGCAAGGGTGGAAAAGAATTGTTACGGAAAAACCATGCGAACACAGACATACGGGAAGCTTGGAAATAGAAGCTGTAAGAGACAAAGATTGAAAAATTAAATATGTTGTCAATACCCCCTGCTGGATTTTGATAAAAATTGGAGAAAACGATCCTCATTAAGTGTTCGCAATTGTAGGGCGAAGGAACGATTGGTCAGCCCAGAGAAGAGAGGGCTGATTCAGAAAGATTTTGTATTTTAGTTTTAATTTTATTTGCTTACATCTATTTACAAAAACAAAATAAGTTGGTTTTTCGCCAAGTGATTCGAGGCAGCGCTTTGGTTTTGTGAAGGGGGGCGCAATCTTCGCAGCGCGTCGGAGGGGGGGGAGATGTTACTGCGTCTGTCGGCGTAGGTCGCGGCGAGTGACTCTTCTCCTCCTTCTTCTCTCGGGGAATCCCTGGTTGCTCCCGTGGCGCTTGATCTCGACTGGTGACTGTCGTCGGCTGTTCGGTCTCCCACTCGCTCTCGCTGTTGAACGCCGTCTGGACGCCTCGATGCACTCGAGACGGTCCGGTGGTCTGGGTGCCGATAGTCCTCGTCTTGATTGGTTTCCCCAGAGGGGAGAGAGGTAGCGGCGAGAGTAGAGGGGGTGGCGACGCAAAAGTCGGCGACGTCCAGCGACGTCGGCGTGGGTCCCTCGGTACGAGGGTGCTGGTCGGCGGCCGAGTCAGCCGCTGCGGCACAGTGTCTAGCGGGATGAGGCGCCACGGGAGGTGTTCCGGAGGCTGCGGGTTAATCCTGTGGCTGTGGTGGACCTGGACGTGGTCCGGAAAGTTTCCAATTCCTTGATATGGTAGGAGTGGCTGTCCAGTGGAGAATATTGCTCGCTTAATGGCTCGATCGGTCGCGTATTTATACCCGCTCGAGAGCGTTTCGCTGACGAGCTACCGATCAAGAGTTTAGCCGCCTGGCGTCGAGATCGGGAAGTTCAGCGGATCTCGTGTGGTCTCAGCGTGAGGCCGTGAGCGCGGAGACCCCGCGGATTCCGCGGCATCACGACGTTCGCGAGAAAGAAAACGCGGCAAAGCGCCACAGTGTGACGGTAGTTCGAATTAAACGACGTCGCGCGAAAGCAAAGGTGGGAAAGCGCCACACTGTGGCGTGTGTTCGAATCACGCGACGCCTTCGAACATTAAGAAACAATTAAACATATCAGAACTCAGAATAAAGTCGCCAAACCGGTGACATAATAAACTACGCAATCAAGGATTTGTGGACGGGAATAGTGATGGTCTTGGAGCTCATCTATCTCCCAATCTTCGTACTCGATCAATTTATCGAGCTTCAGTTGCATTTTTTTTTTTTTTTTTTTAATTACCGAAGTTTTGGACTCGGTACGACCGTAAATTTTAATGAGGTCATCAAGCGATACCGGAATTTCAGAATGCTTCCTATCACTAACTGTACAATTGCCGTAAATTAGCGGCTTGACTGCACTATAAACCGACAATAGTTTTTATAGCTGTAAAAAAGTTGAACAACTGGAGTGGTCGTTGCTACGTGAGGCTTATCGAATAGTTCTGAAAAATTCCTGGAAAAACAATAAATAGGAATCAATCAGGCGAAACAGGATGAGAACTCGCATGATGATCATCGAACACATGATTGCAAGAAAATACAAGATTCGAAAGTACCTCAAAGTTAACCCGGCTAATTTTTCCAGCAAGAATGTACTTCTCGATGAGGTACCGACAAAGACCCATGGTGGAATTAAGTGACAACCGTAACCCATTTGCCGTATCTGGCGTGAGGAACTCGTCACTTGTCACGTCTCCTTTGACCATCAGTCGTTCCCGATTGTCCAACCAATCCAGAGATGATTAACTAATCTGTAAAATGTTCACATTAATATTTGCAGTTTCATGTGTACGTGGATATCGTTGTTGGTGTTATTTTTTTTTTTTTTTTATCGTTGCGTTCACATTTCCAGAAAGGATGCTTATCTTCCCAGGGACGTTGCAACAACGTTTACTGGGATTGCATATTTCGTTTCCTTTTTTCAGAACATTTTTAGTATCAGCTCCCAGGGACGTTACAAAAACGTGTACCAGGATTGCTTTTTTCTTCCCTTTTCAGGGTTTTTACTATTATTTCCCAAGGACGTTGTAACAACGTGTACTGCACTTGCATGTTTCATTTTTTTTTTTCATTTTTTTATTTTTACAATGCTTGAAATGCGAAACAAGCTTTATTACCTTGTAGCCATTGGAATCGGGTGTGAGTCCTCGATTAGGCATCTTGCGATTGAGTGCGTCGAAAAGACCGTTGAAACTTTCGCAGAACTAGATTTTTTTTCCGCAACCACCAAAGCCATCATAGTTTCGACCAAGATAAAATCTCAAGCCATCGGTAACGGAATTGTTGAAAACCTATACAGGATGAATGAAAACGTGATGCTTCGGAATACTTGGGAAGAATTTGGTTTAAGAATTTCAATGCTTACCTGTGTTGCTAGTCGGACTCGCATTTTACTCGTGTTATCCAGTGATACGTGACGCTTTGAGATTTTCGAGCACACCCGCAAATTCCCGGCGAGTCTCGTGTCCGCGTCGAGAAGACTTTGAAAGTAGCACCACCTGAACATGACCTTCGCCTCTGTTAATCTGTAATCAAAATTTTTCATATATATTGTAACGGCACCGCCTGGCTGGTGAGGCGATGTGGTCGGCCCGGCGGCTGACGCTCGACTGAGCTAGCACCGAGCGGACGGCGGCGGAACTAATCGCTGGCCCGCGAGTGAAAGTGGGGGTAGCGAGCCCGCTAGCGAGCGCGTCTCGGGACTCTGGGACGTAAGTGGGGAAAAAAGATGATGCAACAAGTGGCGTACGTGACTCAGCGAGCGCGACTCAAGCCACGCGCGAGTAAGTGGGGGAAAAAGATGATACAATAAGTGGCGTACGTGACGTTCGGCGAGCGTAGTGCGCAGACGCAAGCCACGCCTAGCGAATAAGATCCGAGCGTGAGTGAGTGGGGGAAGCGCGTAGCCAGTGATCTCTAGCCAGCGTTCCCACCACGACAAAACAAAGCCAATAATATTGTAAGTTATTTTTAGAATTCCGCGAAATCCAAGAACAAAGGATTTCGACTGTATAAAAGCCGGTGCCGTCCAGCACTCGGCGCTCATTCTCTCACGAGATTCCGAGACCTCAGCATACTGTCTGAGTAATAGGCAACGAGTTTCTTCACTTCCAAAACCTAACCTAAATTTTCCTGTGCATTGGTCACGGAGTAGTTGGGTTTCGTTCGACTCCCGCAACCAGTGTACATTCATAACCTCACTTTTTTCCTGTGCATCGGCCACGGAGCAGTTCGATTTCGTTCGACTCCCGCAACCGGTGAACATCCTAACCTACAAAGCATTGGCCACGGAGTAGTTCGGCTCCGTTCGACTCCCGCAACCGTGCTTTTCCTTTTAACCGTCAAATTTATCACAACCAAAAGGAAGTGGAGAAACTCAACGCAAGTTTGAAATAAAATTGATAAAATTAATAAATCATTATAAAAAGTCACTTGGATTTTTATATCATCAAAATCCTTCACAAAAATTGTCAAAATCGAACAAAATCCATTAAAATTATATCGAGTCAAAGAATAATCGTTATTTTTGTGTTAAATCAAATAAGTTTTACAAATTAATTATAAAAACGCTAAATTCTCTGATTTCACGGTTATTTCCATGAAATAACTTCGATTCATCACAAAAATTATATTTGTCGCGGATCAAATCGAACTCTTTGCGTTATTGTATAGAAAATCATTCTCAAGTTTATCAAATTGAATAAATAATCAATAATTTGACTTTTTCTATCAGAAATTCTTGTTTTTCTTCATTGCCTGCTCCTTTTTCACGAAGCTCGAATCGACGCGTAACGCGAGGCGTCTTTGAGCCTATTTCGTACCGTTACAATATATTTGATCGAGGCCTTTGTAAAGTTGTAAAGACGAAAAACTTTGTGCTCATTGCAATATCCATCGTATCCGTAACTTTCTCTTATTATTGTAAAGACGATTGCGAACATTTTTTATGAGATAGGGTACGTCGGAAAAAACAAACACTCGTCCCTCGTCGTCCAGTGGATGTGTGAACCACGTTTTGCCGCTATCAATCGTCCTGCTAGTGCAAAGTAATGTCCCCATCTTCGTGTTAGTGTGGGCACCGTCGGATATTATCCCGTGAATGTTTCCATTTGTTTCCATGGTTTCAAAAGAATGATCGCTTTCACCATAAGCTTTGCTAACTCTTCGCCCTTAACAGGATTTTTGGAAGCGAAGACTGCAATTGGCTGAGTGAATTTGTCAGCAATCGGTTGTAACAATGAAACCAGTCTATATGGTGCGCGATCGTCTTTGTTCGTAGCAACGGGTCCCTCAGGCTTAAAATCCGTTAAACCAGAATATGTGAGATTCTTGGCAGAAACAGAGACCGATTTTCGCAAATTAATTTTGTCACAAACTAAAAATTCGTAACGCTGCATCAGCTTCTTCGACTGAAATTTCAATTTGAGCAACTCAAAAAATTTTCGTCGAAGCCGCATTTCGAATCGATGAGCGAATAATAATTCCGAACAGTTGTCGAACATGGAAGCGGAAGCATCTGATTTTTTCTCAAGAACTCGTAACAACTCGGAGATCGGATGTTTATCAGCATGCACAACATGATCCAGTCTTTGGTGTAACGCTGACTTCGGAGATCTGTGAGCTTTGCTGAAGCGATTATTTCGTGCGCCGCTGTTTTTTGTGCCTCCGGTAGCTTAAGTTGAGCACACCGTTCCTCAATCGCCGCGAATTCATCCTGTTCCTGTTTCAATACTTCGGTCAGCAGTTTTATGCGTCTCGTTCGGCGATTTTTCGCTCGTCTCTCACGGTTAATTTTCAAACGCATAGCCTTCAACTGTTTTCCATTGATAGGGTTCGACGGCGTTGAGAAACGTTTCATTCCATGACGGCTTTTGTAACGAAAGTCTTTTTGTTACAATGTTTTTTTGAGTCACGCACAAGGGTTGCATGTTTTTTTCCCACTAATTTAAAAACACGTCGATGACCGATTGATATTCATCGTGTCTTCATACGTAGTATCAGCATCAGTAATACTGACATTCGCATCGCCCAACCCATCACAGATCCAGAGCACATCAAAATCTCTGACAATTTTCGGCAGAATGTGAGGGTCATTCAGTTGTTGTAGAAGTCCTGGTACTTAGTGTATCAAGGACTTGCCATGGACGGCGTACTTCATTTGCCCTTTGCAAATCACAGAGACATCGTTATCTATCGCAATCTGAGACACCGACCTTTTGCTGCGTTGATGATTTGCAGATGCTCCAAGTTGTGAGCAAAGATACTTCACAGCCTCTCTTGTAAGTTGTGAAGTGTATTCGAGTTCCACTTGCTATAAAAAACTTCATTGTGAGACCTTCCCTTGTGACATTTGGCTCACTTTCTTTGCTCGTCTCATCTGCCAGATGGTGATGCTGATCTGCTTCGTACGTAGACTTTTCTAAAATTTGTTTCTCTTGCACATGGAGCAGAGACAAATCCATATTTTCTTCTTCGCATTTCTGATCAATGACTGTTTTTCCAGCATCTTTTTCGATTTCGACCGAAGTCGGTGGTTTTGTGGTCGTTTTGTTATCTCGTAGCACTTTCCGCTAACAGCAAGTTCAGTTGCGTCAACTGGTTTATCTGTTTCGATTAATAAAATAAAAGCCACTTTTTGGAGTAACAACTTTTATTATCTTGAGAAAAGTTATCCTTGCTAGGAGACGATGAATCAACAACTGACTAAAGAAACAAATAACGTACAACACCAATACGGTTCAACATTAGTAGGCGATGACGTAGTCTTCAATTTGATAAAACAAAAAAATAACGTTAAATCCATCTATAGCGACAATCTGAAAATTCATAACGCCGTATTGAAATTGCAAACACTTGACATTAGTCATCAGCATAGCTTTAGTTTCGTTACATGTACTTACTTTCTTTATTAGAGTCGTGATGACCGATATCGGGACCAAATGTTGATGGGATGACAGACTTAAGTAGTCGAGGACACTTGTACGGAATCTCTAAGAAAATAGACGGTTGTTTTTTAAACATGCAAGTTTTTTACACTCGTCATCTAGTTTCAAAAAAGCTAAATCGTTTATGAATATTAGACAGAACGGTGTGTAATTATTTTTTTAATTTTTTTTCAGCCTAGTTTCAAAAAAAACTCCCAGGATCGTTGTAACAACGGTGAACAACGTGTAGTGGTGTTGCTTGTTTATTCTTTTTTATGGCCCAGGTACGTTGTCAAAACGTGTGTTGAGGTTGCACGGTTTTCATCAAGTTTTTTTGGGGAATGATTAATAATCCTAGGTACACAAAAAATACATGGAGAGAATATAACACGAATTTTTGGCGAATATTTTGCGTAGATTTTACTATTTTCTGTGGTAACGTGGTACCATCTCGGCAGTACACTAATTTTTATGATGCAACATAGTAATTTATTGGAGAGCCCACGTTCCACGAGAATATAACACACGATCCACGGCAAACCGCTATTCTAACATAGTAAATGGTCTGACGATATTCTTGCAGTGAAAATTCAATGTTCTTGCCCAAAATTTTATCATGTACATGTACGAATTTTTGCTATGCACCTGGGCGAAATTTCATCATGGTACTACATGAAACATTTGCTATGTTGCTGCAGCAAAAATTCCAGTAGAGCCGTAGCAATTTTCCCCACTATTCCGAGTTTTTAAAAATCCGCCCCTACGCCCCCCCCCCCGCCACCCCGCGCGCCCGTTCTACCCTCATTTGTTGTCCTCACCCTTGCTTAAATGATTCCGAATAATTCAGGATAATCACAGGATCTGCGGATGACGATGGCATGGTGATAATAGGTCAATTCAATATAAACATAACAAGCGTGAATTGCAGTTGAAGCATGGGTTTGTTTTATTGATTTAACAATGTACGCATCGAGGCAGGTTTCATACAAAATCGACAATTCTTATACCCATGTTTTTAGGACGTAAATATTCCCATCGAAGCCTCTTGCTTTATGTGTAATTAAAATGTTCTGAGCCGTTAACTCTTTTAGTGTCAGCACGGACCACTTGCAGTGAACATCTGCATTCCGTTCAATATAAAAAGCCTCTCAATGACCTACAAAACGATGCGCTTGCAATTCAATCGAAACAATGAAAACATTGGAATCTTCGACAAACAAATGCTTAATTTCGAAAAATTGCGGATCGTTTTTTGTAGGGATCATTAATATGGAACCTTGCTAAATTTTCAAATTGATCAGCTCAATCCAAGCTACTGTGGAAATAGTTCAGCAGATATTTCCTATGTACTGATAAACAATAGCTGGCATATTTTTTAGGGACATTACAGATCTTAGACACATCTTAACTTTCTCGTTCGTGTCTGGCCGAAGAAATTTGTAATTTAATCTCAATTGATGTCGAATCGCAATAGCGTGACAAACGTTAACACGAGACACGGCAGCATACGGCGCGATTTTGCCTTCGCGGTGTTTACTTTCGAATCGCATAGAACATATATTCCATAAAGGACGAACCCTTTCCATAGTCCTAGAATAGTGAACGAGAAAGTGATGTTTGGGACTGTAACGGTTTTTATTTTTGAGGAGACTTTTGCTAGCGAAAACGTCGCAAAATTTTGCGTCCGCCGCTTTTGCTCGGTACTCCGGCCACGCCACAACCTCAGGGTATCGCCCATAGCGATATTTGTAGGAATTTAATATTAATTGCGCCACGAAACCTTCATATTCATTTTCATGAGCCACACCGGGAAAGGAGAGGAATTCAAGCGGGACGAAAGACAAAAGCCAATCATCGAGGTATAACGTATTTCGAGCGGAGCTCATACGTCGGCTATTTCCCGACTTATCGTCGTTCCCAAGGCCGCCTATATTCCGGTAAACACGATGGTCGCTCGGTTGTCGGGAATCAAAAAAAAAAAGGAAGGAGGAAATTCAAACGACGGGGAGAAAGCTCGAGAAGGTTCGAGATCGTCGAATTATCGTTTGTCATTTCGGCAACGTTTCTTTCTTCCGAATCCAGGGCAGTACCGTTCCGGGGGGGTCGTCGTTCAAAGTTTTCCTTCCCGAGAATTCGCCAATTCCAGAGGCGAGGAGAGAACAACCATCGCTGTTCGAATTGTTCCTGATGGACTTTCTTTTCTTTATCACCATCGCGATGATCTGTGTCAGGACGAACCAGGGGGAAATAATTGCGATGTTTAATGCCGCGCCAATATTCCGGTGATTTTAATGTACCGAGACCCCGACTTACGCTCGCACATATCGGTATCGATACGGACCTGTCAGTCACACGTGTGCGGGAAAATTTCGGGAACGGGAGGGATAGTCCACTGTCCCGCTACCGACTCTCAATTTCGTTAGATCTTTGCTGAGTATCGAGCAGAGCGGTCGATAATTCGTCTCCAACGATTAGCCGTGAGTTTTTCCCCTTGTCTTTCTTTTTCCGATCCGGGTGTGAGTCTCCCGCGTAGAATCTTGCAAAATTTCATTAAATGGTCTAGTCTTTTTCTTTCTTTTCCTTTTTAACGATTAATCGGATAATTTCGGAAGCGAATCTTAATTCATCGCTCTTAGAAATAAATCCCGAGAAAATTGGTCGCGGCGGCGGCTCGCCTCGTGCGCGAGTAAGCCCTTTTCATTGTCTTTTTTTTCCGCGCGTTCTTAGCTTTCGCGGTGCGAGTGGAGAGAAGGACGGGTCGTGGCCGAACGCAAATTTCTCAAGTTTTCGGGAAAATTATAATTATTCGCGGTTAGCGTAAGCTGTAATTCGAGGAAGAGAGTTCGCGGAAGGCGGGAAAAAGTGTGAGAACGAGTGAACGTGTGTGAACGGGCCGGGACACAGAATTTTCGCGATTTCAAACAAGTCGGCCGAGCAACCGACTATCGGGGGGTCGGTATTTCGTTTTCTCATCGATTAAACTACATAATTTTATCGGTTGCACGCGAGTAGATCCGCGGCTCCCGAAGACGAGTTGGCTTTAGTGTGTGAGAGCGTAGGGTCCCGACCAATGTATGGGTGAGCGTGATTTATTTTTGCGTGTGTGTTCCCGCGATCCTTCTTCCTTCGAATTCTAGAAACTCGCGATTTTTCCTTATCAAATATTTTTCTTTATATCGAGTCACGGGATTAATGCCTGTATCTCTCGCTGTATATATATTTTTTGTAACCAAAATACACGACGGCTTATCATAAATTTGTTTTTTTTCTATAAAATCGGGTTGTCCGACAGTTCTTGGCCAAGCCCCTCCCTTCCCGCTGCAGCCAAGCCGGCAAACTGTGTCTTTCTCTCTCTGCTGTCTCGTCGCTACGCGGCTGGTGCCCAACTTATCATTTTCTACCTAAATTTGTTACCCGGGGAAAAAGGCTTGGCCAAGTACATTCGGTGATTCGCGCCCGCTCGGTACAGAAGAAAACATGTGTACCTAGCGGGCAAAATGTCAGTACACAGTATATAGAGACGTAACGGACGTAACTGAAACCATCGCGTCACTCCTAACCACCGCGACACTCCTAACCGTCGCGACCAATCAGAAAAAGGCTAGCGCCACGGGCCCTTTCTCTGTGTCGTATACATACACGCACGCACACTTCGATCATGGCATAATTTTACCCGTGCAAAGTTTTTTCTCAGCAATTACAGCATCAATCCCGTTGATTTATGGCTTAAACGAGGGGGGATAACGTAATTAGTCTCTAATTCAAATTTCAGATCATGAAATAACCCCTGAGCTTTGTATTTTAAGAAAGTGTTTACCCCCACCGGCCGAATCGCTTTTCTCAGAGATAATATACTCGAGTGAGTCTCGCGCCAGCAGACGACGCTGTCGAATGTACTCGGCCCGAGACTCTGCCGAGTCTCTGGATAAAAAAAATTGATAGTAGAGAGCGAGAGGCTTTGTGGCGTGGGGAATCTAAAATTTGCGTCACAGGACATAGATTACGAGTGAACAATTGAGTCCTTAAGGTCAGATACTCCTGGATTTCAGCATCCAACAAATAATGGGAATTGAGGGGGACAACTTTGCTTGTAACGATGACTACGATCCGTTTTAAATTCAAAAACATTGCCCACACATCGTTTTTTTCATCAATTAAATGTGCGACCATGAACGGCAAGTTCATTACAAAATTGAGCATCTTGGCGGCGGACATTACGATTCGCAAATTTGACAAATGACTCTTGAGTATTTCGACTGGTCCGTTTTTCTGATGTTTGGCACACGGAAACCCGTGAAATAAGGTCATTTTTTCGCTATGAATGAAATAATGAAGTCCAAGGTCATATTGACATACACCCTCTAAGACATCGTGCATCACATCAACCGAACAATTTGTTAGAAAATGATACCCACTTAATTGATGAAATGCACAGGGTGTTTTTACGCCACTAGCAAAGGGATCGGCGTTTGTTACTTGTAAGAAGTAACTTAACTCGTTTCTTAAATCACATTGTCTCTCACTAAAGACAATGAATGTCTTTTTGGAGGACATTGCAAAATCGACAAAAATAATTGGAACGAACCCTGTTGTTGAGCCTAAACAACGAATGTAGGGCCAAATTATCGCCAAGTCGTGATAGAAATACCGTGTGTCTCGATGAATTGGAGCTATTCAATTGTTGGACGGAATATCGGACCATTATTAAAAACTTCTCTATCTAGGCTATTGCAAAGAATAAAAAGAAACATATTTTCCAATTTTGCTTGCATGTCTGGTGGTAAACACGGAATAGCCAGATAAACGGCACAACACTTCGAAATACCGCGAGACTCCCTGGAGGATTATTTGGCTCATAATCATCGTAATACATGAATAATGGAAAAACTACTTTCCCTACAAATTTAGCTTTTTGCGCTTGCCAAAGAGTTCCTTGAATGAAATTCGATGTACCACAACTAATCGAACTTTCGAGTCTTTCCATGTACTGTGCAGTTCTAGCAAAATAATGGGGCGATTCCAAAAAAGATTTCAATACGCCCCTCATCGGAATAAATTTGACTGAAACAGGATTATGTTTGTATATTACAACGTCGTTTTGAATTTGAAATTCCTGCATTTCAACTACAACAACCTGTTCTGGTTGTATGAAGGTATTTGCCTTTTTAAATTCGTTGAATCGAAGTCTTTCTGTTCTGAATTTTTCGAGCGGCGAGATAAAGTTTTCGAAAATATCTGCAATAGGGTGCTTTTTTTTTTGGCGACATTTTTTTTTTTCACTCCCATCTCGCATTTTTGTGGGGAATACCTTAAAGAAAATTCCCTGAAAATTTGAGCCCTTAATATTAATTTTAAGTACTCGCCCAAGGCGTCCAATGATTTCCCCTTTAAAATACACGTAAAGTTCGATTTTTCTTCTTAAAAGTTCTACAGATCAGAGGCATTTAAAGGTACGATCTTGGTCGACGAACCGATTTATTCATAATTGAATGCTCTACAAAAGTATCCATTGTGACGTGATTTTAACTCGAACTGGCGAGGTCGTACGGGTCACTGAACCCAATTTTTTCTCGTTTTTTTATCTCTATCTCGTAAATGACAAGAGCTACAGAAAAAACAAAAATGACAAACTTGGAGGAAATTCAATTTTCTACAAAAAAGTATTGCAGCACCAAATCGCTTACATCGATGTTTCTTGAGATATTGGGCTTTTAAGTTGAGGTAGTATGGAATTTTCATGGATTATTGAGCTAAACTGTATAAGTTGTTAATTTATTATTCTTTATTGTCATTTAAATCATCAAATACTTATTCTTTAAGTTGCAAATGATTGGAAAGTTGAATAATTGAACGTTTTGAAACTGAAATTCGAGAAAAAAAAAACACATTTTCAAAGTGCTTAAAATTATTTTTTTCACTTTTCACGAATTTTTCAATTGATTTTCTCCCGATTCTTCTAATTTACTTACCAGTAATTGAATACCTATGAATTTCTAGTTGAAAATATGTTGTAAATTTACAAAATTTTCAACTAGAAATTTATAAATTTTACAAAATTTTTGTAAATTTACAACATATTTGTAACTAGAAATGTATAGGTATTCAATTACTGGTAAGTAAATTAGAATAATCAGGGGAAAATCAATCGAAAAATTCGTGAAAAGTAAAAAAAACAATTTTGGGCACTTTGAAAATGTGTTTTTTTCTCGAATTCCAGTTTCAAAACGTTCAGTTATTCAACTTTTCAATCATTTGAAACTTAACAATATTTGATGATTTGAATGACAATAAAGAATCATAAATTAACAACTTATACAATTTAGCTCAATAATCCACGAAAATTCCATACTACCTCAACTTAAAAGCCCAATATCTCAAGAAATATCAATGTTAGCGATTTAGTGCTCCGATACTTTTTTGTAGGAAATTGAATTTCCTTCAAGTTTGTTACTCCTATTTTTCCTGTAGCTCTTGTCATTTACGAGATAGAGATAAAAAAACGAGAATTTCATGAAAAAATTGGGTTTAGTGACCCGTACGACCTCGTCAGTTCGAGTTACAATTACGTCACAATGGACACTTTTGTAGAGCATTCAATTATGAATAAATCGGTTCGTCGACCAAGATCGTACCTTTAAATGCCTCTGATCTGTAGAACTTTTAAGAAGAAAAATCGAACTTTACGTGTATTTTGAAGGGGAAATCATTGGACGCCTTGGGCGAGTACTTAAAATTAATATTAAGGGCTCAAATTTTCAGGGAATTTTCTTTAAGGTATTCCCTATAAAAATGCGAGATGGGAGTGAAAAAAAGAAAATGTCGCCAAAAAAAAAAGCACCCTAATCTGCAACCGTATTTACAGAACTTTTCTCTGATTGCATATGTTCTATGACTTCTTTTTCTATCGAAGACACGGTGAATTTCATCAAACTAATTAATTGAGCAACGATAACGTTAACTTCGTTCCGTGGAATCTCCAAAAAATTATACAATTGAGCAACTAAAATGAGGAGTTGTGATTCGAGAGTTTGAGAGTTTCCAACATTTGTTTTTTCATGTGTGGCGGCCTCAAAAGTATCGAAATCAAATACGCTCGCGTCAAAAGTATCAAAATCAAATACGCTCGCGTCAAAAGTACCAAAATCAAATACGCTCGCGTCAGAATCAAGGGACTCGGTAGAGTCTCGGGACAAGTACATTTGACAGCTCTGCTGTCGTCTGCTAGCCCGAGACTCGGCCGAGTATATTATCTCTGAACAAAGCAAATTCGGTGGTAGGGGTTGACATTTATTTAAATTATAAAGCCCAGGAGTAATGTCATGATCTCAAAATTGAACTGGAGACTAATTAAGTTAGTCTCCGTCGATTGAGCCATGAATCATCACGATTGATGCCGTAATTGCCGAGAAAAAAGTTTGCACAGGCAAAATTATGCAAAAATCGCAGTGTGCGTGCATGTATGTATATACGCGCAGACGACACAATCAAAGGCCTCTTGATGCCCATCACGACCGATTTCCATGAAAGTCGATCTTCGATGACAGAAGCGCGACGAGTTTCTATGACCACCATGAAGTTAGCTGGTCTACTTTCGGTTTTCCCTTTTTTATCTTGAGACTCGGTAGAGCCTCGGCGAAATATTTAACATTTCATGAATCTTGGAGTGATCGGATGACAACGAAAAAAGGGTGATATAGCCGCAAAAATTCATTCTGTCATTATACAAATGAAAATGATTAATTGCTGCTTAAATCCTTTGAAGCACGCATTTATCTTCACGTGCGTTTAACTCAAAACTTCGCACTTAGGGGTTTTCGGGTCCACTGATTACAAATTTGAATTCAAAATTTGAAAATTCAAGATGGCAGATCGAATATGGCGGAGCAGAACCGCAAAACTTGTTTAATGAACGCGAAAGTTGGTACACGGGGGTTTTCGGCGTTGCTGATTACAAATCTGCACTCCCAATTCCAAAATTCAAGATGGCGTCTCCGTTATGGTGGACCACAAATACAAAAATCGTTTGATGAACGTGAAAGTTGGTACTCGGGGCTTCTTACGGTCGTTGATTATAATTCTGCACTCGAAATTTGAAAATTCAAGATGGCGGATCCTACATAGCAGAGCATGATTGCAAAAATCTTTTAATGAACGCAAAAGTTGCGACTCGGGGATTTTCGGGATTGCTGCTTACAAATCTGCACTCAGAACTTGAAAATTCAAGATGGCGGATCCGATATGGCGGATTAAAGTGCAATAATCGTTTGATTAACGCGGAAGTTGGTAGGCGGGGCTTTTCGGGGGCGCTGATTACTAATCTGCACTCAAAATATCAAAATTCAATATGGTGGATCCGATATGGCGGACCCCAAATGCAAAAATCGTTCGATGGAAACGAAAGTTGGTACTCGGCGATTTCTGGGGTCGCTAAATACAAATCTGCACTAAAAATTTGGAAATCCGAGATGGCGGATCCAATATGACGGACCAAAATGCTCAAACTAATTTAATGAAGATGAAACTCTAATTGAGGGATTTTTGGAGTCGCTGAATTCAAATCTGAGGTCAAAATTGAAGAAGTGAGTGGCAGCTTCGATATAGAACATGAAACGCAAATCTGGATTGGACACTGAAATATGGAGCTAGAAACGCGCTCCGTCCTCGCCCTTAGCTCCGGATTAGGGGCTCTGGGGTTAGCATTAGCTTAAAGCTTAATTTCATTAGAAATTCAGTATTGGATTACGTGCCACAAAAGCAATAAAAAATGTCTCGCGATAAAAACCTTGGTCAACCCCGCCTATATTCGAGTACATAACGCAGATAATATTGCTTTCAATCCTTTTATCACTTATATGAGTGGGTCGAAAATCAAAAAAACTAAACCAATTCAAGCCATGGGGAAAGATTCACGAAGGATCATGTGATCATGAAAAAATGTAGGTTTCGGAGGAGTTCGAAAAAAAAGAAGTGATATCCTAGCCAAAAATCCCCTCCACAGGGAAAAAAGCTTGGACAAGTCCATTTGTTGGTGATCCCCGTTTCCATTTGTTTTCACAGAAAAATCCAACCGCCCCCCCCCCCCTAATAAAAAATTGGAAACGCCAACAAAATAAAAAATTATAAAAAACCCTGGAAAAAAGGAAAGGATATCAGCACCAAAAATTCTGATATCTATAAAAAAGGACAAGTATTCCCTGTCTGATAATCATATTGATGTCTGAAAATCAATTAACGAGAAAAAAGAAAAACTTCCACAAAAATACAAAACTAAAGTTTGCCATCGTATGTTGAGCGGATGCGCACAGAGTACTTGGCCGGCCCGAAATTTTTTCTATTAGCTTCCGCTATTTATAGATAGATAGAACAATTTGGTTGTATTCATGAGAAAAATGATAAGCGTTACACAAATGTCACTGAACGTTATACATTCAAATAAATGAGTACAAATTCAAAGTTTTCTCTCAATTTGATATACAATTAATTAATTAATCATTTGCGCAATATTTTACACAAGTATAGATACGTAGAAAAATAACAACTGATTACTAATTATAAGGTGCAGCTAAATATTAAATCAAATGACCCGTAATGCGTCGGTAAAAATTACACTTCTAGCAATTTTTTTTGTATTATTTGCTTGAAATATCAAGAGACTCGGCAGAGTCTCGGGACAAGTACATTTGAAAACAGCTGTGCGTCGTCTGCTTGTCCCGAGCGCTCGCCGAGTCTATACTTTCTCGTAGTAAAACGATTCGCGGTGGTGGGAAAAAAAATTCCGATGACATTTCAGCTAACTGTAAAGCCCAGGAGTCGTCTAGCGACCTGAAAATTGACATGGAGACTAATTACGCGATACCCTTTCGATAGAGCCCAAATTTGGTACGATTGATTAAGTAATTGCTGAGAAAAAACTTTGCACGGGCTTAGTCCTATCTCAGCCTGCGTCAGAACCACGCTACATCGAAGGATTTGACGTGTCTGTATATAGCCGCCCGACAACACATTCAAAGGGGTCTGTGCGCCCATCTTAGCCAATCCCGGGCTGCGAAATTCCTGATTGGTCGAGGCTGCGATGATTCCAATGGATCCGTCGTGTGCACACGACGGTGCAGACGAGCGAGCGAAAAATGTCAGCTGATATTTCGAAGGGCCATTTTGACGTGAGTGTGAGAAAGAGAGATAGCTGAAATAAGTTCATATTTTTCTTTTCCGCCCTTGATATTTTCGAGAAAATAACTGTTACAATTGTTCCTTGTCGAACGACGAACGTTGGCTAACCATTTATTTTCTTGAGGATGCAAGGTTATGGGAGAAGAATGTGTTGCTGGTTTTTCGTTACCGAGTCTGAACGAATGCTGTGATACAGCTTTGACAGCTCGTCATAACCTCACACTTTCGAATTTTCAACTGCCATATTACCGACATGCTCCGATGACGAGAGAATATGCTTCATGAATAAATCTGCTCCACATCTTTTGACCCTTTCCTACTCCCACCATTTTATTGATTTACAGCATGACTTATACATAAAAATTCTCAGCGATGTAAAAAAATCTTGTCGCTGATTCGAGCCACATGAAAATCTTGTCGCAGAGGCGCATGAAAATCTTGTCGCTGCAAGTTATCTAATAGCTCCGGATAACTCTCAGTGACATCAAGATCTTGTCGCTGAGCCACATGAAGATTCATCGCTGAGCAATAATATCTCTCAGCGAAACAAAAATCTTGTCGCTAAGACAAATCTTCTTGCTGAGGCAAATGAAAATCTTGTCGCTGCGAGGGCTCAGTGACATAAAAATCTTGTCGCTAAGCGACATGAAAATCTTATCGCTGAGTAACATGAAAATCTTGTCGCTAAGGCAAATCAAAATCTTGTTGCTGCGAGGGCTCATAACATAAAAATCTTGTCGCTGCGAAGGCTCAGTGACATAGAAATCTTGTCGCTGCGACGGCTCAGTGACATAAAAATCTTGTCGCTGCGAGGGCTCAGTGACATAAAAATCATGTCGCTGGGCCACAAGAAAAAATTGTACATTTGTTCCTTTCTGCCAAAATTCTCATGGAGCCAAGGAAAAAAATGCTTCACTACAACTTCATGCTAAAATATTAATTTTTTCCAACTCGTGGTCAAAGGTCGAAAATTTAATTCTCGCGATAAATTGAGACTTTGGCACGTGTTCCCTCTTTGTTTCAGCATATCAAACCGAGTGGCTGGGAAAAAAATCATGATTTTACCATTTTCGCTTGGAGAAGAGCGATTTTCGTTTCAAAATTGATGAAAAATCGTCATTTTCAAGCAAAAAATCTTGGTAATGGGAAACAAATCATATCTCGGTAGAAAATTGAGATAGAGACATGAATCTGGGCTTAAATTGAGCTCCACAGAGTCTAGTTGCTGGGAAAAAATCAGCATTTTATTTTCATGGAGCCAAGAAGAAAAATTCTTCGCTAGAACTTCATGTTCAAATGTTGATTTTTCCAGCTCGTGGGCAAAAGTCGAAAATTTAATTCTCGCGATAAATTGAGACTTTGGCACGTGTTTCCTCTTTGTTTCAGCGTATCCAACCGAGTGGCTGGAAAAGAAATCATAATTTATACGATTTTTACTCGAAGAAACGCGATTTTCGTTTGAAAATTGTCGAAAAATCGTCTTTTTCAAGCAAAAATCATGGTAATGGGCAAAAAATCATATCTCGCCAAAAAATTAAGATAGGGACATAATTCTGGGCTTGGACTAAGGTCCAAATAGTGTCCTTCTGGGGAAAAAATCAGCATTCTATGTTCATGGAGCCAAACAAATAGATTCTTCGCTCCTATGTATGATGTAAAAATGTCGTTATTTTGTAAGCTGATAGTGAAAAGGCAATAATACCATTCTCGAGCAAAATCAAGACTATGGCACGCGTTCACGTTTCCTTTCAACTCAACAAATTATGTGGCTTGAAAAAAAATCAAAATTTATACTATTTTCACGCGGAGAAGAGCGATTTTCGTTTGAAAATTGATGAAAAATCGTCATTTTCAAGCAAAACTCATGGTAATAAGCAAAAATTCATATCTCGGTGGAAAATCGAGATAAAGACATGATTCTGGACTTAAATTGAGCTCCACAGAGTATATTTTTGGCGAAAAAATCAGCAATTTATTCCCATAAACCCAACTGAATAAAATCTTCGGTTCCAAGTCATGTAAAAATGTCGTTTTTTTCTAAGCTGATAGTGAAAATGCAAAAATACAATTCCCAAGAAAAATTAAGATTATGGCGTGCGTTGACGTTTCCTTCCAGCTCAACAAACCATGTGGACAAAAAACATGATTTTATCGTCGTTGCTTGGAGAAGAGCGATTTTCGTTTGAAAATTTATGAAAAATCGTCGTTTTCGAGCAAAAATCATGGAAATGGGCCAAAATCATATCTCGGTGAAAAATTGAGATAGAGACATGATCCTTGGCTTCAAATGAGCTCCACAGAGTACACTTCCAGGGAAAAATCAGCAAATTATTCCCACCGGACTGAAAAAATTGGAGACTTTCAATCAGAAAAAATAAGTGATATCCTAGCCAAAAATCCCCTCCCGGGGAAAAAAGCTTGGACAAGTACATTTGTTGGTGATCCCCATTTCCATTTGTTTTCACAGAAAAATCTAATCCCCCCTTGAAAAAAAATTGAAAACGCCAACAAAATAAAGAATTTAAGAAAACCCCCAAAAAAAAAAAATTGAAGAAGTTTGAGAAAAATGCAAGAAATGCGAGAAAAAAATTAATGGTATTCGCTCAGCATAAAAAATTCTGATATCTATAAAAAGACAAGTATTACCTGTCTGAAAATCATGTTGATGTTCGAAAATCAATTAACGAGAAAAAACAAAATCTTCCAAAAAGACACGTCTCAAAAAAAGGAACCCCTAAATACAAAATGGCGAATCGACAGAAAAACTTCATAAAAAAATACAAAACTAAAGTTTGCCATCATATGTTGAGCGTATGCGCACAGAGTACTTGGCCGGCCCGAAATTTTGAATTGAAGTGCTCAGCTTGGTTAATCTTGGCATAACGTAATTATTTGGTTTCAGAAATCTTTTTAGAAAAGACACGCGAAAGCTTGGCGAAAATCTCGAGTCAATCAAGGTTCTCTCCTAAAACGATTTATATTTCAAGCTAGTAATACAAAAAATTGCTAGAAGTTCAATTTTTATCGACGCATTACGGGTCATTTGATATAATCTTTAGCTCCACCTTAATTAGTGATCAGTTGTTATTTTTCGACGTATCCATACTTGTGTAAGATATTGGGCAAATGATTTAATTAATTAATTGTATATCAAATTGAGAGAAAACTTTGAATTTGTACTAATTTATTTGAATGTACGTTCAGTGACATTTGTGTAACGCTTATCATTTTTCTCATGAATACAACCAAGTTGTTCTACCTATCTATAAATAGCGGAAGCTAATACAAAAAATTTCGGGCCGGCCAAGTACTCTGTGCGCATACGCTCAACATATGATGGCAAACTTTAGTTTTGTATTTTTTTATGAAGTTTTTCTGTCGATTCGCCATTTTGTATTTAGGGGTTCCTTTTTTTGAGACGTGTCTTTTTGGAAGATTTTGTTTTTTCTCGTTAATTGATTTTCGAACATCAACATGATTTTCAGACAGGTAATACTTGTCTTTTTATAGATATCAGAATTTTTTATGCTGAGCGAATACCATTAATTTTTTTCTCGCATTTCTTGCATTTTTCTCAAACTTCTTCAATTTTTTTTTTTTGGGGGTTTTCTTAAATTCTTTATTTTGTTGGCGTTTTCAATTTTTTTTCAAGGGGGGATTAGATTTTTCTGTGAAAACAAATGGAAATGGGGATCACCAACAAATGTACTTGTCCAAGCTTTTTTCCCCGGGAGGGGATTTTTGGCTAGGATAAATCGTTTTAGGAGAGAATCTTGATTAACTCGAGGTTTTCACCAAGCCTTCGCGTGTCTTTTCTAAGAAGATTTCTGAGACCAAACAATTACGTTATGTCAAGATTAATCAAGCTGAGCACTGTAATTCAAAATTTTTGGCCGGCCAAGTACTCTGTGCGCATCCGCACAACATACGATGGCAAACTTTAGTTTTGTATTTTTGTGGAAGTTTTTCTTTTTTCTCGTTAATTGATTTTCAGACATCAATATGATTATCAGACAGGGAATACTTGTCCTTTTTTATAGATATCAGAATTTTTGGTGCTGATATCCTTTCCTTTTGTCCAGGGTTTTTTATAATTTTTTATTTTGTTGGCGTTTCCAATTTTTTTTAGGGGGGGGGGGGGCGATTAGATTTTTATGTGAAAACAAATGGAAACGGGGATCACCAACAAATGGACTTGTCCAAGCTTTTTTCCCCGTGGAGGGGATTTTTGGCTAGGTCATTATCATTGCATGAAATGTACCTTCCGAAACGGTCGTATCGATAAATTCAGGCGGTTCTACGTCAGAATTAGCCTTCTTAGATTCACGCGGCAAACTTAACAAAGAGGGTCTATCAATGTTTTTTGATGCATGAAATTTAAACCGATGTCGTCGAAATGATTTCCAGAGAGAAAAAGTTCGGGAGCATCTCTTCTCTGAACATTGGAACCCTTTAGTTTCTGGCTGAACACCGTGAATGTGTTCCAAAAGTTCTCTGTTCGATCAAACTTCGCTATTGCAAATGAAACAAATAATCGTGATCGACGAATAGTTTCGTGAACCTCACCTACAATTGAACTCAATGCGCAGGATATATTATCCCCTGGGTTTTCTATAAAATAATACGCTTTTTGAATGAATAACCACAAAGAATGAGCGTTCTGCGGACAATGACAATCGAAAGCATAACACGCTTTGAACGCCACATCGACGGAGTCTAACAACGATGATGTTGTGTACACCTGATTGCCGATTACCACGTGTGTTGCATCTGGCTCAGTTAACGGCCCCACGACGACTGCAATCAGCTGCTGACTTATTACTTCGGTACTCGATCTCCGTCTTTGTGAGTGCTGCACAACTTCGTCTAATGAAAGCGCATCCTATAACGAAAGATTTTTTTAGGCAATCTGCATTAAGATTGTTTGTGGAAACAGCAGCAAACCAAATCGAAAAAACTGACGTGCAAATGGACAACGAATGCGTCTTTCCGTTCCTGAAGACTAAGTCTTCTCGCCGTATTCACATCGGTTTCCGATTCTGCAAATTCGTCAATGGTGCTCGCATCGCGTCTTTTTCGTTTTCTTGAACTTCGACCGGGGCCAATTGAGTGAGGCAACAAGTAGAGGAGGACGGTATCTTGGCGATCTGAAAATTGTTGCTAGAATTTATATTTTTGTTGTAAAATTGAACGCGAGCGTGTCATTTGGAAACGTACCTGGGGTTAACGTTGGTAACAAATGAATGAACCCTTTGTCTTCGACGTTGGAAATTTTTACATTTTGAAGACGTTTTATCAAATAGCTTCGAGTTTTTCCCCAGTTTTCTTTCAAATGAGATGATTTTTGCGGAAACTGTCGAACAAAATCGGCTTCGAACTACGAATAAAGCCTTCAATTGTATTAAAATTTCCCCATTTTTCAGCAAAACTACATGTAACAGGGACTTGTTTTCACCAGGTCTCCAGCTTTCTGCATACGTAGACAAGCGTACAATTCTATGTATTGCGATACAGTTGTTTAGTCATCAAATATTTCCTCCGAATATCGTATGTCTCATCCCACAATTGTATAGTTGCACACCATGGATCTACTTTCGTACGAAAAACATTGATTTTCTCGACCGCATCCCCTGAAAAAAAAGATTATCGTTAACCAAGCAATTGCACTAATTTTTGTATACGTAATATGAAATCCGTGTGTAATACTGACTGACAATGGGAAGAATATTAATGGGTTCGAATCGTTTCCACAGTATACTATTTTTTCTCAGGATCCCTTTCACGTAATTGTAGTGATACCATACTTTGCCGCTAGCATTAATTTGCTGACCGCTTACACTTCGAAATGGGGTGAAATGAACTTCTGCACGCTCCCCAGGGAACGATGAAACTATTTCATTCGCCCAAGAAGAGAGTCTTCCAGTTGATATCCTAGAAATTCATTCGATGATTATCCACTCTGAATTCATCATTAATTGGGATCATCACGCCAAATGGAGCATTCATTAGTCATGCATACACAAATTCTTGCAATTGTTGTCCCTCAGATAAGTCCTTTAGTATGTCATCGTGTTCCTTCTTTAGAATGAGTCGCACTAATCGATTACGTGCACTTGGAGTTAAGAATTGTTGTGATGCATAAGCTGCTACGATAATGCGACCAGGAACATCTGTCTGTAGCAAATCGTCTAGTTTCTGAAGACGTATAAAAAGATGAGCATCAATAACTTTGTAAAAATGTTCTATGTTTAATATAACATTGATGAGAACAAGAAAATACAGTTTTAGAATTAGCTCCATTTCCCAAATGCTCAACTGCCGATGGTTCCGTTTGATGTTGACGATCGATTCGGCAAGCTACATCATCAATGTGCTCAATATCGTAGTCCGGTTCCTGAGTTACGTGAAATGGTATGGGAGGTTCCAAATTGTGGAATTCAGCTTCCTCAGTAACAGTATTATTCTGCTCAAAATAAAGAATAATGAGATTGCTTTTGTATACGTTGAGAATGTGAGAAAAAAAATCGCATTCGCGAAATACGGGAAGTTAAATATTTCGTTCGTTAGAAAATCTCTCAGTTCGTCGATCAATGTATTCATTACACCGAGAAGAGACATTTATTGAATGAGTCAAATGAGCTGCGATTTTAGAAAATGACATTTGATTCACGCGAATTCCATTCAAGATAGGGACAAATTCGTTAACCGGAATATTACTTTCACGTCCGTAACGGAGTCATTTAGTCGACGTTTTTGTTAGTACAAAAAATGGAAAAGCAGCTCTACACAACACAAAACTGCCGAATACCTTAGGAAAGACTTCAATACATTTCACTCACACTGTTACCAATTGCGACGATGCTTGGCTTCAATACAGCAAAGACTTCATTCAAAGTGTTGCTACTTAAATTAGAACACGAGAACGTCGGCAAAATCCGATTTGATATAAATTATATCAATCGTCTTTGAAAAAAACTTTTCGATACGGAAAAGCTGTGTTTGATTTGCGTAAAGATTTCAGATACCTGAAGATTTCAGATACCTTGCGAACATTTTAACCTCTCTGTGCATACTTTCGCCCCTCATAGACCAGTAGTGGATAACCGGACCAGCCAGTTTCATTATACGCCCATAATGCGTCAACAAATGAAGTTTAGGAGTGTTTCCTCTTTTAAATTTTTGAGCGAGCAAAGAGTTAAATGATCTTCAATCATTGTTGTGATCAAATCAGGGCAAGACTTATGAAAAACTTTCGCGAGAAGAATGTTAATAATTTCGTTTAAGCTCGTATATATTTGCCAAACTTCGTCACCATCGGGAACTAAATCACCTATTAACAATCCGAGATATTTCATCAAACATCGGACTTCAGCTGCGGACAGTTTCAATTTTAAATTTTTTAAATTTTGAGGAGATAGTTTGGCTGGTTTATTTTTATCGTTCCGCCCGAACGGGAATGCATCGCTTCTATTATTCAAGGTGTCTTCACCAAGAACTTTCAAGTCATTCGTTAAATAATTAAGAATTAATGCGACTTCAAGTTTGCAAATACCTTCGTATAGATCATGCATGGCATCAACAGATACATTCTTTGTGACGTGAAAATTGTCTACGGAATTCCAAATGCACTCTTCTTTAATTCCAAGTGTCTCGATTAATGTTGATTCAGAATTGCGTAATTTTACACATTCGTCGTAACTTTTTTTTCGTTCTCAGTAGTTGAGATATTACTCTAACTGCTACCTTATAATTTTTGCTATCGATTTCGCACAGTCGGCACCAGTATGAGCATGTGAAGTTCTCGACAAACCCAAGGAGCGAATTCAAACCCAAATTGTCCCCCATTATGAGCCCTAATGCAAAATAAATCTGTTGGGATCCATTAGGTGTTTCAATCGTTATCCCTTCCCGGGCCAAGAAATTCAGTTCGTCGATTACGTTTTGAAATGCTACTTGATTTCCAACAATTTTTCGATGCAACGTGTTCATCAGCTGAAATAGAAAAATATTTTCCAGTTTGCTCTGAAATTCCGGAGGTAAACACGGCATCATTGCGTAGAGAGCACCAATTTTTCCCCCATCACCGGAATGACTCCTTAAGCAATTGTTGCTTTCATAATCGTCGAAATATGAAAACAAAGGGAAAACTGTTTTGCCTACGTAGTTCTTAATACTTTCTTGCCATATTTCGCCTTGAATGAAATTACTGATTGATTCGCTTTCGCCTTGGAGAAATTCCATGTATTTTAAAGTTCGTTTAAATACAGTGCTCTGTTCTAAGAATCGTTTGAGAACTGTGCGAAGTGAAATGAATTGAACGTACATATTTTCTGAAGTTAGTTGTCTCACTCCATTAATTAAAGCATTTCCATTGATAGTGCCAATAGCAACGTTTTTTGGCAATATCAAATTCCCACTATTTTGCAATGTTTGAAACCGAACATATTCCGTGTCAACGTTACGAAAAGCGTCACGTCCCACTGCAAAAAGATTTTCGATTTCTGAAATAATGGAGGGGGAAACTTCTTTTTGATTTAACAGCTCAACAACTGATTGTCCTAGCACTTCTGTGACTCCATTTACAAAACCATTGACGTCTTCTAAACAATTTTGAACCGTCTTCCGTGAAAGGTCATTCTCAGCCTGCCACTTCGAACTTAAAAAAAATGCACTCTGTTGAATTACATCTTGTGGCGTTGTTTGCTCCTCAACTTCATTTTTTTCATTAACCAAATCGAGGGCAAATTTCAAATATTGATCATAGGAGTTATCTTTGTTAAATGAATCGACACATTCAATGTCCATAGGCTATTCAGCTTCAGAAAGTACAATAGGATCTGCATGTGATTCGGAGCAAATGTTCTCGGAACGTGAAAATTTATTGAGCGACGATCCACCCGGTACATTAGCAATCGATTGGGATTCTGGGTGACAAGTTCTTAAATGTTTGCGAAAACTATAAATGTCGACGTATTCTCGTGTGCAAGACCCTAAGCACTGGTATGAACGAAAAGAATATTCTTCACCATTATGGTCTTGTACATATATGCGTACTAAAAGCAACAATATTTTCGAAAATATTCGAACATTTACACCGAAACGTTTTAAAACTGTTACCTTCGATTCTCACTTTCAAAATAAACAAAAACCAACTTTTTTTTTCAACTGTAACGTGGTGGAATCCACGTTACGAGGACGATTCGAACTGAGTGTGGCAGCGGCCTGGATAGCTCAGTTGGGAGAGCACTCGACCGGCAATCGAGAGGTCCCGGGTTCGATTCCCGGTCCAGTCCCTGCCGCATTTTTTTCGGATCGTCCTCTTGTTCAAAAACTCCCGGATCACAAATGGCGCCCAACGTGGGGCTTGAGTACCCCCCCCCCCCTTCCCCTTTGAGTTACCCCCAGTTTGTTAAGTTGAGTATGGAACCCACGTTACAAGGACGATTCGGGCTAAGTGTGGCAGCGGCCCGGATAAACCTGTGGCAAAAAAACATATCTTGGGATTTTTGTGCGACCTTTAGTTATTAGGATCGTTGAAATTGAAACCTATGTCATTCAGTAGGGAACGCACCGCTATCGGGATGACTTTATCGGAAGGCGTAGATATTTCAAAAGAAGCTTTTTGAATAAACAGCCATGGAGATCGGGCCTCAGGCAGGTAATCACAATTCAAAGCGAAAATCGCTTTCAATGCCACTTCTACCGCTCGAGCAGGTGACGACACCGGATAGTATGTGTCATCGACCAATACGTATGATGCAGTCACTTCCGGCCGATTATTATATCGACGATTTGCTCATCGCGTCAAAAGATTTTGCGGAACATATCTTACACCTCGAAAACGTATTTGAAAGATTGAATCGATATAATCTGACCTTGCGCCTTGACAAAGCATCTTTTTGCCAAAAATCAGTTCCGTTTTTGGGATTTATTCTTTCACCGAGTGGGATCACTCCCGATCCACATAAAATCGACGCGATAATTAATTTTGAAGAGCCTAAAAATAAGCAACAGTTGCAAAGGTTTTTGGGGGTCTGCAATTATTATAGGCAGTTCAGTTTAAAGCATGCCGAATATGTTGAACCTTTGAGATCGTTGTTAAAAAAAGGACGCTCCTTGGACCTGGTCTGAAGAGCAGTCTAGAGCTTACAAAGAACTCAAGAACAATTTCAAACGGAAAATAGAATTGGCGCATTATAATATAAACGAAACATTTTATTTACAAACTGACGCCTCCGATAAGGGGATCAGCGGCATTATTTTCCAACTGGACACAGAGGGAAACCAAAAGATCATTTCCATAGTCAGTCGAGGACTTATGCAGGCAGAATTGAATTATACAACGACAGAGGAAGAGCTTCTTGCCATTGTATATTCAATGATGAAATTCCACATATATTTGCTCGAACGCTCATTTGTCGTCATTACCGATCACCAGGCTCTCACTTTTATCAACAACACACCATTTCAGACAGCGCGCATCTGTAGGTGGCTTTTGTTGATACAAGAGTATTCATTTACGGTAAAATATTGCAAAGGGCGAGATAATATTGTCGCGGACTTCTTTAGTCGGAATCCCAACGGAAAATTGGAGACGGAGGATCCCGAGAGACTTATCATATCAGGCCTCATGTTGGGTGAAGTCGATGACTCACACGAAATAACTGATGATGGTCTGATTATGGTCAGTCAACTCGAACTGGATCCGTATTTCAAGAAAGGACTAAAAAACCTAGGAAAAATGCAAAGCGAAGACGCTTCCGTAATGGAATGCGTGAAGAAATTTGAGAACAAGCATCCTGACAGCATACAAAAATATAATAACATTTGGTTTTGCCGAAATGCAAAATCTCCGCATTGGAACATTCTCATTCCTCAAAAATTAAAAAATCTTGTGGTTAAATCGGAACACGATCGAATGGGACACCCAGGGGTGTGCAAAACGTTGTCGCATTTGAAATGATTTTTCTATTGGCGAGGAATGAATAACGATGTCAAACGGTATGTTGTCAGTTGCGATCTCTGTCAGCGCGTAAAATATTTGCAGCGAACGATGGAGGGCGAATATTGTCAGGTCAAATCAGATCGTCCAGGCGACCTCGTAACCGTAGATGTTTACGGGCCTTTGCCAAAGTCCGTCGGAGGCGTTCAATATATTTTCGTGGTAATGGACGCGTTTTCAAAACTCGTGAAATTATATGCAGTTAAAAAAGCAACCGCGAGAATAGTTGTCAAGAAAATCCTCGAAGATTATTGTCCCAAAATTGGAAAACCGCGTAGAATACTTTCGGACAATGGATCGCAGTTCACGGCAAAGATATGGAAAGAAGAATTGAACAAGGAGAATATTAAGGTGGTCTTTTCATCGATTCGCCACCCTCAGTCGAACCCAACCGAGCGCGTGATGCGGGAGTTAGGAAAACTCTTTCGAACGTTTTGTTCGGAGCAGCATACGCGATGGGCAAAACATCTCCCGCGAATAGAAGCATTGCTTAATCACACGACACATAGTGCAACAGGCTTTATTCCGGTGGAGTTACATTGGGGCTCGAAAGAGCGTGACGAAATAAATAAATTTTTGAAATTCCCTGAAGAAGCGGACCAGACACACGAGTGGAAAATTTTCCTGGCTAACAGTCGGTTGCGTAAGGCTTTCGAAAGTAGGAAAACAAAGCAGAAAAATGTGTCAAAAATACCGTTGAATATTGGTGATAAAGTTTTGCTCAAGGTGCCTCACGTATCAAGCAACAGCGATAGGGTCATTAGCAAATTTTGGAGGAGGTTTTGGAGGACGCCGACTCCTATCTCTGCACAATTTGCGCGGACTTGTCCTGCGCCGACCTTAGCTCTCCCTCGAACGAGTCGAATGTGCCCTCCGCTCAACCTGCCGAGCTCAGCAAGCAACCACCGCCTCCCCCAGTTGATTCTGCCAACACTGGAAACTCCGTCAGTAATGCGGACATTCTTAGCGAGCTACGCGGGCTATGCACAGAGCTGCGCTCGCTCAGGACCGATCTCGATGCCAGGATTGACAACATCGCCCGAAGAGTCGAGGAAATTGGCCTAGCTGTCAATGACACCAACCGGCGCGTCGACTCCGTCGAAGCCGTTTGCTCTGATCTCGGCACTAGGTTAGAGGTAGTCGAGTCCGCCCGCCTCTCTCAGCCTGCCTGCTCCCCCCTCGAGAGCTCCTCCCTAGTTAACTCGGTCTCGCACGAGCTCAGGGAGCGCGACAAGAGAGCAGCAAACATCATTATTTCTGGCATACCCGAGCTCGAGGACGGTCTTGACGGCGACTCCTTAGCCGTGCGGAACCTCTTCACTGTCTTGCAACCAGATCTCGACGTCGGCCGCCTGGTTATCTCCCGGATTGGCAAACCCACTGGACCCAACACTCGCCCCCGCCTGGTTGAGGCCGTCTGCTCGTCCCGGGACATCGCCCTTCGGCTGAGGACCTCGAGCGGCCGTCTCAGGGGAAACGCCCTCTACAAGGATGTTTCCCTGAACCCTGATCGGACCCCGGCTCAGTCTGCCGATTATCCTCGAGTCCGCGCCGAAATGACCCAGCGCTTGGCTCAGGGAGAGCGCGGCCTTAGGGTCGTCTTCGATGGTGACGGTCACCGCATCGTCCACCGGGTCACTACCTCCTTGCCTCGCAGTAGCCAACCAGGAAAGGCTCAGGACCAGCCGTCTCTTGCTGCTTCCACCGAAACCAGGACAAGGCCCCCCTCAACCAAGGCCACCAAGCCCCTTTCGGCCTCTGGCTCTACCGTCGCCTTGGCCACTTCCGCTTCGCAGGGTAAGCGGCCCCCAGCTCGCTCTCTCTCCTCCGCCTCTTCCCTGTCAGCACAGCCGTCCGCCGACCTCCACAAGGCCGGGCCCGGCTCCAAGGCACCCAAGCCCTCAGCGGGGGGCAAGGGACTTGGTCATTAACTTACTCTCTTTCTACCATTATCTTTATCTTTATCTTTATCTTTATCTTTATCTTTATATTTATCTTTATCTTTATCTTTATCTTTATCTTTATTCACTGCTCACCATTACTTTCTTAACTTACTTTTCTGCTTTCTGTGTGTTCTTACTCTGCTTCTGTTCTTCTATATTCTGCTTCTGTACTGCTTTTTACTTTGATTGTACTACTGTTACTCTGCTTTTGTACTGCTTCAGCCTGGTGCATAAGGGTATCGTCCCAAGAGCACCCTAATAAACTTTATTATTATTATTAAAGTTTTGCTCAAGGTGCCTCACGTATCAAGCAACAGCGATAGGGTCATTAGCAAATTTTTTCATATATATGAAGGCCCATTTAAAATAATTGACATGAAAGGAACTAACGCGTTTGTCCTCGCGGACCTGTCAAATGATAAAAAGCCAAAGGGCACGTATAATCGAGCAAGTTTGAAGAAATATCACGAGCCCATCGACCAACGAAACCAAATGAATAATGTAAACCAATTAATACGTCAAAGTATGGATAAAATGTAATGATTTGTGTGTTGTTTATATTGTCATGTGTCATTTTAGCGTGTATATCAAACTGACGAGACATAATTTATATTTCGATCTTTTAACGGCGACATTAATGCAATATAAAATATTTGTGATACGATTATGAAATAAATCGATATAAATTCCCCCGTGTGTTTGAATGAGTGAAAGAATTTTCATGTTAAGACGAGATCTTTAGTGAGATGGAGTCACGAATGAATGTATTGTAGAATGGGTTATGAATGATATTTTATGTGCGATTGAGAATTTTGTGTTCAGCTTTTTAGCCCACACAAAATTCGGGGGATAATGTGACGCGTGAAATCATGAGCCGAAACGCCCCTTCCAAGGGACATCATGAGTGGAATGGGAAAATCGCTGACCATCGCCACCGGTATATAAACCATCCCATTCCACTCAAGAGACAATTATTTGTACGAAATTTGTGTTGACTTAATCGTCGTCGAAAAGAGAGAGTGAGATTCAAAAGTATTCTTTAACATCGAGCTAAAAGAAGAGTTCTCCGTCAAAATCATCATCGAGAGACCAGGCCTGGCATTAAGGAGACTCATAATCCGGCTGAGTACTTTTTGATCCTCTTTCTCTTTGTATAAAATACTGTCGAATATTGAAGTATTTATCTGAAGTCATATTTCAAATTGCACGAAACCCAAATGAAATAAAATCGAAATATTACGTACAAATAAAATTATTTTACACCCCAAAATAAAAATATTACACCGGAAATTAACTTTTCTTTTCTTGTGTCCAATTTTCCTAAATAATTTCATTTTAAATAAATTGTGATTCCGGGAATTATTGTGCAATTTAAATGTGTTGCAAATCTTGTCCTGACCCATCCCCTCTACCAAATTGGCTAAACATTGCAGCTACGACCTGGAAACACTCATTTCGTCTCACGTAAATCCAATAAAAATTTGTTCGAATTAATTTCGAGCTGGCGCCCAGGGTTTGAGCGAGACGAAATATTTCGCATCGACGTGAAAAGTCGTTACAAGTATTGAAATAAAGACCTTTGTATATTTTACTCCAGAAAAGTAAAAAGGAACGCCAACTATTAAAAAATCGCAACTTCAGTTGAAAAATAACGACCCAATTTTTTCTTGATATTACTTTGCAATGTAACACTTTTGATTTACTAAATTTATGTATTTTTTATTTCCTGCACTGCAAACCATCTTTTGACCTTCATAAAAATCTTATCAAAAAGTGTCAAACTCAATTGAGACAAAAAAATGAAATCATTGTGCCGTAGCCAAGAGCTCATAAATGAATGACTAAATTTCATAGACGAACGTACGCCCTTAACACAATCGGTTCAAGGGTTTTTCCACTTTGGAGGATTCCAAAGTGGCAATGATTATCCTGAATATTATGATGACTTCATGCTAGCTAAAGATCCTGAATGTACGTACAATACAATTCCACGGGAAACGAAACATAAAAAAGGGCACGTTTGTGTACAAGGGCACGCGAACACGTACATATACTTCCCGGACGAATTCACTGCAAAGATTATACAAAAACTTGGCGTGCATGGTTTTCGAAAATAATTTCGGGAAGACAGAAGATAACCGAATGTACCAACAAGATTAATAATCATCTCATTTTCGTCTATGAAAGAAGAATTTTCATGTTTACATAGCATTTGTCAGTTTGCATTAAGGAGGGGGGGGGGGGAGCAGGCTTTAGGCGCTTAAAAAAATCCATTTTTTTTTTGCACAAATGTCTTCCTAAACTATCCAAGAACGTGTCCCTAAAATTTCAGACGCAAACTCGAAATATTTTCGGAGTTACAGAAGGAATAGTGAGCAAGCGTCGAGCAGGTATACGAGCGAGATCGCTCGGAGCGCGTGGGCTCCACCCCTTGATCTATTGTACGTTTTGTGATCTATTGTATAGTTCTTTGAAGAGTCTATAGGGCAACTCTATGGACCAGGAATCGCTGATTAGCATATTAATGCGGTAAGTTGCAGGAAATACGATTCTTTATATACGAAAACTGACGCACGATTTCTCGGTTTTTCATTTTTACGATTTTTCCTAATTGGCGGGAAAGATCGGGAAAAAACTAAACGTCCCATCGAAACGAAACGAAATGAATTCTATTCGGGATTAAATTCTCTTCTAGTTGAACCTAAAAAACCTTAAGAAAGTTAAGTTTAACCCACTATTTAAACAATCTAAAGTGAATTTTTTTTTCACAAGAAATGCATTTTTATTTTAATTCGCGAAAAATTGTTGAATTTTTCACTTGTTGTTGGATTTTATTGGTTTAACTAGGAGCTATACTATTGAAAAAAAAAAATTCGGATTCTTTGTTTCAGATGGAAATTGCGACCTGCACCTTTCCCGCCGCACGACAAATGCACCTTCGAGACGCCTCGGCGAAATGCTTGGACCGGGCATAAAATGACATATGACTTAATGAAAAAATTTGAGAAGACTGATGAAATATATAACAATAAAACCGAAAGCTTCGTTCCAATCGGATATTTCTTTCCTTCCAAAGAAATCCTTGAAAAAATCGATTTTGTGAAGCCTCTAAAGGAGGAGGCTTAAAGACAAACTATACTAGAAAAACGACAGTATTTTCTAGTTGAATTTCGCAAACTCTCGCCCAATAAAATACCACCCGTTGAACACCCTGCTGCAAAGTATCCTATGCACCGAGGGAGGATAGTCAACGCCGAACGCGCTGTTTTCAGGACAAGTCGTAACCAAGCGGAGGCGGAGATGAGGGAAAATTTGCCATGTTGTCTCTGTCCCCAGTTCGTACTGGGGACGCCACTGAGAGGGTGGTGGGGAATTCCTCATCCATGTTTACTCGTGTAAACATGGATGAGGAATTCCTTCGCCGAAATTATTTTTGAAAACCATGCACGCCAAGTTTTTGTATAATCTTTGCAGTGAATTCGTCCGGGAAGTACATGTACGTGTTCGCGTGCCCTTGTACACAAACGTGCCCTTTTTTATGTTTCGTTTCCCGTGGAATTGTATTGTACGTACATTCAGGATCTTAAGCTAGCATGAAGTCATGATAATATTCAGGATAATCATGCTGGAATCCTCCAAAGTGGAAAAACCCTTGAACCGAATGTGTTAAGGGCGTACCTTCGTCTATGAAATTTAGTCATTCATTTATGAGCTCTTGGCTACGGCACAATGATTTCATTTTTTTTGTCTCAATTGAGTTTGACACTTTTTGATAAGATTTTTATGAAGGTCAAAAGATGGTTTGCAGTGCAGGAAAAAAAATACATAAATTTAGTAAATAAAAAGTGTTACATTGCAAAGTAATATCAAGAAAAAATTGGGTCGTTATTTTTCAACTGAAGTTGCGATTTTTTAATAGTTGGCGTTCCTTTTTACTTTTCTGGAGTATTTTTCCACGGATTTCCCTCCTTTTTGGAAAGGGCAATATTCATCAAAACTTTAATGATGGAGAAATTTTTATACAAAGTAATATATAGATATGTGAGTCATAATTTTCCAACTGCGGTTGCACTTTTTTAATACTTGGCGTCCTTTTTTTACTTTTATAAAGTATTTCCCCACGGATTTCACTTTTTTGTGGAAAACAGGATGTTCATCAACATTTTTTTTTTTTTTAATAATTGAGGGATTATTCGTTGTGGTTGGTTGTTCTGGAGAGAGGATAAATCTCTTCAAAAACTTACGTCGACAGCCCTGCTAGAACTCTTTCAATATCTCGACGAAAGACATGATCAATCCCTGATCAGCCCTGGAAGAACTCTTCCAATATCTCGACGAAAGACATGATCAATCCCTTGAAAAACTCACGTACAGACTCTTGTTTAATCTCTTAAGGAAACCTCGGAGAGACTCGTGGTCAATCCCTTCAAGAAACCTAAGTGACGCCATTAAGCAATCACTTGAAAAAATTCCGTCGCGACCCCTTGAAAATCTCGTCCATGAAGGGCTCGGCGAGATTCTTGATTAATCCCATAAAAACTTCAATTGAGAATAGTTCAACGCTTTAAAAAAGACCCCCGTCAAGACAGGGCTCTTTTTTTGAAGCTGATCAACCGAGAGTCTTGACTCTCGGATGATCGCTTGGAAACCTCTCGATAAAACTCTGAATCAATCCCTTCAAGAACTTCCGTTGGGAACCCTGGTCGAGCCCTGAAAGAAGAAATTGCAAACCATTTGAGCCGTCGACCTAGACACCGAAAACCATGGAGCCGCCGACCTGGAAATCGAAAACCATGGAGAAATGTACCTAGATATCAAAAACCATGGAGCCGTGGAACTAGGCATCGAAAACCATCGGGAAATATACCTAGACATCAAACACCATGGAGCCGTCGACCTAGACATCGAAAACTATGGAGAAATATACCTAGACAACAAAAACCATGAAGCCGTGGAACTAGGCATCGAAAACCATGGGGAAATATACCTAGACATCAAACACCATGGAGCCGTCGACCTAGACATCGAAAACTATGGAGAAATATACCTAGACAACAAAAACCATGGGGCCGTGTACCTAGGCATCGAAAACCATGGAGTAATATACCTAGACATCAAAAACCATGGAGAAATATACCTAGACAACAAAAACCATGAAGCCGTGTACCTAGTCAGCGAAAACCATGAAGAAATATACCTAGGCATCGAAAACCATGGAGCCATGGACCTAACGATCGAAAACAATGAAGAAATATACCTAGACATTAAAAATCATGAAGCCGTGGACCTAGGTATCGAAAACCATAGGGAAATATATCTAGACATCAAAAACCATGAAGAAATATACCTAGACATCAAAAACCATGGTGCCGTGGACCTAGACACCGAAAACGATGGAGCCGTTGAACCACACATCGAAAACCATGGAGAAATATACCTAGACATCAAAAAACATGAAGAAATATACCTAGACATAACAAAACCATGGAGCCGTGGACCTAGACATAAAAAATCATGGAGCCGTGGACCTAGGCATCGAAAACCATGGGGAAATATACTTGGACATCAAAAACCATGGAGCCGTGGACCTAGACATCAAAAATCATGCAGCCGTGGACCTAGGCATCAAAGACCATGGAGCCGTGGACCTAGACACCGAAAACCATGGAGCCGTGGACCTAAACATCGAAATCCATGGAGAAATATACCTGGACATCACAAACCATGGAGCCGTGGACCTAGACATCAAAAATCATGGAGCCCTGGACCTAGGCATCGAAAACCATGGGGACATCAAACCTGGACATCAAAAACAATGGAGCTGTGACCTAGGCATCAAAAACCATGGAGAAATATACCTAGACATCAAAAACCATGAAGAAATATACCTAGACATCAGAAACCATGGAGCCGTGGACCTAAACATCAAAAATCATGGAGCCGTGGACCTAGGCATCGAAAACCATAGGGAAATATACCTGGACATCAAAAACCATGGAGCTGTCGACCTAGACATCAAAAACCATGGAGCCGTCGACCTAGACATCGAAAACCATGGAGAAATATACCTAGACAACAAAAACCATGGAGCCGTGGACCTAGACATCGAAATCCATATACCTAGCCATCAAAAACCATGAAGAAATATACCTAGACATCGAAAACCATGGAGAAATATACCTAGACAACAAAAACCATGGAGCCGTGGACCTAGACAACAAAAACCATGAAGCCGTGTACCTAGTTATCGAAAACCACGAAGAAATATACCTAGGCATCGAAAACCATGGAGCCATGGACCTAGCGATCGAAAACAATGAAGAAATATACCTAGACAACAAAAACCATGAAGCCGTGGAACTAGGCATCGAAAACCATGGGGAAATATACCTAGACATCAAACACCATGGAGCCGTCGACCTAGACATCGAAAACTATGGAGAAATATACCTAGACAACAAAAACCATGGGGCCGTGTACCTAGGCATCGAAAACCATGAAGAAATATACCTAGACATCAAAAACCATGGAGAAATATACCTAGACATCAAACACCATGGAGCCGTCGACCTAGACATCGAAAACTATGGAGAAATATACCTAGACATCAAAAATCATGGAGCCGTGGACCTAGGTATCGAAAACCATAGGGAAATATATCTAGACATCAAAAACCATGAAGAAATATACCTAGACATCAGAAACCATGGAGCCGTGGACCTAAACATAAAAAATCATGGAGCCGTGGACCTAGGCATCGAAAACCATAGGGAAATATACCTGGACATCAAAAACCATGGAGCTGTCGACCTAGACATCAAAAACTATGGAGCCGTCGACCTAGACATCGAAAACCATGGAGAAATATACCTAGACAACAAAAACCATGGAGCCGTGGACCTAGACACCGAAAACCATGGAGCCGTGGACCTAGACACCGAAAATCATGGAGCCGTCGACCTAGACATCGTAAACCATGGAGAAATATACCTAGACATCAAAAACCATGGAGCCGTGTACCTAAATATCGAAAACCATGATGATCTATACCTAGGAATCAAAAACCATGGAGCCGTGGACCTAGACACCGAAAACCATGGAGAAATATACCTAGACATCAAAAACCCTGGAGAAATATACCTAGAGAACAAAAACCATGGAGCCGTGTACCTAGACATCGAAAACCATGATGATCTATACCTAGGAATCAAAAACCATAGAGCCGTGGACCTAGACACCGAAAACCATGGAGAAATATACCTACACATCGAAAACCCTCGAGAAATATACCTAGAGAACAAAAACCATGGAGCCGTGTACCTTGACAACGAAAACCATGGTAGCTAGACAACGCAAACCATGGTAGCTAAACAACGAAAACCATACGGAAAGAGAGGCCCAGTATATCTGTCTCTCTCGCTCAGTGGCGCGCGAAGAGTGGGGATACCGCGTTCAGCGGAGCGGGTGACGTCACAGGCCGAAAATGTCCACCAGTCTCGAAAAGGGCGTATGTTCAAGCGCCTGCGCAGACAACTTACGCCTTTCTGACTCCAAGAAACAGAAAGGATCCCAAACCTCGCGTCCAAAATCTTCAATGTTAGATTTCTCTGGATTGGCTGAACGGATTTTGTTCTACCAAGGACCATTCGAAAGATAAAAAATCATAGAAAATTCAAATCTAACATGAGATTTTTCCCTCAACCCGTTCTCCTGTGAGAACGATTTAAAATTTCTGTGACGTCATAAAATGCCTATTTTACTGTATATAAGAGTACGGCAGCTCTCGCGCTACGCTTTTCTTTTAATACTTGGCGTCGAGCCGCTGCCGCGTCTCTTGATCAACGCTCGCTCGTATTATTTTCGCCGTACCACCTACACCAGTTTCGCATAAAACATTAACAAAACTCGATGTTTGAGCGAAGAACATGGTGCTCGTAGGTTACGATTCGAATTCTACAAATTACCGCGTGTATGATCCTGTAACGCAAAAGGTTTCGGTAATGCGAAACGTGGTATTTAACCAAAAAATCGGAAAAATTACGCTCTCAGCGTACAGAGAGTCGGACCATGAAATGATTCTACCAAAGGTGGAAGAGGCAGCTTCTGTACGAGAGGAGATTAACTAGCAAGATGGCGAATCAGATTGCGGGAACGGCGAAGAAGACGAGGTGTTTTGGCCAGCAAACGAAGGAAGGGAAAATATTCCGCACGGGTTGGTCCATCAAGCACCAGCCGAGAATAAGCGAGTATAACGCTATCGAGAGTCGATAAAGCGACCAGCGCGATACGAAATCAACGTGGCTGAATATGAGGTTCCGGAGTCGTTCGAGGAAGCGATGCGCTGCAGCGACGCTAATAAATGGGTCAAAGCGATCCGCAGGGAATTGAGAGCTCACGATGAGAACAAAACCTGGTCGTTAGTATAAAGGGAACCGGGAATGAAGACAGTCGACTCGGAGTGGGTATTCAAGGTTGTAAAGAATACGAGAGGTGACTGAGTAAAGTTCAAGACGCGTCTTTGCGCATGTGGCTTTATGCAACGAAAAGGGATTGACTTTACCGAGACATTCGCACCGCTCGTACGTTACGACTCGCTGAGGGTTTTGTTGGCAATCGTCGCGGAGAAGGATTTGGAATTAGCTCAATTCGACGTGGAAACGGCGTTCCTCTACGGCAAATTAGACACGGAAGTTTCCATGGAAGTGCCAAACGGGTTGAAAGTGAAACAAAGTGACGCGAAACAAGTTGTGCGTCGGTTGGGAAAATCCCTGTACGGTCTCAAACAGGCACCTCGCTGTTGGAATCGCGAGTTTAGAAAATTTTTGAGACAATTTGAGTTTTGCGAGACAGACGCGGATAAATGTATCTTCGTCCGTAAAGTAGAGCAATCGGTAGTGTACCTAGCGTTGTTCGTGGACCACGGGTTGATTGCGGCGGAGTCGAGAGAAGCCTTAGAGAGTGTTCTCAAGCATCTTGACGAATCCTTCAGAATAACGATTGGCGATACGAGCTTATTTTCGGTATATATGAGGCATTCTACGCGATTTCGAACGGTCTGAAAGTTGACAACTTCCAAAAGACTTGAAATTTCGTTGAATCGTTTATTTAATTATACTTGAAAAAGTAGTGTGAATTTTTTCGAATTTTTTGGATAACATTTTTTCGAAATTTCAAAATATTCCAAATATTGTTATATCTTGAGAGCATACGATTGAATAGAAAAATGTTTCAGACAAAAAAATTGCAGTTTTACATACATTTTGTGAAAAAAAATTTGTTTGAATTTTTTGAGTTTCAAAACGACCATTTTCATCAAAAAATACGAAAATAATTTTTTTCGGTCGGTATGTCACTTTCGATTTGTCTCAAAAAATTTCAGAAAATACACTGCCGCTCAAAAGTTTAGATACACTACCCAATATTTCTTGCGGCACAAAAAGTTAGATAACTCTGTCAAAAAAAAAGATTTTCCAATTTTCGAAGCGGCGTTTTGAAGGGGACAAATCCAGCTTCAGTTTGCTCTGTTCAAATATTTTTTATGATTTTTTTTCGACTCAGTACAGACTTTGGTTTGTGACTGTATTTAGGCTTTTTTTTGACCATGGCAAATCAGGCGCACAGCTTCCGAATTTTTTTGATTTTTTCTGTAATGATGACAAACTTAAAACTGGATGCAATAGCTCCATCTTCGTTTTTTAGAAAAATTTTTGCGATTTTTTTTCGAAAAGTTATCTGATTTTTTCCCAAAATCAATCAATTTTGAAAAATTCTAAATAACCCAAGAACTATAGGGTTTAAGAGAAAATGTCAGGAACGAAGAAAGTTGTGTATTTCAATCCTGAATCGCGTCGAATCTTTTTGGAATTATTCTTTGAATTTTTTTTTTTTAGAATTTTTTTCGAAACTTAGTTTTTTTTTAAGGCCGATAAAGTAATGATTCAACGCACTCACCACACTTAGATAAGTTAGAGAAACTTATCTGAGTCAGGTGAGTGCCTTGAATCATTACTTTATCTGCCTTAAAAAAAAACTAAGTTTCGAAAAAAATACTAAAAAAAAAAAAATTCAAAGGATAATTCCAAAAAAATTCGACGCGATTCAGGATCGAAATACACAACTTTTTTCATTCTTAATATTTTCTCTTGAACCCTATAGTTCTCGGGTTATTTAGAATTTTTCAAAATTGATTGATTTTGGGAAAAAATCAGATAACTTTTCGAAAAAAAATCGCAAAAAATTTTCTAAAAAACGAAGATGGAGCTCTTGCATCCAGTTTTAAGTTTGTCATCATTAAAGAAAAAATCAAGAAAATCCTGAAGCTGTGCGCCTGATTTGCCATGGTCAAAAAAAAGCCTGAAAACAGTCACAAACCAAAGTCTGTACTGAGTCGAATAAAAATCATAAAAAATATTTGAACGGATCAAACTGAAGCTTGATTTGTCCCCTTCAAAACGCCGCTTCGAAAATTGGAAAATCTTCTTTTTTGGCAAAGTTATTAAACTTTTAGTGCCGCAAGAAATATTGGGTAGTGTATCTAAACTTTTGAGCGGCAGTGTACTCTACCGTGGAAAAATACTCTTGGAAAGTAAAAAAAGAACGCCAACTTTAAAAAATCGCGACCTCAGTAGAAAAATAATTACTCAATTTTCTTGATATCACCTTGAAATAAAAAACAATTTAGATTTACAAAATTTATTGCATTTTTTCTTCGCTACGAACGATCTTTTGACCTTCTCTAAAATTTTCTCAAAAATTCTCAAGCTCAATCGACAAAAAGAATTGCAACATACTCAAGAATTAAAAACATAATGAATGGCTACATTTCACAGGGAAACGTGTGCACCCTCAATACATTTTGTGTATTTAAGGGTCTGCAAAGGCTCTACAAAAAAATGCAAAAAATTGGCGTGCATGGTTAACCAAAAAAGCCCGGGAAGATAAAGAATCAATTTAAGGGAGAGGCGGACAAACCTGAACAACTGCCTAAAATAGAATTTCCTTTTGTTTTTCATCTGAAAAATCGAAATCTTGTTCATTCTAATCTCGTCAAGATAAAAAATATTTATCAGATTGCATGAAATGAAAATTTTTAAAAGTTTCGTTTGACCTTGCTCTCCAGACTTTCAAAAATGATTATTACTTACGCAAAGAGGAGATTTTTGGTTAATATGGCAATAGGAAATATCATCGCGGAAAGAGAACAGGATAAACAGCGAACGTTTGGAATAATATGGAATTATCATCGCGGAAAGAGAACAGAAAAAACAACGAACATTTAGAATTTTGGAGGATGGTCCATTTTCCATTACATGACGTCATAATGCTACTTTGCGCGTGCATGCGGAAATTTCTAATAAGAACAATGACACAGCCCTTCGCCGAACTTTTTTAGTTGACCATGCACGCCAATTTTTTGCATTTTTTTGTAGAGCCTTTGCAGACCCTTAAATACACAAAATGTATTGAGGGTGCACACGTTTCCCTGTGAAATGTAGCCATTCATCATTTTTTAAATTCTTGGCTATGTTGCAATGATTTCATTTCTTTTTGTCGATTGAGCTTGAGAATATTTGAGAAAATTTTGGAGAAGGTCAAAAGATCGTTCGTAGGGAAGAAAAAATGCAATAAATTTTGTAAATCTAAATTGTTTTTTATTTCAAACTGATATCAAGAAAATTGAGTAATTATTTTTTTACTGAGGTTGCGATTTTTTAAAGTTGGCTTTCTTTTTTTACTTTTCAAGAGTATTTTTCCACGGTAGAGTATTTTTTGAAATTTTTTGAGACACATGGAAAGTGACATACCGACCGAAAAAAATTATTTTCGTATATTTTTTGATGAAAATCCACCAATCGCTCAAAAAAGTCCTTGCGAGATTCCGCCCTTCGTTCTCCAGTTTTTTTTACCGTTTCATCGCATTTTCGACTTTTTTTTTACTCCGAGCAAAATTTCCGCAGGCTCACGTGATCCTGCATTAAAAAACGAAAAGAATGAGTCCAAGTTGGACCCTTTTCGTTAAATCTTACTGCCGCTCAAAAGTTTAGATACACTACCCAATATTTCTTGTGGCACAAAAAGTTTAATAACTCTGTCAAAAAAAAAAGATTTTCCAATTTTCGAGGCGGCGTTTTGAAGGGGATAAATCCAGCTTCAGTTTGCTCCGTTCAAATATTTTTTATGATTTTTTTTCGACTCAGTACGGACTTTGGTTTGTGACTGTTTTTAGGCTTTTTTTTTACCATGGCAAATCAGGCGCACAGCTTCCGGATTTTTTTGATTTTTTCTTTAATGATGACAAACTTAAAACTGCATGCAATAGCTCCATCTTTGTTTTTTAGAAAATTTTTTGCGATTTTTTTTCGAAAATTTATCTGATTTTTTCCCAAAATCAATCAATTTTTAAAAATTCTGAATAACCCGAGAACTATAGGGTTTAAGAGAAAATGTCAGAAATGAAAAAAGTTGTGTATTTCGATCCTGAATCGCGTCGAATTTTTTTGGAATTATTCTTTGAATTTTTTTTTTTTAGTATTTTTTTCGAAATTTTTTTTTTTTTTAAGGCCGATAAAGTAATGATTCAAGGCACTCACCCGACTCAGATAAGTTTCTCTAACTTATCTAAGTGTGGTGAGTGCGTTGAATCATTACTTTATCGGCCTTAAAAAAAAACTAAGTTTCGAAAAAAATACTAAAAAAAAAATTCAAAGAATAATTCCAAAAAAATTCGACGCGATTCAGGATCGAAATACACAACTTTTTTCATTTTTGACATTTTCTCTTAAACCCTATAGTTCTCGGGTTATTTAGAATTTTTCAAAATTGATTGATTTTGGGAAAAAATCAGATAACTTTTCGAAAAAAAATCGCAAAAAATTTTCTAAAAAACAAAGATGGAGCTATTGCATGCAGTTTTAAGTTTGTCATCATTAAAGGAAAAATCAAAAAAATCCGGAAGCTGTGCGCCTGATTTGCCATGGTCAAAAAAAAGCCTAAAAACAGTCACAAACCAAAGTCTGTACTGAGTCGAAAAAAAATCGTAAAAAATATTTGAACGGAGCAAACTGAAGCTGGATTTATCCCCTTTAAAACGCCGCTTCGAAAATTGGAAAATCTTCTTTTTTGACAGAGTTATTAAACTTTTTGTGCCGCAAGAAATATTGGGTAGTGTATCTAAACTTTTGAGCGGCAGTGTACCAAAAACATGAATTTTTCAACGTTGGGGTCATTTATAACCCCACGTTCCTGGAATAGATTAAATCAAATAAGATTACCGTTCCAAGGTAAAAAAAACTTCCGTTGCGACCCCCCCGGTCAACCCCTTAAAAAATCCCGTACGAACTCTTGGCCAATCCCTCAAAAAAGTCTCAGCAAGATTTATGCCTAATCCCTTAAAAACTCCCATCAAGATCCTCAGTCAACTCTTTCGAAAAAATCTCGTCAAGACTCTTCGTTAATCCCTTTAAAAAATTTCCATAGGACTCTGAGTTTATCCCTTAAAAAAGGTCGGTCGAAACTACTGGTCAACCCCTTGAAAAATTCCGGCCAGACTCTCCGCCAATCCTTTAAAAAGTCCCGGCGAGATTTCTCCCTTCTCTCTCGCCCCCTTTCTCTCTTCGTTCTCCCGTTTTTTGAATCGTTTCATCGTAAATTTTGACAAATTTTTTTACTTTGAGCAAAATTTCCCCAAGCTCACGTAATTCCGCATTGAAAAACGAAAAAATGAGCCCCATTTGGACCCTCTTTGGTGAATATTACCAGCGATATCAATTTTTCAAAATTGTCAGAGCGAGAGAGACAACGCTATAGGCGCGACGGCGGTAGAGGGAAAGAGAGGCCCGATATATCTGTCTCTCTCGCTCAGTGGCGCGCGAAGAGTGGGGATAGCGCGTTCAGCGGAGCGGGTGACGTCACTAGTCTCGCAAAGGACGTATGTCCAAGCGCCTGCGCGGACAACTTACGCCTTTCTGACTCCAAGAAACAGAAAACATCCCAAACTTCGCGTCCAAAATCTTCAATGTTAGATTTCTCTGGATTGGCTGAACGGATTTTGTTCTACCAAGGACCATTCGAAAGATAGAAAATCATAGAAAATTCAAATCTAACATGAGATTTTTCCCTCAACCCGTTCTCCTGTGAGAACGATTTAAAGTTGCTGTGACGTCATAAAACGCCTATTTTACTGTATATAAGAGTACGGCAGCTCTCGCGCTACGCTTTTCTTTTAAACTTGGCGTCGAGCCGCTGCCGCGACTCTTGATAATGTGCATAATAAGATCAATTTTTTCTTAGATGGCTCGAATGGTTGTTCACAAGCTATGCTTTGTTTTATTTTTGTTTTTTTCTTGGGAAAATAATACTTATTAAAAATTACTCCCTCTCAAATTGTTTCTCTGAAATTTTTAGATCAAAGAACATCGAAAGTAATAATATTAATGTTTCGTAGCCTATTGGAGCATAGTTCATCGGTAGCGTAGATTGAACTTTTTCAAAAGTTACGGTCCAGAATCAGTCATTCAAAAAATTCAATGATTATATTAATAATTTGCTAATTGAATTGCAAGTAAATTGCAATAAATAATTTGCAAAAAATTGCTAAATAATTGCTTTTCTCTCTATTGACCGTTATCAAAATTTTCTTTAAAAGCGTTGAATTTGAGTGAATTGACTTACCGAAAAAAAAGAAAATCATTGCAATATTGCCAAGAATCAACACTTATGAAGAAGGAGCAGTTGGATTGGGCAGTTGGAAGGAGCTGTTGGAAACATTTCAAGTCCTTAAATGATCATATATCGATAAAACAGAATTTAAATGCAAACAAATCGGAATGCGAAAACTCGGCGTGCGTGGTCAAGGAAAAAATCCCGGGAAGATTGAGAATCAATGTTGGGGGAGGCGGATAAAATGGAACAACTGCCTGAAACAGGATTTTCATTTGTTTTTTATCTCAAAAATCGAAATATTTTCCATTTAAATCATGTGAAGATAAAAACTATCTTCGAGATTTTATGAAATAAAAATTCAATTCGTTTAGTGGGGTGATCTGCTTCACCCGATCGTTCCGTTTCGCCTGGCTCTTTGGAAATAAAAAAAACAATTATTAATTACGCAAAGAGAAGAGATTTTCGGTATGGGAATATCATCGCAGAAAGAGAACAGAATAAATATCGAACTGTTGTGCCCGTGCAAACCGTCACGTGGGGGCGAGTTTGTTTGGGACTGATTTATTCGGGATATTGCCAAGGCTGAGTTAATCTCCAACCCAATACTTTCAGTTTTAACTACTAAGGTTTATTGTGGATAAGTTCGTTACAATTGAGGGTAAATGCCTCAAGACCAATCGGTGTTATTAATGATTTGATTATTCGGTATCTGATCGCAGAGTGCCCGATTTGGGCGTTGCATTCCCTTTTTATTAACTAGGGGTTTTCGATTGATTGTGGAGGTGGTATTAATTGGAGGTGGTAATTAATGGTGGTGGGCAGTCGATCGTCCGAGGCCTTGGGGTTATTGTACAGGTTTCTCGAGGACGGTCGAGTGCTGAGTTTGATTGTCAGCGTTTTTGGTTTGGCCTCGAAGTTGGAGCAAAGTCCACTAGACTTGCTGAGGGATGCGCTTTTGAAACGGTGCGTGCACGACTTCCTGTTGCTAACTGAAGTATGATGGGTTTTATGGAATTGGTTGCTATGCGGGCGCAACAGAACATTCGAAATGATCTATAGATACATAGGTGCCTGGAAAGTATAGGATGGAAGTCTCGAATATAAAAAATTGGAATAATTTTCGGATGGTCCATATTTCATTAAATGACACCATGATGCCACTTTGCGCATCCATATTGAGACTTCTGATAAGAACAATGAGACAGCCCTTCGCCTAACTTTTTTACTTGACCATGGACGCTAAGTTTTTGCATTTCAATTTAATTTTTCATTGTCTTTTATCGATATGTGAATTGTATTATTTAAGGACTTGAAATTTTTCCCCAATCCAATTGCTCCTTCTTCGTCAAGAGACTTGGCAGAGTCTCGGGACAAGTACATTCGAAAACAGCTGTGCGTCGTCTGCTTGTACCGAGCGCTCGCCGAGTCTATACTTTCTCGTAGTAAAACGATTCGCGGTGGTGGGAAAAAAATTTCGATGACATTTCAGCTAACTGTAAAGCCCAGGAGTCGTCTAGAGACCTAAAAATTGACATGGAGACTGATTACGCGGTACCCTTTCGATAGAGCCCAAATTCGGTACGATTGATTAAGTAATTGCTGAGAAAAAACTTTGCACGGGGTGAGTCCTATCTCAGCCTGCATCAGATCCACGCTACATCGGAGGATTTGACGTGTCTGTATATGGCTGTCTGACAACACATTCAAAGGGGTCTGTGCGCCCATCCTAGCCAGTCCCGGGCAACGAAATTTCTGATTGGTCGAGGCCGCGATGATTCCTGTTGACAGGAATTACATAACAAATTTCCTGTTAACAGGAAATTTATTATGTAACGTGACAAATTTATCATGTTACGTAACAAATTTCCTGTTAACAGGAAATTTCCTGTTAACATAATTACAAATTTCCTGTTAACAGGAAATTTGTAATTATGTAATCATTGTATCACTTTTTTTTACAATATGCCGACAAGAACGTAAATATGACTCGAGTATATAGACACGCGGTGCAACTTGCCTTGTCGATTCGAACTTTTCTTTTCAATACTTGGCGTCAAGACGCTACCGCGTCTCTAAATACAAAAATGAGCTAATTTTTTTCTCGGAAACTATTGAGTTTAGCACAAATTATCTGACAACAAGAATATCTCAGAATTCGTCAAAGAATACCCTGAATTTTTTTTGGAAGAAAAAAAAGTTTTTCGATTTTTTATTTTTTGATATTTTGAAGAACCAAAAATCTTCTGAAATTTTTTTTAAAAAATTCGAACATATTCTTTGACTAATTCCAAGATATTTTTGTAGTTACATCACTTGAGCTAAGCTCAATAGTTTCCGAGAAAAAAATCAGCTTATGTTTTTGTAGAATATTTACGTTCATGCGGCCATATTGTAAAAAGGGGTGATTCAATAATTACCTAAAAATTCCCTGATAAACTTGAAGTATTTAGAGACGCGGTAGCGTCTTGACGCCAAGTATTAAAAAGAAAAGTTCGAATCGACAAGGCAAGTTGCACCGCGTGTCTATATACTCAAGATTGGGCGTTTTTCCGTTACGTTCAAACTTAAAGTGGTTGTCATTAAAAAACGCGTCGGCTTATAAAAAATGTAATGGCAGTTTATATATATATGTCGTGGGTGGTGCATCCAATGGTCCATGAATTTTTTACCTGTGACCTTGAGAAGTCCCTGAAACCGTGACATCAGTGTTTTACCGAGCCCGTTTTCATTATCGAAAAATTATTCCACAGTGACGTCACAAAATATATATATGTCTATTCCAACGTTATCGCGAATGAGGGGTAATCCGGGTCACCTATTTCGGCCATCAGGCAAGCGAAGCGGGGGCAATGGGGGTCGAGGGGGCGGAGCCCCCCCGAGGACGGAATCACTATTTTGGAATAATCACATTGATTTGCACAGCCTCACACCCACCCACACATTATATTTATTCATTTATTTCGTTATTATTTTCGTTATTATTTCGTTATATTAAAAAAAAAAAAATCAACTGCCAAAAAGAAATGAAATCTCAATTAAATAACTTTGCAAAAGTAAAAAAAAAAGAACGCCAAGTATTAAAAATAAATTGAAATCATTTTTTTTAAGCCAAGAAAAATAAACCGGCGACGACAAAAACTTGGGGTGCTTGGTTAAGAGAATAAGCCCGGGAAAATTTAAAACATAGACATAATCCTATGCCTGTTATAATGCTTATTGTCTTAACCATGCACCCTAAGTTTTTGTCGTCGCCGGTTTATTTTTCTTGGCTTAAAAAAAATGATTTCAATTTATTTTTAATACTTGGCGTTCTTTTTTTTTACTTTTGCAAAGTTATTTAATTGAGTCTAGATCACTCTAGATCATGGTTACAGTATGAGTTCTTTGTGGGAACATTGCGAAAAAAAATACAAAATAAAGTTTTTTCCAAAAATTTTGACGTTTTTTAGGTTTGAATCGGCCATATTTTTTTTCCTCCATGTCCAATCGAAATTTTGAGCCGGTATTCTGGAAGAGCATAAAATTCTACGTCGATATATGTAAGAGAAAATTTTTTTCAACGCCAATAACATAAAAAATAATCGCGTTGAAAGTCTGCTAAAAAATCAAGACGTTTGGACGATAATGGGTTAAATTATCCGTTGATGAACTGTAATTTTTGAGTTTATTGTAGTTTATTTTATTTTATTTTTGAAGAAAAAAATGGGTCAGCGACCCAATGTAAGCGGCGAAAAGCGTGCGTCAATTCTTGCAATTCGGAAAGAAGGATTCAAAGTCCGCTACGTGGCGAAGCGATTTAAAATAGCGAGATCAACCGTCGGAGATGCGATAAAACGCTTTCAAGAAAGGCAATCGAACGACGATAAGAAGCGTTACCGGAGGCCCCGTGTTATTTCCTAAGCTTAAAATCAGGCGATCGGATCTTCCGATCAATCGAGCTGTGATCTCAAATAGATGAAAAAAAAATTCGAAAAAAAAATCTGAAAAAAATCTGGTCAACTCAACATAATCTAATAGAACTTGTTCGCGTCTTGAGGTTTTAAAGTAGACCTCATCGTTTTCGTACTACGGAGCAATTTCCAAATCATCCATTTTTTTCTGAAAAAACGAAAATCTTTGAAAAAAAAGTCGTAGGAAAATTTCTAAAAAATTAAATTTAAACTTGGACTTCTACCTTTATGATTTCATCCACAGAAATGTATAAATAACATTTTTTCTGTAAATGGTTTCCACTCTAAAAATTGCTAAAAAACGACGATAAATTGTCGTTTTCAAAACTGAGTGCCGAGTCAAAAAAAACCGTAGAAATTTTGTAAAAAAAAAACCAAATTGAAGGTGGAACCTTCCTCTTCAAAACGGCGTTGGTTAAAGTGGCCTAGGCCAACTACCAGCGAAATCGCACGAAAAACCGTCCCGGCACTCTTTTAAATTTTTGTCCGGAAACTTTTCGCCGGTAGTGTATATTTACGGCAAATTATTCATATTGAGACAGAGGAGCATCGTCGACCCGCTCGCTCGATCCCCACACGTCTAAAATCGACCACCCTCGGGTCCTTGTCCCCCTCCAAAATTTCAGAATTCGAGAAGGCGACAAGGATCCGACATTCTACGCTTGACCACCGACCGAGACCGATATATATATTAAGATTAGAATTAGAATAAATAATTACTCAATTTTCTTGATATCACTTTGACATGAAAAACAATTTAGATTTACAAAATGTATTGCATTTTTTCTTCCCTACGAACGATATTTTGACCTTCCCCAAAATTTTGTCAAAAATTCTCAAGCTCAATCGACAAAAAGAAATGAAATCATTGCAACATAGCCAAGAATTTGAAAAATAATGAATGGCTACATTTCACAGGGAAACGTGTGCACCCTCAATACATTTTGTGTATTTAAGGGTCTGCAAAGGCTCTACAAAAAAATGCAAAAAATTGGCGTGCATGGTTAACTAAAAAAGCCCGGGAAGATAAAGAATCAATTTAAGGGAGAGGCGGACAAACCTGAACAACTGCCTAAAATAGAATTTCCATTTGTTTTTCATCTGAAAAATCGAAATCGTTTTCATTCAAATCTCGTCAAGATAAAAAATATTAATCAGATTGTATGGGATGAAATTTTTTTAAAGTTTCGTTCCCCCTGGCTCTCCAGACTTTCAAAAATGATTATTAATTGCGCAAAGAGGAGAGATTTTTGTTTAATTTGGAAATAGGAAATATCATCGCGGAAAGAGAATAGGATAAACAGCGAACATTTGGAATAATATGGAATTAGCATCGCAGAAAGAGAACAGAAAAAACAACGAACATTTAGAATTTTGGAGGATGGTCCATTTCCCATTACATGACGTCATAATGCTACTTTGCGCGTGCATGCGGAAACTTCTAATGAGAACAATGACGCAGCCCTTCGCCGAACTTTTTTAGTTAACCATGCACGCCAATTTTTTGCATTTTTTTGTAGAGCCTTTGCAGACCCTTAAATACACAAAATGTATTGAGGGTGCACACGTTTCCCTGTGAAATGTAGCCATCCATTATTTTTTTAATTCTTGGCTATGTTGCAATGATTTCATTTCTTTTTGTCGATTGAGCTTGAGAATTTTTGAGAAAATTTTGGGGAAGGTCAAAATATCGTTCGTAGGGAAGAAAAAATGCAATACATTTTGTAAATCTAAATTGTTTTTTATTTCAAAGTGATATCAAGAAAATTGAGTAATTATTTTTCTACTGAGGTTGCCATCTTTTAAAGTTGGCGTTCTTTTTTTACTTATCAAGAGTATTTTTCCACGGATTTCTCTTCTTTTTGAAAAGCGGGATATTCATCAACATTTTTTTGTAATTATAGAGGCATTATTTGTTTTGGTTGGTTATTCTTGAAATAAAATAAATCTCCTCAAAAACTTCTGTCGACACCCCTGGTAAATTCCTTTAAATATCTCGACAACAGTCATGATCAAAGACTTAAAAAACTCTCGTCGAGACCCTTGTTCAATCCCTCAAGGAAACCACGAAGAGACTCGTGGTCAATCTCTCAATGAAACCTCAGTGAGGCCCTTAGTCAATCCTTTAAAAAAGCCCGTCTACTCTTGGCTAATCTGTTGCAAAAATCTCGTCGAGACTTTTTGTCGACTCTTTAAAAAATCCCATCCAGACTCTTGACTAATCCCTTAGAAAAGTCTTGGCACGATTCTTGGTCGATCTGTTGAAACAAGTCTCGACCAGAATCTCGATGAATCTTTTGAAAAAGTCACGGCGAGATTCTTTATGAATCCTATAAAAAAAGTCTCTGGACGCTCCCACTCAATGCCTTAAAAAACTTCCGTCGACACCGCTTCCGCAAGTCCCTTCAAAATATATCGGCGAGGGTCATGATAAACCCCTTAAAAATTCTCGTCCAGACTCTTGTTGTGCCCGTGCAAACGTGGGGGCGAGTTTGCTTGGGACTGATTTATTCGGGATATTGCCAAGGTTGAGTTAAACTCCAACCCAATACTTTCAGTTTTAACGTCTAAGGTTTATTGTGGATAAGTTCGTTACAATTGCGTGTAAAATGCCTCGAGACCAATCGGTGTTATTAATCATTTGATAATTTCGGTATCTGATCGTAGAGTGTCTGATTTGGGCGTTGCGTTCCCTTTTTATGAACTAGGGGTTTTCGAATGATTGTGGAGGTGGTATTAATTGGAGGTAGTAATTAATGGTGGTGGGCAGTCAATCGTTCGATGCCTTGGGGTTATTGTACAGGTGCATCGCGGCGGTCGAGTGCTGAGTTTAATTGTCAGCGTTTTTGGTTTGGCCTCGAAGTTGGAGCAAAGTCCACGAGACTTGCTGAGGGATGCGTTTTTGAACGGCACGTGCACGACTTCCTGTCGCTGATTATAATATGATGGTTTTATGGAATTGGTTGCTATGCGGGCGCAACACTCTTGACCAATCCCTCAAAACTCCTGGCGAGATTCGTGGTTAATCCCTTAAAAAACTCTCATTAAGAGCCTTGGTTAATCCTTTCAAAATTTTCGTCAAGACTCTTCGTTAATACCCTTATAGTGATGAGACTCTGAGTTTAATAAATATTAACTAACCCTTAAGAAACCACGTTCGCGACCACTGGTGAGCCCCTTGAAAAATTCCGTCAAGACTCTTCGTCAATCCCTCAAAAAAGTCCTGGCGAAATTTCACCCTTCTCCCTCGTGCCCTTTCTCCATTCGTTTTCCCGTTTTTTTAATCGTTTTATTGCATGTTTGGGTAATTTTTTGACTCCGAGCGAAATTGCCCCAGGCTCGCGTGATCCTGCATTTAAAAACGAAAAGATTAAGCCCAAGGTGGATTCTTTTCGTTGAATTTTAGAAGAGACAGGGAGTTTTTTAAAATTGGGGTCATTTATGACCCCACGTCACCGGAAAGTTTAAATGAAATAAAGTTACCGTTCAAAGGTCAAAAACTTCCGTCGCGACCCCCGGTCAACCCCTTATAAAATCCCGTCCAGACTCTTGGCCTATCCCTTAAAAAGTTCCGGCAAGATTCATATTCCCATAAAAATTCCCATTACGATCCTTGGTCAACCCTTTTAACAAAATCCCGTGCAGACTCCACCAATCGCTCAAAAAAGTCCTGGCGAGATTCTGCCCTTCGTTCTCCAGTTTTTTTTTTATCGTTTCATCGCATTTTCGACTTTTTTTTACTCCGAGCAAAGTTGCCGCAGGCTCACGTGATTCTGCATTAAAAAACGAAAAGGATGAGTCCAAGTTGGACCCTTTTCGTTAAATCTTACCAAAAACATGAAATTTTCAAAATTGGGGTCACTTATGACCCCACGTTCACGGAATAGATTGAATCAAATAAGATTACCGTTCTAAGGTAAAAAAAAATTCCGTTGCGACCCCCGGTCAACCCCTTAAAAAATCCCGTACGAACTCTTGGCCAATCCCTTAAGGGGAGGGTAAGGTCAAATCATACGAAAAATGCCATGTTTTTGTGATTTTTTTCTGACGACATAGTTAAAATCTCTTTACTCAACTGGTGGTACATTCAAGTATGACATCTGAAGAATGTCTTGTCAAATTTTTGCGACGAAATATTAAAAAATACGGCAATGGCAGCAATTATTCGGAAGTGTCTCGAAAAAAAGTAAAATTGCGGTGCCCCTCATAACTCGGTGCTGGATCATCTGAAATTAAAAAATTAAAGTTCATTCGTTAGATAATAGTTTTCCCCAGGTAACGCTGGGAGGGTTTTTGAAAATTCCATTTTTTCAATTTTTTCGAACACTTTGAAGGGAAAAACACATTTTTTTGGGAAAAATTCGGTGAATTTGTTATTGGTAAATAAAAATTATTAACAAAAAAAACTCTCCTCGTTAATTATGTGCAGAAATAGTGTTCGAAATTTCTAAAGGATCGGTGCAGTAGTTTTAAAGTTATGAGGGGCACCGACTTTGAAAACGTGCATTGTGGGAAAAACGCTTCAAAGTTTTAAACACCAAAAATCCAGCGTAAAACGTTTATTAGCGAATTTTATCAACATACCATCGATGACACTGAGTCATCGATGCCAGGCCTATAGAGGCTATTGCTCATTTAATTTCATACACTTCACTAGCGTAGCAATTGTTGAAAAGATGGATAAAAATCAATTACCCTATACGTTTTCAAGATCCTCCGTAATTTGGTCTTCAACAGTTACTTTTATTTTTTTAGCTGACGCGCTTCTTGTAATATCTTCGTCAATTTTGCTCTAATTGACTTGAAATTTTGACACAATGTTCTTGAGATATTATGCATTCAATTAGAAAAATAAAAAAAAAATCCTAAAATCAAAAATTAAATACCCTACCCTCCCCTAAAAAAAGTCTCGGCAAGATTTATGTCTAATCCCTCAAGAACTCCCATTGAGATCTTCAGGCGACCCTTTCGAAAAAATCGCGTCAAGACTCTTTGTTAATCCCTCTAAAAAATCTCCGTAGGACTCTGAGTTTATCGCATAAAAAAGGTCGGTCGCAACCACTGGTCAACCCCTTGAAAAATGCCGGCCAGACTCTCCGCCAATCCTTTAAAAAAGTCTCGGCGAGATTTCTCCCTTCGTTCTCCCGTTTTTTTAATCGTTTCATCGTAAATTTTGACTAATTTTTTTACTTCGAGCAAAATTTCCCCAAGCTCACGTAATTCTGCATTAAAAAACGAAAAGAATGAGCCCAAGATGGACCCTTTTCGTTGAATTTTACCCAAGATACGAATTTTTTAAAATTGTCAGAGGGAGAGAAACAGCGCTATAGGCGCGACGGCGGTAGAGGGAGAGAGAGGCCCGATATCGCCCGTCTCTGTCGCTCAGTGGCGCGCGGAGAGTGGGGATACCGCGTTCAGCGGAGCGGGTGACATCACGGGCCGAAAATGTCCACCAGGCTCGTAAGGGCGTATGTCCAAGCGTCTGCGCGCGCAACTTACGCCCTTACGACTCTGAGAAATTGTGAGGAACAGAATGCAGCTCAAATCGCGTATCGAAAACCTTCAAACACAGATTTCTCTGGATTGGCTTAACGGATTATTTTTTACCAAGGACCATTCGACAGATAAAAAATCATAGAAAATTAAAATCTAATATGAGATTTTTCCTTCCATCCGTTTGCCTACGAGAACGATTTGAAATTTCTGTGACGTCATAAAACGCCTATTTTACTGTATATAAGAGACCGGCCGGCTCGCGCGCTACGCTTTTCTTCTAAACTTGGGGTCGAGCCGCTACCGCGACTCTTGATAAAGATTGTACCGGCCAAAATCCCCTCTCGGGGAAAAAAAACTTGGACAAGTACATTGTTTGGTCCCATAGCCGAAAAAAAATCCTCCATTCGTGCAGCTGTAAAATTTGGAATATCAAAAATCTGACAAGTACTGAACAGAGATCGGCTCTAACATGTGGTTCCAGCCGAAAACAAATAACTGTTTACATCCAGCCTTAAGGGAGGGGGGGGGGGTATGGTTAATTCAGTAAAATAAGAAAGACTTTTTCGAAAATTTTTTTACAAGATACGGCCAATGTATTTCAAATTGAATAATTGTAGTATTGAAGAATACCATTTCAAGAATGTTGTCTGAAAATTTCAGCGGAAAATATTACAAATTAAGGGAGCTTTCCAGTGTGAAATTTAAAAAAAATCGAATTTTTTTTTTTTGCTTCATCGAATAGTATACACTCTTCCGAATATTCCCTGAAATTTGCATGCCGAAATTCAGATTATTTCGGTTACTGTGGAGCATTTCTTGCTAGAAGGCAACGGAGCGCTACGGCTGCCGCGTCGGCCGTCTGCCCGTGCGACCGTTGTTTCTATTGTCTCGTTCCTACCTGCTCGTGTCCCTTCCAACGTGAGTCCGGTTCGTCTTTCAGTTCAGTTTCGACATTCAAAATGGATAGATCTACGAAAAAGAAATGTGCGTGGCAGGATAGAAAAGGCTCGAGAAGCGGACATCCGCGAAATGAACGAAAAAGATCCGCGGGTTTCAAGGGAACAAATCGACACGATATCGAAACGGATCTAACGTTTGCGAGCACTTCGGCAGCAAAAAACTTGAAAAATAGTCCAGATTCCAGAGTCCAGATTTTATCACAAAAGCTCAACTGATGGAAATCCTCAGCATGAGTATTGCCCTCCGGGAGAAGATTCGTGGTGCGAATGGCGCAAGGCCGAGGCCAGAGGAGAGGAGTACACCCATCCACCAGCACTCGACGAAGACGTACAACAAGTTTTAAAACCGATTTACGATGATCTAACAACGGAGAATCTCTTAGAACGATGTACGGGCGCGAACACTCAAAACAATCACGAGAGCTTCAATCACTGTGTGTGGCAACGAGCCCCAAAGCACGAAGGTGCACACAGTGTGCTGTGTGCACCTTCAATGAAGGTTATGACCCAATTTTAAAAATTTTGGAGACGATGGGATGCACGATAGGGCCGAGCGCCGCAGATTTCGCCACTAAGTACAAGAATGCGCGCATCACCCAAGCAAACCGCCTGGCGTCCCTGGATAGCAAAAAGGCGAGGACAGCTCGTCGGACTGAACAATCGATTCAGCACGATCTTTTTGAAGAAGCAGAAGGGATATTGTATGGACCTGGCATCGCTGATTGACCGTAAGTAAACAATTTACCTAAAATTTTCTCAATTGAAACTTTGAACGCGTTTTTCTCGAAACAGCATTTTTCAAAACGGTGTCCAACTTGGAGGGCAGAGTTTTAAAGCTATCGAGTTGAATTTTTTACACAATATTCTTAACGTCATTGTTTATCGTGCTATGGAAGCTTTTTTTTTTTTTTTGACATCTTCCTATTTTTTTGTAAAAAAAAACTGCCAAAAAAAAATGCTAAAATCGATACTTTTTGTTCAAACCGGCGCCATTTTTGCAAAAATAAAAAAAATAAAACAAGCCTCCATAGCACGAAAGCCAATTATATACCGATCAATAATCTTTTTGTTTTTTTTTGTTTCAGACCAAAATTGTGACCCCCAACGTGGACACCACATCCAAGTGCATTTTCTGCAACAATTGTTTCATAATTTTTATAGATATTAATTAATAAATAAATCGATCTTTAAAAAATTGTTTTGTATTCTTCAATACCCAATTAATATACAAAAAAAAACCAGACCGATTAGATTATTTTTTCTTTAAAAAAAAAAAATCGCGAAAAACAGCGATTTTTCGGGCTGTCACACTGGAAAGCTCCCTTAAGCCGTTGGCAGCAAAATCTCCGGAGCTGTCTCCTAAAAAAAGTTGTTTTGCGGTGACAGTTGTAACTCATCACTCGATCATCTCAAATAAAAAAATCAAGTTGATTTGATTAGTTTGTGAGTTTCCCCAGGTAACGCCGTCGAGTTTTTTTCTCAATTTTTAAAAATTTGTTGTTATTTTTCATGTTACAATAACAAATTTTCCGAGTTTTCATGCGAAAATCACGTTTTTGACTTTTCAGTGTTACAAAAAGATTTGAAATCAATGGAAATTAAAAAAAAACTCGACAGCGTTACCTGGGGAAACTCACAAACTAATCAAATCAACTTGATTTTTTTATTTGAGATGATCGAGTAATGAGTTACAACCGTCACCGCAAAACAACTTTTTTGTGGAAACAGCTCTGGAGTTTTCGCTGCCAACGGCTTAGTTTGTAATATTTTCCGCTGAAATTTTCAGACAACATTCTTGAAATGGTATTCTTCAATACTACAATTATTCAATTTAAAATACATTGGCCGTATCTTGTAAAAAAATGTTCGAAAAAGTCTTCTTCCTTTTACTGAACAAACCATACCCCCCCCACTTAAACTTTCTGATATCAGTGAAAGGACAAGTATTGAATTGACCATTAGGTATCAGTTAACGAGACTGAAAAAAAAACATCAATTGTTTCTTCGAAAGTATTGCTAGATTATTTAAAAAAAATGGAGAGCGCGTATGCGCACAGAGTACTTGGCCGGCCCATTACTTTTGACTCTTTTGAGCCGTGGTCAATTCATTGAATTCGAAAGATCATACGAAGAAATTTTCTAAAACACCATGCAAAAAATTGAACTAAATTTCAGGCGATAATTATCTGGGCAGCAGCTTTGAAATTTTATTAACTGATTGAGCTGAACCATATCCTAAGCATGGAATAAGTTTGCAATAACAACAGTTAGAATTAGAATTCCAATTATATTCTATTCAAATCGACCCCGAATATTGTGAATATTGTGAGATTGTCCCGCGATATGCAGGTTGCTTACTTGGTTGAATGTTTATAGTTTTAGAGTACATGTGTCTGATGAGCATAGTCCCAATTCGATTCATTCTCGGATGAGGAATTTGCATGAAGAGTAATGGGCCGGCCAAGTACTCTGTGCGCATACGCGCTCTCCATTTTTTAAAAATAATCTAGCAATACTTTCGAAGAAACTATTGATGTTTTTTTTCATTCTCGTTAACTGATACCTAGTGGTCAATTCAATACTTGTCCTTTTACTGATATCAGAAAGTTTAAGGCTGGATGTAAACAGTTATTTGTTTTCGGCTGGAATCACATGTTAGAGCCGATCTCTGTTCAGTACTTGTCAGATTTTTGATATTCCAAATTTTACAGCTGCACGAATGGAGGATTTTTTTCGGCTATGGGACCAAACAATGTACTTGTCCAAGTTTTTTTTCCCCGAGAGGGGATTTTGGCCGGATATCACTCCTTTTTGTTGGTAAAATACTAAATAAATAAGTCACACTTGGTACCACTTTTTCGATTCAACTTTTTTTTTGCAATGTTGATTACGGTAATTACACTGATATTTATTTTACATTTTGAAAAATTGGTAAAAACTGTTCATCACTATTTTTTATCATTATCTTTTGTGAAAATAATTTCTAGTCAGACTATCATCTTTCTATACTGCATTTATTCAATCGTTTTTTCAGTACTTTCTAGAAGTACGGAAGAATGAGTTATTTATCTATGTTTTCAAGAAAAATTCTACCAGATATATAACGTTACGAGCACGGAAGAGTTTTTTGAAACGAGAATTGTTTCTTTTTTCATCCATTTTCTATTGCTTATATTTTTCCGAAAACGTACAAACAAAAATCCGCTTTCAATTGAAAGTTAAGGACGCGATCATTAATTGTGTATGATCAGGGTAAATTTATGTTTTCAACTTCGTTTTTAAAAAGAGCATCAGAAGAACAATGGTGGTGTATTACGGATTTTGGAATGCCCTTAAGATTTCATTTATTTTAGTCGTGCTCCCTCGTGTTTTATCGCTTTATTGTAATGGTAATTATGTAAATTATTAGTATTTTGTGGACAAAAGTTGGAAGAATTTTTTAGAACTGTTGGTCGCAGAACAATTATTGGAATTAGCATTTGAAAATGTTGCGCGCGAGCGCCTATACAGTACGAGCGGTAGAGTGAGAGAGATGGCGCGCGTCGTAGAACCCGATAGAGAGAGAGAGAGACACACACCTACTCGAATACACACAACTCCTATCGAATAAATTTGAAAAAATTCACACTACTTTTTCAAGTATGATGAAACGATTTAACGAAATTTCAAGTCTTTTTGAAGTGGTCAACTTTTAGACCGTTTGAAACCGCGTGGAATGCCTCATATATTGTTAAGTCCCGGTATTTTTGCCCGATCGTGTTAGGACTTACCGTGGTAGTAGCTGCAAAAGTTGCTCTAGTTTTGGATTTGCAAAGGCAAATCGGGGATTGAAGCCAGTTGTTCAGGTAGGTGGAATATTATGGTTTAGAGTTTTTGGTTGTATATGGAACGTCGGTGGATGAAGGAATTGGTGTATTAATTAACAGTATTAATTAACAGTATTAATCAACAGTATTAATTAACGATTATTAAAAACTTGTACACTGAGCTTATTACATTCGGTGAACGTTTAGTTGGTTTGCGCGATGACCCTTTGAATAATGAGGTTTAGGGTCATTCGCGTTTATTATTTCGGAAATATAATTTGACATTATTGTGTTTTGTTAAGGTCCGTGTTCAGAATGAGCCTTCTCAAATTCCCGCGCCGCGACTCGCGCTTTCAGTGCGGCATATAAGTCGCAAATATGGATAACAGGCGGCTGTTAAGTTGTCGGGTGGCGCTGCCAGAAGGGATATCGTGACAACTTGACCAGCGTCCATTTTGATTACTCTCTTCTTCTTCGGACTCGTAACCGAGGACACGTGTGAGCTTTCGCTCTCTAGGACCTCGCGACACGAGGCATCGCGGCCATCTCCGACAAGGACCGCTCAGCCTTGCTCGGTTTAATTCCTAATCGTTGTGTTAAAGTGTCCGCATTATCACGGCAAAGTGACTGCTCTGTTAGTCTTTTAATGAAGTGTATTCTCCGGGACAATTATCTAAATAAACTCGTGGTGATCTCCGTTTTTGCTTACCACGCGGCGGACACGTGTTGGTGTCACGCATCTTTATGCGAGTGATCGCTCCCTAATGGACTTTTGTTTTATGTAAATGAGCACCAAACTAAACAAAAGTGTACTCTCAAAAGCCTCGTGTCAGTCTCTTTTTTTCTCAAACCCAAAACTCTCTTGCATGATAACATCCCGCCCTCGATCATAAAAACAGCGACAAAATCCGGGTCAGTTTTCGGAACAGTCCGCGAATTGTGTTTTTGCGTAACCGTCTTTGATTATTGCCGGACCGAACTTTGAAGGGGGTCTTTGACCGCGAGGGCCGAGGCTCCTTTTTTTTGGAAAAACTTCAATTTGCTGTTAGACCGTTCAGCTCGAGATATCCAGATCGACTGACTATTAATTGTCTGAAAATAGTGGCCTGCACTTTTATGAATATTAACCCGCGCGTGAAGTCCGCGATAAGCTGGACTTCGCACGTTTGGGAGGTGTAGAGCGTCTTCTCGCTACCGTGAGATCTCCAACGTCAGCAAATTTTGTGGACGTGGGATCTCTACGGTTAAAACGTTCCCACCTTGATACGATTAAAATTATTTCAATATTGAAAATGAGTCAATTCGGGTATCGAACGGAATCCCAGGACTTAACAATATATATACAGGGTGTCCCATTTTGGACTATCCACGAAAATATCATCCAAATTTGACAAGGTCTGAAAAAGTTCTTCAGACAAGATTTGTCAGATTTCAAGGGGGCATCTGATGACTGATCCGAAATTGACCTTGCCAGCGACCTTGAAGGTTTTTCCAAGGTCGATTCCACTTGTTAAATGGGAACGAGTATTTTTGACTTCGCCATTCGATAGAGCAGAAAATTTTACGTTGAGATATGCACCAAATTTATGTTTTTTTATTGAGGCAATCGGGGTCAAAATGGCTAAAGATCAGATTCAACCCAGAAAAAGTCATTTTTATTAGAACATTATAATGCTTGAGGAACAGATTGGATATTTCCACGTTTTTGGGAAATGAGATGTCAGTTTGAAAGTCGATGGAAGATTAGAGTTCTTGTTTACCGAACCATAGTTCTTGCATCGCAACGCATTCAACATTTCACCGCCGGCATTAACATTACCCGATACTCACCACGAGGAGGTTGTTCAGTCATTTTCTATCCGTAGAAATGCCTAAATATAGTACATTATAACACTAGGACGAAAAATCTTTCGTCCTAGTTTTTCGAAAAGTTTTTCGTACGCGTGTTATACCAAATTTTATATTACGAGGTACGGAAATGGGGGTTTTCGTCACGCAAAGCGTACGCAAAACGTCCATTAACGTACCGCGTGATATAAACATTTTTTCTCTAAATGGTGTCCACTCTAAAAAGTGCTAAAAAACGACGATAAATTGTCGTTTTCAAAACTGAGTGCCGAGTTGAAAAAAAATCGTAGAAATTTTGTAAAAAAAAAACGAAATTGAAAGTGGAACCTTCCTCTTCAAATCGGCGTTGGTTAAATTGGCCTAGGCCAACTACCGGTGAAAAAACCGGCATGAAAAACCGTCGAGGCACTTTTTGAATTTTTGTCCGGAAACTTTTCGCCGGTAGTGTAAGTTGATTTGTTCTCGAGATTTTCCATGTTGCTAGAATTTGAACGCGCGGATTCACTCTTCACTCGAGCGCGCTGAGCTGCAGATGCTACCCCCTCTCTGTCGCTAAACTAGACGTCAGATTCAGCGTCTGACAAACCGCTGAAATGTACAATAAATTCACATGGGATTTTTCCGCTGTTTTACTCCAGTTAGCACAGGCCTAACTTTGTACGCTGTCCAATTTTTAGCTCTCTATGTTGAAATGAACAGCTGCAACAATTATTCAAAAAGAATTTTTTTATCTCCCCCTAATTAACTTTTCGCAATTTTTTTCCCTTCTAAATTCGAAGAAAAATAATCGCTTTCGAATTATGTCACTTCCGACTCTGCAAATTGGAATTTCGCGATGGAGTTCGAATTGTTTATGAGTCAAACTTGTACCCCAATTTCGGAGCCGTTCGGCACCCCTTTAATTATAAAAAATCGATCTGCCCCAACGTGTATATGATAGTTTAATTCTTTCGGAATGATTTCGTTCTGGTTTTATTGCACTGTGACCCCGTCCCGGTGTAGAAATTCCTTGCAAGGACAGTCGGTTTTTTAATAACAAATCGCTTTTGACAAAAACTATCTATCCGATCGGGCTCAAATTTTACAAACTTGTTCGGTGTACCAGGGAGCATATATTCTGAGATTTTAAAAGCTACACATTCATTTTTAAACTGATAATTTGTTATAATAGAAATGGCTATTTTAGCTTGTTTTTATTTTTATTTTTTGCGGGTGAACTAATAAACCGATTTCAATTTGCGACCAGCCAAATTGTTCGTTTTTCTAATATCTACAAAACTTTTTTCTTCTCGGATCGATAGCTTCGACACTATCCCGCAAAAACATGGTTTTGCCAACTATGACTGCGTGGCAAAACAACCCTTCCAAAATCTGTGGTTGGAAACTATCAGGCCTTTATCAGGGACATCAGCCCTACATGGATCTGTCGGTTAGAATCGTTCTGGCTCCGTGTCACGAAAAAATACCCAGTTCCTAGACTAGAGGTATTTCGTCAACTTTGACAGGCGTGTCAAACGAGGCGGTCGGATGGGCCGTCTCGCACGCGGATGATCGCTGTGACGTAGCCGGAAGGTGTGTTAAAAGGCTCGCGTATTGAGGTGTGTCTAGATGGTGTGACGTAGTTGACCGCAAGGGACAGGAAAATCGGGCCGGAGGCGAGAATGAATCAGAAGATAAATTACGCGTAATGTGATATTCTCCTTTTAATAATAATTAAAATAAAACAAAAGCGAAGAAAAAGAAAAAGATCGAATAATGCCTGGTTTTTGGGTGCCAGCTGTTTATTACGGTCCAGCAACAGGTACAATGCGAACGTAAAAATGAAAAAGAAAAGGAAATAAAAAAGTGTGAAAGGAGAAGAAAAGAGAAAAATAAAAGAGACGAGTCTTTAATCGTCGCAAATAACGACGGCAGTTCGGGCAAGTCCAATCGGCGGGGTGGGCCGGTCACTCAGGGGCTCGTGGGTTTCCGAACGGTACGGCGTCTTACGTCATACCCGCGCCACACTCACTAGACAAGGCACGAGGGAACGACACTCGATGAGGGGACTGGGAGCGAGGCGGGGGCGGGGGCGAGGGCTGGCAAGGGCTACGACGACTCGCGAGCCCGAGTACGCGATCGCGGCGGGGGGGGGCACGCGAGGGAGAAACACTGATTTTAACGGCCGAGGGCAAGATGGCCGAGCCCGCGAAGGATGCGGAGTTTTCTGACGCGAATCAACTTTGATGAACCGCTTCGGAGTGAAGCTCCGAGGCATGCAAGATGCTTTATCGTTCGAGGGGGAGAGCGAGGGAGCAACCACGACGACTCGTCCACGCGATCGACAGCAACGGTCGATCGTGTGCGGCCCTAAAGGAGGGCCGTTTCGCGAGGAAACACGTGTTTGGCAGCGCGGTGAATAATTTGGCTTACCTGGCGATACGTCGCACACGAGTTCTCGAAAGCTTCGTTCCGTGGCTAGCCAGGTCATCGTATCCAATTTTTGTTCAATCCGTTTTCACTCGCGTTTTAGGGGAATTAGCCAAGTCGTTATAATAATTTGAGAGTGGTCGTTATCAAAGGGAAAGAGAAAAAGCAGAAAACAATTGGGATCGCTCCGTGCTCACTACTTGACGCCGTGGGTAGAAGTGATGACTTCCGGATTCCTGCGGGCTCCTCGAGTCTCGGCCGGCTCGTGCACAGAGCCCGTTAAATCCTCACGAATCAGGATGTTAGATTTTCGAACGCGTCAGGGCTAGGTTTAGGGCTTACTCGTCTGATTGGTTATTGATCGGAGCTTCGATTTCCCGAGATCTTCGCGGGGGGTCACCAGCGACGCTACAGGTGGTTGCTGGCGCCACGCTGTCTCTAGTCCTCGAAGCTCGCCAAGATGGCGGTGCCCAGGCCTGTCAACGTGAGGTGAGCGCGACTCGCGAGTGCAAGTGTGGTGACGACGTGTGACAGTGGGCGGTTCACCCGAGATCCGCGGTGTCCGACACCCTCGACTCCCGGTGTTCGATGGCAGTGTTGTGAGGCCGCGCTGGCCTCGACGCCGCGGAGCTCCTGGATGTCGCTCGGCCTGAGCGACTATGCTCGGTCGAGGCGCGAAGTGAGGTTAGGGCTCCCCGACTCGGCCCGGCGCGGCCTCGTACGCGTCTTGACGCCGCGAGATGCTCCGCCTCCATGCTTTCTCGCCTGATCCTGAGTATCGACGCGAGCCTGGGCGTGACTCGCGACTTGACTGGCCACCGGGAGCCGCCGTTGTCCGGGTAAGTAGACATCCGTTTCGCTCCTCGTGCTCTCGAGGCCTGGGCTCCTGGGGAGGTTTCGTTTTTAAGGGGTGACGGGGGCGGGGGTGAGGGTGTGTGACGGTCGCCACGGAGTGGGTTTGCTTGAGTGTGTCGCAGGCTCATTTTCACCGTAATTCCACCCTTCCAGGTCGCAGCGGTCTCCGGCGTCCCAGGTGGCTGGCGTCTCCCTCCGCAGCTCCTCGCTGGCTCGTCACCTGTAACATTCTGGGAAACGAACGACAACGCTACGGGGGAGGAAGTGGGTTACGGGATGGTCACCAACGGCGGCCAGACTTCCACCACGACGACGTGACAGCTCGCCACGTTACAATGGTTATGACCGAAATGACGCAGCTTACCTGCCACTTGTGTAGGTGAGACCGAGCGTATGACATCCGTGTGGACGGGATGGGTCGTTCAGTTACAGTAACAAATTCCCTTTCTGGGCAACTGGCTCCAATCCCGAGTTTGTCATTACAAACTTAAAACAGGAGCATCTTATATTCTACGACCATGGTAAGACAAATAAAATACCGGGACGCAACAATACACACGCACACGTAGGTGCCTCAAATGATATACCCACGAATAGACAGAGATGGGGCAGTCCGTCTCCGGCCTTTGTACCGTCGACACCTCATTCGTAAATACAATCGATCGAATAATGTGAATCGCCGGAATTAATTATTTCCCTCCCCTCCATTCATTACAGAAGTTCACAAAATTGTTCACCCGTCTCAAACCCGTTGGCTGTCACTTGCAGCGGTCGTTGACCGAATATTGGAACAGTGGAATGCGTTGCGACTTTTATTCGATTACGAATGGCAGAACGAGAGACTGATGGCAGTTGAAGAGATCCACTGTCAGTTGAATAATCATTTTAGGAAAGGTTTTCACTTGTTTCTACAGTGGGCTTTGCCGAAATTCTCTAATTTGAACAAGTATTTGCAATCAGAAAATGTGATTGTAACAAGCATGCATTCCCGCATGGTCTTCGCCTACGAAGATTTGCTGAACAGCTACATGAAAAAGGCGTACGTCGCAGAAACTCCCCTCCATGAAATTGATCCAGCTGCAACCGAAGAATACGAGATACTTGAAAATATCTACTTAGGTGTTGGCGTAATGAAACGGTTGCAGGAAGGCGAAGTTTTGCGTTACCCAGAAGTCATAAAATATTTAAAAAAAAAAAAAAAAAAACGGTGTCGCGATTTCCTTACCACAGGTTAAGATAATCTGTTAGCTATGACAGCAGTTCTCAATCCAGAAAAATCTTTATCAGTTGCGGAAAGACATCCAACACCATCGTTAATACCATTGACTACGAAACTGCCACGAATATGTCAGAATGATCCTTCACATCTGCAAAACTTGGATGACGAGTGGAAACGAATTCCATTCATTACTTTTCCGGAAGAAATAACGAGGTGTACTGACGTCGACGTCTTTTGGACAAAAGTCAGTTGATGTAGATTGAAAATTTTAAAAGATCGCAACCTCAGTAGAAAAATAATTACTCAATTTTCTTCACATCACTTTGACATAAAAAACAATTTAGATTTACAAAATGTAATGCATTTTTCCTTCCCTACGAACGATATTTTGAAATTCCCCAAAATTTTCTCAAAAACTCTCAAGCTCAATCGACAAAAAGAAATGAAATCATTGCAACATAGCCAAGAATTAAGGGAGCTTTCCACTGTGAAATTTAAAAAAAATCGAATTTTTTTTTTTGCTTCATCGAATAGTATACACTCTTCCGAATATTCCCTGAAATTTGCATGCCGAAATTCAGATTATTTCGGTTACTGTGGAGCATTTCTTGCTAGAAGGCAACGGAGCGCTACGGCTGCCGCGTCGGCCGTCTGCCCGTGCGACCGTTGTTTCTATTGTCTCGTTCCTACCTGCTCGTGTCCCTTCCAACGTGAGTCCGGTTCGTCTTTCAGTTCAGTTTCGACATTCAAAATGGATAGATCTACGAAAAAGAAATGTGCGTGGCAGGATAGAAAAGGCTCGAGAAGCGGACATCCGCGAAATGAACGGAAAAGATCCGCGGGTTTCAAGGGAACAAATCGACACGATATCGAAACGGATCTAACGTTTGCGAGCACTTCGGCAGCAAAAAACTTGAAAAATAGTCCAGATTCCAGAGTCCAGATTTTATCACAAAAGCTCAACTGATGGAAATCCTCAGCATGAGTATTGCCCTCCGGGAGAAGATTCGTGGTGCGAATGGCGCAAAGCCGAGGCCAGAGGAGAGGAGTACACCCATCCACCAGCACTCGACGAAGACGTACAACAAGTTTTAAAACCGATTTACGATGATCTAACAACGGAGAATCTCTTAGAACGATGTACGGGCGCGAACACTCAAAACAATCACGAGAGCTTCAATCACTGTGTGTGGCAACTAGCCCCAAAGCACGAAGGTGCACACAGTGTGCTGTGTGCACACAGTGTGCTGTGTGCACACAGTGTGCTGTGTGCACCTTCAATGAAGGTTACGACCCAATTTTAAAAATTTTGAAGACGATGGGATGCACGATAGGGCCGAGCGCCGCAGATTTCGCCGCTAAGTACAAGAATGCGCGCATCACCCAAGCAAACCGCCTGGCGTCCCTGGATAGCAAAAAGGCGAGGACAGCTCGTCGGACTGAACAATCGATTCAGCACGATCTTTTTGAAGAAGCAGAAGGGATATTATATGGACGTGGCATCGCTGATTGACCGTAAGTAAACAATTTACCTAAAATTTTCTCAATTGAAACTTTGAACGCGTTTTTCTCGAAACAGCATTTTTCAAAACGGTGTCCAACTTGGAGGGCAGAGTTTTAAAGCTATCGAGTTGAATTTTTTACACAATATTCTTAACGTCATTGTTTATCGTGCTATGGAAGCTTTTTTTTTTTTTTTTGACATCTTCCTATTTTTTTGTAAAAAAAACTGCCAAAAAAAATGCTAAAATCGATACTTTTTGTTCAAACCGGCGCCATTTTTGCAAAAATAAAAAAAATTAAAAAAAGCCTCCATAGCACGAAAGCCAATTATATACCGATCAATAATCTTTTTGTTTTTTTTGTTTCAGACCAAAATTGTGACCCCCAACGTGGACACCACATCCAAGTGCATTTTCTGCAACAATTGTTTCATAATTTTTATAGATATTAATTAATAAATAAATCGATCTTTAAAAAATTGTTTTGTATTCTTCAATACCCAATTAATATACAAAAAAAAACCAGACCGATTAGATTATTTTTTCTTTAAAAAAAAAAATCGCGAAAAACAGCGATTTTTCGGGCTGTCACAGTGGAAAGCTCCCTTAAAAAAATAATGAATAGCTACATTTCACAGGGAAACATGTGCACCCTCAATACATTTTGTGTATTTAAGGGTCTGCAAAGGCTCTACAAAAAAATGCAAAAAATTGGCGTGCATGGTTAACTAAAAAAGTTCGGCGAAGACCTGCGTCACTGTTCTTATTAGAAGTTTCCGCATGCACGCGCAAAGTAGCATTATGACGTCATGTAATGGGGAATGGAACATCCTCCGAAATTCTAAATGTTCGCTGTTTTTTCTGTTCTCTTTCCGCGATGATAATTCCATATTATTCCAAATGTTCGCTGTTTATCCTATTCCTCTTTCCGCGATGATATTTCCTATTTCCATATTAAACAAAAATCTCTCCTCTTTGCACAATTAATAATCATTTTTCAAAGTCTGGAGAGCCAAGGGGAACGAAACTTTCAAAAAATTTCATTCCATGCAATCTGATAAATGTTTTTTTTATCTTGACGAGATTTGAATGAAAACGATTTCGATTTTTCAGATGAAAAACGGAAATTCTATTTTAGGCAGTTGTTCAAGTTTGTCTGCCTCTCCCTTAAATTGATTCTTTATCTTTCCGGGCTTTTTTAGTTAACCATGCACGCCAATTTTTTGCATTTTTTTGTAGAGCCTTTGCAGACCCTTAAATACACAAAATGTATTGAGGGTGCACATGTTTCCCTGTGAAATGTAGCTATTCATTATTTTTTTAATTCTTGGCTATGTTGCAATGATTTCATTTCTTTTTGTCGATTGAGCTTGAGAGTTTTTGAGAAAATTTTGGGGAATTTCAAAATATCGTTCGTAGGGAAGGAAAAATGCATTACATTTTGTAAATCTAAATTGTTTTTTATGTCAAAGTGATATGAAGAAAATTGAGTAATTATTTTTCTACTGAGGTTGCGATCTTTTAAAATTGGCGTTCTTTTTTTACTTTTCAAAAGTATTTTTCCACGGATTTCTCTTCTTTTTGAAAAGCGGGATATTCATCAACATTTTTTTGTAATTATAGAGGCATTATTTGTTCTGGTTGGTTATTCTTGAAATAAAATAAATCTCTTCAAAAACTTCTGTCGACACCCCTGGTAAATTCCTTTAAATATCTCGACAACAGTCATGATCAAAGACTTAAAAAACTCTCATCGAGAACCTTGTTCAATCCCTCAAGGAAACCACGAAGAGACTCGTGGTCAATCTCTCAATGAAACCTCAGTGAGGCCCTTAGTCAATCCCTTAAAAAAGCTCGTCTACCCTTGGCTAGTCTGTTGCAAAAATCTCGTCAAGACTTTTTGTTGACTCTTTAAAAAATCCCATCCAGACTCTTGACTAATCCCTTAAAAAAGTCTTGGCACGATTCTTGGTCGATCTGTTGAAACAAGTCTCGACCAGAATCTCGATGAATCTTTTGAAAAAGTCGCGGGGAGATTCTTTATGAATCCCATAAAAAAAGTCTCTGGACGCTTCCACTCAATGCCTTGAAAAACTTCCGTCGACACCGCTTCCGCAAATCCCTTCAAAATATATCGGCGAGGGTCATCATAAACCCCTTCAAAATTCTCGTCCAGACTCTTGACCAATCCCTTAAAAAAGTCCCGGCGAGATTCGTGGTTAATCCCTTAAAAAAGTCCTGGCGAGATTCGTGGTTAATCCCTTAAAAACTCCCATTAAGAGCCTTGGTTAACCCTTTCGAAATTGTCGTCCAGACTCTTCGTTAATCCCTTAAAACCATAGTGACGAGACTCTGAGTTTAGTAAATATTAACTAACTCTTAAGAAACCACGTTCGAGACCACTGGTGAGCGCCTTAAAAAATTCCGTCAAGACTCTTCGTCAATCCCTCAAAAAAGTCCTGACGAGACTTCACCCTTCTCCCTCGTGCCCTTTCTCCCTTCGTTCTCCCGTTTTTTAATCGTTTTATTGCATTTTTGGCTTATTTTTTGACTCCGAGCGAAATTGCCCCAGGCTCACGTGATCCTGCATTAAAAAACGAAAAGAATAAGCCCAAGGTGGATCATTTTCATTGAATTTTAGAAGAGACAGGGAGTTTTTAAAACTGGGGTGATTTATGACCCCACGTCACCGGAAAGTTTAAATAAAATAAGGTTACCGTGCAAAGGTCAAAAACTTCCGTGGCAACCCCCGGTCAACCCCTTCAATCATAAAGTCTGATAAATATTTTTTATGTTGCCGAAATTTGACTGAAGAAGATTTTGATTTTTGAGATGAAAAACAAATGACATCAAAAACCATGGAGCCGTGGACCTAGACACCGAAACCCATGAAAGAATGGACCTAGACATCAAAAACCATGGAGCCGTGAACCTAGACATCGAAAACCATGGGGAAATATACCTAGACATCGGAAACAATGGAGAAATATACCTTAACATCGAAAACTATGGAGCCGTGGACCTAGACATCGAAAACCATGGAGAAATATACAGAGACAACTAAAACCATGGAGAAATATGCCTAGACAGCAAAAACCATGAATAAATATACCTAGACATCGAAAACCATGAAGAAATATACCTAAGCATCGAAAACCATGGAAAAATATACAAAGCCGACGAAAACCATGGAGAAATATACCTAGACATCAAAAACCGTGAAGAAATATACCTAGAAATCGAAAACCATGGGGAAATATACCTAGACATCGAAAACCATGGAGCCGTGGACCTAGACACCGAAAACCATGAAGCCATGGACCTAGACACCGAAAACCATGGAGCCGTGGACCTAGACACCGAAACCCATGGAGCCGACGACCTAGACATCGAAAACCATGGAGAAATATACTTAGACATCGAAAACCATGAAGAAATATACTTAGACATCGAAAACCATGAAGAAATATACCTAGGCATCGAAAACCATGGAGAAATATACAGAGACAATAAAAACCATGGAGCCGTGGACCTAGACACCGAAAACCATGGAGAAATATACCTAGGCATCGAAAACCATGGAGAAATATACCTAGACAGCAAAAACCTTGAAGAAATATACCTAGACATCGAAAACCATGAAGAAATATACCTAGGCATCGAAAACCATGGAGAAATATACCTAGAAATCGAAAACCATGGGGAAATATACCTAGACATCGAAAACCATGGAGCCGTGGACCTAGACACCGAAAACCATGAAGCCATGGACCTAGACACCGAAAACCATGGAGCCGTGGACCTAGACACCGAAACCCATGGAGCCGACGACCTAGACATCGAAAACCATGGAGAAATATACTTAGACATCGAAAACCATGAAGAAATATACTTAGACATCGAAAACCATGAAGAAATATACCTAGGCATCGAAAACCATGGAGAAATATACAGAGACAATAAAAACCATGGAGCCGTGGACCTAGACACCGAAAACCATGGAGAAATATACCTAGGCATCGAAAACCATGGAGAAATATACCTAGACAGCAAAAACCTTGAAGAAATATACCTAGACATCGAAAACCATGAAGAAATATACCTAGGCATCGAAAACCATGGAGAAATATACCTAGAAATCGAAAACCATGGGGAAATATACCTAGACATCGAAAACCATGAAGCCGTCGACCTAGACATCGAAAACCATGGAGAAATATGCCTAGACGTCGAAAACCATGAAGCCGTCGACCTAGACATCGAAAACCATGGAGCCATGAACCTAGCGATCAAAAACCATGGAGAAACATACCTCGACATAAAAAACCATGGAGCCGTGTACCTTGACAACGAAAACCATGGAGCCGTCGACCTAGACATCGAAAACCATGAAGAAATATACCTAGGCATCGAAAACCATGGAGAAATATACAGAGACAACGAAAACCATGGAGCCGACGACCTAGACATCGAAAACCATGGAGAAATATACCTAGACATCAAAAACCATGGAGCCGTGGACCTAGACACCGAAAACCATGGAGCCGACGACCTAGACATCAAAAACTATGGAAAAACATTCCTAGCCATTGAAAACCATGGAGAAATATACTTAGACATCAAAAACCATGGAGAAATATACAGAGACAACGAAAACCATGGAGAAATATACCTACACATCGAAAACCATCGAGAAGTATACCTAGACATCAGAAACCATGGAGCCGTGTACCTTGACAACGAAAACCATGAAGCCGTCGACCTAGACATCGAAAACCATGGAGAAATATACAGAGACAACAAAAACCATGGAGAAATATACCTACACATCGAAAACCATGGAGAAATATACCTAGACAACAAAAACCATGGAGCCGTGTACCTTGACAACGAAAACCATGATAGCTAGACAACGAAAACCATGGTAGCTAAACAACGAAAACCATGCGGAAAGAGAGGCCCGATATAGTCTGTCTCTCTCGCTCAGTGGCGCGCAAAGAGTGGGGATACCACGTTTAGCGGGGCGGGTGACGTCACGGGCCGAAAATGTCCACCAGGCACGTAAGGGCGTATGTCCAAGCGCCTGCGCACATAACTTACGCCTTTCTGACTCTAAGAAACGGAAGGGATCCCAAACCTCGCGTCCAAAATCTTCAATGTTAGATTTCTCTGGATTGGCTGAACGGATTTTGTTCTACCAAGGACCATTCGAAAGATAAAAAATCATAGAAAATTCAAATCTAATATGAGATTTTTCCCTCAACCCGTTTTCCTGTTAGAACGATTTGAAGTTTCTGTGACGTCATAAAACGCCTATTTTACTGTATATAAGAGTACGGCCGGCTCGCGCGCTACGCTTTTCTTTTAATACTTGGCGTCGAGCCGCTGCCGCGTCTCTTGATATTCCAAGATATTTACCAAGTGTTCCGGAAACTGACCCGGATTTTGCCGCTGTTTTTACGATCGAGGGCGGGATGTTGTCGTGCAGGAGAATTTTGGGTTTCAGAAAAATAGAGACTGACACGAGGCTGTTGAGAGTGCACTTTTGTTAATTTATTGCCTATTTACAAAGGGCAAAAGTCCATTAAAGAGCGATCACTCGCATTAAGATGCGTGACACCAACACGTGTCCGCCACGTGGTAAGAGAAAAATGGAGATTACCACGAGTTTACAACAATAATTGTCCCGGAGAATACACTCGGTTAAAATACTAAAGGAGCAGTCGCTTCGCCGTGATAATGCGGACACTTTAACACAACCGAAAAGGAGTTGACCGAGCAAGGTTGAACGGTCCTTGTCGGAGATGGCCGCGATGCCTCGTGTCGCGAGGTCCTAGAGAGCGAAAGCTCACACGTGTCCTCGGTTACGAGTCCGAAGAAGAAGAGAGTAATCAAAATGGACGCTGGTCAAGTTGTCACGATATCCCTTGTGGCAGCGCCACCCGACAACTTGAGAGCCGCCTGTTATCCATATTTGCGACTTTTATGCCGCACTGAGAGCGCGAGTCGCGGCACGGAAATTCGAGAAGGCTCATTCCCGAACAACCAAGATATGTGGATGAAATGGTTAATTGAAAAGATTCAATACTGTTTTTTATGAAATTTATTTCAGGTTTCAAAGTACACCGATTCGGAAGGTAAAGCGTATTTCAAAGTTCTTTCTGCTTTCGCTCTAGGAGCATTGTCGATCCCACATCCGAACGCCCAGTGCGATAGAGTTTTCAGCAAATCAAATTTAATCAAATCGAAAATGAGGAATCGTTCAATTACATCTTCAGTCACTGGCTGCTTACTGGCTAGTGAGTGTGTCAAAAGAACGCCGCAAAAATACTGCTGTAAATTGTTCGAACCTACGAAGGAAATGTTCGATCGTTTTAAGGTATTACTATCGCTTGTGTCACCACTAAGAGTGGGGCGCAAGAGGGGTGAGAAAAAATCTCTGCTGAACAAACCAAGAAAGGTGGAATTTGTTTTATATCAATCTAAATAGTTGTGGCTCTCGAATAAAAACATAATTTTGTATGGAAAAATTAAAACAAAAATGTTTACACGTTGGTTGTAAATTTTTTAAAGAATGGGGCACCAAAAGTTTTAATACGTCCCTGACTGCACACAATGACATCGAACGTATACGCATGCTCGCAAACTAATGCCCCACACTCACTGGTACAAACGTGGCAACACCGCTGCAAAACGCGAAATTGCAAAACGCTGAATAAGCTTTTTGCTTGTGCCGATATTCCTCCCATCACGGACAGCTTATTCAAACGTTATGAACGTGAAATAGGACCGATGATTGAAGAAGCTGCTAAAGAGAGCTGTAAAAGGGCAGCCGCAGATCAGCGAAGACTCGTTTTAGAAAATATGGTTCAGTTAGCGCAGCAGTTGTAAGCTTTTTTTTTTTGATAACATGAAACAATCAATTTGAAATGTACGCATTTATTGGGATCTAAATGTGGAGCATTTTATAGCTAAAGACAATTATAGAACACTTTTACTCTATTATTCTATTGTATAATCTGTTATTCTATTGAATAATAGAAAATTTTCGATAATAGAATATATTTTAAACGACATAGCCATTTATATGAAGAACTGTGGGGTGTAGAATATAATTAAGTTTAAATTATAGATATTTTATATCATTTTTTATCCGAAGAATCATCGGATGTTTAGTCCAAGAAATATTTTTGTTTTTTTTTTTCTACAAGAAAGATAGGATGGAATTTCGTTTGATCCAGAGAATCATGAGATGTTTAGATTAAAATTTTCGTCAAAAAACATGTACATTTTTTTTTAATCGTCAATTTAATAAAATGAAGCAGAATTACAAATGGTTGTTTATTCTTCATTCGTTTTTTTATATTTTCTTTTCTTTGCACCGGTCCTGATAAAATATTCTGTACCTGTTTTTCGATAATTTCATTTAGACCTGAAGAGTTGAGGCACGAGGTATTCCCGAACGTACAGATTCTGCAATCATCGATAGACCATGGACCAACTAACGAGGATTCTGGAGACGAAAATAATCGAAGCTTTGATACCGCCTTATTGGACATCGTGAACATTTTGGTTTCGTACGATATGGGCTGGAGTAAGCGTGGGAATGGTCGAAGCTATAACAGTTCAAATGGCTACGGTGCTATTATTGGCTTCTTGAGCGGAAAAGTGTTGGATTTTGCAACACGAAATCGCAAATGTAAACGCTGCGATAGTGGTATCGCTCAAGAACACCACGACTGCCGGTTAAATTTTACTGGAAGTGCCAAAGCGATGGAGGCCAGTGTTGGTGCACAGCTGGTCAATGACAGCACAATATTGAAAGAAGCGAAGCTCAATGTTCGTGTACTCATTGGAGATGATGACAGCTCCACGATTGCTGCTGTTCAACGAGGAAAACCCGAAACGATTTTCAAACTCTCTGACATGAATCATCTTCGGAAGCACTTTGTAAATGATTTATACGATCTCAAAAAAGATTATAAAGATATGAGAGCGAAGGAAACAATTCCGCATCTAAAAAAATGCTTTGGTTATGCAGCCAAGCAAAACCAAGGTAACACCTCTGCTTTGGCAGCTGCCTTACGCAATATTCCTCATCATGTTTTTGGAGTGCACGAGAATTGTGGAGAGTGGTGTCAAGGATCCCAAGGAATTCACGTCATGCAATTGAGAGATGGCAATTTATATCAAAAATTGATTGAACTCTTCGAGAAATATGCAAAAAATTCTCACAAATTTTCAATGGCTGCTTCGAGTCAGAGCAATGAGAGCTTGAATAATACGATGGCTCACAAGGCATTAAAAAATAATTGTTACAGCCTCAGTGAATCCGCCGATAATCGAATGGCGAGTTCAGTCGCTGCGAAAAATGATGGGGAAAAGTATATATTGAATGTCCGGGAAAAACTATCGATGCCAAGTGGAACACATGCGTCACGTCATGTAGAAACTCAAGAAAAGATCAAACAACGGAGAATAGCTAAAGCTCGTTTACCATCAACAAATATTCGGCGAAATCTGTTGTCTCTGAAGCGAGAATCGTAGAGAAAAGAAAAAGAAAAAAACGAAGGTGTGCAGTACCAGTCAAACTGTGGCATTGATCTTGATTCAGAGGATTTGGACTCGATTATCGATTCGCCGTTCATTGATCATGATCTGCCGACCATTTCTTTGACAATCGAAAACTGCAATATTATCTTTTTCGATCTGGAGACCTCGGGATTTGCGAGTACTTGCGATATTTTGCAAATTGCTGCCAAGTTCGGAGAGCACACGTGCAATATTTACATAAATCCCACCCAACCGGTAGATCCTGGTGCATTCAATGCTACGGGGTTGCAAAATATCAAGGGAAAGATGTACTGTCGCGGAAAACAAGTCGATTCTGTTCCTCTGGCAAACGCATTGATTCAATTCCAGCAGTTCTTGAATTTATCTCCCATGCCCTGCATACTTGTCGCCCACAATTGCAAATTCGACTCTTCCCATTTACTTCGGGCGATAATAAATAATTCAATGGTGGAGCAATTCACAAAAATCGCTGGTTTCTGTGACAGTTTGAATTTGCTAAAAAAACGTTTCCCCGATCGCAAAGGTAAAGGCTTGTTTCAGTTGGTAAATTTAGCCAGAGATTTTCTCCAGGTTGAATCAAACAACGACTTTCACGAAGCTACGTATGACGTACGTATGTTGGAACAACTAACGTCCACTTTTCTTCGAAAATCAGATTTGATCAGTAATTGCAAGAATTACAGTGAATCTGTCGCGTCAAAACTAATGCAACCCCACCTGACTAACCTCAAAAACGTTGTATCCCCTTCGATCTTGAACAAATTAATCACAGCAAGATTAACTTATGGGATGTTGAAAAAAGTATTAGTAGAGCAAAACCGTGAAGGTATCGCGTTATTGCTATCCAAAAAAGATATCAATAACAAGCCAACGGTTACCAAAGACAAGAGAGTGATAGAAAAAATTGTTAATCAATTACAAGAAGACTTTCAATTTTATGAGTTGTTATTTATCGCGAATCAATAAAAGACTGTTCCTGAAATTTTTAATATATTGTTAAAATTCCACCCTTAAAAAATGAAACAATTCAGCGCATTTGAAATTCGAGCGGAAATGTACATATATATATATCGATATATATACGTCATAGACGCAGCGGTGTTGCCACGCGTTATAATCGCCGACTTCTCTCTGATCGACTTTTATGATCTGCATTAATTCTTTATCAAGAGACGCGGCAGCGGCTCGACGCCAAGTATTAAAAGAAAAGCGTAGCGCGCGAGCCGGCCGTACTCTTATATACAGTAAAATAGGCGTTTTATGACGTCACAGAAACTTCAAATCGTTCTAACAGGAAAACGGGTTGAGGGGAAAATCTCATATTAGATTTGAATTTTCTATGATTTTTTATCTTTCGAATGGTCCTTGGTAGAACAAAATCTATTGAGCCAATCCAGAGAAATCTAACATTGAAGATTTTGGACGCAAGGTTTGGGACCCCTTCTGTTTCTTGGAGTCAGAAAGGCGTAAGTCGTGCGCGCAGGCGCTTGGACATACGCCCTTTGCGAGGCTGGTGGACATTTTCGGCCTGTGACGTCACCCCCTCTGCTCAACGCGGTATCCCCACTCTTCGCGCGCCACAGAGCGAGAGGCTGATACATCGGGCCTCTCTTTCCGTATGGTTTTCGTTGTCTAGCTACCATGGTTTTCGTTGTCTAGCTACCATGGTTTTCGTTGTCAAGGTACACGGGTCCATGGTTTTTGTTGTCTAGGTATATTTCTCCAGGGTTTTCGATGTGTAGGTATATTTTTCCAGGGTTTTCGATGTGTAGGTATATTTCTCCATGGTTTTCGTTGCCTCTGTATATTTCTCCATGGTTGTCGATGCCTAGGTATATTTCTCCATGGTTTTCGGTGTCTAGGTCCACGGCTACATGGTTTTTCATGTCTCTGTATATTTCTCCATGGTTTTCGGTGTCTAGGTCCACGGCTCCATAGTTTTTGATTCCAAGGTATACTTCTTCATGGTTTTCGATGTCTAGGTCGACGGCTCCATGGTTTTCGGTGTCTAGGTCGACGGCTCCATGGTTTATAATTTCTAGGTATATTTCTTCATGGTTTTGATGTCTAAGTATATTTCTCCATGGTTTTCGATGTTTAGGTCCACGGCTCTATGGTTTTCGGTGTCTAGGTCCACGGCCCCATGGTTTATGATGTCTAGGTATATTTCTTCATGGTTTTGATGTCTAAGTATATTTCTCCATGGTTTTCGATGTGTAGTTCGACGGCTCCATGGTTTTCGGTGCCTAGGTCCACGGCTCCATGGTTTTTGATTCCTAGGTATATTTCTTCATGGTTTTTGATGTCTAGGTATATTTCTCCATGGTTTTCGATGTCTAGGTCGACGGCTCCATGGTTTTCGGTGCCTAGGTCCACGGCTCCATGGTTTTCGATGTCCAGGTATATTTCTTCATGGTTTTTCATGTCTCTGTATATTTCTCCATGGTTTTCGGTGTCTAGGTCCACGGCTCCATGGTTTTTGATTCCAAGGTATACTTCTTCATGGTTTTCGATGTCTAGGTCGACGGCTCCATGGTTTTCGGTGTCTAGGTCGACGGCTCCATGGTTTATAATTTCTAGGTATATTTCTTCATGGTTTTGATGTCTAAGTATATTTCTCCATGGTTTTCGATGTTTAGGTCCACGGCTCTATGGTTTTCGGTGTCTAGGTCCACGGCCCCATGGTTTATGATGTCTAGGTATATTTCTTCATGGTTTTGATGTCTAAGTATATTTCTCCATGGTTTTCGATGTGTAGTTCGACGGCTCCATGGTTTTCGGTGCCTAGGTCCACGGCTCCATGGTTTTTGATTCCTAGGTATATTTCTTCATGGTTTTTGATGTCTAGGTATATTTCTCCATGGTTTTCGATGTCTAGGTCGACGGCTCCATGGTTTTCGGTGCCTAGGTCCACGGCTCCATGGTTTTCGATGTCCAGGTATATTTCTTCATGGTTTTTAATGTCTAGGTATATTTCTCCATGGTTTTCGATGTGTAGTTCGACGGCTCCATGGTTTTCCGTGTCTAGGAGGTCCACGGCTTCATGGTTTTTGATGTCTAGGTACATTTCTCCATGGTTTTCGATGTCAAGGTCCACGGCTCCATGGTTTTTGATGTCCAGGTATATTTCTTCATGGTTTTTGATGTCTAGGTATATTTCTCCATGGTTTTCGGTGTGTAGTTCGACGGCTCCATGGTTTTCCGTGTCTACGTCCACGGCTTCATGGTTTTTGATGTCTAGGTATATTTCGCCATGGTTTTCGATGTCTAGGTACATGGCTCCCTGGTTTTTGTTGTCTAGGTATATTTCTCCATGGTTTTCGATGTCTAGGTCGACAGCTCCACGGTCTTTGATGTCTAGGTATATTTCCCCATGGTTTTCGATGCCTAGGTCCACGGCTCCATGGTTTTTGATATCTAGGTACATTTTTCCATGGTTTTGGATGTCTAGGTCGGCGGCTCCATAGTTTTCGGTGTCTAGGTCGACGGCTCAAATGGTTTGCAATGTCTTCTTTCAGGGCTCGACCAGGGTTCCCAATGGAAGTTCTTGAAGGGATTGATTCAGAGTTTTATCGAGAGGTTTTCAAGCGATCAATCGAGAGTCAAGACTCTCGGTTGATCGGCTTTAAAAAAGAGCCCTGTCCCGACTGGGATGTTTTTCAAAGCGTTGAAAATAGGATCTCAATTGAAGTTTTCATGGGATTAATCAAGAATTTCGCCGGGCCTTTTATGGACGAGATTTTAAAGGGGTCGCATTGGAATTTTTCCAAATGATTGCTTAATGGCGTCACTTAAGTTTCTTGAACAAATTGACCACGAGTCTCTCCGAGGTTCCCTTAAGGGATTGAACAAGAGTCTGTACGAGAGTTTTTCAAGGGATTGATTATGTCTTTCATCGAGATATTGGAAGAGTTCTACCAGGGCTGTCAACGTAAGTTTTTGAAGAGATTTATCCTCTCTCCAGAACAACCAACCACAACGAATAATCCCTTGATTATAAAAAAAATGTTGCTGAACATCCTGTTTTCCAAAAAAAAGTGGAATCCGTGGGAAAATACTTTATAAAAGTAAAAAAAGGACGCCAAGTATTAAAAAAGTGCAACCGCAGTTGGAAACTTATGACTCACATATCTATATATTACTTTGTATAAAAATTTCTCCATCGTTAAAGTTTTGATAAATATTGCCCTTTCCGAAAAGAAGAGAAATCCGTGGAAAAATACTTCAGAAAAGTAAAAATGAACGCCAACTATTAAAAAATCGCAACTTCAGTTGAAAAATAACGACCTAATTTTTTCTTGATATTACTTTGCAATGTAACACTTTTGATTTACTAGATTTATTTATTTCATTTTTCCTTCACTGCAAACCATCTTTTGACCTTCATAAAAATCTTATCAAAAAGTGTCAAACTCAATTGAGACAAAAAAAAAATGAAATCATTGTGCCGTAGCCAAGAGCTCATAAATGAATGACTAAATTTCATAGACGAAGGTACGCCCTTAACACATTCGGTTCAAGGGTTTCTCCCCTACAAGGGCACAAGGGCACGCGAACACGTACACGTACTTCCCGGACGAATTCACTGCAAAGATTATACAAAAACTTGGCGTGCATGGTTTTCAAAAATAATTTCGGCGAAGGAATTCCTCATCCATGTTTACACGAGTAAACATGGATGAGGAATTCCCCACCACTCTCTCAGTGGCGTCCCCAGTCCGAACTGGGGACAGAGACAACATGGCAAATTTTCCCTCATCTCCGCCTCGCGCGCCGCGCGCTCTCGGTTACAACTTGTCCTGAAAACAGCGCGTTCGGCGTTGACTATCCTCCCTCGGTGCATAGGATACTTTGCAGCAGGGTGTTCAATGGGCGATATTTCATTGGGGGCCGAGTTTGTGAAATTCAACTAGAAAATACTATCGTTTTTCCAGTATAGTTCGTCTTTAAGGGGGGAGCCTCCTTTAGAGGCTTCACAAAATCGGTTTTTCAAGGATTTTTTTGGAAGGAAAGAAATATCCGATTGCAACGAAACTTTCGGTTTTATTGTTATGTATTTCATCAGTCATCTTAAATTTTTTCATTAAGTCATATGTCATTTTATGCCCAATACAAGCATTTCGCCGAGACGTCTCGAGGGTGCATTTGTCGTGCGGCGGGAAAGGTGCCGGTCGCAATTTCCATCTGAAACAAAGAACCCGAATTTTTTTTTCAATAGTATAGCTCCTAGTTAAATCAATAAAATTTAATAAAAAGTGAAAAATTCAACAATTTTTCGCGAATTAAAATAAAAATGCATTTCTTGTGAAAAAAAAATTCACTTTGTATCTTAACTTTCTTAAGGTTTTTTAGGTTCGACTAGATGAGAATTTAATCCCGAATAGAATGCATTTCGTTCCATTTCGATGGGACGTTTAGTTTTTTCCCGATCTTTCCCGCTAATTAGGAAAAATCGTAAAAATGAAAAACCGAGAAATCGTGCGTCAGTTTTCGTATATAAAGAATCGTATTTTCTCCAACTTACCGCATTAATATGCTAATCAGCGATTCTTGGTCCATAGACTTTTCAAAGAACTATACAATAGATCACAAAACGTACAATAGATAAAGGGGTGAAGCGCGCGCGCCGCGAGCGATCTCGCTCGTATACCTGCTCGACGCTTGCTCACTATTTCTTCTGTAACTCCGAAAATATCCCGAATTTGCGTCTGAAATTTTAGGGACACATTCTTGGACAGTTTGAGAAGACATTTGTGCAAAAAAAATGTATTTTTTGAAGCGCCTGAAGCCTGTCCCCCCCCCCCCCCTCCACCTTAATGCAAACTGACAAATGCTATGAAAAAATGGAAATTCTTCTTTCATAGACGAAAATGAGATGATTATTAATCTTGTTGGTACATTCGATTATCTTTTATCTTCCCGAAATTATTTTTGAAAACCATGCACGCCAAGTTTTTGTATAATCTTTGCAGTGAATTCGTCCGGGAAGTACGTGTACGTGTTCGCGTGCCCTTGTGCCCTTGTAGGGGAGAAACCCTTGAACCGAATGTGTTAAGGGCGTACCTTCGTCTATGAAATTTAGTCATTCATTTATGAGCTCTTGGCTACGGCACAATGATTTCATTTTTTTTTGTCTCAATTGAGTTTGACACTTTTTGATAAGATTTTTATGAAGGTCAAAAGATGGTTTGCAGTGAAGGAAAAATAAAATAAATAAATTTAGTAAATCAAAAGTGTTACATTGCAAAGTAATATCAAGAAAAAATTAGGTCGTTATTTTTCAACTGAAGTTGCGATTTTTTAATAGTTGGCGTTCATTTTTACTTTTCTGAAGTATTTTTCCACGGATTTCTCTTCTTTTCGGAAAGGGCAATATTTATCAAAACTTTAACGATGGAGAAATTTTTATACAAAGTAATATATAGATATGTGAGTCATAATTTTCCAACTGCGGTTGCACTTTTTTAATACTTGGCGTCCTTTTTTTACTTTTATAAAGTATTTTCCCACGGATTTATTTCCTTGAAAACTAGACGTCAGAAATCTTCCATTCTGGTATCAAAAAATTCTAAAAATTCCTGACTAGGATTTCAATTTTTTTGAGAAAAATCCTAAATCCATTTTTTCTGTGATTTATTATAAATGAAACGCAACTCCAATTTACAGGGGTTTAGATGGAGAAAGTGGAAAATTGAAAATTAAATATCTCAAATTCTAAACGTCAGAAAATTTTTCGTCTCATAGAAAAGTTATCCAATTTAATGTCAAGAACATTTACACTAAATTTAAAGAAAATCCTAAATCAACCCATTCTGTGATAGTAATACCTTAATGCCAACAATCTCTATCCTAGCCAAAAATCCCCTCCACGGGGAAAAAAGCCTGGACAAGTCCATTTGTTCGTGACCCCCGATTTTTGCTGAGCACTAAAAATTCTTGATAACCATAAAAGGACAAGTATTCCATTGATGGCTGAAAATCAATTAACGAGAAAAAGGGAAAACTTCCAAAAAGACTTGGCACAAAAAAGAGAAACGGTAGGGCAGCATTTCAGCCTCGCCCGTTTCGGCGAAAAATCGTTGCCGCCAAAATGAAACAGAGAAATAGAATCGTATACCAATCGCAATCGCTGATCGCAATCGGCGTGCATCGCCAACAGATTGAATGCCGACTCAGTGTTGCCGCGTTGGTACAATTTTACCATTGTTGGTACTATTTAAGATGCACTGGTACGCAAGCACGACGTCGACATTTCTGGTACTTTCTTCAATTTTTGGTACTTTTTGGGACTTTTGTCATCTTGACTCTTGAGTTGAGTACTTGACAGTCTTATCTCACCGTTCCGCGTGTAAGCTTCGTGGAAAAGGAGCAGGCAATGAAAAAAACAAGAATTTTTAATGTAAAAAGTTGAATAATGAACGATTTATTCAATTTGTTTAAATTAAGAATGATTTTCGTTACAAAAACACAAATAAGATCGATTTAATCTTCGAGAGATCGATTTTGTAATTAATTACGGTTATTTCCTTAAAATAACCATGAAAATAGAAAACTTTACGCTTTTATAATCAACTTGTCTGAATTATTTGATTTTAACACAAAAATAACGATTTTCATTGACTCGATATACACTCCCGCTCAAAAGTATGGGTTCACTTCGCGAAATTTTCAGCTTCGGTATAAGCTCTGTATCTTGGTGGAAAAAGGTTGTAAGAGAATTTAATGCGCACCATTTTAAAGGAGACAGTTTTAGCTTCACTTTGCCATTTTTTATAATTTTTTACAATTTTTTTTATAGTCCCCACGCGCTTTTGAACATGGCAGTTTTTTGATGTTTTTTTGCGCTCTGGAAACGGGCTCTCTGGCTATTAGAAAATTTCCCTTGCAATTTTATTTATCGCAGTTTCAAAGAGGATATCAAACACTGCATTTTCGTTTTTGAAAAAGTATCGTGCGATTTTTTTTACCAAAAATATTCCAATTTTTTACAAAAATTGATAATTTTATTCAATTCGGCGTATCTTGAAAACGGCGGGTGATCGAAGAAAATAGCAAGAGGGTGAAAAGTTGCAATAGATCATGATGGACCTGGTAAATTTATTTCAAAATTTTTTTCCGACATTTGTTTTTTCATACTCGTGGAGTCAAAATGATTTTAATTTTCTCATGATTTTTTCTTTTTTTTAAACGGCTGAGCCATTTTTTTTATCGCTTTGATCTTTATCTTGACGTAATTTGTACTAAAAATTAATTTTTTTCACGAAAAAAACGTACAAAAAATTGTGCAAAATTAAATTTTTAGTTCCAATTACAACAAGATGCTGATAAAACCAATAAAAGAAATGCCTCCGCCGTCTAAAAAAAAAGAAAAAATCATGAGAAAATTAAAATTATTTTGACTCCACGAGTATAAAAAAACAAATGTCGGAAAAAAATTCTGAAATAAATCTACCAGGTCCATCATGATCTATTGCAACTTTTCACCCTCTTGCTATTTTCTTTGATCACTCGCCGTTTTCAAGATACGCCGAATTGAATAAAATTATCAATTTTTGTCACAAATTGGAATATTTTTGGTAAAAAAAATCGCACGATACTTTTTCAAAAACGAAAATGTAGTGTTTAAAATCCTCTTTGAAACTGCGATGAATGAAATTGCAAGGAAAATTTTCTAATAGCCAGAGAGCCCGTTTCTAGAGAGCAAAAAAACATCGAAAAACTGCCATGTTCAAAAGCGCGTGGGGACTATAAAAAAAAATGTAAAAAATTATAAAAAATGGCAACGTGAAGCTAAAACTGTCCCCTTCAAAATGGTGCTCATTAAATTCTCTTGCGACCTTTTTCCACTAAGATATGGAACTTATACCAAAGCTGAAAATTTCGAGAAGTGAACCCATACTTTTGAGCGGGAGTGTATTTCAAACGAAATTTGTTAAATTTCGACAAGTTTTGTGTAGGATTTCGACAATGTAAAAGTCCAAGTGACATTTATGACGATTTATTAATTTTGTGAATTTTATTTCTAATCTGCGTTGAATTTCTCTACTTCCTTTGTAATGAGCTTTTCCATTCAAATCGTCGCGCCGTTTTCCAAATCCCGAGATGGAAGGGATTCTGAGAAACATCGAGAATCCCTTCCCCCAATATCGGCCAGCTGACGAGGCACCTTCCAAATTCGTCCTCTTTCGCCCCGGGACCATCAACGAAACAGGTCGCGGATTCCGGCTCTCGTCCACGGCACGTCGCTTATCTTCGATCTGATCAGTCGAAATAAGTCCATCTTTACTTCCCGGCATTGTAACTGGATCTGGTTTCCGAGATGAGGAGCCAACGAGGGATTCCAGCCATTATCCTCAGATAAGAAAAATTTTTTTTGTCAGATTTCAGAGCATCGCATTTTCCAAGCTCACGAAATCATCTCTCTATTCATTATAAATTAAAGTCGTGCGTGCGGCGTGCGTGCGGCGTGCGTGCGTGTGTGTGTGTGTGTGTGTGTGTGTGTGTGTGTGTGTGTGTGTGTGTGTGTGTGTGTGTGTGTGTGTGTGTGTGTGTGTGTGTGTGTGTGTGTGTGTGTGTGTGTGTGTGTGTGTGTGTGTGTGTGTGTGTGTGTGTGTGTGTGTGTGTGTGTGTGTGTGTGTGTGTGTGTGTGTGTGTGTGTGTGTGTGTGTGTGTGTGTGTGTGTGTGTGTGTGTGTGTGTGTGTGTGTGCGTGCGTGTGTGTGTGCGTGCGTGCGTGCGTGTGTGTGTGTGTGCGTGCGGCGTGCGTGCGTGCGTGCGTGCGTGCGTGCGTGCGTGCGTGCGTGCGTGCGTGCGTGCGTGCGTGCGTGCGTGCGTGCGTGCGTGCGTGCGTGCGTGCGTGCGTGCGTGCGTGCGTGCGTGCGTGCGTGCGTGCGTGCGTGCGTGCGTGTGTGTGTGTGTGTGTGTGTGTGTGTGTGTGTGTGTGTGTGTGTGTGTGCGTGTGTGTGTGAAGAATGTTGTGTGAGTGTGGCCTGAACGGCGTAATCGATGTTAAAAATATTGTTCTAAAAATAATCGAAATATAACGGACACGTAAAAATGAGAACGGGTTGAGGGCAAAATCTCATATTAGAATTGAATTTTCTATGATTTTTTATCTTTCGAATGGTCCTAGATAGAACAAAATCCGTTCAGCCAATCCAGAGAAATCTAACATTGAAGATTTTGGACGCGAGGTTTGGGATCCCTTCTGTTTCTTGGAGTCAGAAAGGCGTAAATTGTCCGCGCAGGCGCTTGGACATACGCCCTTTGCGAGACTGGTGGACATTTTCGGCCTGTGACGTCACCCGCTCCGCTGAACGCGATATACCCACTCTTCGCGCGCCACTGAGCGAGAGAGACAGATATATCGGGCCTCTCCTTCCCTCTACCGCCGGCGCGCCTATAGCGCTGTCTCTCTCCCTCTACCGCTTCCGCGGCCCGCGCTGTCCCTTGCCGTTTTTGGTGTTGTGCCCGTGCAAATCGTCACGTGGGGACGAGTTTGGTTGGGACTGATTTGTTCGGGATGTTGCCAAGGTTGAGGCAATCTCCAACTCAATACTGTCAGTCTTAACTCTAAGTTTATTGTGAATAGTTTGTTACAATCGAGTTAATTGCCTCGAGACCAATGACGTGATAATACTTCGGATCGCTGAGTGGATCGCAGACTGTTTGAGTTGCGCGTTGCTTTCCCTTTTATTCGTTTCGGGGTTTTGACAATATTCATGGAGGTGGTAATTATTAGTCAATCGATCGTACCGATGTCTTGGGATTATTTCCCAATGAGTTCAATTAATCGGGACGGTCGATTGTAAAATCTGTGATCGTCAGCATTTGTCCTGGTTTAGTTTAGCATTTTTACATGAGTTGTGCACGACAGGTGGATTGCCTGTTCGCTGACGATGCTTTTATAGTTTGAGGAATTTGGTTGCGCTCGTGGGCACAACAGTCCTCCCCCCTTGGGAAGACGAAACTCCGTTTCGACTTTTCTGTGTAGCAACTAAATTCTTTTAAATATTTTGTCTCAAGGCTTACAATTTTTCGCTTGTTTTTAATGTTGTTTGGGTTTCTCTTTTTCCTCGTTAATAATTTTTTTTGTATCATTTTGTTTAGAGTACCGTAGTTTGGTTTTAGTTACATGTTTCGCGTTTGGTACTTAAACTTTGAAAGTTGATTGATGTGCTGGAAAAATATTATCATTTTCTTTTGAATATTTTCAATTGATATGGTTAATTGATAGTCGGTAGTAGTGACGGAACATTTCCCGTCCAAAACCAGTATTTTTGTATCGATGATTTTTCGTGAACGCGATTTTGTCGTTTTTAGCATTTTCTAGTGGGCGTTTCACTTGTTTGTACTACGTATAGTCATTGATCGATTTTTTCTAGGGTTATTATGATACTTTTTATAATTTTCACTTCTTTGTGTACATTTGTTTTTCCCTGGTTTTCTGCCTAAATATGGATACTTTACAAGGGACAGTTTTTCCTAACTTGCATAGCACATTTCAATACTCATTTTCTATGCTTTTGCAGTCTTTTATTCTTTGCTATTATTTTATTCTATCTGTTTATTGATATCTTTTCGATCATTTTTGTTCCTTGCTTCTACTACGATTTTTTATTTTTTCATGTTTTAATGCAATATGAGCTTAGTACGGTTGATTTAGGCTTTTCTTTATCATTTTTATGGTTTTTTAAGGGTGCTCATGTTTGAATGAGTTTATCCTTTAGCGTAGGTTGACTATTAATTTCAAAATTTGTTAAGTTATCTTTTATCTTCTCGTACTTTTCGTCAAGAGTATTTTTCTTCAATATTTTATGAGGCTAATTGTTTTTGTTTTCAATTTCTTTTATTTAGCAATATTTTTTTCTTTTTTTTTCTTTTCTGCGTGTTTGCTGCGAGGAACGTTATGGTATTTTTCCATGGTATTAGTACTTATTTTTTTTTTTTTTTTTTTCGGTACTCTTTTAATTTTGTTTTCTCTCTGTCTCGCTCGGGCGCGTTCGCTGCATACCGGAGTCGAGTGACTAGTCTTCGCTCTCGCTTATTCCTTCGCTTATTTCCGAAGTTGCTTTTTTTTTTTTTTGCTGATGATTGTTTTCGTTCCGTCCTTTTTTTCGTCGGAGCTTCTTGTGAGGCGGTGTCTAATGCTTACGTTTTCGTGGCCTTGAGCGGCCATTTCCGTCCTCGTTTTTGGGTCGAGTTGACATTCTCGGCCTGACTCAGCATTATTGTGTGTACAATATTTTGCTTGGCCCGACTGGTCCAATATTTCAGGAATGTTGGGCAGTGGGTGTAAGTTTCCTTCCATGGTTTTTGTTAATTTTCGAATTTTTTCCCTGTTTTCGCCCTTTTTTGGATTGTTTTGTAACGGGGCCTTCCATGGATTTGGACGTTTAATTTCGTCCTTGAGCATTTGTTTTGCTCGACTCGGCATTTTTGTTTTCCGAGTCTTTGGCAATTGATGTCGCCTAATGTTTGATGATGCGGCGCCTTCCTCCGTATGTATACGGTGATTCATAAGGTGCTCGAATCCGGGTATTTTTTCCTCGAGATGGGATACGTCGGATTTTTTCTTGATGGGTTCCTGCAGAAATCCTTTTTTCTTTTCAAAGGATGGTGCTTGACTTAGAAGCGCTTTCCAATGTTGTGCCCATTTGTTTGTAGGGTTAGTTTTTGGAACATTTTCCTCCTGTGTTGAGGCTGTATTTGGCTTTTTTCCAAATTTTTCGATTTTCACGGTCGGTCTTTTTTCCTTGACTCCTTGTTTCCGTGCGCTGTCGATTACGACTGGACGTGTGTGTCCTTGTGAGGCGATTATTCCGCCTATCGTCATTCTTGGCGATATTTCTTTGGCAGCTACGCATCCTACCTTCATTTTCTTGGGTGTAGCGTAGTGTAAACTTTCGGAATGGGGTGGCGACTTCTGTTTTCCCCTTCCGTTGATCAGTGGTTGAGTGTGTCCGTAAATCTTGATGTGACGGCCACCTAGTATGTCCACGTTGTGCCTTTTGATGAAGTCCATGCCCAGAACTCCGTCGGTGTTGATTCCGATTGCGTCGTCGATGACGTAGAATCCGTGGCGGATGTTGATTGCTGGCGTTGCCAACACCAGTTCCACTTTGCATAATGCGTGGAAAATTTTTCCTCCAATCCCTTCCAGCTCGATCGTCTCGTCGATGGCTTCTGTGTCGGGGTGGATGGCACTTTTCTTTATCAGGCAGCATTGTGCTCCTGTATCAATTTTTAATGTGAGAACATTGTCTTTTGTTTTTGCCTGCGATGATGCGATGTGGAAATCGTTTGCCGAATTTTCGGGCTTTATTGCGTGTCTTGGTACGCTTGCGTGGGTGACGTTTGACCCATTAGTTTTGAACCGGCCTGTAGCTCGCTGCTTGGCAGTAGTGCTGACGGTGAAATTCTGCTTTGCCGTGATGGCATTGACCGTGAATGAACCTACTGTTAGATTCTGGTCGTTTGAAAAATTTTCTTCACCTGTCGAAGTGTGGGGACCGTGGTCGTTGTTTCCGTCGAAATTTCCTTGGTTTCGTCCGGAATTCCCTGGTTGAGAATTATTTTGGCGTTGTCCAGAACCGTCCTGGCCCTGGCGCCTAATTCTACTGCGACATTCCTTCCAGTGATGACCTGGGTTTTTGCAGTAGGTGCAAGTTATTGCCCCTATGTTACCTGTCGGAACGGGTAAATTGCTTCGTCCGTTGAAATTCGAGCTTCGGCAGTCTTTGGCCGAATGACCTGATTTGTTGCACTTTTGGCAAAATTCGTGACGCCTCTCGGGGTGCGTCTGTTTTGCTACGGATTCGTAGCCTTGCAGGACTGTTTCTTCGTTTTGGGCCCCTTTTATTGCAGAAGTTAAATCTGGGTACCCTTTGGCTTTGACGAGGAGTTGATACTCTTTTTTGAGTCCTCGTTCGAAATTTGATAACGCTAGTTTTCTTACGTAGCGTTCTACCGCGAGTTTGTCTTCTATTGACGATTCGTTTTCTATGCTCGCTTCTATTAATTCCATAGTGAGAATTTGCAGTCTTTTGCCAAAATCGGCTATGCTTTCATTGTATTTTTGTTTGCACGTATGCATCTCTACTTGTAGAGCTTCTACCGTTCTTTTTACCCCGTATCGTTCCGTTATGTGTTGTCTGAATGCTTCGTATGATTCTATCGTTTTGTATCGAACATCTTCCCGTGCGTCGTCTGTTAGTTTTGTTGCCAGTACAATTTGTAATAGGATTGATTTGTTGCTGTCGTCTACTAGGCTATGGGCTAGTTCGTACGCGTCTAGCAAGCTTTTCGCTCGTCTAGGATTTTCGCCATCAAATGTGGGAATGATTGCTCGAGCCTCACCGAGGGGCATGCCTCTGGACCTTCTTGGAGGAGTGAGAGGAGCATCGTTTGTGCCGCCCGTGACACTATTATGTGTGTCGTCTGTGTTCAGGGTTTCCGGCATTGTAACGTTATGATTTTAAATAATAAACAAAGATAGATCTGGCAAATTTGAGTTATGGAAGCTATTGGTTTCTTCCGCGTCTCGAAAAGATTTTTCGGACTCGTGAGTCTGGTTATTAATATCCGTGGAAAAAACTTTCAAAAAGTGAAAAGAACGCCAAGTATTAAAAGATCGCATCTTGAGTTACAATTTTTTCCTTCCAGGTATCACTTTTCAAAAATAAATCAATCGCACTTACGAAAAAAAGAAATTGAATCGGAAAAAATTTCAATCCCTACAAAGGGCCACTGCAATAATTATCCAGAGAAATTCTTACGCGTAAAGTTCAAAAATTGAACGAGCAAAAAAAATTGAAATTATTGGTTTCGGTAGCAGCCAAGAATCGGACGTACCGACCATTATCGGTACTGTAACAACATGTTGTCAAAGGGCACTGCAAAACCAATGCGAAAACTTGGCGTGCATGGTTAAGTGAAAAAGCCCGGGAAGATAAAGAATCTGTTTTCGCGGAGAGGCGGGTATAGCACAATAATCGCCTAAAAAATGAAATTTTTATATTTTCATTAATCTCTATAATCTAAACCTTTTCAATTCAAATCCCGTAAAAATGATGATTTCCGTAACAATCATAATTTTTTTTTGGTGGGGTGACCCGTTTTGCCCGTCTGTTCCGCCTTGCCTGGCTCTTGGAGAGGTGGAGCGACAGCACAACAATGGCCTAAAAAAATAAAAATTTCTGCGCTCCGGCCCGAAATTCCTGCTGCGTCGGACAGAAAAATCTTATACACACCTCGGCCAGGAAAAAGTAAAGCCTCAGACCACATGTTTGTCAGCCTCGGCTTCGCCTCGGCCGACAGTCATTACGTGTGATCTGAGACTTTTCTCATTTTCCTGCCCTAGGTGTGTAATATACTATTTTACATTTTCATTAATCTCTAAAATCTAAACCTTTTCAATTCAAATTTCGTATACATGATACTTTTCGTAAAAATCATAATTTTTTTTTGGTGAGGTAACCCGTTTCGCCCGTCTGTTCCGCTTTGCCTGGCTCTTCCTCAATTGAAAAGACTATCATGAATTGCGCAAACAAAAGAAATTCTCATTTAATATGGAAATATCATATGGATGTACACGGTTTATCGAATCGGGGAAGAAGACCAGAATAAACATCCGAAAATTCCGGATAAGCCATAAATAGGTGGCTGGAAAGGATAGAATGGGGGTCTCGAATATGAAAATCTGCAAAAGGGCTCGCATTGGTTCATTTCCCAATCCATGACGTCATACTGCTACTTTGGGCGTGCATGGAGCGAGTTTCTGAAAAGTACAATGACACAGCACTTCGCCGAACTTTTTCACTTAACCATGCACGCCAAGTTTTCGCATTGGTTTTGCAGTGCCCTTTGACAACATGTTGTTACAGTACCGATAATGGTCGGTACGTCCGATTCTTGGCTGCTACCGAAACCAATAATTTCAATTTTTTTTGCTCGTTCAATTTTTGAACTTTACGCGTAAGAATTTCTCTGGATAATTATTGCAGTGGCCCTTTGTAGGGATTGAAATTTTTTCCGATTCAATTTCTTTTTTTCGTAAGTGCGATTGATTTATTTTTGAAAAGTGATACCTGGAAGGAAAAAAATGTAACTCAAGATGCGATCTTTTAATACTTGGCGTTCTTTTCACTTTTTGAAAGTTTTTTCCACGGATTTCACTTCTTTTTGAAATTTGCTTTAGTCATTTTTTTAGGAAAATTGTAACTTGAGATGCGATCTTTTGATACATCGCGTTCTTTTTACTTTTTGAAAGTTTTTCAACGGTATCTATTTACGAAAAAATTTATCATTAAAGAAGAAAATATATGATTATTCTTTTATTGCTAAAAATGTATAATTTTTAATGAAATGTTCATTAATTAATCAAATTATTCCAATCATCCATTTTCGAATGAAAATCGATTTTTTTCTTTTGAAATAATTAAATTTGCAATTAAAATTTATTGAGAATTTTATTTGAATTGGAAACTAATTAATTCTGACAAAATTTGATTGATAAATGAAAAATGCATTAAAAAAAGACATTTTTTGAATTTAAAGAATAATTAAAAGTAATTCTTCATAAAAATAAACAGTTTTTTAATAAATTTAAATCGATTGATTAAATTGTTGATTGTTTTTAAAAAATGTATTATTCTCCATTTAATTTGCATTGATATATCAGACTTTTTCATAACTATTTATTTTCAAACGGAAATCAAATTTTTTATTTTAAAATAATTGAATTTATGAATGAAAATATGTTGGAAATACAATTTTCATCTAAAAATGAAGAGGTGTAAAATAATTTTATAAATGAATGGAAATTGAATGAAAAATTAGAGATTCTTCCAAATCAATGAATGAAATTATTCAATCGATTTCAATTTATCGAGAAACTATTCATTTTTATGGAGAATTACTTATAATGATTCTTTTTTTTTTAAATGTGTAATTTTCAATGAAAAGATCATTAATTAATCAAATTATTCCAATCATCCATTTTCGAATGAAAATCGATTTTTTTATTTTGAAATATTAAATTTGCAATTAAAATTTATTGAGAATGTTATTTGAATTGGAAATTAATTAATTCTAACAAAATTTGATTAATAAATGAAAAATGCATTTAAAAAAGACATTTTTTAAATTAAAAGAATAATTAAAAGTAATTCTTCATAAAAATAAACAGTTTTTTAATAAATTTCAATCGATTGATTAAATTGTTCATTGTTTTCAAAAAATGTATTATTTTCCATTTAATTTGCATTGATATATCGGACTTTTCCATAATTATTTATTTTCAAATGGAAATCAAATTTTTCATTTCAAAATAATTGAATTTATGAATGAAAATTTGTTTGAAATACAATTTTCATCTACAAATGAATAATTGTTAAATAGTTTTATAAATGAATGGAAATTGAATGGAAAACTAGAGATTTTTTCAAATCAATGAATAATTTATTCAATCGATTTAAATTTATTGAGAAACTATTCATTTTTATGGAGAATTACTTATAATGATTCTTTTATTTTCATAATTTTGTAATTTCTAATGAAAAGATCATAAATTAATCAAATTATTCCAATCATCCATTTTCGAATGAAAATTGATTTTTTTATTTTGAAATATTAAATTTGCCATAAAAATTTATTGAGATTTTGATTTTAATTTGAAATTAATTAATTCTGACATAAATTGATTGATGAATGAAAATTCCATTACAAAAAGACATTTTTTTAATTAAAAGAATAATTAAAAGTAATTCTTTATAAAAATGAACAGTTTTTTAATAAATTTCAATCGATTGATTAAATTGTTGATTGTTTTCAAAAAATGTATTATTTTCCATTTGATTTGCATTGATTTATGAGACTTTTTCATAATCGTAGTATTTTAATTTAGAAAAATGTAGTAGTAGTAGTAGTAGTAGTAGTAGTAGTAGTAGTAGTGGAGTTTTACATGCATACCTTTGTCGGGTTTTTACATGGTATGCTTTTTCGTATTCCCTCTTTATTTTCTTTATTTCCACTATTTGTGTCTGTTATTCCCACTGTTTTTGTTTTTCTCCACTGCGCACTGTGGACCTACATTTTTTACGTGGGTTCGGCACCACAGAGAGTACAGCTTGAGACACTTAGATAAATCGATTGGTGTCGGCGGCGGGAATCGAACCCGGGCTCGCTGGGTGGGAAACGGGCCCATTACCACTGAGCCACTGCCTCTCCAACATTAAAAAATTTGTTATTTTCCTATGAAATTTCAATTCATGAATCAAATTATTTTGATCATCTATTTTCGAATAAAAATCGAATTTTTCATTTTGACATATTCAAATTTGTAATGAAAATTTACTGAGAATTCGATTTTTATTTGTAAATGAATGATACCGACAGCGATAGGTTCGCGGTCGGTGCGTGGTTTCGGCGATCACACAAGTTGAGCAGCGTCGACTGCGGTCAGTACTTGGTTGGGTGACCGCTTAGCCATGAAAAAAAGAAAAAATATGCATAGGATACATGAATAGGATAGGATACAAGTCGTACTGCGTGTAAGGAATGCTAATATCACATATACAAGCGGCTACCAAACGATAACAAACGATTCCATTCGATTCGATACGACTATCGAACGATTCCATACAATTTCATACGACTACCAAACGATTCCATACTATTACATACGACTACCAAACGATTCCATACGACACCATTACATACATATATGACATATATAACTTATGGTTAGGTAAGACGTATGTGTTAATAAATATGTAGAATATAAATATATAAGGAGTGAAGAGGTTACATAATAGGGTAATTAAAAAAGTAAACGTATATGTGTGAGAGTGGAATATATGAGGTAAATAGGTTATAAATGTATCAAGTATATAAAGTATATAAGGTAGAAAATGAAAAATAATAGAAAAAGATGAATATATATTATATATACATAATAGGGTATATGAGAAGGTATGTGTACGTATGAAAGTGGAATACATGAGGTAAATAGGTTAAATGTATGAAGTACATAAGGTGAAAAGTGAATGAATTTTTTTTTAAACGAATATATATCTATAATATGTATATATATAGGGAGTAAATAGGTTGCATAATAGGGTAATTGAAAAAGTAGACGTTCGTGTGAGAGTGGAATATATGAAGTAAATAGGTTAAATGTATTAAGTATATAAAGTATATATAAGGTAGAAAATGAAAAATAATAGAAAAAGATAAATATATATGATATGTACATGATAGGGTATATGAGAAGGTATACGGGTATGTGTGAAAGTGGAATATATGAGATAAAAAGGTGAAATATATGAAATATATTAGGTGAAAAGTGAAAAATGATGAAAAAAGGATAATATATATATATATACATAATATGTATATAATATGTATATATATACACTACCGGCGAAAAGTTTCCGGACAAAAATTTAAAAGAGTGCCGAGACGGTTTTTCGTGCCATTTCGCCGGTAGTTGGGCTAAGCCAATTTAACCAACGCCATTTCGAAGAGGAAGGTTCCACCTTCAGTTTGGTTTTTTCAAAAAATGTGTCCGATTCTTTTTACACTCAGCACTCAGTTTTGAAAACGACAATTTTTTGTCGTTTTTTATCACTGTTTAGAGTGGACCCCGTTTAGAGTAAAAATGTTTTTTAGGCATTTCTACGGATGAAATCATACAGGTAGAAGTCCAAGCTTCAATTTCATTTTTTAGAAATTTTTCTACGATTTTTTTTTTCAAAGATATTTCGTTTTTTCAGAAAAAATCGATGATTGGGAAATTGCTCCGTAGTATGAAAACGATGACGTTTACATTAAAACCTCAAGACGCTAAAAAGTTCTATTAGATTATGTTGAGTAGACCAGAATTTTTTCAGATTTTTCTTTTCAAATTTTTTTCTCATCTATTTGAGATCGCAGCTGGATTGATCGGGAAGACCGGATCGCATTGATCTTAAGCTTTAGAAGTAACACGGGGCCTCCGGGAACGCTTTTTATCAATTTTGGATTCTGTGTCTCTCAAAAGCTATTCATCGCATCTTCGACCATTGATTTGGGTATTTTCAATCGCTTCGCGATGTAGCAAATTTTAAACCCTTAATTGCGAAGTGCAAGGATTGATGCACGCTTTTTGACACTTGAATTAAGTCGCTGACCCATTTTCTTCTTCCAAAATGAAATAAAATAAACTCCAATAAACTCAAAAATTACAGTTTATCAACGGATAATTTAATAATCGCTCAACACAACGCGGACATTTTTTCGAAAGCTTTCCAAAGAAGTACTCAATCGAAAGAGATTTTGAATATTTGTCTGTCGTCGTAAGTAAAGAGTGTGTGAACATTTTTCCCACTTTTTTTTTTGTTTTTGAGGCAGACTAGGCAAAAAAAAATAACAAATCGCTCACCTCTACGACAAAGCGAATCTCGCGAAAACGTAAACGAGAAACAACAACGCATAGGACTCGCGACTGTGTTGAAAAGCGTGCATCGAAGCATGCATCAATCCTGGCATCAATCCTTACACTTCGCAATCAAGGGTTCAAAAATTGCTACATCACGAAGCGATTTAAAATAGCCAAATCAATGGTCGAAGATGCGATGAATAGCTTTCGAGAGACACAAAATCCAAAATTAATAAAAAGCGTTCCCAGAGGCCCCGTGTTACTTCCAAAGCTTAAGATCAATGCAATCCGGTCTTCCCGATCAATCGAGCTGCGATCTCAAATAGATGAGAAAAAAATTTCAAAAGAAAAATCCGAAAAAATTCTGGTCAACTCAACATAATCTAATAGAACTTTTTAGCATCTTAAGGTTTTAATGTAAACCTCATCGTTTTCGTACTACAGAGCAATTTCCCAATCATCGATTTTTTCTGAAAAAACGAAATATCTTTGAAAAAAAAAAGTCGTAGAAAAATTTCTAAAAAATGAAATTGAAGCTTGGACTTCTACCTTTATGATTTCATCCTTAGAAATGCCTCAAAAACATTTTTACTATAAACGGGGTCTACTCTAAACAGTGATAAAAAACGACAAAAAATTGTCGTTTTCAAAACTGAGTGCTGAGTGTAAAAATAATCGTAGATATTTTTAAAAAAAAGCCAATTGAAGGTGGAACCTTCCTCTTCAAAACGGCGTTGGTTAAATTGGTCTAGGCCAACTACCGGCGAAATGGCATGAAAAACTGTCCCGGCACTCTTTTAAATTTTTGTCCGGAAACTTTTCGCCGGTAGTGTACATATATATAGACTGTGAGAAAAAATCATTACTGTCACGTCCTAGTGCAGATAACGTGTGGAAAGATCCGCACGAATTATTTTCTATGATTTAGCCCGGAACTGCCGAACAGGGATTAGAAAAAGTGAAAATATCGCGTAATAACTGAAATTTAATCTATTTTAGCTTCGCGGTTGTATGTGCCGTTATCCACGTGGAGGTCTCGATAGATCTCGAACCTCGGGTCGTTAGGATCGATCCCGGCGAGTGGGGGCAGATTCTGATGGGACTCCACTCGATGGAGCTCGTACTTAGGTTGGACAATTATTATTTTAGTGGCCAGAGGGGCGTTGCTAATGACTCGAGGTTGCTGGGTCTCGTTGTCTGACGATACTCCGAAATGATATACAGGACCGGAAGGGTCTGAATATTGTTTTATTAATTTTTTCAATTGGTATTTTCTGCCGGCTCGACGGGTTCGTGGCATGGATGAAGTTTTAGGATTCGGGAGAGTCGCGATTGAGCAACTTGCTATTGCTCCGATCACAATTGAGGAGAATTTCGAGCGAGCAATTTGGGATTGCTCCGATCTCTCTAGGAATAAGGGAACGAGCGAGCAACTTGATATTGCTCCGATCTCGTACCTGGAATAAGCGTGAGCGTGCGACCTTATGCAGCACCGATCTCGGATCAGGGGTTTGTTTAGGAGTTTGTCGAGGGTGATAGAAGAAATGTTAGAGTCGAATTTTATGGTTACTAATAACAAAATATGTAGATTTATTCAATTTAAAGGATAGCGAGAGAAGTGTGCCTGAGAAAATACAAATTGGCTAAGATGGTTAAAATGTGTGAGTGTTATTAAGTTGTATCGTCAGAATGCAGAGCTCCAGTCAAGGCGTGTAAAAGGATTGAAATTTTAGCGCAGTGCTGAGATCGGATCTCGTGGCTGCCGTGAATTCTTTTCTTGTTTTTACCTTGGGATTTGCAAATCTTCTGACTGGGAGGTTAAACTAACGTGGTCGGACAGAGTAACGTCTTCTGAAGACGAAAAATGAATCTGGTGACTGGTGCTCTGCATCCCGTATTTATATACTAAAAAGTGCTGGATAAGCATTTTTATAAATGTTACCTTAATGTTAAGAATATTGTAGGGGTTCGTCTCAACAGTCCGCGTGGTGGGGTTCCCTTATGGTCTAGGTTACGTGTGTTAGAAAGAGAAGGTGTGTTCATAGCAATAAGGCGTATGTGTAACGTGGGTATCGCTCGGTCCAGTTGAATTTAATTGGGACACGTACAGAATGATGAATTGTGGTCGATAGGCAATATTGGGTTATTAGTTTCCTTCAGAAGGGGATTTTAAGATGATCGGGAGGTTCAGGAGGTATTAGGAGAACATGTGAGCGAAGAGGTAATTCCTGGTTTTTCTAATTTTAATAAGTGCGAGTGAGAAGGGTGATTGGTATCGGGTGCCGAGTGCGGTGGACCCCGAGCGGATGATAAGGGTAGTGTCTTGTTGCGCGTCTGTTCTCTCGCTAGAGAATAATCCCACGGTTGGATGTTTTGACCGATTTCTGAGTTCAAGGCTTCACTTGTGTTTATATGGCAAATTCTTAGAGTGTTGGTGATTGAATGTCTTAAGTCTAAGTGGGTTTTCGATGTAGAATCGACTGCGGACGTGACATTACGTTATTTATTTATTTTTATATTACTAAGATATCTTATTATTTGTTAAATTCGAATTTAAATAATTGAAATTGAAAAACGAACGACGAAACGCGATGACGTCACAGCGGGACAAATGTCCCCTTTTGAGACAAATTCTCAAAAATTTTTCACCAACATCATCGTTCTCAGAATGGACCGAGTCGATTTTGTTGCAACAAAGACCAATCGGAAGAGAAAAATCGGAAAAAATTCAATAGAAAAATTGACATTGTTTGGTCCAGCCGTTTATCTGTGAGATCGATTTAAAGGCGCTGTGACGTCATCACTTCCGGTATATTCGCGTATATAAGAGTGCGGTAGCTTTCTTTTAATACTTGGCGTCGAGCCGCTACCGCGTCTCTTGATCTGTGATTCGATTACGTATAATCTTTTTGACTGACTGGGGAATTTTTTTCTTGGGGGAACGTGTAAAAGAGATTTCGCTTGAGGAATGAGTCTAGGGATCGAGATAATGAGTGTACGCCTGGTAATTTCAAACGGTTTACAGACTCGTATATAGCTCGTTCGCTATTTTCGCGACTGGTTTTGGCGGGTTACAAGAGAAATTGTTCCGTCACTTACAGTGCGATGATCTGGTTGATCTGCATGCTGCTGATGCTGTTGATCCGCTAGCTAGGTTCCTCTCGAATCTGGTGAATCTGCTTGGTCGATTGGTCCGCTCTTCCGGGACGGTTGTCGTTTTCCGGGTGTCGAATTGAACTGCTCTTGGGCTGTTGTCCTTGTTCGGCTGGTCCTCGGATACTTGAATGATGTCGTCCTTCTTTTGGCGTTGTGTGAAATTTCCTTTTCACCTCAGAGTCGTAGTCGAGTTCTTGAGTTGTGGCAATCCCACCAGAGATGGTTGGATTTCTTGGCAATCCCACCGCTGCCACCAATGTTGTGCCCGTGCAAATCGTCACGTGGGGACGAGTTTGGTTGGGACTGATTTGTTCGGGATGTTGCCAAGGTTGAGTCAATCTCCAACTCAATACTGTCAGTTTTAACTCTAAGTTTATTGTGAATAGTTTGTTACAATCGAGTTAATTGCCTCGAGACCAATGACGTGATAATACTTCGGATCGCTGAGTGGATCGCAGACTGTTTGAGTTGCGCGTTGCTTTCCCTTTTATTCGTTTCGGGGTTTTGACAATATTCATGGAGGTGGTAATTATTAGTCAATCGATCGTACCGATGTCTTGGGATTATTTCCCAATGAGTTCAATTAATCGGGACGGTCGATTGTAAAATCTGTGATCGTCAGCATTTGTCCTGGTTTAGTTTAGCATTTTTACATGAGTTGTGCACGACAGGTGGATTGCCTGTTCGCTGACGATGCTTTTATAGTTTGAGGAATTTGGTTGCGCTCGTGGGCACAACATTGGTATTATTGTAATGTTTAATAAAAAAAAAATTTTATTCCAGAAAGAAATAAAATCTGAATAAAATAACTTTGCAAAAGTAAACAAAAAAGAACGCCAAGTATTAAAAAAGGATTGAAATCATTTTTTTTAAGCCAAGAAAAATAAACCGGCGACAACGAAAACTTGGGGTGCTTGGTTGAGAAAATAAGCCCGGGAAGATTAAACAAATGCTTATGTTCTCAACCATGCACCCCAAGTTTTTGTTGTCGCCGGTTTATTTTTCTTGGTAATTTTTAACAATTTTTTTTATAGTTCCCACGCGCTTTTGAACATGGCAGTTTTTCGATGTTTTTTTGCGCTCTGGAAACGGGCTCTGTGGCTATTAGAAAATTTTCCTTGCAATTTTTCTTCATCGCAGTTACAAAGAGGATATTGAACACAGCATTTTCGTATTTGAAAAAGTATCGTGCGATTTTTTTTACCAAAAATATTACAATTTTTGACAAAAAATGATAATTTCATTCAATTCGGCGTATCTTGAAAACGGCGGGTGATCGAAGAAAATAGCAAAAGGTTGAAAAGTTGCAATAGATCATGGTGGACCTGGTAGATCTATTTCAGAATTTTTTTCCGACTTTTGCTTTTTCATACTCGTGGAGTCAAAATGACTTAGATTTTCTCATGATTTTTTCTTTTCTTTAGACGGCGGAGGCATTTCTTTTATTGGTTTTATCAGCATCTTGTTGTAATTGGAACTAAAAATTTAATTTCGCACAATTATTGTACTTTTTTTTCGTAAAAAGATTAATTTTTAGTTCAAATTACGTCAAGATAAAGATCAAACCGATAAAAGAAATGCCTCAGCCGTTTAAAAAAAAGAAAAAATCATGAGAAAATTAAAATCATTTTGACTCCACGAGTATGGAAAAACAGATGTCGGAAAAAAATTCTGAAATGAATGTACCAGGTCCATCATGATCTATTGCAACTTTTCACCCTCTTGTTATGTTCTTCGATCACCCGCCGTTTCAAAGATACGCCGAATTGAATAAAATTATCAATTTTTGTCAAAAATTGGAATATTTTTGGTGAAAAAAATCGCACGATACTTTTTCAAAAACGAAAATGCAGTGTTTAATATCCTCTTTGAAACTGCGATGAATAAAATTGCAAGGCAAATTTTCTAATAGCCTGTAACGGAGCCAGCTCCATTACAACCAAGTGCCGAGTCGAGACGCCAGCGCCATCTAACAGGAAACCCTGGAACAAAAACAAAACGATAATTATAACAATTAATAAATTATAAATATTAGTTCAGACACTAACAAACAGAGGGAAAGGTTTCGCATGAGCAATAGGAAGGGAAAGAGGAAATAAAAGAAGCAATGCTGAGAGGAAAAAGTGTCTTTTAAACAGACTGAGCGAAGGTACGAGACCTAGCAGGCCCACTGACAGAGCCCGACAATTGTTGGAAGACCTGTCAGGGAGTCACTGCAGGAGAAGAACCAAGGCTCGTCGTTCAAGGAACAAGAAAAAGAGGAAACTTACCTCAAGAGAGAAGCCACCGCGAGGAGAAGCATCCGCTGAAACTCAACAAAAGCGACCTTCGACCGACGTACCATACAAAGCTTGGCAACCAGAGATATGTTATGAGATCTGCGAAAAAACAAAAAAAAGGAAATAGAAAAATAAATAAATAAATAAATCTTCACTCAACCACAAGATCCCTGAGGCACCTCGGTGCACGAGACCCTTAGCACTAGGCCCGGTACCGACAAAGATTCACGAGACAGAACACGGAGACAAAACACGATTGAAATTACAAAAAAGGACATCCGGCCTGTAAGGGAGTACGGAAAGCGGTGGCTGAAATAAACACAACGACGAGAACGAACACCTATCGCGCCGAAAATCACAAGACGTCACCAAACGAAACACTCGTAGTCTACGAGACGAGTCCACAAACCATTCCGGAGACACACTATTAATGTCAAAATCAAGTGCACACACGGAGTCACATAAAACAAGAATCACAAGACACAAAACACCGGAGCAACCCACGAACGCCGCCATGTCGAACGGCTGTGATCGAACGAGGTAAAGATCGATACGCCAGCGCCACGGCGGGACACCAGCAAAGGAGTCTGACCAGCGTCACAGCGGGACACCAGCGAAGGAGTCAGACCAGCGCATCGAACAGCGGGAAATTTAAATCTATGTAACTACGAAATCATTGGAGGTTAATTTGAATAAAACGATTGTAAACCAATACTGCACAAACTGACGGTTTCTGTTAATTTGCCCTCTTTTCGTACCTCAACCCTATAAAATTATAAGGAAATAAGAAGTAATTTAGTTCAAGCCAGAGACCCCGTTTTCAAAGCGCAAAAAAACATCGAAAAACAGCCATGTTCAAAAGCGCGTGGGGACTATAAAAAAAAAAAATGTAAAAAATTATAAAAAATGGCAACGTGAAGCTAAACGTGACCGAAACATAAAATGAAATTTGATGATGGGGAATAAATTCTGCTAACGTTTTTTTCTTTCTCTCATTCAACAGCGGTAACAGTCAGCAAATCTTCGGTGAGACTCTTGATCAATCCCGTAACGAATGCTGTCCAGACTCTTCGTTAATCCCTCAAAAGCGTCTCGAAAAGACTCTGAATCGATCCCTTGAAGAACTTTCGTAGAGACGCCCAACAACCTTTAAAAAATCCCGTTCAAACTCTTGACAGATCCTTTATAAAAGGCCCGGCATAATTCTTGATTAATTCCACAAAAACTTCAATTGAGATATTGTCAACCCTTTATGAAAATTCCCGTCAAGACTCTCGGTTGATCCCTGAAAAACATCACGATCAAACTCTGAGTCAGTCCCTTAAAGAACTTCTGTCAGGACCCTTGGTCGAGCCTTGAAAAAGACATCGCGAACCCTTGAGTCATCGACCTAGATAGCGAAAACCATGGAGAAATATACTCAGAGGTCGAAAACCATGAAAAATCATACCTAGACTACGAAAACCATGGAGCCGTTGACCTAGATACCGCAAACTATTGAGAAATATACCCAGACAACGAAAACCATGGCGCCGTCGACCTGGAGAGCAAAAACCATAGAGAAATATACCTAGACATCGAAAATTATGGAGAAATATACCTGGACAACGAAAACCTTCGAGAAATATACACTCCCGCTCAAAAGTATAGGTTCAGTTCGCGAAATTTTCAGCTTCGGTATAAGTTCTACATCTTGGTGGAAAAAGGTCGTAAGATAATTTAATGAGCACCGTTTTGGAAGGGACAGTTTTAGCTTCACTTTGCCATTTTTTATATTTTTTTACAATTTTTTTTATAGTCCCCACGCGCTTTTGAACACGGCAGTTTTTTGATGTTTATTTGCGCTCTGGAAACGGGCTCTCTGGCTATTAGAAAATTTCCCTTGCGATTTGATTCATCGCAGTTTCAAAGAAAATATCAAACACTGCATTTTCGCTTTTGAAAAAGTATCGTGCGATTTTTTTCACCAAAAATATTCCAATTTTTGACAAAAATTGATAATTTCATTCAATTCGGCGTATCTTGAAAACGGCGGGTGATCGAAGAAAATAGCAAGAGGGTGAAAAGTTGCAATAGATCATGATGGACCTGGTAAATTTATTTCAGAATTTTTTTCCGACATTTGTTTTTTCATACTCGTGGAGTCAAAATGATTTGAATTTTGTCATGATTTTTTCTTTTTTTTAAACGGCTGAGCCATTTATTTTATTGCTTTGATCTTTATCTTGACGTAATTTGAACTAAAAATTAATTTTTTTTCACGAAAAAAACGTACAAAAAATTGTGCAAAATTAAATTTTTAGTTCCAATTACAACAAGATGCTGATAAAACCAATAAAAGAAATGCCTCCGCTCTCTAAAAAAAAGAAAAAATCATAAGAAAATTAAAATTATTTTGACTCCACGAGTATAAAAAAACAAATGTCGGAAAAAAATTCTGAAATAAATCTACCAGGTCCATCATGATCTATGGCAACTTTTCACCCTCCTGCTATTTTCTTCGATCACCCGCCGTTTTCAAGATACGCTGAATTGAATAAAATTATCAATTTTTGTCAAAAATTGGAATATTTTTGGTAAAAAAAATCGCACGATACTTTTTCAAGAACGAAAATGCAGTGTTTGAAATCCGCTTTGAAACTGCGATGAATAAAATTGCAAGGAAAATTTTCTAATAGCCAGAGAGCCCGTTTCTAGAGCGCAAAAAAACATCGAAAAACTGCCATGTTCAAAAGCGCGTGGGGACTATAAAAAAAAAATGTAAAAAATTATAAAAAATGGCAACGTGAAGCTAAAACTGTCCCCTTCAAAATGGTGCTCATTAAATTCTCTTGCGACCTTTTTCCACCAAGATATGGAACTTATACCGAAGCTGAAAATTTCGAGAAGTGAACCCATACTTTTGAGCGGTAGTATAGATTTAGTGAATTAGATAGATTTTTAGCGGTATAGATTTAGTGAAGACAATAAAACCATTTTTCTCAGATCCAAAGAGAAAATCGATACCAAAATTGTCATGATTTTTTAAATTGAACAAAAAATTAATAGAAAAACGTATTTTTCGTTGGAGCCCAACTTTGCGAATTTCAGTGTCATAAAAAGTACATTTTTCATTCGTTTTTTTGATAACTAATCGACTCGTTCCAATTTTTCTAGTAAATTCAGTTTTCAAATGGCAAAGAAGATTGTCCCAACATCGTTGATTGAAAAATACTGTATGGGAAATTTTGTGCTCTGATATGAAAAACAATCAGTGATCGATGATGTTAAAGTTTGCATCGTTGGAAAGCACCGATTTTTTTTTTTTTCATCAGGACAGCTTATAATAATTATCAATATTTGATTTGAAGAATAAAATGATTATTTCCTGCGACCTAAAAACTCAATTGAGACGAAAAATGGCCACGATTTTCAAAACTCACTAAAAAATCAACGTACAAAATATTTTTCGTTGAATCTCAACGTTTGCAACTTCAAGGTCATAGCGGTCGATGTGAACTTCAACTGAGTATATATTTTTCATTTACCTTCATTGCGAGGTAAAAATTATCCGCAGCTTCATCGATGAACTTCGTGATGTCGGCGAAAGATAGAATTTGGGCTTTATTCGCAACGAATCCTTTCGATTTATTTTTCATGAATTTTTTTAATCTTTTGTGTTCATTGATGTTGATCCCGTCTTTCAAGAGAAAAACGCTTCTGAGCATGGATCAGCGGCTCCACAAAGTCGATGCCTTCATTTTTTGCGACTGTTCATTGAAGTATACAAGGAGAACGTCTTCCGACAATGAGCTTATTTTGTTTTCAATTTCCATGTGATGAATTCATCGTAGCACGCATTCTGGCGAGAACCAGATTTCTGTGGCAACAGATTATCTGTAATTCCTTGGGCTTCAGCCGCAATATTTCTCATTTGTGCTTCGTCGTCACTTTCGATTTCAGAGGAACCCACGGAAGAACTCATTTTTTAATTTTATACTTCCACTCAATCACCAAACACTTTTATCAATATGGCCGTTTCGCGTTAAAGAAAAATCAACAAGTCGTTGCTAGGTTGCTGCATTGCGTGAAGTAAGGCTGATTTCTTTATTGCGCATGCGTTAACAAATTCATAGGGCTGAAAAGTGTCACTTTTCTCCCGGAAAACAGGGCAGAAAAGCGAACTTTCCGCGCAGGTGTGGTGAAAAAATACTTCGCTTCGACAGCTCCACCAATAAAAAAATTACCGCATCATTTTCTATCGAATTTTTTTCGTTGAAATTCGATTTTCAATTGATTTTCCATTCAATAATTATATTAGATCGCATGACGATTTATGTCAGTGCAATGAATTTATGGATTTGAAGCAATTGGAAGTTTAAATTTAATTCTGAGTCAATATTTTGCTATCGATAGGAAAAAAACTTCTTGTGCTGAATTTTTGGTTCTAATCGTCTAGCCTAGTCTAGTACAGTCTAGTCTAGTCTAATTTAGGCTCCAGTTAAGTTGGAAATTACATCACAAAATCAATAATAATATTTCACGAAAATTGTTCGAAAATATGAAATCGAGCCTGTCTTCATGAAGCGTGAAATTGTGGAAATTATTACTGCAAAAGTCTTAAAAAAATATTTTTTGAACATTGATATACACTACCGTTCAAAAGTTTTGATACAAGAAAGTGAATTTCTTGTTTTACTCAAAGTTATATAACTCAGCTAAAAAAAAAAAAATGTTCAGGATTTCGCCTCTGCAAAAACTCGGAGCGAGCTGCCTCATCGACCCGCTCCGGGGCAGCACCTCACGGACACTCTCGTTTCGCCTCGGTGCGCAGGATCTGTCGATCCTCGTACCTATCGGCGTGCGAGAGCGCCCAAAATTCCTTCTATTCGTCCGCGAACGTGATCAGCAGCACATCGTTGCTGATCTCGTTATCACCCTTCGCGTATAGCCGTGCTCGGTAGCACGCCGCTGCCGAGCATGGCAGCCATTTCCGTATCGCGTTCCCCAAGTTTTTCTATAATTTCCGCACCCGCACCCACTTGCACTTTAATGTGTAGCTAACTTGTGCACTGTGCACTGGTGATCCCGCTCGATTGGCGCATTAGGCGCAATCGACTCCGCACAAGTCTACATCGCATTTTCGTAGTATTTAAGCTCACTGCGTGGCCGGGCCGAGCCACGTGTGTCACCAAAGTTCCACACAGGCCCCGCACCCACGTCGCGATTGAGCCACGAGATAAATAAATTCAGTGCGCGAGATCCGACGATTGCTACACCGCAATCTTAACATTAATTCACTCATTCTTTGTCACACCGCGTTGTGTTCGTCGCAATCATTTCATGTACTTGACTCTGTTAATGAAAACTCGACAAGCGGATCCCCGCGCTAACAATTGCGTCTTAAAACAAGCTTATTTTGTAACGTCGGCACGATCCCTAACATCCCGGCATTTCCTAAGAACTCAATTCCTCAACAAAAAAGATAATGTAATTTTCAAAGCCTCGTTTTAAAGAGGACAAACGGGGCTTCAATTCGCCCCATTCAAAAAATTTTCAATATGTTTTCTCGCCCCGGTACTGACTTTGGATCGTGACCGTTTTTGCCGTTTTTGGGTCGTGTTTCGATCGTCATGAATCGGGCGCATAATTGAACGAAGTATTGTCACGGTACGAAATAGGCTCTAAGACGCTTCGCGTTACGCGTCGGTTCGAGCTTCGAGAGAAAGGTGCAGGTGTGAAGTCAAAACGAGAGTTTTATTTAAATTTTAACAAATAAAAGCAATTTATTCAAAATTCACGTGTTATTTTACAAATTAATATGTGTTCTCTTCGTTTTGCATGTATTTTCTTTATCGCAATCGAACGGCAAAAAATAACCGAATTTTTTGGCATAAAAATCTCGCTGGAAATTTATGCGGTCATTTTACCGCTTATGTGGTAATTTATGGTAATTTATGGTAATTAAGCCTTTTCTTGCTTAATTTCTATGAAATTTGAGTAAAACTCGTTGATTCTATACAATCGCAAGTTATGTTTTCATCCTATACTAAGTTTTCTATGATTAATTACGCTTGGATAACGCGGATAACTTTATTCTCCTTTAAAAAGTGCGAGAGACGCTTGTTTGACGCGATGCTGATTTTGGTCTGTTTTCTACGCTCTTGTTCTATGATTCGCACGCACGCGTGTTTGTATACCACTGTAATAAATTGATTTTAACAATCGAATACGCTAATTTTGCTTTATAATTAATTTGGACAAGTTTCTTTGATGACGCACGCTTGTTTCGTTTTATAATTTGAATTTTATTGATTTTGCCAAGTTTTCGCACGCTTCTGGCTTTAATTGATTTTGGACAAGTTTTTATCAGGATTCTGACAAATGAATTTATTTTCTAAATAATTTTTATGCGTTGAACTTCTTTGCTCCTACGAACGAGAGATTGTACGGTTGGAGAGAAAGTAAAGGGTAAGGATTGGAAATCGCGGTTGCGGGAATTGAACGGAGCCGAACAATTCCGTGGCCGAAATTTCCTTGAGGTTTAGGAAATGCACACTGGTTGCGAGAGTCGAACGGAGCCGAACTACTCCGTGGCCAATGCACAAAGGAAAGATTTATTAAGGAAATGCGCACCGGTTGCGGGAGCCGAACGAAACCGAACTGCTCCGTGGCCAATGCACACAGGGAAGATTTGTTTAGTGAATGCACACCGGTTGCGGGGGCCGAACGAAACCGAACTTGCAGACTCACGATCACCAGATATTTCAGAAGCTTAAATGCTTGATGCGAGAAATTGACAATCCCATATTGTAACGGTACGAAATAAACTCAAAGACGCCTATTCATTTTGTTCAAATTAAGAATGATTTTCTTTACAATATGTTGTGCCCCGAGCGCAACCAAATTCCTTAAAAATAAATGTACAACAGTACATTCATCGTCAGCACAGTTTAGCGACCTGTCGTGCACGCGCCGCTTCAAAAACGCATCCCTCAGCAAGTTGAGTGGACTTCGCTCGAACTTCAAGGCCATATCAAAACGCTGACGATCAAACTCAGCATCGACCGTCCCGATCCTCCTGTACAATAACCCCAAGGCATCCGACGTTCGACTGCCCACCACCATTAATTACCACCTCCAATTAATACCACCTCCACAAATAATTGTCAAACCCCTAACTTCATAAAAAGGAAAAGCAACGCCCAAATCAACCAGTCTGCGACCTAGAGTCTGCGACCCGAGCACTCTGCGATCAGATATTATAACGTCATTGGTCTCGAGGCAATTAACTCGATTGTAACAATCTATTCACAATAAACTTAGAGTTAAAACTGATAGTATTGCGTTGGAGATTGACTCAACCTTGGCAACATCCCGAACAAATCAGTCCCAACCAAACTCGTCCCCACGTGACGATTTGCACGGACACAACAAATAATACCAAAAGAGATCGATTCGATCTGCGAGAAAACAATTTTGTAATTTATTAAGGTTATTTCCTTAAAATAACCGTGAAAATAGAAAAATTTAGCGTTTTTATAATTAACTTGTCCAAATTATTTGATTTAACACAAAAGTAAACCATTTTCATTGACTCGATATAATTTAAATGAATTTTGGTTAGGTTTTGTTTAATATTATTGCATCATCTTTTCCCCCACTTACGCGCGCGTGGCTTGAGTCTGCGCACTTCGCTCGCCGAAAGTCACATACGCCACTTATTGCATCATTTTTTTTCCGCACTTACGTCCCAGAGTCCCGAGTCGCGCTCGCTAGCAGGCTTGCTACCCCCAGTTATGCTCGCGAGCTCACCGCGGGCCGGCGATTAGTCCCGCCGCCGTCCGCTCGGCGCTCGCTCAGTCGAGCGTCAGCCGCCTAGCCGACCACATCGCCTCACGAGCTAGGCGGTGCCGTTGCAATATCTTCCGATGTCAAATATGCCACCGAAAAAGCAATGGGATCGTTGCTGTAATCCGTTTGATCTAAAGGATCACATGAAATGTGCGGGGTTGCGAAAGGCATCCAAAAATATATGCGCAACGATGGGCTTAACCAAAGAAGACCGCCTGTGTAGTGGCTGTAGAAAGATGGCTAGTGCGCAACCAACAGTGCCAACTAAAGATGATGACGACACAATGGAAACTTTGGATGGTGAAAATCAAACTGAACAAATTGGTAATTCATAATTTTTTAAACATCAGAATGAGCGTGTATTCTAGTTTCGAATAAAACTGTTGTAACTATGTCATTACTGTTGAAATCAAGATCGGATGTCAGTAGTTGATGAGCCGTTATTACTAAAAACATGCGCCGCAGAAGAGAGTGCAAGCAATGACGAATATCGTACATCGCAGGAGCTGCTCTCTCAATTGAGTATCCATACGTGACTTCCTGTCATGAATGCAGCTCTGCAGTTATTGGATGAATCGCCTACCCCTAAAAAAAAATTGGAGAGGGAGTATTGGCTTCACAAAAAAGTAGGAAAAGTTTCCAATACTCTGACGAGGTCATTGAAAATTACTAAAATTCAATCGAATGCTCAAAACGATGCTCATGACTTACACGACATAATCAGAAAATGAAAAAAAAATTCACAATGAGCAGACCAGCAGAGCTGCAAAAATACAAATATTGACAGTATTGCCCATGTCCTGGAGCGTGGAAAAGATGTGTCGAATCATGAACGTATCCAGACGTATGGCACGTAATGCAAAAAATCTCGCAATGACGAAAGGAATTCTATCCACGCCTAATGCAAAATGTGGTTAGCAAACAAACACGATTTGTCAGAAAATTATCAAGGCTTGTAGGCTGTAATTTACAAGCATTGACCAGGGACTCAGTACACCCTTTGGAACATTATACCCATTGTTTGGCCTTAGTAATATGTACCGATCCAACTCCAGAGTGCTACAGTGGAACATGTACAAGTTGCTCAGGAATAGAAACACTACGCAACTTCCTTAACAATGTTTTGGAAGAAAAGAATATTGACTCTATTACTTACAAATAGTAGATATCAACGCCACGTACAAATCTCGAAACCATGATCAAAAACGCATCCGAATTTGTTGACGACTTCTACGAAAAAGTAAAAATTCTTTTACCGCATTCATTTAGCGCGAAGCAACGAGGAAATTTCATGGAAGTAACGAAAGAGTCGTTACAAGACGGTGAATTTCCCGTTCTTTGTGACTTCGCGGAAAATTACGCGTTTGTTGTGCAAAATGCTGCTCCCGGATTTCACTGGAACAACAATCAGGCAACGATATATCCTGTCGTTGTACATTTCAAACATAACGGTGAAATTAATCACAAAAGTTTGGTGGTGATTTGAGATTGCTTGACGCATGACTCAATAGCCGTTTATGTTTACACAAGAATTATCAAGAGACTCGGCAGAGTCTCGGGACAAATATATTTGAAAACAGCTGTGCGTCGTCTGCTTGTCCCGAGCGCTCGCCGAGTCTATATCAAAAGACTCGGCAGAGTCTCGGGACAAGTACATTTGAAAACAGCTGTGCGTCGTCTGCTTGTCCCGAGCGCTCGCCGAGTCTATACTTTCTCGTAGTAAAACGATTCGCGGTGGTGGGAAAAAAAAATTCGATGACATTTCAGCTAACTATAAAGCCCAGGCGTCGTCTAGCGACCTGAAAATTGACATGGAGACTAATTACGCGATACCCTTTCGATAGAGCCCAAATTCGGTACGATTGATTAAGTAATTGCTGAGAAAAAACTTGGCACGGGCTTAGTCCCATCTCAGCCTGCGTCAGAACCACGCTACATCGAAGGATTTGGCGTGTCTGCATATGGTCGCCCGACAACACATTCGAAAGGGGTCTGTGCGCCCATCTTAGCCAATCTCGGGCGAAGAAATTTCTGATTGGTCGAGGTCGCGATGATTCCAATGGATCCGTCGTGGGCAATTCATGGATAAGTACAAACAAAAAAAAAGTGCAGACGAGCGAGCGAAAAATGTCAGCTGATATTTTGAAGGGCCATGTTGACACGAGTGTGAGAGAGATAGCTGGAATAAGTTCATATTTTTCTTTCTCGCCCTTGACATTTTCGAAACAATAACTGTCACAACTTGTTCCTTGTCGAACAAGGAACGTTCGCTAACCATTTATTTGCCCGAGGATGCAAGGTTATGCAAGAAGAATGTGTTGCTGGTTTGTCGTTACCGAGTCTGAACGAATGATGTGATACAACTTTGGCAGCTTGTCATAACCTCACAAATTCTAATTCTCAGCTGGTATTACCGACATGCTCCTATGACGGGAGACTCTCTCTGCTTCATGATTGACTATGCTCCACATCTTTAGACCTATTCCTACACCCACCATTTCATTGATTTACAGCATGACTTACAATGCCCCAGACATCAGATTAATCGTTAAGCGATAATAACTCTCAGGGGAATGAACTCTTGTCGCTGAGCGACACAAAACTCTTGTCGCTGCGAGGGCTCAGTGACATGGAAATCTTGTCGCTGAGGCAAATAAAAATCTTATCGCTGCGAGGGCTCAGTGACATAAAAATCTTGTCGCTGAGCGACATGAAAATACTATCGCTGAGCAACATGAAAATCTTGTCGCTGTGCGGGCTCAGTGGCATGAAAATCTTGTTGCTGAACCACATGAAGATTTGTCGCTAAGCGATAATATCTCTTAGTGACATAAAAATCTTGTCGCTGAGGCAAATAAAAATCTTGTCGCTGCGAGAGCTCAGTGACATAAAAATCATGTTGCTGAGGCACAAGAAAATGTTGTACATTCATCCTTTTTTGATAGTTATACATCTTTTTTCTGCTAGAGGTCAAATTAAAAAAAAAAATTTCGAAAAAAAAATTCTAAGAGAAATTCTTTAAAAAATTCCAGGCGATTTAGTATGGAAATACGCAACTCCTTGTATCTGTGAAATTTTCTATGAATCATATGGTTCTTGGGTGATATTGAATTTTTCAAAACTTTATGTTTTTTGCCAAAAACGAAACAATTTTCGGAGAAAAAATTACAATAAATTTTTCCAAGGGGGAAGATGGAGCTTCTGCATTGCATTGCAAGTTTTAAGTAGTAAAAAAAAATCCCTTATATTGTGTGCCTGATGCGCGATGGTCGAAAAAAGGCATAAAAATGGTCCGGAACCAAAGTCCGTACCAGGCCAAAAAAGAAAACAATAAAAAAATATTAAAATAAGGCAAACTGAAGCTTGATCTATCCTTGATCTATTCCAGTCATGGCTTGAAATCAATGAACGAGAAAAAGGGAAAACTTCCAAAAAGACATGGCACAAAAAAAAGAAACCCCTAAATACAAAATGGCGAATCGACAGGAAAACTCCATACAAAAAAATAAAAAACTAAAGTTTGCCATCGCATGTTGAGCAGTTGAGCGGATGCGCACAGAGAACTTGTCCGGCCTGAAAATGTTTGTATTAGCTTCCGCTATTTATAGGTAGACTAGCCTTGGGTACGCCCGCTTCGCTGGGCACACAATGGTCTCCAATGACACTGGGACCCCAATGAAAATGATTTTTTCATTGAGGTCTATATGATCAAATTTGGAAATTTGACTGACTGACTGACTGACTGATTGACAACGAACACCCTAAACCACTGAAGATAGGATCATGTTTCCAGCCAGTCCTTCCAGTCAGCCAGTCTTTTTTTTGTGTGTCAGTCAGTGAGTCAGTCACGCAACAGTCGGAAAAAAAATTGCGAACATTTTTTTTTGGATAAAGAACGAACGAAATCCTTTCTTAGTGAGCGTCTACGATGGGAGAGAAGTATCTGTGGAAAATTTCATAACCGTGACAAATTTCACGATCCTATCTTAAGTGGTTAAGAGTGTGCGTTGTCTGTCAATCAATCAGTCACTCACTCAGTCAGTCAGTCAGTCAATCACGCAATAGTTATATGTATAACTAGCCAAGGTACGCCCGCTTCGCCGGGCACACAATGGTATCGCACACAGATTGCCACATGAGCTATGTGGTACTGTGTAAAGGTATGCGTTTTCATTTTTTCACATAGGTTTTCGCACGCGGCTTCGCTTGCGTTTCACAATATCAAATTTAATCTATTTATATTTTGATTGAACTCTCTACGAATCTGCCCTCAAAATGCAAAACTTAAAAATATCAAATGCGATATAGAGCGAAAAAAACTGTGGACAGTAATTTTTATCTTTTTTTTTATAGAAGGGAAATGTCAAGTTACGCACTACTGGCTCTAATTATTTTATCAGGAACCCAGTCATCCCACTCATCCTGACTCCCATCTTCATTCGCTTGAGCTATCATCGGTATTGATAAAACGACAACATTTAAACAATTTTGTCAAGTTTTGTCGAGCCAAACATCGAATCAAAACGACACTGCAGTTCGCAACGTTGGCGTCAATGAAAAATACCCTTACCCTTAATTTTTTGTTAAATTCAAAAAATAATAACCCAATTTTCGTATCAATTTTGTGTTTGAATCCTGAAAAACGGTCGTTTTATCTTCTTGATTGAATATTGAATTAAATTAATGACTTTTGCTCGAAAAAAAACCCGAATTTCGTTGCAGTCCAACGAAGCATATTTCAACATCGTCAAATCAAAATGACACTGAAATTCGTAACGTTGAGGTCCAACGCAAAATACTTTTTCCCTTAATTTTTTGTTCAACGTGAATAGAAACGCCAATTTTCGTATCAATTTTGTGTTTGAATCCTGAAAAACGATAATTTTATCTTCTCGATTAAATATCGAATAAAATTCATGAGATTTGCTCAAGAAAAAAACCAATTTCGTTGCATTCCAACGAAGCATATTTCAACATCGTCAAATCTGCCCATGTGAAGTCCTATGTGGAGAAATGAAAACGCATCCCCTTACACAGTACAGTACCACATAGGTCATGTGAAAATCTGTGTTGGATACTATTGTGTGCCCGGCGAAGCGAGCATGCCTTGTATATATATAGAATTAGCATGGCAGTGGTCGCTAAGGAAACGATTACCATGGCAACCGTTGCCATGGTAACCGTTGCCATGATAACCGTTGCCATGGTAACCGTTGCCATGGTAACCGTTGCCATGATAACCGTTGCCATGGTAACCGTTGCCATGGTAAACGCTCAATTTCTCTGACGGATTTTTTTTAATTTGAAAAAAATTTTTTTTTTTTAGAATTTTGTTCGTCCTCTATCTAAAAAAAAATTATCTAAAAAATCGAGAAAATTATCTGAAAATGTATCTAAAAATTATCTAAAAAATCTAGATAATTATCTAAAAATGTATCTAAAAATTGTCTAATAAAAAAATTCGCGATAATTTTTTTTTGGATAGAGGACGAACAAAATCCGTCCTTAGTGAGCGTCTACGATGGGAGAGGAGTAACCGTGACAAATTTCACGATCCCAACTTCATTGGTTTAGGCTGTGCGTTGACTGTCAGTCAGTCAGTCAGTCAGTCAGTCAGTCAGTCAGTCAGTCAGTCACGCAACTCTTATATATATATAGATGATGAGAAAAAAATTTTTTGATAAATTTTTTTTTAATTTTTTTTGGTGGAGAACGACCAAAATCCGTTCTCGGTGAACGTTTATTGAGGTAAAAGAGTGAAGAAAAAAAAATTTAAAAAAAAGAAAATTTAAAAAAAAAATTTAAAAAAAAAAAAAAAATTCCGATAATTTTTTTTTGGATAGAGAACAAACGAAATCCGTTCTTAGTGAGCGTCTACGATGCGAGAGGAGTAACCGTGACAAATTTCACGATCCTAACTTCATTGGTTTAGGCTGTGCGTTGTCTGTCAGTCAGTCAGTCAGTCAGTCAGTCAGTCAGTCACGCGACTCTTTTATATATATAGACTAGCCAAGGTATGCCCGCTTCGCCGGGCACACAATAGTATTCAACATAGATTTCCATGTGACCTATGTAGTACTGTGTAAAGGTATGCGTTTTCATTTCTTCACATAGGTTTTCGCACGTGACTTCGCTCGCGTTTTACAATATAAAATTCAATCTATTATTAATTTGATTTTAAAGCTACTCTCTACGAATCTGCCATCAAAATGCAAAACTTAAAAATATAAAATCTGATATAAATTTAAAAAAAACTGTAGACAGTAATATTTTTTTTTTTTTTTTTTTAGAGGGGAAATGCCAAGTTACGCACTACTGGGGTCCTAGCTAGTTCCCCAAGTGTCGGACTCGTCTTGCGACCCTACCGACTAAAACCCCCCTTTCTCTACGTAGCACACATCTACGTAGGTAGCTAGACCAGCTTAGGCCTCATCGTTTAAAAGCATAATCCATACAATTTTATCGTGAGTTATGCTCTTAAACTTGCCTTACAAAGTAGCTATTGCCAGGAATTGAACGTGTGGAGGGAATAGTGTGTACTCTATTACGCATTGTGAATGTAAAAATTTGATGGCTTCTCAGAGAATTTCCTTATAAACAATATTTTTCGTTATATTTTCTGATGGCACCAATATCACGAGGCCTTTCGGCGAACTGACGCGTGAGCAAGCTACGTAAAATTGACCATGAGAGAAACAATTTTCTCTTAAATCTACACCAGCATATTTTAAAGTTTGGCCCTGAGATTTGTTTATTGTCATTGCGAAGCATAATTTGAGGGGAAATTGTAGTCTTTTAAATTCATAGGGGAGGTTATTGGGTATCAAAGGAATACGTGGCACAAAAACTGTTTCTCCTTGAGCACACCCACTTAAAATCGTGGCTTCAATTAAATTTTTATGCATGGCTTTGACTTGCAGCCTAGTGCCATTGCACAGTTTCGGTGGTTTTAGATTCCGAAGTAGCATTACAGGCGAGCCCTTTCGTAAAATGAGCTTATGGTAAGGCAGGCCTGGTGGATTAAGCGAATTTAAAAATTCTACCGGATAATTTACGGCTTCATCTACGTTACACACAGTGTCTATCGACTTGTAAATCATTTCTTCTCCATCAAATGACTTTAGCAACATATCGTTAATAAACGCAGCTTGATCGTTTTTTGGAGTCAAAATCGCCCGTTCACAAAACCATCCAATTGGTTTATTGTGTATTTGTGAAATTCCCGGATAAATGTGATCTATCAATTCCTGAACGGTATTCACTACCGTGCACAATTCGTTCGGGACCATAATCATATCATCTGTTGATGGATAATCACCGTTTCCTATTTTTATTAAAGTATCTGAAAATTGTCCGGCTGATACATCACTATTTAGATATACTCTCATATTTTTTGTAAGTTTAAGAATTTCTATTGAGGGCCACAAAATAGATCTTTTTAGACAGGCTTTAATTTCATCAGCACGTGTTCCTCTAGGTACCACAGGTAAAGTTTGTCGAAAATCTCCTGCTAATAGCACTGTCACACCACCCATTAGATTTTTGTTACTACGAATGTCTTGTAGTGTTCGGTTAACAGCCTCAACGCCTCCCTTGTGTGCCATTGTAATTTCATCCCAAACAATTAATTTTGCATTCTTTAATACTTCTGCAAGATTGCTTTGTTTGCATATGTTGCACATGGGTGTATCTGCATGTGTTAAATCCAGAGGCAACTTAAAAGTTGCATGGGCAGTTCGACCACCTTGTAGCAGCGTAGCGGCGATTCCAGAAGAAGCAACAGCTAAGGCAATGCTTTTCGTGCTCCTTACCTTTGCTAAAATCAAGTTAATGATATAGGTTTTTCCGGTACCACCGGGAGCGTCTAAAAAAAAAGTCGTCCCGTGTTTGCTTCTACACTGGTTATAATTTTATGGTACACCAATTTCTGTTCCGTGGTTAATGTACTCTCATTTTCAGTCACAAATCTATTCAAATCAGAAACATCATAATTAGTCTCATTTAAGTATTGTATGTTTCCTAAATATTGTGGTCTGCTAGGCTGTGGCAAGCCATAATCCTTGAGGGCATGTCCACCTAATGTCAAGACAGCTTCCTCAATAACGTAGAGGCATTTATTGTACACTTCGTCTGAAAAATGTTCAATATCATCTCCAACCTGACTCTGAATCTGCCGTTTAAAATCTTCAGATAAATATTCTTTGAATTTTTCCCATAGACTTAATGGGTCAGATAATTGACAAAACATCAACATTATTGTAAACAATTCTCTAATTTTGAATGGTGATTGACAAAGTGCAGCTTCTTCCAATGTTGCACACCAGTGTTGATCGTCTTCAAGCAGACCCAAAGCCTTGCAAGCAGATTGGAAAGTACGATGCTCTAAACCATTTACTGTTTTTAATGCTTTAAATGAAGTTGGACCTCGTACTTCATGAAGCAGCATACGTAGATAATAGCACTCCGTATTATTAGGATGCACCGTGTATACTCTACCTAAAGCATGATCTTTTTTTACACCTGGCCAGCCTTCAACGTCAAATCCTATTTTTCTTCTTTCAAACTTGGTATTTGTATACCAAATGTAATATGTAGGTACATCTGAATATATTAAAGTTTTTGCGAAATCATCAACTTGACATAATTTAAAGAAAGCTATAAGTGTAGTTGTTGGTGGATTGTTGACCTTTTCTGTAAGATTTTCTTTCGTAAAATATACCCTTTGCCCATTTTCTAAATGCACGGCAAGGTGAAAAACTGTAGGAAAACGCTCATGAATCGGGAATCCGAAAATTCGCCATACAGCTTCGGAGCTACTTATATATCTTCCACTTTCATAAATCCTTACTTCATCATTTTTATTTTCTAGTGCAAAAGTAGCCTGGTCAGACCCCTTATTTATATATTTACAAATATATTTTATAGATTTTACAGAATTGCAATATTCAACATTTATATGTGCGTTAAAAGTTCTCAAAAGAACTGGATTATAGGGAACTATCCAGCGGTTATCCAGGATTACGTCTCTTACATTTACGGTGAAGCCACCATCGTCTGGACAACGCCTTCTGTATTGTGGATAACCGTCCTCGCCAGTTTGAGTTTCATTAATTAGTTGTTTTGGAAATCTTTTACTGCATTGGTTATTTTTCATGCAAGGTGACTGGTGATTAAAATCTCCACAAGGTCCATGTACCATATGAGATTTTACCATTTCGTATAATTTTGGGTCCAATTTTGGATCAGGTATCTCAGCGCATATAACTTTGTCAATAATGTTCGCAGAAATTCGATTTATAAGCCATAACAGTATATGAATATGTGGAAGGCCACGTTTTTGCCATTCTACAGAATACATGAAACATCGTACTTCCCCAAATATTTTGCCTTTAGTCAACAGATTTATCATTTTCTTAACCTTCATATGAAATACCCTAGCAATTAAATCATGGCGATCATGAGAATTTTGACCAGGTAGCAAATATTTCGTAATGTCTTCCCAGCGAGGATTACAGGTGAAAGTAATAAAAAGGTCAGGACGGCCATAGCGTCGCACATATGTCATAGCGTCTTGAGTACGTTCGTGCATGTACCTGTACCCACCGGTAAAAGAAGAAGGTAACACGACTATTTGACCGAGATTATCAGGATCAGCGTCTTGTCTACCTACTGCATCCTTCAGATGAACATAATTTTCTGAGCGTAATTTCGACTGATTGTTTCTGATGAAGTTAAGTCTTTCAGTTTCTATTTTGGCGTACATATCAACCAAAAACTGATTAAAAAGGGACCTGAAATAGATTAGATGATTAGTCTCCCCTTTTCTAACCATTATGCGATAAGCGTAAAAGCTTGCTGCCGAAACTGTCTTCTTTAAAGCAACATTCCTTTCCGGATCACGTTGTGGCAAGTTAATGGAGTATCCATCTTCACCACGACAAAACAGCAAAGGATATTGTAAAGCGTCATATGACCTATGAATTTCACTAATGCGACGCAGGGTGCTGGTACGGCTTTCTAATATAATGTCTCGTCTATCAAATTGTTGACCTACAATGACTAAAGCAACTTCATTAACCGTTGGTGCGTTATAGCGGCCTCTGTGCCCTTCTATTTGCTTTTTTTCAGCAGTAATAACAACTTTGAATGAATCACTTGTAAGTGGCATCTTTTGCAGAGTTGTTTTCAAGTCTCTTATGTAAGGGTTCACATCATGAAGCATTTTTTGAAGACCCTTTACCAAATTTTTCTTTACAGCTGGATAGTTCGAACATCTCAAGTTCGCTTCTCTTTCATCTTCTCCCACAAAATAAATTTGTAAAAATCGAGCTTTTTGTTGGTCCGCAGGCAATGATTAGCTCCAAATGAGGTCATTTGAAAGCAATTATTATATTGCCGGATATGTCTCAAAAAATGATTGTGTTCGGGATTATGGTTCATAACTAAACTATGCAGTGGTTCTGGTAAAGGTTCAAATGCTTTAAGAAAAACTTTCCCACCACTGCAACACATGCCAGTAGTTTCTTCTTTCCACTTTAAAGCATTACACCATTTACATTCGTGATCCATGGTACCCAAGCTAACTGTGCTATCACTTTCATAGGATAACTCAGAATCATAGGCTAAACCTGATCAAATCTTGACTTTCCATATTTTTTGTGCATTATTTTTCCGGTATTCAGATTCAATCTCTTTATGTCTATCGAGATGTCTGTGCTGAAAATCGGCAGCAGCTCGCCTGTGTATCTCAGGATGTGATATTTGGTAATGAGCCGCCGCTTGCTTGTGTACTTCAGGGTGTGATTCCTGATAATCAGTGGCTGCTTGTCTGTGTACTTCAGGGTGTGATTCCTGATAATCAGCGGCTGCTTGTCTGTGTACTTCAGGGTGTGATTCCTGATAATCAGCGGCTGCTTGCCTGTGTACTTCAGGGTGTAAAGCCTGATAATCAGCGGCTGCTTGCCTGTGCACTTCAGGGTGTAAAGCCTGATAATCAGCGGCTGCTTGCCTGTGCACTTCAGGGTGTAAAGCCTGATAATCAGCGGCTGCTTGCCTGTGTACTTTCGGGTGTAAGGCCTGATAATCAGCGGCTGCTTTCCTGTGTACTTCGGGGTGTGATTTCTGATAATCATTGGCCGCTTGTCTGTGTACTTCAGGATGTAGTTTTTGAAATTTAGCGACTGCCTTTTGATGCGCAGTTGGGTTTTTATTCGAAGATGTCTTTATTTGTTTTTTTCTGATGTTATTTGTGTATCGAGCCCTGCGTTTTTTAATTCTTTTATGTGTTTGAATTGGTAAAACATTGTCTGCATCTTGGTTAGATGAAGATAAATACATCAACTCAGTTTCATGCCTCGGAGATATAGGTATCTGTAGTCTTCGTTTTTTGGTTATAATATTTTTTGACATATTTGAAGTTTCATTTTGCTGAAGTGTGTACTTACATTGTGGAGAATAAGCATCAAAATGACCACTGGAAAGACTTCCTACAAATCTGAGTCGTTTTACAGGTCGACCATCAGTTCCTGTTCTTATGTAAAGCGTGCCATTTCGATAGACTTCGAAAACATACGGATATATTCGCCCCGCGGCTTCAAACTCACACAAACCTCCGAATGTTGAAGTTTTCATCATTTGATTTTGATAATCAATTGATGTGGAATAGTTATCTCCCCTTTCATCGCATGACATAATACAAAATTCTATCCAGTTGTCTACAACATAGATAACAATCCGTCTACGTACGTCATTAGCCATTGCCTGTGTTTCGTACATTAAAAAAGATAAAGCTCTAAATAAGCAGGCTCCGTCTCCTTCAATAGAAACAACAGTTTGGGGAATAATTTTCCCGTCGATAAACAGACTTTCTTCAACCATTTTTTTGGGATAGTCGTTGTAAATCAGCACAATTTTTTTCTCTGTTACTTGTTGCTGTAACGATTTTGAAATATATTTGATATATCTATTAGATTTTATTGAACATTCTGTCCTTTGATTCGTGTTCAAAAAAAATTTAAGCTGAGAAATGATAGAATACCTTTTTCGTTTCCGTGGTGAGAGTGAATGAACTTGTCGATATATAAATATTCCGATTTCAATAATATGATCCGTATAAAGCTCTGTGGTAAATTGCAGAGAGTTATTGATCTCTTTTTTTCGTGAATGTCCTTGCTTTGTCTTGACACGTCTATAGTTTTAAAGTTCGCAAAAAAAACCGCCTATTTCTTCTTGGTGATGGTACTGAATAAATTTTTTTATGTCCAAATAATTAGTACTTCATGATATTATTATCCGTATAATTTGGTGTGGTAAATTCCAGAGGGTTATTCGTCTCTTTTATTTTGGCAAAAGTCCTTGCTATGTCTTGAAACGTTTTGACACGTTAACAGCTATAAATTTTCGAAAATGCTGAAATGCGTTTGCCGTTTCCGTGGTGAGAGTAAATAAATTTGTCGATGTATAAATATGCCGAATTCAATGATATCCCTATAAAGTCGGGCAGTAAAATCCAGAGGGTTATTCGTCTCTTTTATTTTCGTACGCGTCCTTGCTTTGACTTGATACGATTTCGCACGTTATCGTGAAATGACGATCTGTCAAAATTCGCTATAGCAAAAAAAAACCAACAAAATTAGAGTGACAAAAAATATAAGTATCAATTCAGCTATGTGAAAACATTAATAAATTCACATTCGATCATCAAATAAATGGATTCGTAAAATGAAAAAATAACGAATATTTATAGCCAAGACAAAAATGATGAATCTCAGTAGCCGAGGAGCTAGAAATTTTTTTTAAATTCAACGCCCTGGACGGGGGTGTTCCGGAACGAATTTTATTTGTTTCCCCTTTTTTGGACCTCGGGAGAGATTTGTCATCTAGAAAAGTGACGAATATCTGTATCTGAGGAATTTTAAATGTTTTTTAAATTCAATCCCCTGGACGGGGATGTTCCGGAACGAATTTGATTTAAAAAAAAATTTTTCCCCTTTTTCGGACCTCGAGATTCGTCAACTAATTCGTCAACTAAAACAGTAACAAATCTCTGTAATCGAGATGTTATACATTTTTTTAAAAACGGACGGGGGTGTTCCGGAACGAATTTTTGTTTTTTAATATTTTTTCTTGCCCTTTTCTGACCTCGAGAATCGATTCGTCAACTAAAAAAGTGACGAATCTCTGTAGCCGAGAAGTTTTAAATTTTTTAAAAATTTAACCCCTTGGACGGGGGTGTTTCGGAACGAATTGTTATTTTTTAATTTTTTTATTGCCCTTCTCTGATCTCGAGAATGCATTCGTCTAATAAAAAAATGCCGAATATTTGTAACCGAGGAGTTGTACATTTTTTTTAAATTCCACCCCCCGGACGGGGGTGTTCCGGAATGAATTTTTATTTTTTAATCTCTTTTCTTGCCCTTTTCTGACCTCGAAAATCGATTCGTCAAATAAAAAAATGCCGAATATTTGTAACCGAGGAGTTGTACATTTTTTTTAAATTCCACCCCCCGGACGGGGGTGTTCCGGAATGAATTTTTATTTTTTAATCTCTTTTCTTGCCCTTTTCTGACCTCGAAAATCGATTTGTCAAATAAAAAAATGACGAATATCTGTAGCCGAGGAGTTGTAAATTTTTTTTAAATTCAACCCTCTGGACGGGGGTGTTCTGGAACGAATTTTGAATTTTAATTTTTTTTCTTATCTTTTTCCGACCTCAGAAATCGATTCGTCAAATAAAAAAATGACGAATATCTGTAGCCGAAGAGTTGTACATTTTTATAAAATTCAACCCCCCGGACGGGGGTGTTCCGGAACGAATTTGTATTTTTAAATCTTTTTTCTTGCCCTGTTCTGACCTCGAGAATCGATTCGTCAACTAAAAAAGTTACGCATCTCTGTAGCCGAGAAGTTGTAAATTTTTTAAAAATTCAACCCCCATGACGGGGGTGTTCCGGAACGAATTTTTCATTTTTTATTTTTTTCTTGCCTTTTTCGGACCTCGAGAATCGATTCGTCAATCAAAAAAATCACGAATCGGGGTAGCCGAAGAGTTGGAAATTTTATAAAAATTCAACCCTGTGGACGTGGGTGTTCCGCAACAAATTTTATAATTTTTATTCTTTTCTTGCCCTGTTTGGACCTCGGGAATCGATTCGTCAACTAAAAATGTGACAAATCTCTGTAGCCGAAGCGTTTCAAATTTTGTTTAAATTTAACCCTCTGGACGGGGGGGTTTCGGAACGAATTTTCAATTTTTAATTATTTTTCTTGACCTTTTTGAACCTCAGGCATCGATTCGTCAACTACAAATGTGACGAATCTCTGTAGCCTTGAAACGTTGATAGTTATAAAAATGTAAAAATTAAGAAATACCTGTGTCGTTTCCGTGATGAGATAAGTAAATAAATTTGTCGATGAGTCTTGACTCGTTTTGATGAATTTGAATAAATATCCTCAAGGAATTATATCCTTGTGTCGTTTCCCCGATGAGGGTAAATAAATTTGTCGATCTCTAAATATTCCGAATCCACTGATATCCGTATAAACTTGTGTCGTAAATTCAAGATTATTATTCGTCTATTATATTTTCGTACACGTCCTTTCTTTTTCTTGATAACTTTTGACACGTTTAAACGTGATAGCGTCAGAAAACGATCTGTCAAAATTTGCTATGTCAAAAAACATCTACAGACTTCGATTGACAAAAAAAGATCAGTACCGAGTTGGCTATGGAAAAACTTCTAAAAATTCACATTCGAAAACCCGATTAAGTGTGAACTTGCTTTCTTATAGAGGGAGCTACGTGATGGTGAAATTTTCATTTTTCCACATTTTTCAATGGCAATGTTCTTAAATTGTCCCAAAATACTAAATTTACGGATTTTTTTTTATTTAATTTAACAACACGCCATAACTTCCGCAAATTTCAAGATTTATTATTAATTCTGTTTTTATAAATATGGCATTATAATATGAAGGTTGGGGTTCGTCGATATTTCAATTATTTTTAAATTTTTTTGTTTGTTCATCGCTTCTTTCATTAATTTTTCTTTTCGGATTTGTATCGCCAATAATTCTGAAATCGAATAAAAATACATTTATCCACTCAATTTGTCGTTAATAAAAACAATCATTTAAAAATGAATAATTTAAAAATGTCTCCATTTACGTTATGTCCAACGGAATTTTACGACATCTTATAGCTGCCTCGACCCGTTCCAATTCTCTTACCAGGATAACATCAAACTCATCCTGACTCCAATCTTCATTCGCTTGAGCTGATTAAATATCGAATAAATCATGAGTTTTGCTCCAGAAAAAACCGAATTTCGTTGCATTCCAACGAAGCATAATTTTTTGCCGTTAATTTTTTGTTAAATTCGAATAGAAACGCCAATATCGAATAAATCATGAGTTTTGCTCCAGAAAAAACCGAATTTCGTTGCATTCCAACGAAGCATAATTTTTTATCGTTAATTTTTTGGTAAATTCGAATATAACCTCCAATTTTTGTACCAATTTTGTGTTTGAATGCTGAAAAACGATCGTTTTATCATCCTGATTAAATATCGAATAAATCATGAGTTTTGCTCCAGTTTGAATCCTGAAAAACGATCGTTTTATCGTCTTGATTAAATACCGAATAAATCCAGATTTTGCTCCAGAAAAAACCGAATTTCGTTGCATTCCAACGAAGCATAATTTTTTGCGGTTAATTTTTTGTTAAATTCGAATAGAAACTCCAATTTTTGTACCAATTCGTGTTTGAATCCTGAAAAACGATCGTTTTATCATCCTGATTGAATATCGAATAAAATCATGAGTTTTGTTCCAGAAAAAACCGAATTTCGTTGCATTCCAACGAAGCATAATTTTTTGCGGTTAATTTTTTGTTAAATTCGAATAGAAACGCCATTTTTTGTACCAATTTTGCGCTCGAATTCTGAAAAACGATCGTTTTATCATCATGATTAAATATCGAATAAATCATGAGTTTTGCTCCAGAAAAAAACCGAATTTCGTTGCATTCCAACCAAGCATATTTTTTTGCCGTTAATTTTTTGTTAAATTCGAATAGAAACTCCAATTTTTGTACCAATTCGTGTTTGAATCCTGAAAAACGATCGTTTTATCATCCTGATTGAATATCGAATAAAATCATGAGTTTTGTTCCAGAAAAAACCGAATTTCGTTGCATTTCAACGAAGCATAATTTTTTGCGGTTAATTTTTTGTTAAATTCGAATAGAAACGCCATTTTTTGTACCAATTTTGCGTTTGAATCCTGAAAAACGATCGTTTTATCATCCTGATTAAATATCGAATAAATCATGAGTTTTGCTCCAGAAAAAACCGAATTTCGTTGCATTCCAACGAAGCATAATTTTTTGCGGTTAATTTTTTGTTAAATTCGAATAGAAACGCTATTTTTTGTACCAATTTTGGGTTTGAATCCTGAAAAACGATCGTTTAATCATCCTGATTAAATATCGAATAAAATTATGAGTTTTGCTCCAAAAAAAAACCGAATTTCGTTGTGTTTCGTCGTTTCGTCGTATTAAATATACTACTTACACGCGGATGAGTTCATTTTGCTTCTTTTCAATTTATTCTTCCGGTCCTGGCGTTTATTCCGTTGACGTTTATTTAATAGATCAAATATATTTAAATTTAATGGATTCAATTTAATAGATTTTATAAAAAAGGTATAAACAGTGTAAAGTGACAGGAGATAATGTTATTAACATGAATTCCTGTCACTTTTATTCTTTCAAATGTTTATAGCTTTTTTTTCATTGCCAACCATTCCGTTAACATTGCTATAATAAAAATAATAATAGTACAAAAAGATTGAATGATAAAGAACGTAATTAATGAATTTATTTCCTTTTTAAATAAATAATAATATCACGAATTTATTTGTTTATTTATTTATTTATTTATTTCTCAAATATTTAAATATTTTATTTAAATTTTTTGAATACATTTTTTTGTACCAATTTTGCGTTTGAATCCTGAAAAACGATCGTTTTATCATCATGATTAAATATCGGATAAATCATGAGTTTTGCTTCACAAAAAACCGAATTTCGTTGCATTCCAACGAAGCATAATTTTTTGTTAAATTCGAATAGAAACGCCATTTTTTGTACCAATTTTGCGCTTGAATCCTGAAAAACGATCGTTTTATCATCATGATTAAATATCGAAATATCGAATAAATCATGAGTTTTGCTCCAGAAAAAAACCGAATTTCGTTGCATTCCAACCAAGCATATTTTTTTGCCGTTAATTTTTTGTTAAATTCGAATAGAAACTCCAATTTTTTGTACCAATTCGTGTTTGAATCCTGAAAAACGATCGTTTTATCATCCTGATTGAATATCGAATAAAATCATGAGTTTTGCTCCAGAAAAAACCGAATTTCGTTGCATTCCAACGAAGCATAATTTTTTGCCGTTAATTTTTTGTTAAATTCGAATAGAAACGCCATTTCTTGTACCAATTTTGCGCTTGAATCTTGAAAAACGATCGTTTTATCATCATGATTAAATATCGAATAAATCATGAGTTTTGCTCCAGAAATAAACCGAATTTCGTTGCATTCCAACCAAGCATATTTTTTTGCCGTTAATTTTTTGTTAAATTCGAATAGAAACTCCAATTTTTGTACCAATTCGTGTTTGAATCCTGAAAAACGATCGCTTTATCATCCTGATTGAATATCGAATAAAATCATGACTTTTGCTCTTTTTCCCATGACTTTTTTTTCCTTTCTGGAAAAGCTGTCGAAATTTTATTAAAATGCAAATGAAAAAAACGCTGCAAATTGTTTCCTCGAGATGCTTAAGATTTTTTAATTTATTTTCATTATCCCATTTTATTATTGTTGTCTCCGTCGGTTACCCCATCCTTGTCGTTGTCGTCGTCTGTCGTTTTTCGGTTCGTCCATACGTTTGTCATGTCCGGTATTATTTTCTATCACATCTATCAATTTTTTTAATAACACCCTTCCCAATTTTTTCTCTAAATCCTCCGTTTCTTCAGTTGTTTTTCTCTGCTCATTCCTTCTTCCATAGCTCGGTTTTTGTACATTTCTTCTCTGTCCTCTTCTTCTTTCTCTGTTGTATTCCATTCCCCTTTCGACATAAATAAATATAAATAAATTTTTCTAATAACCCTTTTTTATTGACTTAATTTTCCCAATACATAATCATCAGTAATTAATTCTATTTACCTTAGTTCTTGCGTTTTCCAATTTTTCTCGGTCATCATTTTTCCACGCCCTCTGATAACACGCCTTTCTCGACATTCTACTTCCTCTCTCGTTCCTCTTTCCTCTCTCCTTACTCTTCCCTCTCTCGCTGCTCTCTCGTTTCCTCTTTCCTCTCTCCTTACTCTTCCTTCTCTCGCTCCTCTCTCTTTTCCTCTTTCCTCTCTCCTTACTCTTCCCTCTCTCGCTCCTCTCTCGTTTCCTCTTTCTCTCCTCTCTTGATTCCTTCTTCTCTCTCTCTCGTAATAATTCTCAATAGATCTTTTCATAAAAAAACATTTTTTTAATCCATTGCGCCATAAATATAACAATAAAAATTGAACTTACTCCCTTCCGCTCTCATGCTCTCGGTCCACACGCCTTTCTCGATATTCTAATTCCTCTCTTGTTCCTCTCTCCTCTCTCATTTCTCTTCCCTGTCTTTCTCCTCTCTCGTTTCCTCTTTCTCTCCTCTCTTGATTTCTTCTCTCTCTCTCGTAGATATTCTCCATTGCTTTTTTTTTTATATTTAATGTGAAAATATGAAAATTAATATTTTTTAAACGTAATAATTAAACGCCAATATCGAATAAATCATGAGTTTTGCTCCAGAAAAAACCGAATTTCGTTGCATTCCAACGAAGCATAATTTTTTATCGTTAATTTTTTGGTAAATTCGAATATAACCTCCAATTTTTGTACCAATTTTGTGTTTGAATGCTGAAAAACGATCGTTTTATCATCCTGATTAAATATTGAATAAATCATGAGTTAATTTTTTGTTAAATTCGAATAGAAACTCCAATTTTTGTACCAATTTGTGTTTGAATCCTGAAAAACGATCGTTTTATCATCCTGATTGAATATCGAATAAAATCATGAGTTTTGCTCCAGAAAAAACCGAATTTCGTTGCATTCCAACGAAGCATAATTTTTTGCCGTTAATTTTTTGTTAAATTCGAATAGAAACGCCATTTTTTGTACCAATTTTGCGCTTGAATCCTGAAAAACGATCGTTTTATCATCATGATTAAATATCGAATAAATCATGAGTTTTGCTCCAGAAAAAAACCGAATTTCGTTGCATTCCAACCAAGCATATTTTTTTGCCGTTAATTTTTTGTTAAATTCGAATAGAAACTCCAATTTTTGTACCAATTCGTGTTTGAATCCTGAAAAACGATCGTTTTATCATCCTGATTAAATATCGAATAAATCATGAGTTTTGCTCCAGTTTGAATCCTGAAAAACGATCGTTTTATCGTCTTGATTAAATACCGAATAAAATGCATGAGTTTTGCTCAATAAAAAACGGAATTTCGTTGCATTCCAACGAAGCATAATTTTTTGCCGTTGATTTTTTATTGAATTTGAATAGAAACGAAAATTAAAAAAAAAAAAAAATCGGTAATTTTTTTTTTTTATCGAGAACGAACGAAATCCGTTCTTAGTGAGCGTCTACGATGGGAGAGAAGTATCTGTGACAAATTTCATAACCGTGGTAAATTTCACGATCCAATCTTAAGTGGTTTAGGCTGTGCGTTGTCTGTCAATCAATCAGTCACTCAGTCAGTCAGTCAGTCAGTCAGTCAATCACGCAATAGTTATATGTATAATGAAGAAAAAAAAAATTTTTGATAAATTTTTTTTTTCAATTTTTTTTGGTGGAGAACGAACAAAATCCGTTCTCGGTGAACGTTTATTGAGGTAGAAGAGTATAGAAAAAAAAAAATAAAAAAATAAAAAATAAAAAAAAAATTGAAAAAAAAAAAAAAAATTTTCGATAATTTTTTTTTGGATAGAGAACGAACGAAATCCGTTCTTAGTGAGCGTCTACGATGCGAGAGGAGTAACCGTGACAAATTTCACGATCCTAACTTCATTGGTTTAGGCTGTGCGTTGTCTGTCAGTCAGTCAGTCAGTCAGTCAGTCAGTCAGTCAGTCAGTCAGTCAGTCACGCGACTCTTTTATATATATAGATAGAACAACTCGGTTGTATTCATGAGAAAAAAAATGAGCGTTATATAAACATCACTGAAATTTAAACATTCAAATAAATTAGTAAAAATTCAAAGTCTTCTCTCGATTTGATATATCATCAAAAAATTATTTATTTGTGCAATGTTTTACACAAGTATGGATACATAGAAAAATAACAACTAATGAATAATTAAGATAAGTTTCTGTTTTCAAATCCGAACAATTACAAGATGTGAATGTATGGAATGGATGAATGCGTGCGTTGAGTGGATGAATGTGTATATTGAAACAACGAACGAGTGTGCATTCGATCGGGTAAAATAAAGCGAACAAATTTACGATTATATTTGATCTTTGCAGTATCGTGTTATTTTTATTTAATGAATTATTCTGAACTAAATGTCCAAACACTCTCATTGTACAATTTTTCTGGGGAAAATTTCACATTAATATTGGGAAGATTGTTCAACTGTGAAGCCCACTCGAAAAGTCCTTGCGGAGTTATTATTTGGCGATCAGGTGGTAGCTGCAAACTGGCACGGGCGGCTAATCTTTTTACGGTGCCCCCTACGCCACCACAAGCACCTTTACCGTGAGCTGTTAGAAAATAATGCCATTCTGCACTGATACCATAATCCTCCTCATGGTAAAAAATATTCACAAAGTTTAAAAAAATTTTTAATTGTTGTGGGGCTCCATCCGAAAAATAATTTATTTTTGAAGCTGCTCTATCAACTGATTTTATAAAATCAATTACTAGCCAAAAATCCCTTCCACGGGGAAAAAAGCCTGGAAAAGTCCATTTGTTCGTGACCCCCGATTTTCGCTCAGCACTGAAAATTCTTAATATCCATAAAAGGACAAGTATTCAATTCATGGCTGAAAATCAATTAACAAGAAAAAGGGAAAACTTCCAAACCGACATGGCACAAAAAAAGAAACCCCTAAATACAAAATGGCGAATTGACAGAAAAACTCCATACAATAAATAAAAAATTCAAGTTTGCCATCGCATGTTGAGCAGTTGAGCGGATACGCACAGAGAACTTGTCCGGCCCGAAAATTTTTATTAGAAGTGCTCACAGGAGTTGAACTTGAGATAACGTAATTGCTTGGTCTCAGAAAACTTTTTAGAAAAGACACGTGAAAGGTCGGCGAAAATGTCGAGTCCATCAAGGTTCACTTCTAATCCGATTTACATTTCAAGTGAGTAGTATAGCTATGCCGCTTCTGGCCCCTTCAGGGATCTATCTTACCGACCGTCGGTAATGCAGATTTCTTTTTCTGACCCAAACACGCCCGAACCAACTGTTGCGCCCAGTGTCCCAACCAAATTCCTTAAACGAGTTCGTTCGCAACAAAGTATCGTCAGCACTCAAGCAACTGGCCACAAATACAGGTCATCGTTAAGCACACCTCGCATAAAAAAGTAAAACGAGATTAAATCAAATGCTGACGATCACAGATCTCGCAATCGATCGTCCCGCTTTAATGACCTCATTGGGAAATGATCCCAAGACATCGGAACGATCGATTGACCAATAATTACCACCTCCCTTAATAATATTGTAAAACCCCTAACCCTATAAAACCAAGGACATCCTGCGACTCCAGCAGTCGGCGATCCGATACTGATCGTACCTGATCACTCATCGCACATATTGATCTTCAGGGTCATACCCGATTGTAACAAACATCTTTAATAAACTTAGAGTTAAGACTGAAAGTATTGAGTTGGAGATTTACTCAACCTTGGCAACATCCCGAACTATTCTCGTCCCTGGCAAACTCGTCCCCACGTGACAATTTGCGGGCACAACACAACCTAACCTAACCCAAACATGTTGGTAATGTAGTTTTTTGACCCGAACACGCCCGAGCCGACCTAACCTGACCCAAACACGTCGGTAACTCGAAATTCTGACCCAAACACGTGTGTCCCAGGTTAGTCTGACTCAAACACGTCGGTAACTCGAAATTCTCACCCAAAGACGTGTGTCACAGGCTAGTCTGACCCAAACATGTCGGTAACTCGAAATTCTGACCCAAACACGTGTGTCCCAGGCTAGTCTGACCCAAACAGGTCGGTAATTTCAACTCGAACAAACCCAAACGCTTTCTTCACCGACCATTTTAAACGAAAATTTGGCGGGAAATTCAAATCTTTGACCCAACATTCTTGGCGGGAAATTCGAATCTTGGCGGGAAATTCGAATCCTGGCGGGAAATTCAAACGTGTAGACACGACTGCCATCTAGCGGAGACACGAACCCTCGATAGCGGAGACACGAACCTTTGGCGGGAAATGCCCGTGCCTCGGGATAGCAGGCTATCAGGATAGCCAACTATCAGGATAGCCAACTATCAGGATAGCCGACTATCAGGATATCCAACTATCAGGATAGCCAACTATCAGGATATCCACCTATCGGGATTGTTGAGGTTAGAAAAAAATTGTTAACACAGATGATTACAAAGATACGTGTGTGCGTGTTTATTGAATATCCAAAATACATTGTTTGCATTCTCTTTTGAGGGGCGCGAGTACATTTATGTTCGTTGGGGTGTGTTTGTGGCATCGTAGACACTGGAGGACCTCGGGGTCGCTTTTCATGCATTCGGGTAATTTATCCCAGGCGAGGTCGACGCTGTATGCGGCGAAGGTGACGATGAATTCCTTGGGTAGCTGTACAATGTCCTCGGGTTCCATGGTGGAGAGAAGTCCACCGTGATGAAACAGTTTGAGCGATCTTCCGATGGACCGACGACTCTCTCGCAGGAACTTCCTCAACGTCAGGACGTTTCGAAGTGCGCAGTGGGTTGAATCGTGGTGGGGGCAGGATGCCACCATTTTGTTTGCCGTCTTGAGCGACGGACATGTCACGACGTAACATACATCGAACCCGAATCGTTGGAGCCACCGCTGTTTCTGATCGCCCTTCACGTAGATGACACTGGCGTTCGGTAGAACCGATCGGAGCACGTTCTCGAGCTCGCTGTAGGGCACGTCGCCGGTCCTCCAGTGGAGGTGATGGTAGTTGCGTTCGAGCCAGAAATTAATGCCTTTGTATCTGGCTGGAAGGTCGTACCACGGAAACGGTGGCTTGAACAGGAACGTCAACGGCTGCTCGTCCGAATTGAGCGGAGCCACCGAGAGTTCTTTCACAACGAACTCGTCGTTGGTGCGCTGGAAGCCCTGCGTGTCCACCACGTACTCCATGACGAGTATGACGATGGCTTGACTCGGACGAGCTCATTTATAGGGGGTATCCCTTCCCCCTCAGAGGCGTTCCCTCACATCGCCCCTCCCATTTAGAGGCGTTTCCTCACATCCCCACTTATGGGATTGTAGTCAATCATACGAGCGTGCAAGATCAAGCAGTAGGCCGTAGTTCCGGCGGGAAAATTACACTGTCGCTCAAAAGTTTAGATACACTACCCAATATTTCTTGCGGCACAGAAAGTTTAATAACTCTGTCAAAAAAGAAGATTTTCCAATTTTCGAAGCGGCGTTTTGAAGGGGATAAATCCAGCTTCAGTTTGCTCCGTTCAAATATTTTTTATGATTTTTTTTCGACTCAGTACAGACTTTCGTTTGTGACTGTTTTTAGGCTTTTTTTTGACCATGGCAAATCAGGCGCACAGCTTCCGGATTTTTTTGATTTTTTCTTCAATCATGACAAACTTAAAACTGCATGCAATAGCTCCATCTTTGTTTTTTAGAAAAATTTTTGCGATTTTTTTTCGAAAAGTTATCTGATTTTTTCCCAAAATCAATCAATTTTGAAAAATTCTAAATAACCCGAGAACTATAGGGTTTAAGAGAAAATGTCAAAAATGAAAAAAGTTGTGTATTTCGATCCTGAATCGCGTTGAATTTTTTTGGAATTATTCTTTGAATTTTTTTTTTTTTAGTATTTTTTTCGAAACTTAGTTTTTTTTTAAGGCCGATAAAGTAATGATTCAAGGCACTCACCCGACTCAGATAAGTTTCTCTAACTTATCTGAGTGTGGTGAGTGCGTTGAATCATTACTTTATCGGCCTTAAAAAAAAACTAAGTCTCGAAAAAAATACTAAAAAAAAAAAATTCAAAGAATAATTCCAAAAAAATTCGACGCGATTCAGGATCAAAATACACAACTTTTTTTGTTCCTGACATTTTCTCTTAAACCCTATAGTTCTCGGGTTATTTAGAATTTTTCAAAATTGATTGATTTTGGGAAAAAATCAGATAACTTTTCCAAAAAAAATTGCAAAAAATTTTCTAAAAAACAAAGATGGAGCTATTGCATGCAGTTTTGAGTTTGTCATCATTAAAGAAAAAATCAAAAAAATCCGGAAGCTGTGCGCCTGATTTGCCATGGTAAAAAAAAAGCCTAAAAACAGTCACAAACCAAAGTCTGTACTGAGTCGAAAAAAAATCATAAAAAATATTTAAACGAAGCAAACTGAAGCTAGATTTATCCCCTTCAAAACGCCGCTTCGAAAAATGGAAAATCTTCTTTTTTGACAGAGTTATTAAACTTTTTGTGCCGCAAGAAATATTGGGTAGTGTATCTAAACTTTTGAGCGGCAGTGTAGCTGCAGCCTCCAATTCGATACGAACGTCGACGGGTGCCTGTTTGACCGCGTCATTTTGCTTCGAGCAGTCAATCACGACGAGCGGCGCATGCGTGATAAAGTCTTTCTTGGAGAGCATCGGCTCCGCCTCCTTGTTGTAATAGACCGTCTGGAATTTGGTGTACATCTCGTACAACTGAGCGTACTGGTTGCGCGAAACGTCGAGATTGAGATTGCCGTATGGATAGCACTGCGAATTGAGGAACAATTTGACATTCGTTATGTCGCAGTGATCGAACCGGCTAGCGTTGGCCGTTGAAACGGATCGTCGATTCGTTTGGAAGGCGAGAATGACGAAGCGCGGTTTTTCCAATTGATTCGACGTTTTCACCGTCCAAACGTGTTTCGTCGTGTTCGGCAGCATGGGATATTCGAACAATTCCCAGACGCGGAAACACATGGTGATGTCCGTCTCGATGTTGCTGAGCAGACGTATCTTGCGCTTGGCCGACGGTGTGACGTACGGCATCAACCATTCTATTTGCACGATGTCGATCTTGAATTCTTCGGTGGCGCCATTCTCGAGAGCTGTCTGAACGATGGCATTCGTGTCGTTTCTCGATCGCGTCAGAATGAGCTCGTGCTTCACGTTGACGATGATCTTGCGATATAGTCTAAGAGCCCACGACACTAAACCTAGTTCGATAAGACTACCGGATGAGATATATATAATTAGTCACGTCATTAATGGGCGAACACGAAATGGCGATGCTGCAATGCAAAAAACCTGGCGGCGACATAAAAAAAAAAAAAAAATTATTAAAAGATCTGGTTTCTAGTATGATAAGACTCCCAATTTTCATTTGTTCGTCGAAATAGGGGAGTGATAGGACTATACGATAATGCAGTGCTGCAAGCCCCCCTGATTGGTCTAATCAGTGGCAGCAGCATGATAAGCAACGCCTCGTATCTAGGTATCTAGTATGATCGATCTCCTCAAAAAACCCGAGCTCATCCGAAAGGTTATCAATTTCTGTGTGAGAAAAACCACTGCTGCATTTTCCAAACAGTGGAGAAAGTGGTTGCTGCAGCGATTGAAGGTCGCCGTCCGCGCGGCTGCATTCGGCGTTTCAATTTAGTTTTGTCAGCAATCGACCGGTTCTTTTCGATTTTTACCGGTTAAATACGCGTCCTACGGTCACATATGAATAATTTTACGTGTCGTTGATTGTTTGAACAAATTAAATCGACATACACTACCGCTCAAAAGTTTGGATACACTTGTCCAAATTTCTTTCCGCACTTAAAGTTAGATAACTCTGCCAAAAAAAAGATTCAAATTTCCGAAGGGGGGTTTTAAAAAGAATAAATCAGGCTTTGATTTGCCGCATTTCAATAATTTTTTTCGCCCCGGTATGGTCTTTGGTTTGTGATCGGTTTTCGGTCTTTTTTCGACCCTCACGAATCAGGCGCACAATTGAAGGAAATGTAATTTATTTTTTTTCACCTTGAAAAACTTAAAAAGGACGGTAGAATCTCCATTTTTGTTTTTGGAAAAAATTTTTGCGATTTTTTTTCGCGAAGTTATCGTATTTTTCGCTAAAAACGATATATTTTGAAATATTCAAAATAACACAACAACCATATGGATCAAGGAAAAATGGTAAGAATACAAAAAGTTGCGGATTTTTCTAATAAAACGTCTGGAATTTTTTCAGAATTGTTCGGGGAAACTTTTTTTTTTGAGTGTTTTTTTTTCATAGATCACGGATGAAAATTTTTGTTTTCTCTCGATAGAATGTTTGAAGGCACTCACCGCGTTCAAACAAGTTTTCCATCGAGAAAACCGCCTTTTTGGCGCCTTTCTGATTTTCCGATCGAGCTCGATCGAGGCGGTTTTTTCGATGAAAAACTTATTCAAACGCGGTGAGTGACTTCAAACATTTTATCGAAGGAAAAAAAAAATTTCACTCGTTATGAAGAAAAAATACTAAAAAAAAAAGTTTCCCTGAAAAATTCTGAAAAAATTCCAGATGTTTTATCAGAAAAATCCGCAAGTTTTTGTATCTTTACCATTTTTCTTGATCCATATGGATCTTGTGTTATTTTGAATTTTTCAAAATGAGTCATTTTTAGCGAAAAATACGATAACTTTGCGAAAAAAAAATCGCAAATTTTTTTTCCAAAAACAAAGATGGAGATTTTGCCGTCTTTATTGAGTTTTTCATGGTGAAAAAAAATTACGTTTCCTTCAATTGTGCGCGCGATTCGCGTGGGTCGAAAAAAAACCGAAAAACGACCACAAACCAAAGACCATACCGGGACGAAAAAAAATATATATATATTAAACTGCGGAAAATCAAAGCCTAATTTATCCTTTTCAAAACCCCGCTTCGGAAATTTGAATATATTTTTTTTTCGGCAGAGTTATCTAACTTAGAGTGCGAAAAGAAATTTGGAGAAGTGTTTCCAAACTTTTGAGCGGTAGTGTATTTTATGTGATATTGTTCGATTTTTTAGCCATTTTCATTGTGTTGTTTTTAATTTTTTCTCAAAAGTCTTTCGTAACATTTTATAGTAATATTTTTTTTTCTGAAAAAGTACCAAATATCATTGTTTCAACGAATAAGACTCTATTCATTATTCCAAGGTTCCGGATTTTTCAGCCTTTTTTTGGATATTTATTATTTCGCGTGGCACGTACAAATCTCTTCCGCTTTATTTTTTAATCAAACCATGATATGTATTTACCATCGCGGAAATCGTTTGAACTAATGGAAAGTTCTGTACCCGAGATATGAAGATTTCTTGGCTATTTATTTCTAGCAGAAATCAAGTCGTCGATAGTACATATTGTAATCCTCCATTCGTGGACAATATATTAGCTATGTCGATTGACACCGAAGAAAACGGTGAAAATGAATTCGATTTCATTATATTCGATTCAGATGACGAAAAGTAGCGTGAGAATGATTACTGATAAGAAAGAAATAATTTACCGGAAGAATAAAAATTAGTTTATAAGAATAAGAATTTTTAATTAAGACTAATCTTGTTATTAGTATTTTTTTCACACCTCATGTTCTTGACACGTCATGTTGTCGTACTTGTAAAATAAAATAATATATTGATAAGATGATCAAATTATTGGAAAACCGAATCTTCGTTTTTTATTGCCCGCATCCAAACTTAAAAATACCATTTCACCTTCATACTCATTCAAAATTATTTGTTTGAACAATCAACGACCCGTAAAATTATTCATATGTGACCGTGGGACGCGTATTTAACCGGTAAAAATCGAAAAGAACCGGTCGATTGCTGACAAAACTAAATTGAAACGCCGAATGCAGCCGCGCGGACGGCGACCTTCAATCGCTGCAGCAACCACTTTCTCCACTGTTTGGAAAATGCAGCAGTGGTTTTTCTCACACAGAAATTGATAACCTTTCGGATGAGCTTGGGTTTTTTGAGGAGATCGATCATACTAGATACCTAGATACGAGGCGCCGCTTATCATGCTGCTGCCACTGATTAGAACAATCAGGGGGGCTTGCAGCACTGCACTATCGTATAGTCCTATCACTCCCCTATTTCGAGGAACAAATAAAAATCGGGAGTCTTATCATACTAGAAATCGGATTTTTTAATAATTTTTTTTTTTTTTTATGTCGCCGCCAGGTTTTTTGCATTGCAGCATCGCCATTTCGTGTTCGCCCATTAATGACGTGACTAATTATATATATCTCATCCGGTAGTTTTATCGAACTAGGTTTAGTGTCATGGGCTCTCCTACTAACGTGGCTCACACGCACCGGTCGGCCATCTTGAGCCTCGAACACCTCGCCACAGCGATCCTGCCAGCACGCATCGGATTCGTAACAACGATCCAACGCATCGGGTGAGTTTTTAAAGACTTTTCGTATTTTTCTCACGAGTGCGGGTCGTGAGTCATCGATTTTCGATCGCGTTCGCCTCACGTGCACGGGGTTCGTCTCATTCGAGCGCGGTCGAGGATCGATCAATTACTCACCGTGCAAGCCGGGCGGGAAAGTGAGGGACAATTTTCGTGTGTTTCGGTAAATTTTCGGGTTCGTCGCACGCGTTTCGAGAACGGGTTTCCGAGCGGGAGCTTCTCGCCAATTTTTCGACAACGCACGTGGGTTACCGAGTACGCACGCACGCTTCCGGGACGATTTCGACTCTCGGGTGGATTTTTTCGCAATTTTGTGGCAGTGATCGCGGGTTTTCGGGCATCGTGGACTTTTCGCGAGCTTTTCGCGTAATTTTCACGACGTTTTCGCGGGCCTTTTCGAGGTTCTTCGGGTTTTGCCGAGTTCTTCGATATTTTCGTGGCCTTTTTGCGCATTTTTGGCAGTGACCGCGTGCCTAAGCGCATTCCTTCGCAGCGAGTTCGGGTTCTGGCTGGACATTCGGGTAAACGCCAGATACATCGCATGCGGGATCGGGTTTTTGATTAATTCGTCGGGTTTTCGAGCATTTTCGAGTGCGCGCTCGCGGTCCAGGGCCACCGGGTCCTTGGGTTATCGCGGTTGCCGACTCGCACGGGCGGGTTCAACTCCCTTGGGTCATCGTTACGCTCGTGGGGTATTTTCAACGTCGTGTACCCCCAGCTGGCCTGAATTTCCTCATTTGTTCAACAATTTTCGGACTTTTCGCAACAGGGAACATGTCGGACGGCGACCAGGCGACGCACAAGCCAGAGCTTGGGGATGACCCGCCTCGCCTCATCACTCCGGGAGACGAGACGGCGAACGCATCGGGAACGGGCTCGCTGCAGCCTCCATCTCGGGCTCCATCGCCTTCACCATCGCAGACGTCGGTGAGCTCTCGGGCTCCTTCGCGTTCGGGCAGCCGGGAGCGCGCGTCCGCCAAGCAAGAATCCACCCAATCGGGCGTGTGGGTGGCGCGCTCGCTAGAGCTCAAGGTAGCGACGCAAATTTCTCGGGTTGCGTTGCTCGACGAGATGCTTTCTTCAGCGCAGCATCAAACGACCGGGAGCTACACGCCGACGGAGATCGATAGTCTCCTCAAGCAATCTCGGGACTTATGGGCCAAATTCGCACAGGTGCACGATGCCATCTCTGACTCGTGCACGCCAGAGATCATGGAGGGGCCGTACGTGACGGAGGACGTCTACGGCAGGGCGTTCCGCCTCCATCGGGATGTCACGGCGCTGCTTTCGCACTTCCGGGACAAGCTCACCCCCATGAGCTTCGGGAACATCGCATCGGGACGCGCTGCAGCGATCGGCCGGGAGAATTTGCCAAAAATCTCCCTGCCAACGTTCACCGGGGACTTCGCAAAATGGGTTTCCTTCAGGGATCTGTTCGTGTCGCTGGTTCGGGACAACCCAGCGCTCACGGACGTTGAGCGTATGCACTATTTGCGGACGGCCACATCGGGAGAGGCTGCTAAACTCATCGCAAGCCTCGCGATTGACTCGGAGTCATTCGCAACGGCCTGGGAAATCCTCTGTGAGCGCTACAACGACACACGGGTATTGATACGCTCACACTTGGACACGCTGTTTCGCACGACGGCCATCCCGGCAAATTCAGCAACGGAACTTCGCACACTCCTTCATGATGTCTCCGAGGCGTATAATTCACTCCGGGTTCTCAAGGCTCCCATTGAACATTGGGATTTGGTCCTTGAATATGCAGTCACGCGGCGCCTCGACGCCTCGAGTCGCGTCGCCTGGGAGACAAAGGCCGGAACGTCCAAGGAGCAGCCGAAATTTGCGGAGCTACGGACTTTCCTCTCAAACCGGGCTCGGGCGCTTGAAGGATCAGCCGTCGTATCGGGTCCGTCGCAGCCACGGGAGAATAAATCGGGTTCGAGCAAATCAGCATCGGGATCATCGCAACGACCGTCCGCACGGGTGCTCGCAGCTACCACGGGTTCATCGGGGAGCAAATATACCTGCTCTCTGTGTCAACAGGGCCATTTTATCATCGCCTGCCCTAAATTCCGGGATAGGCCAAGCAATATAGATTTTTTCATGTAAAAAATACTAATGGCAAACCGCGAGTGCCATTCGACGCGGAATCGCTCCCCGATCATAACTGCATACTTTTCCACTCGAGATTTTCACTACTTATTTTGTTATTAACAAAATAGTGAAAAAAACAGCACTTTTTTTTGTTTTTTGCTTATAACAGACAAACTATTGGAGGAATGTTGTCTGTTTCAAAGGACGAATTATAAAGAATTGAAAAACGAAAAAAATGAGAGGTCAAACAATTTGATCGCTTAATTATTAAGGGAGAAAACTGCAAAAAACCGAAAAAAAAGCGTTTTTTTCAAAAATTTGTTACGTCGCCATTTTTTAACTTATAGTGATGGCTCTTCGCGAGATAGTTTATTATGATACATACTTCCTGTGTGCGAAACCCAGACGCTGTCCGATAATTAGTTTTTGCGTAATTGCAATAACAAATTTTTTATGCCATATTTTTCCAAGTCCCTCCTTGCCCTGGAAGTCGTCCGATTTGAATTTATCGAACGGATTTGGGAAGTAGAAAACTTCAGCTACAAAACGTCAATCTTCGTTTTTTGATAAAATGTCGAAAAATAGGTGAAAATTGCGCGCAAACATGAGCGAAAACGGCCGAGCGCGCGAGAGTGGTCGTAGAGTGGGGGTAGAGCAAGAGCGTCGGGGAAGGCGTATCTGAATATCAACAACTTGCGTGCAGCGCGCTTGTATTACTATACGCCTTCCCCGACGCTCTTGCTCTACCCCCACTCTACGACCACTCTCGCGCGCTCGGCCGTTTTCGCTCATGTTTGCGCGCAATTTTCACCTATTTTTCGGCATTTTATCAAAAAACGAAGATTGACGTTTTGTAGCTGAAGTTTTCTACTTTCCAAATCCGTTCGATAAATTCAAATCGGACGACTTCCAGGGCAAGGAGGGACTTGGAAAAATATGGCATAAAAAATTTGTTACTGCAATTACGCAAAAACTAATTATCGGACAGCGTCTGGGTTTCGCACACAGGAAGTATGTATCATAATAAACTATCTCGCGAAGAGCCATCACTATAAGTTGAAAAATGGCGACGTAACAAATTTTGGAAAAAAAACGCTTTTTTTTCGGTTTTTTGCAGTTTTCTCCCTTAATAATTAAGCGATCAAATTGTTTGACCTCTCATTTTTTTCGTTTTTCAATTCTTTATAATTCGTCCTTTGGAACAAACAACATTCCTCCAATAGTTTGTCTGTTATAAGCAAAAAACAAAAAAAAGTGCTGTTTTTTTCACTATTTTGTTAATAACAAAATAAGTAGTGAAAATCTCGAGTGGAAAAGTATGCAGTTATGATCGGGGAGCGATTCCGCGTCGAATGGCACTCGCGGTTTGCCATTAGTATTTTTTACAAAATCTGGTGATTTTAGAGCTATATTGCTTGGCCTAGGAGCTTAGCAACGCACAACGTCGGGAAAAGGCGCAGTCACTCCGACTGTGCTTTAACTGCCTGGGCAAGCACAACGTCGCGTCCTGTCAGACGACGACGAAGTGCAAGGAGTGCGACCGGAAGCACCACACCATGATTCATGTGGGGTGGACTCGGGACGGTGGTACTCCCGCATCGGCGAAGGCAGGCGAGGCAGCGGATTCCAGCGCATCGGGAGCGTCCGCATGAGATGCGGCGGCATTGGCTTTGTCGGGATCGGGACAGGGAGCGGCCAGACCGGCAGTTCTCCTCGCAACGGGACAGGCCGACATTATCAACAGCAACGGAGCATCGCATCGGGTACGCGTTCTTATCGACACGGGTTCTGAACTTACGTTCATCGCGGGTGCTCTCGTGCACCAGCTCCAACTCTCGCGGGAGCCGTCGGTAATTCCGATCGTCGGGATCGGTGGAACGCAATCGGGCCAAACGCGCGGGGTGGTTCGGATTCAATTACGATCTACAATTACGTCGGATTCTGTATTAATAAACGCTCATATTTTGTCAAAGCTAATGCCAATTCTTCCATCATTTTCCCCCCCTCATCTCTCCTTACCTCATCTGCAAGGCCTCCCCCTTGCAGACCCAGATCTCTTGCTGCCGGGAGCAATAGACCTTATCCTAGGGGCAGATATTTACGGGCAAATTATTCGAGAGCAAATCAAGCGAGGGCCTCCAGGCACTCCGATCGCACAGAACACCATCTTCGGGTGGATTGTTATCGGGCCATGGGATTTTTCGCAAGTTTCAGCCGGGCTCTCGCTACATGCTGCCGTCGACCACGGGTGTCAAGCGCTTCAAGACCTCCTCACGCAGTTCTGGGTCCAGGAGGAGGTCGCCGTATCGAGCGGGTCTCGACTCACGGGAGACGAGCTGGAATGCGAAGAGCATTTCCGCTCCACGCACACACGGGACGCAGATGGGCGGTACGTCGTTGGGCTGCCCATCAAATCTGCTTCGGGTAAATTGGGGAGCTCGTACCAGTCGGCTTCGGCTTGCTTGCAACGGCTCCGACGCAGGCTCGATCGGGATGCGACTTACAAGGGACTGTACGACGCGTTTCTGGGTGAGTACGAATCCATGGGCCACATGGTTCGGGTTTCTGAGGACTACGCTACGAACGGGTCGGTGTATTATCTGCCGCACCACGGGGTACTCACCACGAAGCTGCGCGTCGTCTTCAACGGGTCGTGCAGCACAGATTCCGGGACGTCGCTTAACGACGTATTGCACACGGGTGCTAAACTGCAGCGAGATATTTCGGACGTTCTCCTGTGGTTTAGACGACACCGGGTCGTCTTCGCGACGGACATCGTTAAGATGTTTCGGCAATTTCGGGTTCGGGAACGCGATTGGGATTTACAACGCATTTTGTGGGTGGACGAGAACGGTCGGGTCGTTCCATTCCACCTCACCACGGTGACTTACGGCACGCGGTCGGCACCATTTCTCGTGTGTCGTGTCCTCGATCAGCTGGTGGCTGACGAGGGTGGGAGATATCCTGCTGCGGTCGCCCCCCTTACAAAGGGGCGATACGTAGATGATATCTATGGCGGAGCCGACACCCTAGCAGAGCTCATCACGCAAGCTGAGCAGCTAGTCGGGATCACCGCATCGGGTTGCCTGCCCTTAGCCAAATGGCAGAGCAATCAACCGGAGCTACTCGCATCGGTCGGGGCGACCTCCTCAACGGAGAGCTCACGGGAATTTGAAGCATGCGAAACAAAGGTCCTCGGTCTCGCATGGCTTCCGCACACGGACGTGTTTAAATTCACGGTTCGCACGTACACGGTCGGAGACGGGATAACGAAGCGCATCATCCTCTCGGAGATTGCGCAAATTTACGACCCTCTGGGATTCCTCGCACCGGTAACGATTCGGGCCAAAATCCTTCTCCAACGAATTTGGCTCGAAAAGTTGGGTTGGGACGATCTGGTCTCAACCGAAGTCAACAACGCATGGGTCGCGTTTCGTCGGGAGCTAGCGCACCTCGGGACGGTTTCGGTACCGCGCTGGCTCCAGATCGCATCGGGCGCGGCGATCGAAATCCACGGGTTTTCCGACGCATCCCAACTCGCAATGGGTGCAGTCGTGTACGTTCGGGTGTCGAGTACGGAGAACCGCGCTGCGGTCTCCTTCGTCTGCGCAAAAACCAAGGTCGCACCACTCAAACGGCTAACAATTCCACGCTTGGAGTTGGCAGCAGCCGTGCTGCCAGCCAAGCTGGTGCACCATGTGCAAAAAACTTTGGGCCTTGATGACTCCCGGGTCTACCTATGGACGGACTCCATGGTAACTCTCACCTGGGTTACGTCGCATCTTTCACGATGGAAGGATTTTGTGCGAAATCGGGTCGCACTGGCACAGGAGCTCGTGCCACGGGCGCAATGGAGATTCACACCGGGAAAAGACAATCCTGCAGATTGCGCATCGCGGGGGCTAACCATCTCTCAAATCGCGCGATTTTCACCATGGTGGGACGGGCCTCAGTGGTTAGCCAAGGACAGTCTCCATTGGCCAACACAGCGCATCGGGACAGGGGACGCAACGGCGCTCGAAGAGCGTCCAGGTCTCACACTTGCAGTCGCAACCTCTCACACACCGGTCTTCGATCTTATCGAGAGGTATTCAGCGCTAAACCGGTTGTTGCGAATCGCAGCGTGGCTCTTCAAGGCGATTACAAACCTGAAAGGAGCAGGGAGCGGTACATCGGGTTCAGCCATCACACCGGGAGACCTGGAACACGCACGGCTTTATTGGGTGAAAGCCATCCAAGGAGCATTTTTTGCTTCTGAGCTCCGGATCCTCGCATCGGGCAATACGCTCCCGAAATCGCATGCGATCACGCGGTTAACGGGGTTTATTGATCATCAAGGCATCCTCAGGGTGGGAGGACGGCTGAAGCACTCAGCCTTACAACCTGAGGGCAAAAACCCAGTCATCCTCCCTCGTGCCTCACCCCTGACGGAGCTTCTCATCCGAGAGGCTCACGAGCGCACTTTCCACGGCGGGACACAACTCACCCTGGCGCACCTACGACAGAGCTGCTGGATAATTGGCGGGCGAGGTCCAGTACGCTCCTTCATTCTGAGGTGTGTCAAATGCGCTCGTTTTCGGGCACAGAAAGCGCAACAATTAATGGGTCAGTTGCCAACAGCACGGGTCACGCCTGCAAGGGCGTTCCTCTTCACGGGGGTCGACTACGCCGGGCCAGTCACACTCAAGAACTGGCGCGGGCGCGGGAATAAATGTCACAAGGGCTGGTTGTGCATTTTCGTTTGTTTCACTACCTCTGCGATTCATCTCGAGGTTGTTACAGATCTAACGACCGACGGGTTCCTGGCGGCACTTCGCAGATTCACCGGGAGACGGGGAGTTCCGCACACGATTCACAGTGATTGCGGAACGAATTTCCAGGGCGCAGCGGCAGAGCTGAAACAGCTCTTCAAGTCGGGAACGGAGGAGGCTGCCCGCCTCCAGCGCACTGGGGCAACTGACGGAGTCACGTGGGTTTTTAACCCACCGGGAGCACCACACATGGGCGGGAAGTGGGAGGCCGCAGTAAAGTCGGTCAAACACCACCTCCGGCGGACGATAGGAGATGCGGCCTTGACGTTTGAAGAACTTACGACTCTTCTGACACAAATCGAGGCCGTACTCAACTCTCGTCCGTTGGAGCCAATGTCGGACGACCCGGATGATGTCACCGCATTAACACCGGGACATTTCCTCATCGGGGAGGCCATGACCACGGTCCCAGAACCATCACTACGGGACGTGCCTACCGGTCGACTGACACGGTGGCAATGGGTACAGGAAAGAGCGCAATTTTTCTGGGATCACTGGTCCTCCGGCTATCTCCAACACCTTCAAGGGATTTCCAAGTGGCATCATCCGCGGCACGACATCCGGGTTGGCTCGCTGGTCCTCCTGACCAACGAGAATCTGCCGCCAATGAAGTGGGCGTTGGCCCGGGTCACGCTTCTTCATCCGGGAACCGACGGGCTTACACGGGTGGTCACCATCAAAACGGCGACGTCCACTCTCACCAGGCCAATCACCAAGCTGGCCCTCCTGCCAGTCCACCAACCGGGTTCAATCGACAGCACGGCTGCCGATGGCGGGGAGAATGTTCGGGATTGAGCTAGCCTCGGCGGTAGCGTGGACAGCTGAGTCGAGAGTTCACGTGCCGCCGCGGGCGGCAGCAGCTACCGGGCACATCGCGCACGGGCAGCGCGGACATCGAGCAGCCAAGCGCTCGTTCTCGCTGCCCTCACGGGCGTCGCCACCTCCCGGGCATCTGTTCTTCGGGACAGAGAAGACGCTCCGCGCGCATGCGCGCGGCGCGTCTTCATCGATCGCCATGATCGATTGCCCAGTCTTGATCGAACAGCGACGAAGCGTGCACGCACTTTCCCTCTTCTATTCTTTCGGGCTATCTTTGGGTCTTTTCGCATTCCAAATTAATTTCATTGTCGGTGAAAAGACGCCTTGTCTTTCCACACATTCCTTTCCGGGTTTTTGGGTAATTTACGCACGCCAGTCGGGCAAAATTGTCACGGGTTCTGTCGCATAATTTTCCGGGCCACGCGGTCAGCCATCTTGGCTGCCCCACGTGAGAGTCAACGGGCATCGGGCGAAATCTCGTCGCATCCGAGATATTCCGGGCAATCATCGCACAAATCCACATTGTACCATTAAAATAAACGATATTCTATTTTGTTAAATCGCTCGCCCGTATTATTTTTTACGTACCACCTACACCAGATCCCGCATAAAACACAATACTTATTGCAATTTTCTATATTCGAGACTTCCGTCCTATACCTTCCAGGCACCTATCTATAGCACACTTCGAATGTTCGATATTTATTCTGTTCTCTTTCCGCGGTGATATTACCATATTAACCGAAAATCTCTTCTCTTTGCGTAATTAATAATTATTTTTTTAATTCTAGAGAGCCAGGCGAAACGGAACAGTCGGGCGAAGCGGATCACCCCACTCAACGAATTGAATTTTCTTTTCATAAGATCTTGAAGATAGTTTTCATTTTGACATGATTTAAATGAAAAAGATTTTGATTTTTGAGATAAAAAACAAATGAAAATCCTTTTTCAGGCAGTTGTTCCATTTTATCCGCCTCCCCCAACTTTAATTCTTAATCTTCCTGGCCTTTTTCACTTAACCATGCACGCCAAATTTTTGCATTCCAATTTTTTGCGTTTGAATTCTATTTTTCATTCTGTTTTATCGATAGATAAATTGTGAGGACTTTAAATGTTTGCCCAATCCAACTGCTCCTTCTTCACAAGTGTTAATTCTTGGCAATATTGCAATGATTTTCTTTTTTTTTCGGAATCAAATTCAACACGTTTAGAGAAAATTTTGATAACGGTCGAAAGAAAAAAAAGCAATAAATTGTGTTAATCGAAAGAGTTTTCATTTTCAAACAACATGAAGGAAATTGAGACGTCATTGTTCAACGGAGGTGTAATTTTTTAAGGGGAGGGTAAGGTCAAATCATAGGAAAAAAGCCATGTTTTTGTGATTTTTTTTCTGACGACACAGTTAAAATCTCTTTACTCAACTAGTGGTACATTCGAGTATGACATCTGAAGAATGTCTTGTCAAATTTTTACGACGAAATATTAAAAAATACGGCAATGGCAGCAATTATTCGGAAGTGTCTCGAAAAAAGTACAATTGCGGTGCCCCTCATAACTCGGTGCTGGATCATCTGAAATCAAAAAATTAAAGTTCATTCGTTAGATAATGGTTTTCCCCAGGTAATGCTGGGGGGGTTTTTGGGAATTCTATTTTGTGAATTTTTTCGAACACTTTGAAAGGAAAAACACAATTTTTTGGGAAAAATTCGGTGAATTTGTTATTGGTAAATAAAAATTATTAACCAAAAAATAAAACTCTCCAGCATTACCTTGTAAATTATGTACAGAAATAGTGTTCAAAATTTCAAAAGGATCGGTGCAGTAGTTTTGAAGTTATGAGGGGCACCGACTTTGAAAACGTGCGTTGTGGGAAAAACGCTTCAAAGTTTTAAATACCAAAAATCCAGCGTAAAACGTTTATTAGCGAATTTTATCAACATACCTTACACTGAGTCATCGATGCCAGGGCCATAGAGGCTGTTGCTCATTTAATTTCACACACTTCACTAGCGCAACAATTGTTGAAAAGATCGATAAAAAATCAATTACCCTATATGTTTTCAAGATCCTCCGTAATTTGGTCTTCAACAGTCACTTGTAGTAGGAGAGCCCATGACACTAAACCTAGTTCGATAAGACTACCGGATGAGATATATATAATTAGTCACGTCATCAATGGGGGAACACGAAATGGCGATGCTGCAATGCAAAAAACCTGGCGGCGACATAAAAAAAAAAAGAAAATTATTAAAAAATCCGGTTTCTAGTATGATAAGACTCCCAATTTTTATTTGTTCCTCGAAATAGGGGAGTGATAGGACTATACGATAGTGCAGTGCTGCAAGCCCCCCTGATTGGTCTAATCAGTGGCAGCAGCATGATAAGCGGCGCCTCGTATCTAGGTATCTAGTATGATCGATCTCCTCAAAAAACCGAAGCTCATCCGAAAGGTTATCAATTTCTGTGTGAGAAAAACCACTGCTGCATTTTCCAAACAGTGGAGAAAGTGGTTGCTGCAGCGATTGAAGGTCGCCGTCCGCGCGGCTGCATTCGGCGTTTCAATTTAGTTTTGTCAGCAATCGACCGGTTCCTTCCGATTTTTACCGGTTAAATGGGCGTCCCACGGTCACATATGAATAATTTTACGTGTCGTTGATTGTTCAAACAAATAATTTTGAATGAGTATGAAGGTGAAATGGTATTTTTAAGTTTGGATGCGGGCAATAAAAAACGAAGATTCGTTTTTTCAATAATTTGATCATCTTATCAATATATTATTTTATTTTACAAGTACGACAACATGACGTGTCAAGAACATGAGGTGTGAAAAAAATACTAATAACAAGATTAGTCTTAATTAAAAATTCTTATTCTTATAAACTAATTTTTATTCTTCCTGTAAACTATTTCTTTCTTATCAGTAATTATTCTCACGCTACTTTTCGTCATCCGAATCGAATATAACGAAATCGAATTCATCTTCACCGTTTTCTTCGGTGTCAATCGACATAGCTAATATATTGTCCACGAATGGAGGATTACAATATGTACTATCGACGACTTGATTTCTGCTAGAAATAAATAGCCAAGAAATCTTCATGTCTCGGGTACAGAACTTTCCATTAGTTCAAACGATTTCCGCGATGGTAAATACATATCATGGTTTGATTAAAAAATAAAGCGGAAGAGATTTGTACGTGCCACGCGAAATAATAAATATCCAAAAAAAGGCTGAAAAATCCGGAACCTTGGAATAATTAATAGAATCTTATTCGTTGAGACAATGATATTTGGTACTTTTTCAGAAAAAAAATATTACTATAAAATGTTACGAAAGACGTTTGAGAAAAAATTAAAAACAACACAATGAAAATGGCTAAAAAATCGAACAATATCACATAAAATACACTACCGCTCAAAAGTTTGGAAACACTTGTCCAAATTTCTTTTCGCACTCTAAGTTAGATAACTCTGCCGAAAAAAAGAAAATATTCAAATTTCCGAAGCGGGGTTTTGAAAAGGATAAATTAGGCTTTGATTTGCCGCATTTTAATATATTTTTTTTTTTTTCGTCCCGGTATGGTCTTTGGTTTGTGGTCGTTTTTCGGTTTTTTTTTCGACCCACGCGAATCGCGCGCACAATTGGAGGAAACGTAATTTTTTTTTTTTCACCATGAAAAACTCAATAAGGACGGCAGAATCTCCATGTTTGTTGTTGGAAAAAAATTTTGCGATTTTTTTTTCGCAAAGTTATCGTATTTTTCGCTAAAAATGATACATTTTGAAAAATTCAAAATAACACAAGATCCATATGGATCAAGAAAAAATGGTAAGGATACAAAAACTTGTGACCGTAGGACGCGTATTTAACTCGTAATTTAAGGCGTAATTGTAACTCGAACTGGCGAGGTCGTAGAGGTCACTCAACCCAATTTTTTCATGAAATTCTCGTTTTTTTGCCTCTATCTCGTAAATGACGAGAGCTCCAGAAAAAATAGGAGTAAAAAACTTGGTGGAAATTCAATTTCCTACAAAAAAGTATTCAAGCACCAAATCGCTACCACCGATATTTCTTGAGATATTGGACTTTTAAGTTGAGCCAGTATGGAATTTTCATGAATTATTGAGCTGAATTGTATAAGTGTTGTTGTGTTAATTTATTATTCTTCATTGTCACTTAAATCATTTAATATTTATTTGTTAAGTTGCAAATGAGTGAAAAGTTGAATAACTGAACGTTTTGAAACTGAAATTCGAAAAAAAAAAATTTCAAAGTGCTTAAAATTTTTTTTTCACTTTTCACGAATTTTTCAATTGATTCTTCCCCTGATTCTTCTAAGTCATTTACCAGTAATTGAATACCTATAAAGTTCTAGTTGAAAATATGTGGTATATACGCAAAATATTTCAATATTATTTTATATCTATATATCTTTGTCTTGCTTATATACAACATATTTTCAACTAGAACTTTATCGGTATTCAATGACTGGTAAATAAATTAGAAGAATCAGGGGAAAATCAATTGAAAAATTCGTGAAAAGTAAAAAAAAAAAATCTAAGCACTTTGAAAATGTTTTTTTTTTCGAATTTCAGTTTCGAAACGTTCAGTTATTCAACTTTTCGATCATTTGCAACTTAACAAATAAATATTTGATGATTTAAGTGACAATAAAGAATAATAAATTAACAACTCATACAATTTAGCTCAATAATTCATGAAAATTCCATACTACCTCAACTCAAAAGCCCAATATCTCAAGAAATATCGATGTTGCCGATTTGGTGCTTCAATACTTTTTTGTAGGAAATTGAATTTCCTCCAAGTTTGTTATTCCCATTTTTTCTGTAGCTCTTCTCATTTACGAGATAGAGATAAAAAAACGAGAATTTCATGAAAAAATTGGGTTGAGTGACTTTTACGACCTCGCCAGTTCGAGTTACAATTACGCCACAATGGACACTTTTGTAGAGCATTTAATTCTGAATAAATCCGCTCATCGACCAAGGTTGTACCATTAAATGCCTCTGAGCTGTAGAACTTTTAAGAAGAAAAATCGAACTTTACGTGTATTTTAAAGGGGAAATGTTTGTACGCCTTGGGCGAGTACTTAAAATTAATATTAAGGGCTCAAATTTTCAGGGATTTTTTTTTAAGGTATTCCCTACAAAAAGGCGAGATGGGAGTGAAAAAAAAATGTCGCTGAAAAAAAAGCACCCGAATATGAATATACTAGTCATATTCATTTAAGTTTTGTTATTATAAACTCAGTTTGATCGGTTCGATGTTGATGCAAGAAAAAAGTTTTTTTCTTTCTTACAGACGGGGAAAGGTTTTTTCCTTCGTCATTTTTTTCGTTCTTATAATTTTTATTTTTGCAAACTCGAGTTGATTTTGAAGGCGGTAAAAATGTTTTGAGTCAAAGAATTGAGCGTAGTTCCCGAAACTCGTCTATTATACCATTGCCAATTAGTCAAAACGTCTGTTTTTTTTTATCCCAAAGTTTTGCTTGTGGAAACTCGAGTTAATGTTGAAAAAAAAAGTTTTTTCCATTGGTTTTTTTTGTTTTAACAACTTGTTGTTGTAAACTCGGGTTAATATATACGGGGCATTCCATACCGTTTCGACCTGGGTCTGACCCTCCACCTCTCCGAATTGGTCCATAATTTTTTAAGGTTTTGTACTACCTCTGAAAAACACTCGGGATTTTTTTCAGATTTTTCCGGTGCGATTCCTTTTCCTGATAATTTTGCAAACAACCATACGGTTAGCCCAACATGAAAAATCTGAAAAAAATCACAAAAACCCTGTTTCTCATATGGAAAATTTCGAGCATTCAACTGAAGTGGGCACAGGTTTTTTTCTCTTGATAAAAAAATTTTTTCGAAAAATTTGAAGAAATAAAGGCAAATAAAGGAAGATAAAAAATCTCTGTACAAGCATAGGTCTTAAAAAAATGCGATACTAAAAAAAAAAAATGCGAATCAAAGATCAAACTTTTTATTCATCACTATTTGTATAAGATTTGTTCATTTATATCGTGCAAATCGAAAAACCGCACAACATTACTCGGATATTTGGACACGAGTGGCACTGAAGACACTTAGAACAATGGTTATAACAAAACGGGAGGCGCTTCTGGGTCCGGCTTCGATCGCGACAGTAGCCCTGTAGGCACAACCGATTGTCGCGCTACTCCGAGACATTGTTCCAAGATGGAAGTAGCAAAGGAGGCACACCTATTGCCTATCAGTGCCACTCGTGTCCAAATATCCGAGTATTGTTGTGCAGTTTTTTGATTTGCACGATATAAATGAACAAATCTTATACAAATAGTAATGAATAAAAAGTTTGATCTTTGACTCGCATTTTTTTTTTTTAGTATCGCATTTTTTTAAGACCTATGCTTGTACAGAGATTTTTTATCTTCCTTTATTTGACTTTATTTCTTCAAATTTTTCGAAATTTTTTTATTATCAACAGAAAAAAACCTGTGCCCACTTCAGTTGAACGCTCGAAATTTTCCATATGAGAAACAGGGTTTTTGTGATTTTTTTCAGATTTTTCATGTTGGGCTAACCGTATGTTTGTTTATAAAATTCTCAGGAAATGGAATCGCACCGGAAAAATCTGAAAAAAATCGTGAGTGTTTTTCAGAGGTAGTACAAAACCTTGAAAAATTACGGACCAATTCGGAGAGGTGGAGGGTCAGACTCAGGTCGAAACGGTATGGAATGCCCCATACACTCCCGCTCAAAAGTATGGGTTCACTTCGCGAAATTTTCAGCTTCGGTATAAGTTCTATATCTTGGTGGAAAAAGGTCGTAAGAGAATTTAATGTGCACCGTTTTGAAGGAGACAGTTTTAGCTTCACGTTGCCATTTTTTATAATTTTTTACAATTTTTTTATAGTCCCCACGCGCTTTTGAACATGGCAGTTTTTCGATGTTTTTTTGCGCTCTGGAAACGGGCTCTCTGGCTATTAGAAAATTTTCCTTGCAATTTTATTCATCGCAGTTTCAAAGGGGATATTAAACACTGCATTTTCGTTTTTGAAAAAGTATCGTGCGATTTTTTTTAACAAAAATATTCCAATTTTTGACAAAAATTGATAATTTTATTCAATTCGGCGTATCTTGAAAACGGCGGGTGAGCGAAGAAAATAGCAGGAGGGTGAAAAGTTGCAATAGATCATAATGGAGCAGGAGGGTGAAAAGTTGCAATAGATCATAATGGAGCTGGTAGATTTATTTCTGAATTTTTTTCCGACATTTGTTTTTTCATACTCGTGGAGACAAAATGATTTAAAATGATTTAAAAATTAAATTTCGCACAATTTTTTGTACAATTTTTTCGTAAAAAAAATTAATTTTTAGTTCAAATTACGTCAAAACCAATAAAAGAAATGCCTCAGCCGTTTAAAAAAAAGAAAAAATTATGAGAAAATTGATCTCATTTTGACTCCACGAGTCTGAAAAAACAAATGTCGGAAAAAAATTCTGAAATAAATCTACCAAGTCCATCATGATCTATTGCAACTTTTCACCCTCTTGCTATTTTCTTCGATCACCCGCCGTTTTCAAGATACGCCGAATTGAATAAAATTATTCATTTTTGACAAAAATTAGAATTTTTTTGGTAAAAAAAATCGCACGATACTTTTTCAAAAACGAAAATGTAGTGTTAAAAATCCTCTTTAAAACTGAGAAGAATAAAATTGCAAGGAAAATTTTCTAATAGCCGGAGAGCCCGTTTCCAGAGCGCAAAAAAACATCGAAAAACTGCCATGTTCAAAAGCGCGTGGGGACTATAAAAAAAAATTGTAGAAAAATATAAAAAATGGCACGTGAAGCTGAAACTATCCCCTTTAAAACGGTGCTCATAAAATTCTCTTACGACTATTTTCCACCAAAATATGGAACTTATACCGAAGCTGAAAATTTCGAGAAGTGAACCCATACTTTTGAGCGGGAGTGTATAGATAAGTCGTATGCATTTATGTTTTGTTATGATAAACTCGGTTTGATTACCGGTTCCATCGGTTTGATATGGTGAAACAAGAAAAATGTTTTCTTCTTTCGAATGTTTTGGTTTTGAAATGTTTCTTTCAAATGTTTCGTTCTGAATTTTTTTTTTTTTTGTAAACTTCATCCGACGTTACAGACGGAAAAAGTTTTATTCCTTCGTTTTTTTTTCGTTCCAAAGTTTTTTTTAATGTAAACTCTGGTCGATGTTAAAGACCGAAAGAAGTTGAGTTTAAGAGAACTTCTAAAGAATTGCCCGTAGCTGCCCATTAGACAAAACGGCTTCTTATAATTCTCCAAAGAGTTTTTATAATATATATATAATAATATGTTAATTATATATATATATTTTCTCATTCCAGTTTTCAAAATGTATAATCAAATAAAGAACTTTACTTTTCCATGTATATTAGGGTGCTTTTTTTTTTTTGGGACATTTTTTTTTCACTCCCATCTCGCATTTTTATAGGGAATACCTTAAAAAAAATTCCCTAAAAATTTGAGCCCTTAATATTAATTTTAAGTACTCGCCCAAGGCATCCAATGATTTCCCCTTTAAAATACACGTAAAGTTCGATTTTTCTTCTTAAAAGTTCTACAGATCAGAGGCATTTAAAGGTACGATCTTGGTCGACGAACCGATTTATTCATAATTGAATGCTCTACAAAAGTGTCTATTGTGACGTAATTGTAACTCGAACTGGCGAGGTCGTACGGGTCACTAAACCCAATTTTTTCATGAAATTCTCGTTTTTTTTTATCTCTATCTCGTAAATGACAAGAGCTACAGGAAAAATAGGAATAACAAACTTGAAGGAAATTTAATTTCCTACAAAAAAGTATCCAAGCACTAAATCGCTAACATTGATATTTCTTGAGATATTGGGCTTTTAAGTTGAGGTAGTATGGAATTTTCGTGGATTATTGAGCTAAATTGTATAAGTTGTTAATTTATGATTCTTTATTGTCATTAAAATCATCAAATATTTATTTGTTAAGTTTCAAATGATTGAAAAGTTGAATAACTGAACGTTTTGAAACTGGAATTCGAGAAAAAAAACACATTTTCAAAGTGCCCAAAATTGTTTTTTTTTTTACTTTTCACGAATTTTTCGATTGATTTTCCCCTGATTATTCTAATTTACACTACCGGCGAAAAGTTTCCGGACAAAAATTTAAAAGAGTGCCGGGACGGTTTTTCATGCCATTTCGCCGGTAGTTGGCCTAGACCAATTTAACCAACGCCGTTTTGAAGAGGAAGGTTCCACCTTCAATTGGCTTTTTTTAAAAAATATCTACGATTTTTTTTACACTCAGCACTCAGTTTTGAAAACGACAAATTTTTGTCGTTTTTTATCACTGGTTAGAGTAGACCCCGTTTATAGTAAAAATGTTTTTGAGGCATTTCTACGGATGAAATCATAAAGGTAGAAGTCCAAGCTTCAATTTCATTTTTTAGAAATTTTTCTACGATTTTTTTTTTTCAAAGTTATTTCGTTTTTTCAGAAAAAATCGATGATTGGGAAATTGCTCCGTAGTACGAAAACGATGAGGTTTACATTAAAACCTCAAGACGCTAAAAAGTTCTATTAGATTATGTTGAGTTGACCAGAATTTTTTCGGATTTTTCTTTTGAAATTTTTTTCTTATCTATTTGAGATCGCAGCTCGATTGATCGGGAAGACCGGATTGCATTGATCTTAAGCTTTGGAAGTAACACGGGGCCTCTGGGAACGCTTTTTATTAATTTTGGATTTTGTGTCTCTCGAAAGCTATTCATCGCATTTTCGACCATTGATTTGGCTATTTTAAATCGCTTCGTGATGTAGCAATTTTTGAACCCTTGATTGCGAAGTGTAAAGATTGATGCCAGGATTGATGCACGCTTTGATGCACGCTTTTCAACACAGTCGCGAGTCCTATGCGTTGTTGTTTCTCGTTTACGTTTTCGCGAGATTCGCTTTGTCGTAGAGGTGAGCGATTTGTTATTTTTTTTTGCCTAGTCTGCCTCAAAAACAAACAAAAAAGTGGGAAAAATGTTCACACACTCTTTACTTACGACGACAGACAAATATCCAAAATCTCTTTCGATTGAGTACTTCTTTGGAAAGCTTTCGAGAAAATGTCCGCGTTGTGTTGAGCGATTATTAAATTATCCGTTGATAAACTGTAATTTTTGAGTTTATTGGAGTTTATTTTATTTCATTTTGGAAGAAGAAAATGGATCAGCGACTTAATTCAAGTGTCAAAAAGCGTGCATCAATCCTTGCACTTCGCAATTAAGGGTTTAAAATTTGCTACATCGCGAAGCGATTGAAAATAGCCAAATCAATGATCGAAGATGCGATGAATAGCTTTTGAGAGACACAGAATCCAAAATTGATAAAAAGCGTTCCCGGAGGCCCCGTGTTACTTCTAAAGCTTAGGATCAATGCGATCCGGTCTTCCCGATCAATCGAGCTGCGATCTCAAATAGATGAGAAAAAAATTTGAAAAGAAAAATCTGAAAAAATTCTGGTCAACTCAACATAATCTAATAGAACTTTTTAGCGTCTTGAGGTTTTAATGTAAACGTCATCGTTTTCGTACTACGGAGCAATTTCCCAATCATCGATTTTTTCTGAAAAAACGAAATATCTTTGAAAAAAAAAATCGTAGAAAAATTTCTAAAAAATGAAATTGAAGCTTGGACTTCTACCTTTATGATTCCATCCAAAGGAATGCCTAAAAAACATTTTTACTCTAAACGGGGTCCACTCTAAACAGTGATAAAAAACGACAAAAAATTGTCGTTTTCAAAACTGAGTGCTGGGTGTAAAAAGAATCGGAGACATTTTTTGAAAAAACCAAACTGAAGGTGGAACCTTTCTCTTCAAAATGGCGTTGGTTAAATTGGCTTAGCCCAACTACCGGCGAAATGGCACGAAAAACCGTCTCGGCACTCTTTTAAATTTTTGTCCGGAAACTTTTCGCCGGTAGTATACTTACCAGTAATTGAATACCTATACATTTCTAGTTACAAATATGTTGTAAATTTACCAAAATTTTGTAAAATTTGTAAATTTCTAGTTGAAAATTTTGTAAATTTACAACATATTTTCAACTAGAAATTCATAGGTATTCAATTACTGGTAAATAAATTAGAAGAATCGGGAGAAAATCAATTGAAAAATTCGTGAAAAGTGAAAAAAATAATTTTAAGCACTTTGAAAATGTGTTTTTTTTTTTTCGAATTTCAGTTTCAAAACGTTCAATTATTCAACTTTCCAATCATTTGCAACTTAACGAATAAATATTTGATGATTTAAATGACAATAAAGAATAATAAATTAACAACTTATACAGTTTAGCTCAATAATCCATGAAAATTCCATACTACCTCAACTTAAAAGCCCAATATCTCAAGAAACATCGATGTTAGCGATTTGGTGCTTCAATACTTTTTTGTAGAAAATTGAATTTCCTCCAAGTTTGTCATTCTTATTTTTTCTGCAGCTTTTGTCATTTACGAGATAGAGGTAAAAAAACGAGAATTTCATGAAAAAATTGGGTTTAGTGACCCGTACGACCTCGCCAGTTCGAGTTACAATCACGTCACAATGGACACTTTTGTAGAGCATTCAATTATGAATAAATCGGTTCGTCGACCAAGATCGTACCTTTAAATGCCTCTGATCTGTAGAACTTTTAAGAAGAAAAATCGAACTTTACGTGTATTTTAAAGGGGAAATCATTGGACGCCTTGGGCGAGTACTTAAAATTAATATTAAGGGCTCAAATTTTCAGGGAATTTTCTTTAAGGTATTCCCCACAAAAATGCGATATGGGAGTGAAAAAAAAATGTCGCCAAAAAAAAAGCACCCTAATGTATATTTTGAAAAGTAAAAAAAGAACGCCAATTTTAAAAGATCGCAACCTCAGTAGAAAAATAATTACTCAATTTTCTTCATATCACTTTGACATAAAAAACAATTTAGATTTACAAAATGTAATGCATTTTTCCTTCCCTACGAACGATATTTTGAAATTCCCCAAAATTTTCTCAAAAACTCTCAAGCTCAATCGACAAAAAGAAATGAAATCATTGCAACATAGCCAAGAATTAAAAAAATAATGAATAGCTACATTTCACAGGGAAACATGTGCACCCTCAATACATTTTGTGTATTTAAGGGTCTGCAAAGGCTCTACAAAAAAATGCAAAAAATTGGCGTGCATGGTTAACTAAAAAAGTTCGGCGAAGGCCTGCGTCACTGTTCTTATTAGAAGTTTCCGCATGCACGCGCAAAGTAGCATTATGACGTCATGTAATGGGGAATGGAACATCCACCGAAATTCTAAATGTTCGCTGTTTTTTCTGTTCTCTTTCCGCGATGATAATTCCATATTATTCCAAATGTTCGCTGTTTATCCTATTCCTCTTTCCGCGATGATATTTCCTATTTCCATATTAAACAAAAATCTCTCCTCTTTGCACAATTAATAATCATTTTTCAAAGTCTGGAGAGCCAAGGGGAACGAAACTTTTAAAAAATTTCATTCCATGCAATCTGATGAATGTTTTTTTATCTTGACGAGATTTGAATGAAAACGATTTCGATTTTTCAGATGAAAAACGGAAATTCTATTTTAGGCAGTTGTTCAAGTTTGTCCGCCTCTCCCTTAAATTGATTCTTTATCTTTCCGGGCTTTTTTAGTTAACCATGCACGCCAATTTTTTGCATTTTTTTGTAGAGCCTTTGCAGACCCTTAAATACACAAAATGTATTGAGGGTGCACATGTTTCCCTGTGAAATGTAGCTATTCATTATTTTTTCAATTCTTGGCTATGTTGCAATGATTTCATTTCTTTTTGTCGATTGAGCTTGAGAGTTTTTGAGAAAATTTTGGGGAATTTCAAAATATCGTTCGTAGGGAAGGAAAAATGCATTACATTTTGTAAATCTAAATTGTTTTTTATGTCAAAGTGATATGAAGAAAATTGAGTAATTATTTTTCTACTGAGGTTGCGATCTTTTAAAATTGGCGTTCTTTTTTTACTTTTCAAAAGTATTTTTCCACGGATTTCTCTTCTTTTTGAAAAGCGGGATATTCATCAACATTTTTTTGTAATTATAGAGGCATTATTTGTTCTGGTTGGTTATTCTTGAAATAAAATAAATCTCTTCAAAAACTTCTGTCGACACCCCTGGTAAATTCCTTTAAATATCTCGACAACAGTCATGATCAAAGACTTAAAAAACTCTCATCGAGAACCTTGTTCAATCCCTCAAGGAAACCACGAAGAGACTCGTGGTCAATCTCTCAATGAAACCTCAGTGAGGCCCTTAGTCAATCCCTTAAAAAAGCTCGTCTACCCTTGGCTAATCTGTTGCAAAAATCTCGTCAAGACTTTTTGTCGACTCTTTAAAAAATCTTATCCAGACTCTTGACTAATCCCTTAAAAAAGTCTTGGCACGATTCTTGGTCGATCTGTTGAAACAAGTCTCGACCAGAATCTCGATGAATCTTTTGAAAAAGTCGCGGCGAGATTCTTTATGAATCCCATAAAAAAAGTCTCTGGACGCTTCCACTCAATGCCTTGAAAAACTTCCGTCGACACCGCTTCCGCAAATCCCTTCAAAATATATCGGCGAGGGTCATGATAAACCCCTTAAAAATTTTCGTCCAGACTCTTGACCAATCCCTTAAAAAAGTCCTGGCGAGATTCGTGGTTAATCCCTTAAATACTCCCATTAAGAGCCTTGGTTAACCCTTTCGAAATTGTCGTCCAGACTCTTCGTTAATCCCTTAAAACCATAGTGACGAGACTCTGAGTTTAGTAAATATTAACTAACTCTTAAGAAACCACGTTCGAGACCACTGGTGAGCGCCTTCAAAAATTCCGTCAAGACTCTTCGTCAATCCCTCAAAAAAGTCCTGACGAGACTTCACCCTTCTCCCTCGTGCCCTTTCTCCCTTCGTTCTCCCGTTTTTTAATCGTTTTATTGCATTTTTGGCTTATTTTTTGACTCCGAGCGAAATTGCCCCAGGCTCACGTGATCCTGCATGAAAAAACGAAAAGAACAAGCCCAAGGTGGATCATTTTCATTGTATCTTAGAAGAGACAGGGAGTTTTTAAAACTGGGGTGATTTATGACCCCACGTCACCGGAAAGTTTAAATAAATTAAGGTTACCGTGCAAAGGTCAAAAACTTCCGTGGCAACCCCCGGTCAACCCCTTCAATCATAAAGTCTGATAAATATTTTTTATGTTGCCGAAATTTGAATGAAGAAGATTTTTATTTTTGAGATGAAAAACAAATGACATCAAAAACCATGGAGCCGTGGACCTAGACACCGAAACCCATGAAGGAATGGACCTAGACATCAAAAACCATGGAGCCGTGGACCTAGACATCGAAAACCATGGAGCCGTGGACCTAGACATCGAAAACCATGGGGAAATATACCTAGACATCGGAAACAATGGAGAAATATACCTTGACATCGAAAACTATAGAGCCGTGGACCTAGACATCGAAAACCATGGAGAAATATACAGAGGCAACTAAAACCATGGAGAAATATGCCTAGACAGCAAAAACCATGAATAAATATACCTAGACATCGAAAACCATGAAGAAATATACCTAAGCATCGAAAACCATGGAAAAATATACAAAGCCGACGAAAACCATGGAGAAATAGACCTAGACATCAAAAACCGTGAAGAAATATACCTAGAAATCGAAAACCATGGGGAAATATACCTAGACATCGAAAACCATGGAGCCGTGGACCTAGACACCGAAAACCATGAAGCCGTGGACCTAGACACCGAAAACCATGAAGCCATGGACCTAGACACCGAAAACCATGGAGCCGACGACCTAGACATCGAAAACCATGGAGAAATATACTTAGACATCGAAAACCATGAAGAAATATACTTAGACATCGAAAACCATGAAGAAATATACCTAGGCATCGAAAACCATGGAGCCGTGGACCTAGACACCGAAAACCATGGAGCCGACGACCTAGACATCGAAAACCATGGAGAAATATACCTATACATCAAAAACCATGGAGCCGTGGACCTAGACACCGAAAACCATGGAGCCGACGACCTAGACACCGAAAACCATGGAGACGACGACATCGAAAACTATGGAGAAACATTCCTAGGCATCGAAAACCATGGAGAAATATACTTAGACATCGAAAACCATGGAGAAATATACAGAGACAACGAAAACCATGGAGAAATATACCTACACATCGAAAACCATCGAGAAATATACCTAGACATCAGAAACCATGGAGCCGTGTACCTTGACAACGAAAACCATGGAGCCGTCGACCTAGACATCGAAAACCATGGAGAAATATACAGAGACAACAAAAACCATGGAGCCGTGTACCTTGACAACGAAAACCATGATAGCTAGACAACGGAAACCATGGTAGTTAAACAACGAAAACCATACGGAAAGAGAGGCCCGATATAGTCTGTCTCTCTCGCTCAGTGGCGCGCAAAGAGTGGCGATACCACGTTTAGCGGGGCGGGTGACGTCACGGGCCGAAAATGTCCACCAGGCACGTAAGGGCGTATGTCCAAGCGCCTGCGCACATAACTTACGCCTTTCTGACTCTAAGAAACAGAAGGGATCCCAAACCTCGCGTCCAAAATCTTCAATGTTAGATTTCTCTGGATTGGCTGAACGGATTTTGTTCTACCAAGGACCATTCGAAAGATAAAAAATCATAGAAAATTCAAATCTAATATGAGATTTTTCCCTCAACCCGTTCTCCTGTGAGAACGATTTAAAGTTTCTGTGACGTCATAAAATGCCTATTTTACTGTATGTATAATAATAAGAGTACGGCCGGCTCGCGCGCTACGCTTTTCTTTTAAACTTGGCGTCGAGCCGCTGCCGCGACTCTTGATATTGTAACGATACGAAATAGGCTCAAAGACGCCTCGCGTTACGCGTCGGTTCGAGCTTCGTGAAAAAGGAGCAGGTAAAGAAGAAAAAGAAGAATTTCTGATAGAAAAAGTCAAATTATTGATTATTTATTCAATTTGGTAAACTTGAGGATGATTTTCGGTACAATAACGCAAAGAGATCGATTTGATCCGCGACAAATATAATTTTTGTAATGAATCGAAGTTATGTCATCGAAATAACCGTGAAATTAGAGAATTTAGCGTTTTTATAATTAATTTGTAAAACTTATTTGATTTAACACAAAAATAACGATTATTCTTTGACTCGATACAATTTTAATGAATTTTGTTTAATTTGGACAAAATTAACATTGGATTTTGACAATATAAAAGTCCAAGTGACTTTCACGATTATTTATTGAATTTATGAATGTTTATTTTAAACTTGCGATGAGTTTCTCTACTTTCTTTTAGGTTATTATAAATTTGAGGGTTTAGGAAACAAAACACGGTTGCGGGAGTCGAACGGAGCCGAACTACTCCGTAGCCAATGATTTGTAGGTTAGGATGTTCACCGGTTGCGGGAGTCGAACGAAACCGAACCACTCCGTCGTCGTATGCACGTGGGAAATTTAGATTAGGAAAAGTACACCGGCTGCGGGAGTTGAACGTAACCGAACCACTCCGTCGTCGTATGCACGTAGGAAATTTAGGTTAGGTTTTGGGAAGCAGAGAAACTCTTTGCCTAATACTCAGTCAATACGCTGAGGTCTTGGAATCTCGAGAGAGAATGAGCGCCGAGTGCTGGACGGCACCGGCTTTTATACAGTCGAAATCCTTTGTTCTCGGATTTCGCAGAATTCTAAAAATAACTTACAATATTATTGGCTTTGTTTCCGAGTTTCTTGGAATTCTAAAAATAACTCTTAATACTATAGGCTTCGTTTTATCGCGGTGGGAACGCTGCTAGAGATCACTGGCTACGCGCTTCCCCCACTCACTCACGCTCGGATCTTATTGGCTAGGCGTGGCTTGCGTCTGCGCACTTCGCTCGCCGAACGTAACGTACGCCACTTATTGCATCATCTTTTTCCCCCACTTACGTCCTAGAGTCCCGAGACGCGCTCGCTAGCGGGCTCGTTACCCCCACTTTTACTCGCGAGCTCACTGCGGGCCGGCGGATAGTTCCGCCGCCGTCCGCTCGGCGCTGGCTCAGTCGAGCGTCAGCCACCGAGCCGACCACATCGCCCCACGAGCCAGGCGGTGCCGTTACAATATACATATTATGTTGACTATTAATCATTCTTTATCCATTAATATTTGAAATTAGAGTTAGATCAGCCTTCGTGGCAATACCGCATTGAACTTAAATCAACTATTATCTAACCATTGATGACTTGTAATATAACAAGAATATTAACTATTAAATACCTGTTGATGATAATGTAATATTGGAGTTGTATTAGCTGATCGGTAACAGCTACGTCCCCACTGTTACATTACATTTCGAAATTGCGGTTACGTAATTGTTGTGTTACTTGATATATTACAGTTACATTACATGCCGAACGAGCAACGTAACTGAAGTACAATGGTTCCATAAAAGAACAACTTACATGTAAGTTGCATGTGATATTCGAGTAATATAACTTATTACTTTTCGTAACGTTACAGTTACTTTGCTGTTACATAGCAGTTGTAACGTACAACAAACAAGTAACATAACAAAATGTAACGGCTACATAAAATGTTACATAACGAGTAATACTCATGAGTGGAAAATTGCAACGAACATGTAAGTTGCATATACAATTCGCTTAACATTACTCCTTATTTTCGGTTTCTTTGCCGTTACATTGCCGGAACAGAACTGTGTTTACTGGGTTTAGATTAAAAATCCGTAATAGAAAAAAATTGATTTCATGAAAATTTAAGGAAGAAGTGTCTCTTGAAGACCGAGCTCCTATGATGATTACTCGCACACCAACAAAAACATTCCATAAAGTTGCCATCGACATAGTCGGACCTTTACCCAAAACGAGTAAGGGATACGAATATATCCGAACAATCATGGATTTATTTAGTAGATTCAGTATCGCAGTACCCTTAAAACGAATAACGTCGTAGATGTTGCTATGGCACTATGCCAAAATTTCATAACGACATTCGACGCACCTCGCGCAATCCTCTCAGATAAAGGTACAAACTTCATGTCTGAAGTATTTCAATCATCTGCCGAACTCTTCCAAATCCGACATTATAGAACGTCAGCATACCATCCACAATCGAATGGCGCACTCGAAAGAAGCCATCACAGTTTAAGGGAGACTTCGTCCTTGGAGTGCCATATTTCAGGTGTTTAGGTTTTATTTTTTTTTTCAAGGAAACGAGTAAAGCTCTTTGAGTGCGATTTTTTCTTGGTTTTATTCATGACATGCAGAACCGTAAAAAAATTTTTTTCGAAAAAAAACCAAAATGGCGGCCGTTGCAGCTCCGCGAAAACAAGTCCTCAAATCAAACGGCTGACATTCTCCTGACCGCTGTAATTAACATATCGACCTGAAATTTGGAGAGCATACTCAGAAAATATGTCTTCAAGGAATGACGGATCGTTTTTTCGATAGATACATTTTTGCATTTACTATTTATCTTTTTATGCGAGAAAAAAACGCGAAAATCCGATTTGTTTTTTCAAATTGCCGCCATTTTTCGAAATTTGTACTAAACGAAAAACCCATCCGTCATTCCATGGCTGAAAGTTCACATTTTGATAATATGCTTTGAATTTGTGTTTCTGATCAACAAAGAGGGGGCAGTGATGTCAGCCGTTTGATTTGAGGACTTGTTTTCGCGGAGCTGCAACGGCCGCCATTTTGGGTTTTTTTTTTCAAAAAAAATTTTTTTTCAGTTCTATATGTCATGACTAAAACCAAGAAAAAAACCGTAGTCAAAAAGCTTCACTCGTTTCCTTGAAAAAAAAAAAAAACGTAAACACCTGAAATATGGGACTCCAAGGACGAAGTCTCCCTTAATAGAGTACATCAAACATTATAGAAACAACGATCGCGATTGGGAAGAACTTATCTCATTCGCAACATTGTCACACAACACAAGCATTCACGAAGGAACAGGATTCACCCCATACGAACTAGTTTTTGGTTACCCGGCAACCTTGCCATCAGAATTCTCGCCACCCGAAAAAGTCGTCACATTCGATGACTACATAGTAACATTAAATAACCACATCCAGAACGTTCAAGGGATGGCATACAGGAAACAACAAAAAATTAAAGAACGAACGAAACGTTATTACGACAGACGAACCAAAACACCCGGGTATGAATGTAGGACAACTAGTATTTTCAATTAAGGAACCCAAAAAACGAAAACTGGACTACGCAGGACCATTCTAAATTCTGGAAATAAGAGATAACAATAACGTTAAATCGCTCATGGAAAAAGGAAAAACAAAGATAGCACACGTAGATAAAATAAAATCGACATATGTTGCAGATGCCACGACTTTGCCACAAGCAGCAACGACCCCGTAAAAGTAACACCATTTTCGGATAGACTATCGATAATCAGTACTGAATTCCTAATAATATTAAGCTTTTAGCTAATGCCAACCCCGGAGCCTTACGGTTACCTGGAGCTAAACTCCATATTTCGGTGTCCAAGCTAGATTTGCGTTTCATTTTCTGTATTAGAACTGCCACTCACTTCTTCAATTTTGACTTCAGATTCGCATTCAACGACTCGAAAAACTCCTGAATATGGACTTCCATCTTCATTAAGTTACTTCGAGCATTCTGCTTCGTTATATTGGATCCGCCATCTCGAATTTCCTAATTTTTAGTGCAGGTTTGTAATCAGCGACCTCAGAAAGTCCCGAGTACGAACTTTCGGTTCCATCGAACGTTTTTTGCATTTGTAGTCCGCCATATCGGATCCAGCATCTTAAATTTTGATGTTTTAAGTGGAGATTAAGAATCAGCGCCCCCGATAACCCCCGAATACCAACTTTCACGTTCATCAAACGATTTTTTAATTTGAGTCCACCATATCGGATCCGCCATCTTAAATTTTCGAGTTCTGAGTGCAGATTTGTGATCGGCAACCCCGAAAAGCCCTGAGTGCCAACTTTTGCGTTTATTGAACGATTTTTGCATTCATGGTCTGCCATATTGGATCCGCCATTTTGAATTTTCAAATTTGATGTGCAGATTTGTAATCAGCGACCCTAAGAAGCCGCGAGTATGAACTTTTGCGTTCTTCGAACGATTTTTGTATTTGTGGTCCACCATAACCGATACGCCATCTTGAATTTTGAAATTTAGAGTGCAGATTTGCAATCGGCGACGCCGAAAACCTCCGAGTACCAACTTTCGCGTTTATCAAACGATTTTTGTATTTCCCGTCCACCATATTGGATCTGCCATCTTGAATTTTCAAATTTGGAATTCAAATTTGTAATCAGTGGACCCGAAAACCCCTTAGTGCGAAATTTTGAACTAATCGCACGTGAAGATAAAAGCGCGGTTCAAAGGGTTGAAGCAGCAGTTAATAATTCTTATTTGTGTAATGACAAAATAACTTTTTGCGGTTATATCACCCATTTTTCGTTGTACTCCGATCACTCCAGGATTCACAAAATGTTAAATATTTCGCCGAGACTCTACCGAGTCTCAAGATAAAAAAGGAAAATACGAAAGTAGACCAGCCAACTTCACGGCGGTAATAGAAACTCGTCGCGCTTCTGTCATCGAAGATCGACTTTCATGGGAATCGGTCGTGATAGGCATCAAGAAGCCATTGGTTGTGTCGTCTGTGCATGTATACCTACATGCACGCACACTACGATGTTTGCACAATTTCGTGGAAACTTTTTTCTCAGCAATTACGGCATCAATCGTGATGATTTATGGCTCAATCGACGGAGACAAACTTAATTAGTCTTCAGTTCAATTTTCAGATCATGACATTAATTTTTTAACATGTCAACCCCTACCAACGAATTTGCTTTATTCAGAGATAATATACTCGGCCGAGTCTCGTGATCCTGGCATGTACGAGATGAAAGCAATGATAAATATCTCGGTGAAAATGGTGAAAAGTTGATAGTCAAGTTTTGGGAATTGGCGCATTCTCCGATGTGGCCGGACATTACATTTTTTGAAGCTTGTTTTTCTCACTGCATCACACGATGGTCTTCCATGTGGGTTTTAACTAGTGCCACGTGCCACTGATCTTGACCTTGGACTCTCGTATTATGTTGTTGAGCCGCAAACAAATTCATTGTAGCCTGGTATATTATAGTAATCTGAAACGGCTCATGGCTTGGTATTCGTTCGAGCTCACTAACGTTCTCTTACAGTGTCATATAAGTTGGAGGCAGCAGAAATATTAATTGTTCAGTCAAATTAGTTAAAAAAGACAAAGGAATTATTCAAATTACTAGTAATTCGAAAAAAAGGAAACAGCTAAAAATAGTAAAATGAAATGAAACGGATGTAGTAAAAAAACGAATACACAATGTGAAAAAGGTTATAGTAGAAGCGAAGGTACACATTGAAATTGTTAGATGAGTAGACATTAGAAAAGGAAAGTCATGTCGTCAGGAAAAAAAGTGTCAACGATGCGCATGAAACGTAGCAAGGTTTATTCATTGACTAACCTGCTTCTCTTAGACTGGTACCAAGTGCATTGAAAAGGATTACATTTCGTTTTGACATTTATGCCGTCAACACAAATATTAATTACATGAGTTGCCCAATAGGAACCCGAATAGGAATCCCAACGCAAAATTGAGAACCCTTAAAAATTCATACTTATTCATCGACGTTCATTCATTTTATAAAAGGTATGTGTTACGATTAGTTAGTAATAAACCTGAGCTTGTTGAACTGACGATTGATACGAGAAATAGAAGCGTTCAATATTCAAGCAATGATATATATTGCGAAAGTGAAAGTTGCATCGATTGCATTCACCACAACGCACAACTTGATCAGATATCTTTACTTTCCATTCACTATGGGTGCCTCTTTTATTGATCCATTTGGAATACGGTCATCTGACCGGAGGAATCTGAAATAACTAATAAGGGCACCAAACAGACGGATGAAAGATTTTTAGCGATATGTACTATGCTCTATAGTCTCTTATTCGTAACTAGTAGCAAAATATATTAAGAGAATTCTTGCAAAATCTATTACTCGTACGGTTCACTCGGAATAATCATAAACATTTTTCATATGTATAAAGTAGTTACATGTCAGAATTGATCGAAGACAAAATAACATCGTGACGAAAAAACCCATATCAAAATAACATCGATACAAAATAACATGGCGCTAAAATAACATCGCCACAAAATCTGACGGACACAACCCCCAATACAGAAAAAAAACGTCATCAATTCGAACAAACGTTAGCGAATAGTATTATGGGCGTCAAAATAACTCATCAGAAATATTTTTATAACAAATAATATAGTGCGGGAACGCAGACACAAACCTTATGCAAACCAACATTTATGTAGAAAACAATCATCATTAAGTCGAAAAAAACGTCAATAAATTATATAGGCTGCGTCAAAATAACATAACAATAATATTTGTATGGAAAATGATGAATATATATATACATTAGGGTGATGCGAGAAAAATCGATATTTTTATTTCTCAGACTACGTCTGATATTTGTTAGAGCATATCAAAAAAGTAATTATTCCAAAATTTGAACGCTTAAAAAAATTGTATGAGTCTTTCAAGCGACTTTCAATATTCGAAACTAGTCATTGGTTGAAAAAATAATATCTTGAACAAAGTTTTTGGACTTTTATTAACAGATTGTGGATGTGATGGGAGTTTGTTCCACAATCCCAAGTTATTCATCATAATATGTATTCGGTTATAATGTTATCACGATTTCATATAAAAAAAAAATTATATATCAAAGAAAAAACGTTATAGAAAGAAAAATTGGAATAGTCTAATTCAGGCTCTAGTTAAGATGAAAATTACATCACAAAATCAATAACAATATTTCTTAAAAAATGTGCGAAACTAGAAATCGAGACTGTCGTCATGAAGCGTGAAATTGTGGGAATTATTACTGCAAAAATCTTTAAAAATTATGTTTTGATTATTGATATATGTGCTAAGTTTTAGATTTTTCCCACCACTATTACGGGTTTGAGAAATAAATTTGTTATATCTCAGCAAAATACATGTGTATTTTACTTTATTTTTAATTGGAATTTTTTAATGCCTTCAAAATTTGCACACTTTTTTTCAATATCTTGATTGTGTTTTCACGTGGGGATTTCGAAAATTCAAGTTCGACCTAAATTGCAGACTTGGATACGTATATACATGTTATTTCAACGTGTTATTTTTGTTTAGTGGTATTTTGACGTAACACCCATAAAGAAGTTTAATTTACGAAACATGCACTTTCCAATTTTTTTAAATTGCTTCGAAAATTTTCAAATGCTGTAATTTAATCTATTTACATGGACCTTTTTTTAGAATTTCGAGAATCACTTTTATTATTTTTTCAAGGAGACTGAATGTGGGTGAATATTTTGATTATATTATTATAAGTTTTCTTTACTAATTGTATTATGCCTTTGAAGACTTTTTCTGTAGCTGTATATTTTTGCTCGAGGTATTGCGTCCCATTATTCCTCTAGTCAATGTCATGGTAGAACTTATCGGCTGTCTTCGATAAATAGCTTTAACCACTCTCGTCGGTCGCCTCCCTTTTGAAAATAGCCAACGATTGCTCGCTGTTGAGTTTGTCGCACTGTAAGTATCTTCGACATCACAATTGTGGGCGATCCCCGAATTGCAGTCTACCTTTTGCGTTGTTGTAATTTCAACGTAATTAGGCTGACTCTTCGTTTGATTCATGCGATCAAGATATTTGGGATTTTCGCTTGTTGATTCTCTCGACGCGTTGTGGTGATCATAACGCCTATGAGATCTATCAATAGTTTTATACAATGGGTATCTGTGTTGCGACGTTTTTGCTGCAGGAGAGTCGGTTTGTTTGACATCGGTATCTTTTACGGACACACCGCGTGCGATGTTATCAACATTTTCCTCACTGCTCGAAACGGAATTTTCACGATCGACTATTGCAAGATTCCGGGGTTTTGAAATGACAGTTTCATTTTGACTGAATGAAATTTCATGATCCGACGCATGCCTCACCTCTGCTATGGCCATCGTTTCGGAATTTCGAACATCATCAATACCGAATCTAATCATAGGACCTTGCTGAAAATCTCGAGAACCTTCCGAATTAGAGGGCGCAAGAGAGTCTACTTTATAGCGTTTCCTGTATGGATTGCTGACAGGATAATTGGGCACCATTCGGTCGGTTCTGGTAACGTGTTCGTTCGTGAAAGATGTCGATGAAAAGAGGTTTGATGGTTGATCATCATCAATATTTGTTATATTGATTTTGGTACGACCATCTTCCTCATTTTTCTTGGACCGAATGCCGGAATACTGGTTTGGAATTGAAGGTAGAAAATCTGGTCCGTCCGAATGTTCATCATTAGACTGAAACTTCAGGGTCCCGGCAGGGTGACGGTGATGATTGACGTTGATGAGCTCTGGATTATTCCAGGCCTGATGAGATTCCGCAGGGCGAATGGAAATTGGTGAGGGCAAGCTTATTTTCTCAGAGTCACGGTATGGAAGGATAGCCATTCGGGAAAATTTTTGATAACCATGCTTGTTATCATCGCGTGAGGGTGATGAATGTGAATCTTGATGTTTTCTAACATTTTCCAAAGTTTCATCCAGGCGATACTCGTTTAATGTTCCCATGTATGGGCTCGTGTGAGGATTGCGATAATGTTGACTGGTTGGGCGATGACTGGAATCGGAGTTCAAAAATTTGTTGGCAGCCGAAAAATTATCGTATCCTAGCAGTGATGTAGCACTAGATTTGCCTGGAAATCTGTTCATCTGCAAACTATACCCTTTCGAGCTTTTTTGTGGAGAATTCTCCAAGTGGCGAAACGGTGAACTTGGATCATATGGGATACTGGTTTCTGCCGCTGGGTCATGGGTCACCATTTTTATAACAACACGATTTGACTCCCAAGGCGAGTGATCTTCCAACTGTCGTATATATACTCGCCCTGTAATTCCAGGTAAATGGATAGGTCGAATAATAGCTGATTGCTGTTTTTTGAACGGTTCGATAACTCGAGATACCATGTTCATAAGCCAATCGAGCGGACTTTTTTTCGGTCGTGACTTAACGATAGGCTCGAGGATAATAGGATGTAGTAACTGCTGATGATGATGTTGAAGATGACATTGTCCGGGTGATCTGAGGGAAGGAAGTTTGTTTGAAATATTCAGTTTACATGTGATGGTTCTTAAATTGAAAATTTGACAAACATATTTAAGGTCATATTGATAACCTACCCGATGGGCCAGACATTTCCAGTGATCGAAGTCGAGAGCAAAAACGTGCCAACCTGCATATCAAGTCAATGGCTATGAAGTGTTACGTAAAGTAAGATGTTATGAGTTTTCTGTATTCCCCGCAACGTTACGCGATCAGACAAAAAAATGTAATTGTGCTAAAACAAATTTACTCCGAAGTTTCGATAATTTCCATCTATTAACTATGTGTGAATGACAAAACTATTTGTACGTTTCTAATGTTATTCTTCATATCCCAATATCCTGATTCTATTTTACGTGATCTCTGCACTTGCAGAATAACGCTTTTAAAGCTGCTCTGTTCAGATTTTACATCAATAATAGTAGTCTGAGCAGTTATTCAGTGAATTTATTTGGATGAAACACAACAGAACTGTAATGACAAATAGCAATGAAGAACTGTCTGAAGAGTCATGGAAATACACTTGAAAAGGAAAAAGTTAATTGTTGTTCAAAAATGTTACTCACTCATATTTGTTAACGTGATTCACAGTTCCACTATACTCATTAATTTATTTTGAAAATCATTTTTGCGAGCGGAATCAAAAAGTTTTATTTTCAAAGAAGACTTTCACAAGATAGATTGTTGAGGTGATATTTCAGACTCTAATCCGTATAATATATCAATCGATGAATGAAAGAGCATGACAGATTAATACACTTGCGGACTTTCACTCCTGAACAATATAATTTTATTCGCAGCGATTTCGAAATTGATCAAATACAGTACTCATAGTTCATCACTGATCGGAACATTTTTTTACCCTACTGCCATTTATGCAGTTTATTTCACTAACACCGTATGCCCTGTCCGTTCTCGTTCAGTATCTTGATCTGAATGTTTTCTCACCGTTGTCAGATATACGATCCTCATCTTGCTGCATTCACAATTTTACACGAAGTATCACACTCACTAGGTCGCATTACCGGCACGACTGGTCTCCATATGACATATCCCAACGCCTTTTAAAGGCTTCGAACGCAACCTCGGATGTACAAGAACTGGTTTCGTCAATCACGACGGGGCATTGACTCTGGCTCCGCGCGGTTCCTCGGTCTTTCTCGAACCGTTAACGAGAGTTTTCACTCAGCAACCCTTTCTATCTCAGGAATTTGCATGCACCGGTTGCACTAACTTAGTTATTGAAAATTGAAGCGTTTAAAAATAGATGGACAAATAGTCCGTTTATCCTACCGTTGTAGTGAGATATTCTCACAGTGAAGCCAGGGAGGTGTTGTGGTTAGCGACCTAAACTAGAGTCACGGTAGTGATTCTGAGACAAGAAATCTCACTCACTTGCTGCTAATAGCCTTTTCACAGGAAGAAGTGTGGTTTCGAACACACTTCAAGAATTTTTTCGCCGATATTCCATTAGCCAGAGCGATTCGGGAAATATCACGGATATCTCGTTTTTTTTTTCTATCAGTCGCGACTGTACACAAGTCAAAGAACTCACGGACGTTGAAGATCTTCATATCTCGTTTATTGAGAACATCAAAAAAAAGGTGCCACTTTTTGTCGCACATACTTTTTGACGTTTCTCAGTTTAGTGACGATAGTTGTAACTAGAAATTATAGAACATAAAGAAATTATAGAAATTATAGAAATGAAAAAGACCATGTACAGAAATGAAAAGGCATAGAATACGTGAGATTATGTTTGTCGAACGAAAAGAAATATCACGGTTGTCAAAATCGCGATTTTGGAGATTGTGGTTAGAAAAATCGCGAATGTAAAAATTGTATTTATTTCTAACACGGACGAAAATTGCGTTTTCGAAGATCGTGATTTCAAGGATTACGGTCATTCAATGAAAGTTTAGAAACTTGCTGAACGGCGTAAGAAACGAGAGTAGCGACAATTTTGGATACGTAAGTATTTTAAATATTCGATTTATATTCATTTGTGTGAGATAAAAAATGTTTTTTTTTTTTTATTATTTTAACTTTTTTTTCGAATTGAATTATCTATTCATGCATTTAAATAAAGACGCTACCGCGTCTCTAAATAGAGCAATAACTGTGAGGAAAGATCATTGATTGCAAGGATCACGGCTATAAAATGATTTTGAAAAGGCTGCTGGACAGCGTTCAACTGAAGAGCAGCAACCGTTTTTCAGACGTAAATATTGTTATCTAGAGTTCATAGTAGACTTTTTATAACAAGCGTAATGGTTTCACGATTTTAAAGTTAGCAAAGCACAAAGTTTGATACAGTATTTCTTAGAAATAAAGGGACAGTCTCCTTTTCCATTCGAAAACTGAATTTACTAAAAAAAAATCCATCGAGTGCATTACTTCTGAAAATACTGAATGAAAAATACATTTTTCATTATATTCCGACGGTGGCAAACATTAATGAGACGGTTTCTAACAAAGTTTGAAAATTGTTTCGTTGCTCTTTTAGAAAGTAGTAGCAGTAGCTTTCCGTGGAACCCTTCTCGGGTTTTAACACGTTTTTTTTTTATCCTCTCTGGTTTTTGATTTATTAATTCCACTATTTGTTATTTCCACTCCTCACTGTACATCTACATTTTTAACGCGTGGTTCTGAACCACTGAACGATTTCTAATTTGTATTCTATTTTGTATTAGAAACCATAGAATTGGAGAACGAAAATTCTAACCAGAATCGATTATCAAAATACTCTATAAAAAAAATATAGTTTCCATTGCATTCTAACGATGCAAACGTCGGGATAGTCTATTTCAACTGTGTACTGTCGGGGTTTGTCTTTTCGACCGTTCAACTCAATGTTTTCATTTCTTTATTTCAGGTGGCCACCGCTTCAAATTTCGTCGAAAAAAGGATGTTTTGAGCATTTCTTGTGTGCCAAAGATATACGCTCTAATGCGCGAAAATTGCTAAGCAGATGTGCGGTAAAATAATAAGATGCTTTCCACTAAATTCTGGTGGTATTTTTTAATTTGGATATGTTTTCATTTGTCTATACCTCCCCCCCCCTCATATTTTTCCTATATCAAAATCATATTGGGTAGATTGTTAAATTGGCGCGGTTTGCGAGAAACGTCCCCGTGGAAAATGACAAAAAAGTAGACAAATCGTGGCCAAAAAATCAGCTCATTTACATCATTTATGCTGTTTTTTGCTACTATTTGTCTACTTAGTTTTGTCATTTTCAACTGGGACGTTTCTGGAACGTTTTTGAATGCGATATGCCTACTTTTTTTTTTCCCAACCAAAACAGCTATTTGGCTGTGTCGGTTGAAAAAAGAAATTCGCTCCCACCAAATAGTTATTCCCGTTTAAAAAACTCGCGGAAAATTGCAAAACTAATTAAATCTTCTCGAGAATGATTTTTTCATGAACATTTGGAGATGCAAAATGGAAAATACATTGGTACATTATTTTCGAGCTCTGCCATGAACCCAATAGTGAGTTTAAACCTATCTGGTCCACATTCAGTTTGAATATTATTCGGTTAATAATTATTTAGAATTTCAACATCAACTCTTGACTCTTACACTGGGGTAAGCGATACCCCTGGTTTGCAAATAAAAAACGTAATTGTTATATATTTCTGTGACTTTTTCTCGTTTTTTGAAATTTTTGCTACTCAATATAAGGCATGAATGTATGCATTGTCAAAAGCATAACATTTTCTCCTCACAAAGAAAAAGCCCGGACAAGTACATTTGTTGATCATACTGTGACAGTATGAAATTGACTAAAAGACGCCTCGCGTTACGCGTCGGTTTGAGCACGATCTTAGCAGGAGCAGGTGTGAAGAAAGAACGAGAATTTCGTTTGATGGTTGACAAATTGAAGAAATTTATTCAATGTGGAAACAAAAAGAAAAGTCGTTTATTTGTAAATTAATACATTAATTCATGTATGATATATAATTATATGATTATTACCGTGCTTTTTTTTTTACCGACATTTTTTTTTCACTCCCATCTCGCATTTTTGTGAGAAATACCTTAAAGGAAATTGCCTGAAAATTTGAGTCCTTAATATTAATTTTAATTGTCCGACCAAGGTGTACAATAGGGTGCTTTTTTTTTGGCGACATTTTTTTTTTCACTCCCATCTCGCATTTTTATAGGGAATACCTTAAAGAAAATTCCCTGAAAATTTGAGCCCTTAATATTAATTTTAAGTACTCGCCCAAGGCGTCCAATGATTTCCCCTTTAAAATACACGTAAAGTTCGATTTTTCTTCTTAAAAGTTCTACAGATCAGAGGCATTTGAAGGTACGATCTTGGTCGACGAACCGATTTATTCATAATTGAATGCTCTACAAAAGTGTCCATTGTGACGTGATTGTAACTCGAACTGGCGAGGTCGTACGGGTCACTAAACCCAATTTTTTCATGAAATTCTCGGTTTTTTACCTCTATCTCGTAAATGAAAAGAGCTACAGAAAAAATAAGAATGACAAACTTGGAGGAAATTCAATTTCCTACAAAAAAGTATTGAAGCACTAAATCGCCAACATTGATATTTCTTGAGATATTGGGCTTTTAAGTTGAGGTAGTATGGAATTTTCGTGGATTATTGAGCTAAATTGTATAAGTTGTTAATTTACGATTCTTTATTGTGATTCAAATCATCAAATATTTATTTGTTAAGTTTCAAATGATTGAAAAGTTGAATAACTGAACGTTTTGAAACTGGAATTCGAGAAAAAAACACATTTTCAAAGTGCCCAAAATTGTTTTTTTTACTTTTCACGAATTTTTCGATTGACTTTCCCCTGATTATTCTAATTTACTTACCAGTAATTGAATACCTATACAGTTCTAGTGCTGAGGACGATTCGTCGTTTGTTTTTATTCTCGCGGAATCAGTACGTGAAAACAAAAAAAGCGCTAAAATTTAACGGGAAATTTCGACTAGAAATTCATAGGTATTCAATTACTGGTAAGTAAATTAGAAGAATCGGGAGAAAATCAATTGAAAAATTCGTGAAAAGTGAAAAAAATAATTTTAAGCACTTTGAAAATGTGTTTTTTTCTCGAATTTCAGTTTCAAAACGTTCAATTATTCAACTTTCCAATCATTTGCAACTCAACGAATAAATATTTGATGATTTAAATTACAATAAAGAATAATAAATTAACAACTTATACAGTTTAGCTCAATAATTCATGAAAATTCCATACTACCTCAACTTAAAAGCCCAATATCTCAAGAAACATCGATGTTAGCGATTTGGTGCTTCAATACTTTTTTGTAGAAAATTGAACCGCGGAAAAAATCCCCTCCCGGGGAAAAAAACCCTGGACAAGTACATTTGTTGGTGACCCCCGTTTCCATTTGTCTTTATAGAAAAATCTAACGCCCCTAAACAAAAAACCTCCAATATAATGAAGAATGGAAAGAAGCCCTCGAAAAAAAGTTGATGATTTTCGCTCAGCACCAAAAATTCTGATATCTATAAAAGGACAAGCATTCCATTGATGTCTGAAAATAAATTAACGACACAAAAGAAAAAATCTTCCAAAAAGACACGTCTTAAAATAAAGGAACGCCTAAATACAAAATGGCAAATCGACAGAAAAACTTCATACAAAAAATACAAAACTCAAGTTTGCCATCGTATGTTGAACGGATGAGCGGATGCGCACAGAGTACTTGTCCGGCCCGAAATTTTTTATTAAAAGTGCTCTCATAAGTTGAACTTGATATGATATAACGTATTTTTTGGTCTCATCTCAGAAATCTTCTTAGAAAAGACACGCGAAAGGTCAGTGAAAATCTCGAGTCAATCAAGGTTCTTTCCTAAGACGATTTAACACGTCTCAAAAAACTTCATACAAAAAATACAAAACTAAAGTTTGCCATCGCATGTTGCACGGATGCGCACATGGTACTTGTCCAGCCCGAAATTTTGAATTAGAGTGCTCACATTACTTGAACTTGACATAACGTAATTGTTTGGTCTCAGAAATCTTCTTAGAAAAGACATGCGAAAGCTTAGTGCAAATCTCGGGTCAATCGAGGTTCCCTCCTAAAGTGATTTATATTTCAAGTTAATACAAAAAATTTCGGGCCGGACAAGTACTCTGTGCGCATCCGCTCATCCGTTCAACATACGATGGCAAACTTGAGTTTTGTATTTTTTGTATGAAGTTTTTCTGTCGATTTGCCATTTTGTATTTAGGCGTTCCTTTATTTTAAGACGTGTCTTTTTGGAAGATTTTTTCTTTTGTGTCGTTAATTTATTTTCAGACATCAATGGAATGCTTGTCCTTTTATAGATATCAGAATTTTTGGTGCTGAGCGAAAATCATCAACTTTTTTTCGAGGGCTTCTTTCCATTCTTCATTATATTGGAGGTTTTTTGTTTAGGGGCGTTAGATTTTTCTATAAAGACAAATGGAAACGGGGGTCACCAACAAATGTACTTGTCCAGGGTTTTTTTCCCCGGGAGGGGATTTTTTCCGCGGATATCATTTCTTTTTTCTGAACACTCTCAGAACCTAGAGTTTTCACATATTTGCTATCATTATATCTAATAGATCTCTGGAAATACTTGAAAGAAATTGAGAAAATTGTTCATTCCTCCCCAATTGGAAAAAAACCGTTAAAAAAATAATTTGAAAAACGGTATAAACGACCGAAACAAAGATAAAATGAAAGTTGATGACGGGAAAGAAATTCTGCTTACGTTTTTTTCTTTCTCTTATTCAACAACGGTAACAATCAACAAATTTTCGGTGAGACTCTTAGTCAATCCCTTAACGAATGCTGTCCAGACTCTTCGTCAATCCCTCAAAAGCGTCTCGAAAAGACTTTGAGCCGATCCCTTGAAGAACTTTCGTAGACACCCCCAACGATCCTTTAAAAAATCCCGTTCAAACTCTTGAGTGATCCCTTATAAAAGGCCCGGCAAAATTCTTGATTAATTCCATAAAAACTTCAATTGAGATACTATTGTCAACCCTTTTTGAAAATTCCCGTCAAGACTCTCGGTTGATCCCTGAGAAACATCACGATCAAACCCTTCAAGTCAGTCCCTTAAAGAACTTCCATCAGGACCCCTGGTCGAGCCCTGAAAAAGACATCGCGAACCATTGAGCCGTCGACCTAGATAGCGAAAACCATGGAAAATCATACCTAGACAACGAAAACCATGGAGCCGTTGACCTAGATAGCGAAAACTATGAAAAAATATACCCAGACAACGAAAACCATGGCGCCGTCGACCTGGAGAGCGAAAACCATAGAGAAATATACCTAGACATCGAAAATCATGGAGAAATATACCTGGACAACGAAAACCTTGGAGAAATATACCTAGACAACGAAAACCATGGAGCTATTGACCTGGAGAGCGAAAACCATAGAGAAACATACCTAGACATCGAAAACCATGGCGAAATATACCTAGACATCGAAAACCATGGAGCCATCGATCTGGAGAGCGAAACCCATGGAGAAATATACCTGGATCACGAGAACCATGGAGCCGTTGACCTGGAGAGCGAAAACCATAGAGAAATATACCTAGACATCGAAAATCATGGAGAAATATACCTGGACAACGAAAATGATGGAGCCGTCGACCTAGACACCGAAAACCTTGGAGAAATGTACGCCGACAACGAAAACCATGGAGCCATCGACCTGGAAAGCGAAACCCATGGAGAAATATACCTGGATGACGAGAACCATGGAGCCGTTGACCTGGAGAGCGAAAACCATAGAGAAATATACCTAGACATCGAAAACCATGGAGCCATCGACCTGGAGAGCGAAACCCATGGAGAAATATACCTGGATGACGAGAACCATGGAGCCGTTGACCTGGAGAGCGAAAACCATAGAGAAATATACCTAGACATGGAAAATCATGGAGAAATATACCTGGACAACGAAAATGATGGAGCCGTCGACCTAGACACCGAAAACCTTGGAGAAATGTACGCTGACAACGAAAACCATGGAGCCATCGACCTGGAGAACGAAACCCATGGAGAAATATACCTGGATAACGAAAACCATGAAGCCGTCGACCTGGAGAGCGAAAACCATAGAGAAATATACCTAGACAATAATTAAGATTTAATAATAAAAACAATTTTAAAACATCATGTTCAACGTTTCTCGTCGTCTTTGGGCTCTCATTTTTAACAAATTTGTGATCTTCTGTTTTTATTATTTTTTCGCGAAACTCATTTTATCGCGTTCTTATTTGAGGAATAACCGAGGGTCGATAAAGATTATTCCTTACTTTTCGATATCACCGTACCAGACTTCACTCGTATAACGCTCGTAACCAAACCTTTCCGTCAAATGACAGCACAGGGCGATGTCGTCAGTCGCGACCAATCAGAAACGCGACAGCGACGTTCGCCCTTTCTCTGTGTCGTATACATACACGCACGCACACTCCGATCATTGCATAGATTTTGCCTGTGCAAACTTTTATCTCAGCAATTACAGCATCAATCGTGATGATTTATGGCTCAATCGACGGACAGTAATTTCATTAGTCTTAGTTTCAATTTTCAGATCCTGACATTACTCCTGTGCTTTGTAATTAAAAATATGTCTCCCCCCACCACCAGATTTTGCTTTATTCAGAGATAATATACTCGGCCGAGTCTCGGGCTAGCAGACGACAGCAGAGCTGTCAAATGTACTTGTCCCGAGACTCTACCGAGTCTCTTGATTTCCTCCAAGTTTGTCATTCTTATTTTTTCTGTAGCTCTTGTCATTTACGAGATAGAGGTGAAAAAACGAGAATTTCATGAAAAAATTGGGTTTAGTGACCCGTACGACCTCGCCAGTTCGAGTTACAATCACGTCACAATGGACACTTTTGTAGAGCATTCAATTATGAATAAATCGGTTCGTCGACCAAGATCGTACCTTTAAATGCCTCTGATCTGTAGAACTTTTAAGAAGAAAAATCGAACTTTACGTGTATTTTAAAGGGGAAATCATTGGACGCCTTGGGCGAGTACTTAAAATTAATATTAAGGGCTCAAATTTTCAGGGAATTTTCTTTAAGGTATTCCCCACAAAAATGCGAGATGGGAGTGCAAAAAAAAAAATGTCGCCAAAAAAAAAAGCACCCTAGTGTACAATGATTTCCCGTTTAAAATACACGTAAAGTTTGATTTTTCTTCTTAAAAGTTCTACAGCTCAAAGGAATTTAATGGTACAAACTTGGTGGATGAGCGGATTTCTCCAGAATTGAATGCTCAACAAAGATGTCCATTGTGACTTAATTGTAACTCGAACTGGCAAGGTCGTACGGGTCACTTAACCCAATTTTTCTATGAAATTCTCGATTTTTACCTGTATCTCGTAAATGACAAGAGCTACAGAAAATAAGGAATGACAAACTTGGAGGAAATTCAATTTCCTACAAAAAAGTGTTCAAGCATCAAATCGCAAAGATCGATATTTCTTGAGATGTTGGGCTTTTAAGTTGAGGTAGTATGGAATTGTCATGGATTATTAAGCTAAATTATATAAGTTGTTAATTTGTTATTTTTTATTGTCACTTGAATCATCAAATATTTATTTGTTAAGTTGCAAATGATTAAAAAGTTGAATAACTGAACGTTTTAAAACTGAAATTCGAAAAAAAAAACATTTTCAAAGTGCTTAAAATTTTTTTTCACTTTTCACGAATTTTATATTGATTTTTCCCTGATTCTTCTAATTTACTTACCAGTAATTGAATACCTATAAAGTTCTAGTGCTAAGGACGATTCGTCGTTTGTTTTTATTCTCGCGGAATCAGTACGTGAAAACAAAAAAAGCGCTAAAATTTAACGGGAAATTTCGACCAGAACTTTAGAGGTATTGAATTACTGGTAAATAAATTAAAGAATCAGGGGAAAATCAATTATAAAATTTGTGAAAAGTGAAAAAAAAATTTTAAGCACTTTGAAAAAGTTTTTTTTTCAAATTTCAGTTTTAAAATGTTCAGTGATTCAACTATTTAATCATTTGCAACTTAACAAATAAATATTTGATGATTTAAGTGACAATAAAGAATAATAAATTAACAACTTATACAATTGAGCTTGTGATAACCGGGTTAGCGAGGGTGAATAATAATAATAATGACGATTAGAGAGACTGAAGAATTAGGTAAAAGCTATAATATATGGAGACTTGGTAATTAGGGAGTGCACGATGTATTAGTGGTTCGAAGGATGGTGATGAACTGAGGAGTCGAGGATTAGAATAAAGGAGAATGATTTGGTGGAGTGGTAGTGGGGAGATGAAGCGGAGGAGAAGGGCTCGTAGGACAAAGAGGTGCTGAGGAATGCGGTGATAAGATTAGGATGCTGAGCTAGGAGTTTTGAGTGTAAGAAAGAGTTAAGAACGGATGTGAGGTATCGGGTACGAATGTGGGAGAGAGTTTGGAAAAGAATATATAGGGTGCTGCCGTGACATTCCCCCTCTTACAAAACGATGCTCCGCATCGTAGGTTACAAATTTGTTCTTTTCGGGCTTCTATATAATGAAAATTGTACATAATGTTAGGTTCAAGTGTGACTCTATATAAAATTTGTGTTGTTCATCAGAAGGGTTGTGTAAAAGTGTATAAGGGTTTCGCTAATTTCATTGTTTTTGGGGGTTGTAGGTGATCCGGTTCATCATGGTATTGCTGCCTTTATTGGTCAATTTTGGTAACTCTGGTGTTCCTTAAAATCCGTTTTTTTTTTTAACTGCTTTCTTTTGTGCAAATCTGTAACTGAGTAAGTCGATTAGTTTGTCCATGTTAGTAGGGGTGGGGTGTTCAGGGTTGGGCAAATTGGCGCTGCGAGTCGTTTCCTACGTATGATACGTATAAAACGTATAATACGTATGAAAACCATGAAATGTATAATACAAATGAGATATATATAAAACCACCTGTCAAACCAAAAATTGTTCGTGATTCTAACCTGAAAATTGTCATAATACGGAATAAATCGAGTATAATTAATCGGGTTGGGCATCAATAGACTGATATTAGTGTTTGTGAGTTTTATTACTATTGGAACGTGTAGACACGAAAATAGGGTACGTAAAGGATTTCCTACGCTTGTCCTATCTAATTATAATATGTGTCAAATATTGATTTTGCTCCTTATGGTCACTTCTCCAGGTTAAGTAAAAGTCATGAATGCATCTGCTGCGGAAAGTCGAAAACACGGCATAAAACGTTCCCATCCTGACTCGGCGGATGCTATTGATTTGGCTCTAGCCAAATTTTTCTTCGGCTGCAATGTGTCTTTCAATGTTGTTGAGTCGGATTTATTCAAAAACTTTGTAAATCTTCTTAAGCCGGATTATAAAGTCCCTTCAAGGAAAAAAATATCGACTCATTTGTTAGACAAGGTTCACAATGGAATCAGTCCAAAATCTGTAAAAAAAGATCAAACAACAGGCGTATTGTTGATCGATGGCTGGAGAAATTCTGCTGCGAATACAAAATTAGTTGCCTGCACAATACACACAGTGACGGATGGCAGCTTGTATCTGAATTCATGGGACTTGACTGGGACAAAAGAAACAGGAAACGAATGAGCAAAAATAGTAAACGAAGCAACAGAAATCGCTCAGGAAGATACAACATCTCTATTTATGCTGTTGTATCGGATAATGCTTCCGCCATGTTACTGATGGGCAAATTGGTAAACTTGTGGCACGCTACCTGTGCAAGTCACAGCGGTAATTTATTGGTGAAGTCACTGGTGGATACCAATTTTGCAGAATCTGTCAAAAAATTATTGAGACGATTCAAGCAGCCCGGACCAGAGAAGGAAATAATAAAAAACGGGGGACAAAAAATTATCTTGGCCTGTGAAACCCGATGGTGTAGCTACAGAGATGCATTTCGTTGTTGCTTGCGAAATTTAACCACAATGCGTCAAATGGTCAAAGAGGAGAAGATCACTCTCACAACGGAGACATCGGAAATGTTGTGCAGTAAGGACTTTGAACAAACACTGCAGAATTATATATTGATTTTCGATCCAGTGTGCGAACTAATCAATAAATGCCAGCGATCCGGAACCAACATTGCCGATGCTTGCGAAGAGTGGTTCAAATTAGAGCTACGATCGGTTGACGATCACTTTGAAAAGATAGTAGCGGAGAGATTAAAAAAAGTTCTGCAGCCAATTATCTTGACGGCGAATTGTTTGCATCCAGTTTATAAGGGCAAACGTTTCATGCATAAGGAGGAGTATCGCCATAAAGGTCATAACTTCCTCGAGAAAGAATTCAACTTGGAAAAACTACATGATCATCTTGGTTTCCGGACATTTCTGGATGGAACGGGTATTTTTAGCATCATCAACGCGAAGAATCTCACCTCTTCTCTAACGTACTGGTTTTTGGTTGAAAAACAGTTTCCTGAGCTTGCGAAATTTGCAAAGAAATTGATAACAATCCCTTCTTCTTCAGCAGAAATCGAACGTCTGTTTTCGCATTGGTCTATTGTTCACTCTGACATCCGCAATCGATTTACTGTTGAGCGATCCCAAAAATTAGTGCAAATATATTATTCATTAAAAACGATGAATAAATGTCACGATGACTTTGATGACTTCTTCGACAGTGTCTGAAAATTTTATCACAAGGCTGGTAATAATTGATGAGCTACATTGTAATTTTGTAAATGAAACACATATTTGATACTTTTTTGTAAATATATTTACGTAGTAACATGTTAGCTTCAAATTTTGTTTATAAAAATGAAAAAAATACATTTCAAATCTATAGACGGCCAGCTATTCTCTTTATTTCTTTTTGATTCGTCGAGAATAATAATGGTGCGTAAAAGTTCGCGCTTGAAAGCTCAACTGCTAAATATTTACAATTGAATTGCATTGAATTTAATTCAATGTGAATCGAATTAGATCGAATCCATTCAGTCTTTTAATTATTTTTCATCAATGCGTGTCCAAAATATTCTGATCTTGTAGCTTCAAACGATAATAGAGCTCAACCATTTTACAATCTTTTTCGGTAAATATTTACAAGTGGTCCTTTTGCGAAAATCGGGCCCATTTTTTTTTAACCTTTTTATCAATAAAAAAGCATAGAACAATCAATTTTAGGGAGGGGGAAGGAAAAAAAAATTCAATTTTTTTTGAATTTTTGTGTGAAAGGGGGGGGGGTGCCCCCCCCACTTACCAAGACCCAAACACACACAAACCATCACCCACAGAAGACAAACGTGAACAGTCAAACAAACGTTAACAAGTCCGCAAACTGTGTGCTCACCCAATTTTTTTTTTACCTTCCTCCTCCCTAAAATTGATTGTTCTATGCTTTTTTATTGATAAAAAGGTTAAAAAAAAATGGGCCCGATTTCCGCGAAAGGACCACTTGTAAATTTTTACCCAAAATCCCAATACTTTTGGGGATCTTTAATTTGACGCGCTTCAATTTTCTCAAAAAGTCCGGTTTTGTTGGAAAATTCATAATACTCGTCCAGTCCTTTATCATTTAAGACCGTTAACCAATAATCAAGGACCATCAGATTCTTCTCGGGATCACTTTCGAACGTCAACCCTCTGTGAGCCGCATGAAAATAGTTGGCTACAATTGATAGCGGTGACACAACGGTACGAATTTGACCATTAATTTCAGCGAAACTACCGTCTCTGCTGATCAATGATTCGATTCGAAGCCATCGTTCCACCATATCGCACATCGTTGAAGACGGAAATTCAGATTCGGAGCTGAGAGAACAAAACTGCTCACTTATAGCGATAAATTTCTGTACCTTTTTTCGAATGCGGTAGCAGACGAGGACAAGATCCTGACAGCGTGTTCTGGTACATTAAATACATTCTCGCTCAGAATTTCATAAAAAATACGTTGATTTTTTAAGCAAGTCGTGAGCATGTCTTTGACCGCAACGATGAATATCTGATTTTTCGCCACTTCCATTTCGCAACCCCCACGATTGACCACTTCGTCTTTCAATCGAGGCGTTTGAAAAGCTTCCAATACGCTTCGAACTTCTGCGATGAATTGGAGTTTCGAAAATATATCTATCACTTTGGCAACGATTGTTCTTTGGCACGTAAAAAACCAAACATCGTTGGGATTCGAAATCAGAGATAAATCCCCGGTCGCGATGACTGCGTAAATGTTAATGTTGAATTTTTCTTCCGATATGTGTTGTCACGGTTTTTTTTTCCGTCCCAAATAACTTGGGAACGAGAACAGCTTGACCGCCTCGCTCGATGCACCGGCCACACGATCATCTCACAGGGCTGCGTTAAAACGATAATTATTGAATTTAATTAATAATTGCGTCTCGAATATTTTAATTTTATTTCCATGTGAGCCAAATCGGAAGAAAAGGAAGGAGCGAACAGGGAGAATTGAAATATCCTGAGAATTCGTACATCGATTCGATCATACGAGCGACGAGAGGGGCGAAGGAAGCCAAATCTTCGAGGAATTCTAATGTATTTCGAGCAGAGCTGATACGTTTGGCTGTCTCTCTCTTTGTTTCCGTTTTAAGGACGTTACAGGCTCGAGAAACAACATGGCCGAATATCGTCCCGTTGTAGAGTCAATTGGAGAAAAATATCGTTCATCGAAGATTCTGGAAATTTTAAGGAGGGTGGAGAATTTCGGTTGACAACGTCGACGTTCTTCCCGTTTAAATTTCCAGGGCGGCATCGATCGAGAGCATTATCGGCGCCCCGTGTTTTTCCGCGTGATCGTCGCCCCAAAAACAGTTGTACTCGCGGTTCTCGAAATTATCCCGACGTCATCAGAACGTCGAAGCGTCCACTTTAGGTTTCGTGACTGCATCATATTGCATTTTCAATCTGCGAGCTAGGGGTATTGGGTTTGGCCCATAGATTCAAGATTTTCCGATATTTTAAACATCAATCGGTACCCCGTCTAACGCTCCCGATAATTTGTAACGCGACGGACCTGTCAATCATCGTGGTGGGATTTTCCGAGTAAAGTGGGGGCCGGAAGGGATAGGCGAGGGCCTCGCCGTCGATTCCCGAATTCGTTAGGTTCCCAGACGATTCGTTTGAGGAGGTTCTGATACGTTTTTCTCCTTGCTGGGTCATTTTTAGTCGTTTTGAGTCCTGGTCATCAACGTCTGTGGATTCCTCTCGAGGTCTGATCGGAAAGGCGTTGGCTGGGTTTCGGGAAAGTGTGTCTGCGACGACATTAAGTTTCTCTGGTTTGTGGTGAACGCTAAATTCGTAGCCGTTAAGAATTGTCTGCCAACGTTGGAGCTGTTGTGGTGGATTTGGTTTGTCGATGAGATACGTCAGTGCCCTGTTGTCGGTCATGAGGGTGAAATTATGTCCGTACAAGTAATGCTTGAAGTACGGGATTGAATGTACCATTGTGTTACGTCCCGGTATTTTTGCCCGATCGTGTTAGGACTTACCGTGGTCGTAGCTGTAAAAGTTGCTCCGGTTTTAGATTTGCAAAGGCAAATCGGGGATTGGAGCCAGTTGTCCAGGCAGGTTGAATATTATTGTTTGGGATTTTAATGTATGGAACGTCGCTGGTTGAAGGAACGATTGGTGTTTCGAATTATTGACGCACGATAAACAATTAACAATGTTTATTGAAATAAAACAATTATTAAAACTTTCACACCGACACTTTACATTCAGGTTACATTTTCATGGTTTTGCGCGATGACCGTTTGAACGACTACGTTTAGGGTCATTCGCGTTTGTTAATTCGGAAATTATGATTTTGGTTTAGTTTATTTTATTTCAGTTCGCGAATTGCGTTTTCACGTAACCGTTTTTGACTATTGCCGGACCGAACTTTGAAGTGAGTCCTCGGCCGCGAGGACCGAGGCTCTTTTTGGGAAAACTTGAATTTTCTGGTAGACTGTTCAGGATTCTTCATAGTGCTCGGAGTTCGCGTGAGACGGCAGCACGAACCGGCCGCCGTCTCGCGTGGACTTTGACCACTTTCCCCCGCCCTCTTCGATTCTTCGACATGCTGCTTCCGCAATCTCCTTCGATCTTTCTAGTCGGCTTCTTCCGTGTAACGAGATCACACGGTTACTTTGCGCTCTTCAAGCCTTCTATTACATTCTAAAGTTTCGATTGTAACGCGACGACACGTTGTCCTCGCGCTCTTCAATTACCTTTCGTTAAAAATTCGTACCGGCTTTCTTCCTTCAATTCGATCAAAGAATTGTTCGCGATTTACGCCCGCGATCAGTTCCGCGATCGGGATTTCCTTCAGTCACTTCAGCTTAATTATTATTTCTTTATTCTCGGCAAACTTCGATTCAACGCCACGCGCCCGGCCAATTTCGCCATTGTCCGCGTAGCCACGTTTATTTTCTTCGCCTTACCATTGTTAATTCTTCTGCTCTTATTTTGTGTTTGAGACAATAAATCAGTTTATTTTCGTTATTTTAAATTCAGTGCAATCTTCGCCTTATTCCATTCAGCCCGTTTTCATTCAGCCAAATTCCTCAATCTTTCCCTCACGGTCGCTCAAAACCACGTTTCTCGGCCACTTCCAAACATACACCGTTCAGCTCGAGGTCTCCAGATCGACTGACTATTTAATTGTCCGCAAATAGTGCCCTGCACTTTTGTGGATATTAATCCGCGCGTGAAGTCCGCGATAAGCTGGACTTCGCGCGTTCCGGAGGTGTGGAGCGTCTTCTCGCTACCGTGAGATCTCCATCGTCAGCAAATTTTGTGGACGATCACCGTGAGATCTCTACGGTTGAGACGTTCCCACCTTGATATGACTAAAATTATTTCAATATTAAAAATGAGTCAATTCGGGTATCGAACGGAATCCCAGGACGTAACAATTGCTAGAAGTTCTTTTCGCATTGCGTCGTACACTTTTTCGGCTTTTGAGAGTGTACGGGAGTAGAAGGCTATTGGGTGGTCAAATTTGTCGTACTCTTGGCTGAGCACGGCGCCAATCGCATAATCTGATGCGTCGGTTGTGAGTTTAAATTCTTTCTCGTAGTCTGGGTATCGCAAGATTGGTTCGTTCGTTAATTTTTGTTTGAGGATTTCAAACCCCTCCACGGGGAAAAAAGCTTGGACAAGTACATTTGTTGGTGATCCCTGTTTCCATTTGTTTTCACGGAAAAATCTAATACCCCGTAAAAAAAATTGGAAACACCAACAAAATAAAGGATTTTAAAAAACCCTGGAATTGAGAAAAATACAAGAAATGCGAGAATGGTAGAAAAAAGTTAATGCTATTCGCTCAGCACCAAAAATTCTGATATCTATAAAGGGCCAAGTATTCCCTGTCTATACCACTAGAAACAAAATGGCGAATCGACAGAAAAACTGCATACAAAAATACAAAACTAAAGTTTGCCATCGTATGTCGAGTGGATACGCACAGAGTACTTGGCCGGCCCGAAATTTTTTGTATTAGCTTCCACTATTTATAGATAGATAGAACAGATTCGTTGTATTCATAAGAAAAATGATAAGCGTTACAAAAATGTCACTGAACGTAATATGAATGATTCAGTACAAATTCGGGGTTTTCTCTCAATTTGATATACAATTAATTAATTAATCACTTGCGCAATATTTTACACTAGTATGGATACGTGGAAAAATAATAACTGATCATTAATTAAGGTGCAGCTAAATATTAAATCAAATGACCCGTAATGCGTCGGAAAAAATTGCACTTCTAGCAATTTTTTGTATCATTTGCTGGAAATATAAATCTTTTTAGGAAAGAACCTTGATCGACTTGAGATTTTCACTAAGCTTTCGCGTGTCTTTTCTAAGAATATTTCTGAGACCAAACAATTACGTTATGTCAAGATTAACCAAGCTGAGCACTTTAATTCAAAATTTCTGGCCGGCCAAGTACTCTGTGCGCATCCGCTCGACATACGATGGCAAACTTTAGTTTTGTATTTTTGTATGAAGTTTTTCTGTCGATTCGCCATTTTGTTTCTAGTGGTATGGACAGGGAATACTTGGCCTTTTATAGATATCAGAATTTTTGGTGCTGAGCGAATAGCATTAACTTTTTTATACCATTCTCGCATTTCTTGTATTTTTCTCAATTCCAGGGTTTTTTTTAATTCTTTATTTTGTCGACGTTTCCAATTTTTTTAGGGGGGATTAGATTTTTCGGTGAAAACAAATAGAAACAGGGATCACCAACAAATGTACCTGTCCAAGCTTTTTTCCCCGTGGAGAGGATTTTGGCTAGGATATGAGTTATTTTTTCTGAACACTCTCAAAACCTCCAGTTTTCACATATTTGCTAACATTATATCTAATAGATCTCTGGAAATACTTGAAAGAAATTGAGAAAATTGTTCATTCCTCCCCAATTGGAAAAAAAACCGTTGAAAAAATAATTTGAAAAACAATATAAACGACCGAAACAAGGATAAAATGAAATTTCATGACGGGAAAGAAATTCTGCTTACGTTTTTTTCTTTCTCTCATTCAACAACGGTAACAATCAGCAAATTTTCGGTGAGACTCTTAGTCAATCCATCAACGAATGCTGTCCAGACTCTTCGTCAATCCCTCAAAACCGTCTCGGAAAGACTCTGAGTCGATCCCTTGAAGAACTTTCGTAGAGACCCCCAACAATCCTTTAACCCGGCGTGTGTACACTGGGACTTTAAAGGAACAGTCAAAATTTCGAAATTCCGTTTTTCCCACTTTTGAGACGATTGCTTTTATTTTTATTAACAACGATTTTTAACTTTTGAGTTAGGTAGCTGCTGGGCCATGTAGCCATGTAGTAGACACTTTAATAAGTAAACCAGAATTTTTTTTAGATTTTTAGGAACCCTAAAAAACCTTTTAAACTCGACTGTTCCCTAAAGTACCCAGTATACACACTAGGGTGGCGCAAAAAAAAATCGACTTTTTTTTTTTTGGGTCTCGTATCAAAATATTTATCATATTTTGAGAGCCCAAACCAAAAATTAGCTCGATAAAAAATTTTTTAGAGGTCGCTCACGAATTTTTAAAATTCCAAAAATGGACAAAATTCAATTAAAAAAATAAATGTTATCTTTTTTCTCGATACGGTGAAATTTTGTACATATAAAATCATTAACTTTCTGAAATTTTCAGCTCAAAATATGAATTTTTAACGGTCGGTCGGAATTTTTGAAAATTTCTAATTTTTTTGATTTGTATGCTTTTTACCGATCTTCAAATATTAATATTATGGCTTAATTTTGGACTTTCAGTTCAATTCATATCACAAGGCATAGGATAAAATCGCGCAGTGATTTTTTTGATTGACTTATGTATATTTGAAATCGAATATTGTGACGGTGAAAATTTTTTTTTCCAGTTTTTGATGTCAATGTGCTTAAAATGTCCCAAAACGTCGAAAAATCATACCTAAAAAAAAGTGTCGGGGTGTGTGTGTGTGTGTGTATGTTCTGGCACTGTAAAATTCAAACGTTCATAACTCGAGAACGGTCTGAGCTACAGGGCTCCCGTTTTGCACAGATGTTAATCTACACCGGCTCTTCGTTCGTTGAGAATTTTGAGCAACTTGAGGAAGCAATTTGCAAATTTTAATTTGCAGTTTATTTTGCATTTGCGTTTGAATGATAAAATTTCGACAGCTTTTATAGAAAGAAGTACAGTTTCTAGAAAGAAAGTACAGATTTATTTTAAATAATTAGACGATTAAACGATTAAACGATTTTTCGGAAAACTAAGATTTTTATAGAATTCAAAAACCCATAAAATTTAAACCGTTTAACCGATCATTTACGAATTCGATACCAACCTTCCTATTATGATACTCTATTTATAAAAAAAAAAACTAATAATAAATCTTGAAATTTGCGGAAGCTGGAGCAATTACGACATTTTTTTGAAAATTTCAAAATGCCGTAGAATCCGTAGTTTTCTATCTATTCCGACGAAATTCTCAACGAACGAAGAGCCGGTGTAGATTAACATCTGTGCAAAACGGGAGCCCTATAGCTCAAACCGTTCCCGAGTTATGAACGTTTGAATTTTACAGTGCCGGAACATACACACACACACACACACACACACACACACACACACCCGGACACTTTTTTTTTAGATATGATTTTTCGACGTTTTGGGACATTTTAAGCACATTGACATCAAAAACTGGAAAAAAAAAATTTTCACCGTCACAATATTCGATTTCAAATATACATAAATTAATCAAAAAAACCACTGCGCGATGTTATCCTATGCCTTGTGATATGAATTGAACTTTAAGTCCAAAATTAAGCCGTAATATTAATATTTAAAGATCGTTAAAAAGCATACAAATCAATAAACTTAGAAATTTTCAAAAATTCCGACCGACCGTTAAAAATTCATATTTTGAGCTGAAAATTTCAGAAAGTTAATGATTTTATATGTACAAAATTTCACCGTATCGAAAAAAAAGATAACATTTATTTTTTTAATTGAATTTTGACCATTTTTGGAATTTTGAAAATTCGTGAGCGACCTCTAAAAAATTTTTTATCGAGCTAATTTTTGGTTTGGGCTCTTAAAATATGATAAACTAAAATATTTTGATACGAGACCCAAAAAAAAAAAGTCGATTTTTTTTGCGCCACCCTAATACACACCGTGCACCGAAAAATATAGTGTACACACGGCGGGTTAAACAATCCCATTCAAACTCTTGACTGATCCCTTACAAAAAGCCCGGCAAAATTCTTGATTAATTCCATAAAAACTTCAATTGAGATACCATTGTCAACCCTTTTCAAAAATTCCCGTCAAGACTCTCGGTTGATCCCTGAGAAATATCACGATCAAACTCTGAGTCAGTCCCTTAAAGAACTTCCGTCAGGACCCCTGATGGAGCCCTGAAAAAGACATCGCGAACCATTGAGTCGTCGATCTAGATAGTGAAAACCATGGAGAAATATACTTACACATCGAAAACCATGGAAAACCATACCTAGACAACGAAAACCATGGAGCCGTTGACCTAGATAGCGAAAACTATGGAGAAATATACCCAGACAACGAAAACCATGGCGCCGTCGACCTGAAGAGCGAAGACCATAGAGAAATATACCTAAACATCGAACATCGTGAAGAAATATACCTGGACAACGAAAACCTTGGAGAAATATACCTAGACAACGAAAACCATGGAGCTATCGACCTGGAGAGCGAAAACCATAGAGAAACATGCAAAGGACCAAAAACCATGGAAAAATATACCGAGAGAACGAAAACCATGGAGCCGTCGACCTAGGCATCGAAAACCCTAGAGGAATGTACCCAGATAACAGAAACCATAAAGCCATCGACCTGGAGAGCGAAACCCATGGAGAAATATGCCTGGATGACGAGAACCATGGAGTCGTTGACCTGGAGAGCGAAAACCATAGAGAAATATACCTGGATGACGAGAATCATGGACCCGTTGACCTGGAGAGCGAAAACCATAGAGAAATATACCTAGACATCGAAAACCATGGAGCCATCGACCTGGAGAGCGAAACCCATGGAGAAATATATGTACCTGGATGACGGGAACCATGGAGCCGTCGACCTGGAGAGCGAAAACCATAGAGAAATATACCTAGATATCGAAAATCATGGAGAAATATACCTGGACAACGAAAATCATGGAGCCGTCGACCTAGACACCGAAAACCCTGGAGAAATGTACGCCGACAACGAAAACCATGGAGCCATCGAGCTGGAGAGCGAAAACCATAAAGAAACTACCTAGGCATCGAAAACCATAGAGCCATCGACCTGGAGAACGAAACCCATGGAGAAATATCCTGGATAACGAAAACCATGGAGCCGTCGACCTGGAGAGCGAAAACCATAGAGAAATATACCTAGACATTAAGATTTAATAATAAAAACAATTTGAAAACATCATGTTCAACGTTTCTCGTCGTCTTTGGACTCTCATTTTTAACAAATTTGTAGTCTTCTGTTTTTATTATTTTTTCGCGAAACTCATTTTATCGCGTTCTTATTTGAGGAATGACCGACGGTCGATAAAGATTATTCCTCACTTTTCGATATCACCGTACCAGACTTCACTCGTATATCGCTCGTAACCAAACCTTTCTGTCAAGTGACAGCACAGAGCGATGTCGTCAGTCGCGACCAATCAGAAACGCGACAGCGACGTTCGCCCTTTCTCTGTGTCGTATACATACACGCACGCACACTCCGATCATTGCATAATTTTCGCCTGTGCAAACTTTTATCTCAGCAATTACAGCATCAATCGTGATGATTCATGGCTCAATCGACGGACACTTACTTCATTAGTGTTAGTTTCAATTTTCAGATCCCGACATTACTCCTGTGCTTTGTAATTAAAAATATGTCTCCCCCCACCACCAGATTTTACTTTATTGAGAGATAATATACTCGGCCGAGTCTCGGGCTAGCAGACGACAGCAGAGCTGTCAAATGTACTTGTCCCGAGACTCTACCGAGTCTCTTGATGCTTCTTGACAGTCGTCTGTCCACTTCAATTCTTCCGTCTTTTTTAGTTGGTTTGTTAGCGGAAGGGCAATGGTTGCGAAATTGCGTGATGGTTTTCTTGTTTGTGGGAACTGTAAAGTTTTTTACTGCCTGCACTAATTCGGGTCTTGGTTGACAACCTTTTGTCGCTAATGACGTGGCCTAGATATTCAACTTCCTTTTGGAGAAATTGGCATTTATCTGTTTAGAGTGTGAGGCCAGCATCGGACAGTCTTTTTGATAAGCGATGGAATTTTTTTCCATGTTCCTCAAGGTCTGCGGCGTAGATGACGAGAGATATCGTCTAAATAGACGTATAGGTCGGTACCTTGGAGTCCAGATAAAGCAACATCCATTAATCGTTGGAATGTTGCGAGTGCGTTTTTTAGGCCAAATGGCATTCGATTGAATTCGTAATGTCCATTTGGTGTGGCGAAGGCGGTTTTTGGATTGTCTCTTGGGTGCATTTCGATTTGGTGGAAACCTGAAGCCAAATATAGCACTGAATAGTAGCGAGATCTACCACACGGTCTATGATGTCTGTGATGTTTCGTAATGGGTACGCATCTGGGGTCGTTTTTTCGTTAAGTTTCCTAAAATCGATGACCATACGCCATCGTTTGTTGCCTTCTTGATCAGGTTTCTTTGGGACGATCCAAACGGGTGAATTGAATGGTGATAAGGATAGTTGAATTATTCCTTTGTCGAGGAGATCATTCACTTGATTGCGTATTTCCTCTTCGTGGACTTGTGGGAATCTGTACTGTTTTGTGTTTATTGGTATATCGTCCGTTGTGAATATTTCGTGTTTTACAAATGATGTCGACCATAATTGTTCGCCTGGTAGGCTGAACAGGTGTGAGTGTTCGAAGGTTAGTTGAAGGACATGTTCCTTCTCTACTTCATCTAAATTTTCTAGATGCAAGAGAGGTTTTAATTTTTTAAATCTTTCCTGTTTCCCTAATGTTCTTGTTGTACGGATTTCTGCACGATTTCCAGTTGGAAAGTCGTTAGAGCCGTGATTATCGATATCGATTGGTCTGTCCGATATCATTTCTATCGGTTGTAATTTGATTGTTGGGACTTGGAGGAGTATGTTATAGTCATTGGTGTTTATTGCGCATAAATATGCCACACCGTTTCGGTTTGTAACTACTGCGCCACCGATGAATAATCCTTCACCTGCTTCTATTCTCGGTACGTAACCTTCGGTTAGGTTTGTGTTTTTGATTCCGATGTGGATGGTAGATTTGGTTCGAGCTGGGATGGAAACTTTTTTGTTTGTTTCGAAAGGTATCTGTATACCTCTGAAGTTTATACAGGATTGGGTGTACAGGATGTCAGTTGGTGTTTCTTTGAAAAATTCGTCGCCCAGGACGGCGTCCTGGGGGATTGGCCATTTGAAACGGATGGTGTGAAATTCGTCTGGTATTCCTTTTTTCTTGATCACGCATTTACCTGATGTAAAAATGGCGTCGTCTGTTATTCCTGTTAGTTCGTAAATGATTGAAAAGTCAACTGGGACGTGTTTTGCTATAGCGTCTCTTCTTATCAAGTTGATTTCTGCTCCGGTATCAATTAAAAATGTTGTTTCTTTGTTAAGCAAGTCGATTGAGTCTACTTTGACAGTCGGTGGGTATGTCTTTTCGTTTTTCCTAGTGAAATCCTCGCTTTTTTAATGATTTGCGTTTTCGCGTCTAATGGTTGGGGGTCGTGCGCCCTTGCGATGTGCTCCCGGTCGCGCTGTCCCGCGGAGTCGCCGTCGAGTTTTTTTGTGCGATTTCCGTTACGAATTTTGCAAGTTGTTCGAATTTTGAATGTAATTCTTCGAATTTATCGTCGTTGGGTCTTCGTTTATTTGAGTTGTCGTGGTATCTGTTTTGCGAGTTTTTGCGATACCTGTTTTGCGAGTTATCGCGGAATCTGTTTTGAGAGTTATCGCGGAATCTGTTTTGCGAATTATCGCGGTTGTTCCGAGAACTACCGGATTGCCTGTCGTAGAATTCGTTATATCTACTATTTCTGTCTCGATTTTGAGAATTGTCTCTGTTTCGGGAATTATTTTGTTGGCTGTTTTGGTTATTTCTGTTGTAGTTGTTTTGGTTCGAATAGTCTCTTTGTCTATAGTTATTTTGCGGATATCGGTTTTGATCATTTCGGTTTCCGTAGTTGTTTTGATACTGATCTCGCGAGTTATTTCGATATCCGCAGGGCCTATTGTAATTTTAGGGGCCGCGCGATTCGCTGCGATACCTGCTTTGTTGGTTATCGAATCTGTTGTCGAAAGGGGATTGGCTCCTAAAATTACGGTTCATTTTTTCTCTCAGTTCTCTAAGTGTGTGACAATTTCCTGTAGAATGACTTCCTGATTGGTGGAATTCGCAAAATACATCTGTGTGTTCGTTTCTGGTTTCGGCAAATTGGATTCTCGCTGTTTCTGATGGTTGTGTTAGAGCGTGTTCTCTAGATATTCTACCGTGGTCTACTGATTGACGGTGTCGAAGTTCTTGTTCGACGTTAATTGCTTCTCTAACTTGAGACGGAATATTTCCTTCACCTGGCGCGGCCGCGGTCCTTTCGGCTGCCAGGGCTCTATGGCTTGATTTTATTTAATAATTTGATTTGTTGGGCGCCAGCTAGTCAGTTTGACTAACAATTTTATTTAATTTAATTATTTGGGATCTTTGATTCAGGGAGGGTACAGTTGGTGGACCAAAGATATGGAGCTGATAGATCGTGCTTAAGAAAGCGAGACAGACAGCCTTTAATTGAAAAATATAAATTTATTTGACTTACGTTCTCTTGAATGTCGTGTGGAACTTGTCAAATGCTCTTGAGCATGAAATTTGACGACACACGCGTTCACAAAACGATTTACAGACTTTTATGTTTGACGAAATTACAGAATTTGGTATTAACGCGACAAAACTCCTCGAGGGTTGACTTCAATTTTATTTGTTGTCTTATTCTTTATTCGACTTTTATTTTCCAACGAAATAGAAGTCGATTTTTGTCCTAACTTTGATCTAATATGGATCTACGAAATTGACAAAGAATAAGACAATGGGAACGACAAAGTGTCGATCCCCGAGAGTCTCAACGAGATGTACTCTCTTCAAAAGTCGATGATCTTCTTCTCATTATCCCATTTCGGGAATGAACTGGCGATCCGGCTCTCTCCCCACTTTTCGTAGCTGGATCCCCAGTTAAGGGAAATCAATAATTTGACGCATGCGTGTCAACCCTCGAAATATTGATTAAATATATTATCATTATTCTTAAGACTAGGGACGAAACAGGTGGGGACAACACAATTGTGACGACACAATTTTACGCTCGAGGAGTTTTCGACCGTTGATGTCGAGGAAAAATTATTTTCCTGTCACAAACTGCTGTGTCAAAATCTCTGAGATTTTGTTGATTGAGATTTACTGCGATCTTATCAAAGAGTCCTCTGACTAAGGCTCTAGTTACTGATTTTTGGACTTCTTCTATTCTTTTTATTTAAATATGGCTGTTCTTCGGCTCTGCCGTAACATTCGTTTAATCTTTCTATTATTCGTTTTAAAATCATTCGAGTTCGTGTGGCGTATTCTGCTACTGACTCATTAAAATTTTGGGAAAAAGCTTTGAGTTCAAGTTCTAAGTCTAATAGTTCGATGGTTGCACCAAAACTTTCTTTAAGGTCTCGGCAAAATTCGTCGAGAGTCGTGTAATTTTTTGTTTCTGCTAAATCTTGGGCAAATCCTGTTAATTTATATTGAACAGTCACAAGAAATTGCGGCTGCTGGTCGTCCGGGATTAATTTTGCAGCTCGTTTACAAGCACTAATAAAATGATCTACAGGGATGTTTTTTCTGTCAAAGATAGGGATGAGTCCGTAAAGATCACGGAAAGTTGTGCTAACTCCTTCCATTTTTTCTGTTTTTAGGTGAAAGAATGAGGGTAAATTATTCTGACGCGTACTGGTGCGTCGGGGTAGTCGTATTGGCTCTATTTTGAATTTTCTGTGTTCCCCTATTTTTTCAATTTTTCCCATGCATTCTGGTTTGTCTGAGTTGGTTCATTTTTTCCTAATATAATCTGGGGTATACAAAATTAATCTACTGGGAGGGTGAAATTTGTAAAAGAAAAGAAATCGTTTCGTTTTTTTTGTTTTTTTTTTTTAAGCTCGTTCGTTATTATTTTGTTCGTATTTGTAATTGGTTTGTAAAAACGGGGTTATTTTAAGTTAAAAAGGCGAAATTTTGCAAAAAGCAAGTTTTTTTTTTTGACAAAGTGTTTCTTTACATATATGTAGTGAGAATCGGAGTGGCCTCGGTTACCCCGTTTCCCATTTATTATTTTAAAATTGAAAGATGGAAAAATAAAAGAAAAACGAAGATCAGTCAGCGAAAAAAGTAAAAAGTCGCTTGACCTGTCGTGCTCCTTTAATTAATGAATATTGAAAAGTTTATTGATTACTCCTCAAATGATTAAAAATCGGAGTAACCATGCGTCCCACGCGCAATAATAAAAATTCAACGACGGATTCAGATCCTTCTCCGACATCAGAAGTGGGATTACCAAGGGACGCAGAACCATCGACATCGCAGAATCAAACGTCTCAACGGAACGAAAATTCTTCCGGAAGTCGATGGCAAATTTTGATTGAGAATCAAAACAGAAATATGATGGAGTTAATACGATCAATCCGAGATCCTGCAGTCGATCGTCCTGAAATCATACTTCCTGAATTGAACCCGGATGAAAGTGTCGCGAATGCTTGGTGCTTGACAGCTGCTCTGTGCATGCAGGAAGAAGAATTACGAGGAAGCAAATTAATCGTTGCTTTGAGCAGAGCAATGAAAGGATCCGCTGCATCGTGGTTTCCTCAAATAAGTTTCGCTGGAATGACGTAGGCACAGTTCAAAAATATTTTTTTTATCTCGTTTCGAAATTGTTAAAACTCCCGCGGCAATGTTGATATCTTTGAATTCCGGTCAACCAAAAGAAGAAGAAAATTTTCCATCATATTCAAGCCGAATTTTAAGTACGCTCATCCCACAATTCGAATCGATGAGCAAAGAAGGAATCGCCGTCTCCATCGTGCTGGCTCATGTAGCCCATCTGGAATCACGTTTAAAGAGATTGGCCTTTACTACCGAAATAAATTCTCGTAACAAATTACAACAAGAAGTAATGGCTGTAGAATATCGAAAAAGGACTTTCCCCGTTTTAGTCCAGGCGTCAGAGGATAAAAATGATCGAATAGTGGAAAAAATTAGAACCATCCAACTTTTTGTTTTATTGGCTTCGGATGTGAGTAAATCAAGAGACTCGGCAGAGTCTCGGGACCACGGTTGCAAAATTTGTAATGTAAAATTAATGCACTACATATTACTTATTAAATGGGAAATGGAATTTTTTTACATTACACATTACACTGTAATGGATAGCACAATTTTTCCACATTACACATTACATTGTGATGAGTAATGAAGTATTTTCACATTACGCAATACATTGTAATGAGAAATGAAGTTTTTTTACATTACATATTTCATCGCAATGAGTAATGAAGTTTTTTTTTTTAATTACACATTACATCGTAATGAGTAATGGATTTTCTTTACATTACAAATTACATTGTAATGAGTAATGAATTTTCTTCACATTACAAATTACATTTTAATGAGTAATGAATTTTCTTCACATTACAAAGTACATTGTAACGAGTAATGAAGTTTTTCTTCATTACTCGTAACATTGCAATGAGTAATGGAAACTTTTTACATTATACGTCACAATGTATTGAGTAATGGATAATTTTAACACTTCACATTACATTGTATTGGGTAAAGGATTTTTTTTTTACATTACAAAGTACATTGTAATGAGTATTGTACGATTGGTTTACATTTTTTGGAAATGAGTTTGAGATTATCGATCGCTGTGCACACGGAACTGCACCTTTTTATTTCTTTTCCTATTCGCACTTTCTGCTGGCAAATCCTAGGCAAGAACATCTGTCGCAGTAGCTGATGTGAAAACCAAACTTTCCTCAGTCCGTGAGGAGCCGTCCAACAAAAATAATAAGTCAGTACAGAAAATACCGACTGATCGATTGAAGGGCATAACAATTATTGTTTAATTTCTCTTAAGGATGATCGATGATTTTGAGTGGTCCAAGAAAAAAGGTTGAACATTTTTGTAGGCGTTAATAAACACGTACTGAATCGATGTGCCAAATTTTAATATCATTCACCATCTAGTTCAGCAGTAATTAATTATTGAATTTCCAGTTTCTTTGGAAACTTATCCCCACAAATCCCCACCAGCATAGAATAGTCGAAAGTTTTTTTATTTTTTCCAGCGGTTATTCCCAAGATTTTGCAATGAAAGACTGATCGATGTATTCCCTAGATCCTCAAGAATATACAGGCGTTTTAGTTTTTGGACTTCATCATCCAAAATCGATTGAAATATTAAAAAACGTTTGGTACTAAATTATTAATATCGCGTCACAAATGATACGGAAATTGGCATGAGAACGCTTGGCAACGCTGCATTTAACATCTGATCGCACATACCTTGTGACGTCAGCGTGTCGCTTTCGTATTGAATTTTTTTTCGTGTGGTCCAGACGGTCCGATTTTTAAACTGTTCAAGGTGCATCCGTTAACAATAATAAATAAGTGAACAATTTGCTTGTACTTGCAATTTTGCTTTTCATTTATTTTCATCCCATTTTTGGTGCAATGCCTGTAAGATATTACGGAAAAAGAATATAATAAATATCATAACCTCAAACCTGTGCAGTTATTTTTGCCAATCGTTCAACGATAGCATCGACAATTTTTTTCGACGTCGTTACTCTCGCTTTTCCATCGACACTTTGGCCCAGTAAGATTGCAACCCCTTCTCTATTAGAATTTATGAAAGCATTTTTAACGTCCATAAAACTAATTCCAGCTTTTGCCATCTTCGTGAGCATACCTGCACTAGCACCTTCCAGTTTCGAAGTTTTACCGTGCTCATCTTTCTCTGCCAGCAAAACATTTAGTGATGATTTTTCAATTTTGCAATCAATATTTCTTTGCTCTCGCATAGAAATATTGTTCACAGTGACAGCGCTCTTAAGGAGATCTACATTCGTGGGGTTGATTAGCGGGTGGTGAATAAAACTTTCCAAAACTTTGGCATCGACTAATGCATTATGCATGTCTTTTGCAAAGTCAGCGTTAATGTATTCTTCAGCCAATGTCGTGAGTTTGAAGCTTTTTTTAGCTGCGGTCCGTTCAACCAAGCAACGTCTTAATACAACCAGCGTGTCGTTGAAACCCTTCACCGCCCTACAAAATTCTTGCAACATGCCCACTTCAGAAATCAACCGCAGTAGCATTGGTGCATCAAATCTAAAGCAGTTATGTGCAGCCAGAACGACGCCACCAGAAAAACTGTTCAAAAATGCAATGAATCTGTCGACAGCTTGACGACAAGAGGCAGTAGGAACGGGACGCGAGTTGTACAACAACTGATTATTACCCATTCGGATTCCTGTTAGCTCGGTAATGTGAGAAGGAATATTTTTCGACGGCATAATGTACTGCTCAAACTCTTTCTCAGCACATGCAGCTGCAATTTGGAGAATTTGATCTGTTTTTGCCAAACCCGTTGTCTCAATATCAAAATACAAAACTGTCACATCTTCGTTGGCTTCAAAATTGTCGTTAGGAATGACAGGTACGTCAGTGAAATTTACGCCAGCTTCTATTCCTAAATTCGATCGATAACAAATTCCCTCTGTTTTTTCAGACATTATTGTTTTTTTCCGACGAGCTTCAAACAATTTTCGTCGGCGTTTTTTTCCTTCGGCACTTTGTGTATAAATTGCCCGACGTTTGCGATTATTGTCCAGTAATTTTCACTGTTTTCACAGCATCAATATAGACGGTACCGATATTTTTTTGACAAATTGCCGCCCCAACACGCGCGTGGATTGAGCTTGAACCACCGAAATATTTATCTTTCGGATGATGAGTCGCGACTTGACGATTTAATGATTCATTACTCTGACTCGAGGCCCCGGGCGCCAGCTCTTCAGATTTACCGACAAATCTCTTGAAAAGAGCGTTCAAAGATTGTTTTAATTTATCCCCTGAGAGCGGCTTACCTCCGGGAAGCCGACTATATTTATTATTGTCATCTGTGTGTTTACACCAAGTGCCACAGGTTGCATGATCCCCGAATGCATGCGGAACAATGTTTAAAATAGCCTCTCGAGTAGCAGAGACATCTTTGTTGTTTTTTTCAATTGCGCATTTTAAAAGATATTTCAAATAATCTATCGCGGAAACCGATAACAATTTTAAAGCATACAACGACTTCGTAAGTTTTGTCACGGCGTGATTTTTATCGCAAAATTTCGTAATCACATGATCGGATTTCCGCCTCAAACAACCTATGGTTGATGAATCATCATCGCCGATCAATGTTTGAAGCTCTACGGATTCTGACTTGAAATCTGGATTCTGCAGAAATATTCGTTCTGCCATTGCCGGTTCCATCGACTTAGCGCTACCATAGTGATTTATTCGACAATCATGAAGTTCTTTCGAACAACCAGCCGCGCATTGCCTACACCTTGTCGTGCAAACGTCGTAACCAACGCATAAGCCTGTGTTGCTACCTACCGCAGTCGCATGACCTGAAAAAGTTATCATCGTTGGCAGTGTGATTATATTACGAGTCTCGTTCTCGTGATTACAAGTGTAGTACCGTCTACTTCCACGCGATAGCGCCACGTATTCAGAGCTTTTATAAAAAGAAGCGGAGCCCCATAGCCTGGCGCTCCGATCGTTCCCCATCCGGCGTCATAACGTTTTTCGTGCGCGGTAGTTGCGCACGTGTTTAGAGCTTCGTGTTTATTCAAGAAGATTGGAAAAATGAATAAACACAAGAAAAGGAAAAGTAAGAGCAAGAGGAGCGACGGAAGAATCCTGAAAAAGCTAAAGGAATTCATCGAATCCATGGACACGACGTCAGAGACGGATCGGTCGGAAAACGACGAGAATGTTCCGCGGGACACGAACGCCCACGCCAGGGATAATTCCAAGGAGAATGATCGAGAAAAATCACCCGAGAAAGGTATAAAAGAATATATATTCGACTTACGCAGACTTGACGGCATAGCCGTTCGAAGATAACCTCTAAGAGAGTTATCTTGAGTCAAACATAACCTAAAAATGGTTCGAGCGTAAAAATACGAATCGCAAGATCGGACAAACCTTGATCTCGGCGATCGTAGCGGCCTCGACTCGGCGGTCTGACCGTACGAAGGTAGTCTCTAAGAGAACAACCTTGAGTCAACGCCCAAAAAATTTGGCCTTATAAGACTCGGCGGCTCGTCCGTACGAAGGTTGGCTCGAAGAGTACAACCTTGAGTCATAACCTCAAAAACTGGCACGCCACAAGACGCGGCGGGCCCCGCCCGTTCGATGATAGCCGTATGTGCTATCATAAGTCAAAAAGGGTTATCGACATGCTTTCAGGTGGAGATGAAAACGTCGAGAAGTTGCCAACAACGGTAACGCTAGATGCGGAGCGCCAGACGTCAGTGACGCCAGAAGGTCCGGCAAACCAGGCAGCACAGACCTTCGACGAGGAGACAATGCGAATTCTGGGCATTGACACAAAACCTGAGGCTCCGGCGCTGAATTTGAATGCAACCCTAGCAACGAACTGGGAAAAATGGATCGCCGAAGGGTTTCGAAAAGACGATCAAGTCGCCTTGCTGGAGAAATACGCTCGCACTGGCAACTGTAATTTAGAAGCACCAAAATTGAATGCGGAGGTTGTGGCCTCGCTCTTTGACACAGCTATCAAGCGTGACAAATATTTGATGAACGCCCAAAATATTCGTGGTTCGGCCATGGCGGCATTGGGCATCGCCATCACCATGCTGCTAACTCCAAACGAAGAGGGCGTCGACGAGTACAAGCTTTTGGAGCACCTTGCCGACGCTGGACGGCTGCTGGCATGGGCACACCGTCTTGACACAATATCGCGCAAAGCGCTCATCATTCCAGCGCTCGACAAGAGTGTCAAAGGCATTTTGGATGAGACGAAACCGGGCGTCTTCCTATTTGGAGACAACTTGGCTGAAAAAATTAAGTCAGTAAAATCGATCGAGAAGGTGGGCCTCGAGCTCAAGCCACAGTCGACGACTCAAAAATCGCAGCACAAGACCAGTTCGGGAAACTGGAAGGGCCCGTCTTGCAAAGCCAACAGGGGAGGCTCCCAGGCGGGCTTCAACCAGGGAGGAAACCGGAAATTCGTCCGATTCTCACGGAAGCCGCCGACGCAGGAGCGTCAGAGAAGCAACGATCGCGATCGTCATCGGTCTCAGAGTCAGAACCGCTCGTCAGCCCCACCCAGAGGGGGCATGAAGAGATATTAAAGGTAAATCGATCGGCGGGTCGTTTGCGCCATTTTTTCGCGGAATGGGAAAAAATCACAAGCGATCGTTTTGTATTGGGCTGTGTGCAAGGGTACAAAATCGAGTTCGACAGCCTACCGTATCAGGGGGGACTGCCGGCAACTCCGCCATACGATTGCCTCCAAATGAAACGGGCAATACAAAAATTACGAGCAATAGGCGCAGTAAGACCCTGTTCCCCTTGCGCAAATCAATTCGTCTCCCCATACTTCCTCGTGCAAAAGTCGAACGGCTCGATGAGATTCGTTCTCAACCTGAAAAAACTTAACAATTTTATTCTAACGGAGCATTTTAAAATGGAGGACGTTCGAACCGCGACAAAGCTAGTTTCGCGGCATAACTTCATGTGTAACATCGACTTACAAGACGCGTATTTTCTAGTTCCTATGCATACAGAAAGCCGCAAATACCTCAGATTTTTATTCGAAGGCCAAATGTACGAGTTCGTTTGCCTTCCATTCCATACAATGTAATGAAAAATGTAAAAACATTTCCTTGCCCATTACAATGTAATGTGTAATGTAAAAAAATTGCATCACTCATTACAATGTAATATGTAATGTGGAAAAATGGCATTGTCAATTACAATGTAATGTGTAATGTGGAAAAATTCCATTATCGATTACTATGTAATGTGTAATGTGAACAAATTTGCTCATTACAATGAACTGTGTAATGTAAAAAAAAAATACGTTACGAATTACAATGCAATGTGTAATGAATAATTTTTACATTACGAAATGTTGAGTAATGAGTAATGAAAATGCTAATGCATTACGAGAAGTAATGCATTACTTGCAACCCTGCTCGGGACAAGTACGTTCGACAGCGTCGTCTGCTGGCCCGAGACTCACCCGAGTATATTATCTCTAAGAAAGGCGATTTCGCCGGTGGGGGTAGATACTTTCTTGAATTACGAAACTCAGGGGTAATTTCATGATCTGAAATTTGACCTGGAGACTAATTACGTTATCCTCCCTCGATTGTGCCATAAATCAACCCGATTGATGCCGTGATTGCTGAGAAAAAACTTTGCACGGGCAAAATTATGCGCTGATCGGAGTGTGCGTGCGTGTATGTATACGACACAGAGAAAAGGCTCAATGTTCCTATCGTGTTTCTGATTGGTTGTGACTGACAACATATCCAGCTGTTCCCATGCGAGAAAAACCTGTTGGTTGCCAGTTCACGAATACATCTTCATGCATGTGTCGTTCAATTTCGCGGGGATAAATATAGAAACATTCGAAAGACAGTTTGTCAAAATTAGAAAATCATAACCTAAAATTCCGCTAGCAATCGTGTATATTTCGACGGCCCATATTGACGCGAATGTGAGAGAGATAGCTGGAACGGGTTGACATTTTTTTGCCGACATTGTGATGAATAATGTGCTAAAAGCTCTGACAGTTCGCCATAACCTCACTAATGCTAATTTTCAGCTGGCATTAACGACATGCTCCAGTGACAGAGGGATATGCTTCAGGAATTAATATGCTTCACAGCCATTGCCCTATTCCTAAGCCCACAATTTTATTCATTTACAGCCTATCTAAAATCGCCGCTGGCATATTAGATTGATTGCGGAGCGACAATAACTCTCAGCAACATAAAAATCTTGTCGCTGAGCCACATGAAAATCTTTCCGCTGAGCCGCATGAAATTCTTATCGCTGCCAGCTATCCAGAAGCTCCAGACAACTCTCAGTGGTATAAAAATCTTGTCGCTGAGCCACATGAAAATCTTGTCGCTGCGAGTTATACGGAAGCTTTAGATATCTCTCACTTCGAAAGGAACCAATTATTTTGGAGCGATATGAATATATATATATCCACAGCATAACTAACAACGCCGCTAGCGTTAGATTAATCGCAAAGCGACAATAACTCTCAGCGACATAAAAATCTTGTCGCTGAGCAAAATAAAAATCTTGTCGCTGAGCAACATAAAAATCTTGTCGCTGAGGCACATAACAATCTTGTTGCTGGGGCACATGAAAATCTTGTCGCAGCCAGCTATCCGGAAGCTCCAGATAACTCTGAGTGGCATGAAAATCTTGTCGCTGAGCTACATGGAAATCTTGTCGCTGCGAGTCATCCGGAAGCTCTGGATAACTCTCAGTGAAAAGTTGTTGCTCCGGAAGGGACTTTGGTTCCTATTGTGGAGCGATATATATATGCAAAAATACCATTCTCGAGAAAAATTAATGATTCTGGGCTTAAATTCAGCTCCACAGAGTACATTTCTGGGAAAAAATAAATAAATTTATTCCCATGAAGCCGACTAGATAAAATTTTCGCTCCCAAGTCATGTAAAAATGTCGTTTTTTTCTAAGCTGCGTGAAAATGCAAAAATACCATTCTTGAGAAAAATTAATCTTATGGCACGCGTTTACGTTTCCTTTTACCTCAGCGAACCATGTGAACGAAAAAAAAAACATGATTTCACCGTCGTTGCTCGGAGAAGAGTGATTTTCGTTTGAAAATTGATGAAAAATTGGCATTTTCGAGCAAAAATCATGATAATGGGCAAAAAATCATATCTCGGTGGAAAATTGAGATACAGACATGACTCTGGGCTTGAATTGAGCTCCACATAGTATACTTCTAGGGAAAAAATCAGCATTTTATGTTCATGAAGCCAAACAAATAAATTCTTCGCTCCTAAGTGATGTGAAAATGTCGTTTTTTTGGTAAGCTGATGGTGAAAACGCAAAAATACCATTCTCGAGCAAAATCAAGATTAAGGCAGGCATTCACGTTTCCTTTCAGCTCAACAAATTATGTGGCTTGAAAAAAAATCAAAGTTTATACTATTTTCACTCGGATAAGAGCGATTTTTGTCTGAAAATTGATGAAAAATCGTCATTTTCAAGCGGAAATCATGGTAATGGGCAAAAATTCATGTCTCGGTGGAAAATCGAGATAGAGGCATTATTCTGGGCTTAAATTGAGCTCCACAGAGTATATTTCTGGGGAAAAAATCAGCAATTTATTCCCATAAAGCCAACTAAATAAAATCTCGGCTCCCACGTCATGTAAAAATGTCGTTTTTTTCTAAGCTGATAGTGAAAATGCAAAAATACCATTCCCAAGAAAAATTAAAATTATGGCACGCATTTACGTTTCCTTCCAGCTCAAAAAACCATGTGGACAAAAAACATGATTTTACCGTCGTTTCTCGGAGAAGAGCGATTTTCGTTTAAAAATTGATGAAAAATCGTCATTTTCGAGCAAAAATCATGGAAATGGGTCAAAAATCATATCTCGGTGAAAAATTGAGATAGAGACATGATTCTTGGCTTAAAATGAGCTCCACAGAGTACACTTCTAGGGAAAAAATCAGCAAATTATTCCCACCAGACTGAAAAAATTGGAGACTTTCAATCACAAAAAAGAAGTGATATCCTAGCCAAAAATCCCCTCCCGGGGAAAAAAGCTTGGACAAGTACATTTGTTGGTGATCCCCGTTTCCATTTGGTTTCACAGGAAAATCTAATCCCCCCTAAAAAAAAAATTAGAAACGCCAACAGAATAAAAAATTTAAAAAAATCAAAAAAAAAAAAAATTCAAGATTGAGAAAAATGCAAGAAATGCGAGAATGGTAGAAAACAGTTAATGGTATTCGCTCAGTATAAAAAATTCTGATATCTATAAAAGGACAAGTATTGTCTGAAAATCATGTTGATGTTTGAAAATCAATTAACGAGAAAAAAGAAAATCTTCCAAAAAGATACGTCTCAAAAAAAGGAACACCTAGATACAAAATGGCGAATCGACAGAAAAACTTCATACAAAAATACAAAACTAAAGTTTGCCATTATATGTTGAGCGTATGCGCACAGATTACTTGGCCGGCCCGAAATTTTTTGTATTAGCTTCCGCTATGTATAGATAGGTAGAGCAACTCGGTTGTATTCATGAGAAAACTGATAAGCGTTACCCAAATGCCACTCAACGTTATACAATCAAATGAATCAGTACAAATTTAAAGTATCTCTCAATTTGATATACAATTTATTAATTAAATCATTTGCGCAATATTTAACACAAGCATGGATACGTAGAAAAATAACAACTGATCACTAATTAAGGTGCAGCTAAACCTTATATCAAATGACCCGTAATGCGTCGGATAAAATTGCAGTTCTAGCAATTTTTTGTATTACTTGCTTGAAATATAAATCATTTTAGAAGAGAACCTTGATTCACTCGAGATTTTCGCCAAGCTTTCGCGTGTCTTTTCTAAGAAGATTTCTGAAACCAAACAATTATAATTGTTTGGACTAGACAATTTACCCGACTAGAAATTTACCCCAGGATATTCCAAGGACCCGATCATGTTGAACCTAATTCCATATCGGGTCCTTTTTACATTACCTGATAAGGACATTACAACAAATGTAACGATTTCCATATATAAGGTCTTTATAACGAAAGATGATTAGGACCACGTAAGGTCCTGGATGAAATCCTCGACAAATCATAAGGTAGGAGTAAATCTGGAAATCCTTGTCAGATCCTCATTAAATATTTCACTTTATTAGAACAAAAAAAAGATACAGGAATATTAACAGAAATGAAGAATAAAATTACTTTTCTGTTTATTTCAGAAACAGGAACAAGACTTGAGAATAACAAAATTTAAAATTTTTTAAAATCCAATGAAAATACAATGAAAACGTGAAACGACAAAAAATGAAACTATTTTGATAATAATAAACAAAATTAGGAGAAAGAAATTTTAAAGCTTCCACTCTTGTGTGTCGATTAAGCAAAACGGACTTCATCGTCGTTCTACTTGTTGGCGTTTTGATCCCTGGCCATCCCAATCTTTGGCATTATTGAAGACGGCTTGTATCGCTGCTTTAAATGTTTGGAAAGAAAGTTCGCTTCCATCTCCTTCCTTAAAAACTTGGGAAACGGCAACTGCAAAAAAAAGACGAGTAATTTGTAAATTCCGCCAAATACTGCACGCAATTTTTAAATATGCATATTTCTGTTACCTTTCAAGCAAGCGTACAATTTTGTTTCGGCGAAGACGTATTTTCCTGGGACTGCTCTAGCCGTCGTAAACATTAAGGCCAAATCGCGACTCATGTAACCTCTCAAAATTCGACCCAAATTCCTCCGAAGAGGACTTTTTTTGTTGATCAGGAAAGTAATCTGACGAATCTACGAAAATCGGAGATATTTTTTTGTTCAAGAGACGAATGAAAAGAGGAAAATATCAGGAACTCAGAAAAGATCTTTTAAAACTTACAATTTTTTGTTTCAATTCGTTGTCCGTTGAAATTTCTCCGTCAAATTTCACGAACTCTTCATGACTTTGACAGGGGAGCACCCAGTCTTTCCCTCCTGGGTTTTCAACTTCATCGACCACGCATCTGTTTGCCAACTGGTTTGTGATCGCGTTCAAAATGGCTTCTATGTTGATCAGTTTTGATTTTATTTCACCAATCGTGTAGTTAGTAGACCGGAATTCCTCGTCGACAAAATCAAAAAAACGATCTAGAAAATAAATTGACAGTTAATAATAATCACATCATACACATTAACGTACTTTCACTGAGAAATTCAGTTTACCATCCAGAATCTTGTTCGTGCTCGGCTTGCGCATATCTTCTTGTCTCAGCGCTGCAGGCTGACGCAAACCCTTCTGCGGATACCTCTCAAACACTGATTTTTCTTTGACAGCGACAGGTTTCGAATTTGTAGGTTCATCGCTGGCTGAACTATGCAGATCCTGAAGGCTTTCGCTGCTTGAAGATAAAGGAAGTCTTCGCAGCTGACTGTCCCCCGCTTTCCTTCCATACATTTTCTTTTTCGTTACTGTGGGAAATAAATAAATATATGTCAGAAAGTCGGAGATGAATTACGTATACTTGGGCAAAAAAAATATTCGAAACATACTGATAATTAAGAGACATGCCAGAAATTCAATGCCAAACACCAACAAAAAAAAGATCAAAATCATGAAGTATTGTAATTTTTGTTTTTGTTTGTTTTTTTTTTAACTTTTTTTCGTCTTTGTTAATTTTAGTTTGAAGAAAATTTGTTTACCTTTAAAGTTGCGGGGGATTTGGATACCGCAGTAAATAAATTAGTTAACACCGTGGTATTTCTTTAACAACAAAATAACTATATTTTATTTCAACTTTTAAACATTTAGTCTCGCATAGCGCGGTCAGTCTTTAATTTCTTTATGATTCGTCCGCTACAGCTGCGGCAACAGGAATGACCTAATTTCCCAAAAGGAGTCGGAAATTGGGTCAACGGACTGGCTTGTGATTGGTCCGGATTTGGTCGCTCGGGATTGGCTGTTGTTGATCCGTGTGGTGGCGACACTGTGTTGTGCGGGTAACGACGTTTGGCTGCGGCGACGGAGCTGCCACATTACTCCCCTCCCTGTAACCTAAATTTTTAGGTTATGATGCAAAAATGACCTTTTTAGTTTTTTTAGGTGGATAAGTTTTGACATTTTGATGCGTAAAAATGAAAGGATCGACAGGAATAACGGGATTTGTAGGTGCTGGAGGCAGTGCGACGTCTTCTTCGCGAGCAATGTAGGCCGGTTTAAGTCTCTCGGAGGTGACATTGACGTCCTTCTGTCCAACCCGAATCGTGAAAAGGCGATCGTTAATTCTGTTCAATACTTCGAACGGACCGGTGTAAGGTGGCTGTAATGACTTTCGCACAGCGTCTTCCCTCAGAAATACGTGTGTGCATTTGTGTAAGTCATCGTGCACAAACATTGTCTTCTTCACGTGATGCGCTGTTGGTGTTGACCTCAAGGCTCGCATGTGTTCCCGGAATTTTTCTACGAAGAATGCTGGGTTGACCGGTGGCTCTTTCTCGGTGAAAAGCTCACCTGGGATCCTTAAGGTGTCGCCGTAGACGAGCTCTGCTGCGGAAGCCTTTAAATCCTCCTTGAAACAAGTACGCAAACCCAAAAGCACAGTAGGAAGTAAGTCGACCCATGGTGTCTTGCCGTGACACATGATAGCGGCTTTGAACGTACGGTGCCAGCGTTCGACTATGCCGTTGGTCGCAGGATGGTAAGCCGTTCCCCTGGTGCGATTTGCTCCGATAAGGTTTGCGAGAGCTTTGAACAGAGCCGACTCGAACTGCGAGCCTTGGTCTGTTGTGATGACTCGAGGAGAACCAAATCTTGCGACCCAGTTAGTATAGAAGGCCGTGGCAACGGTGTCTGCCGTAATGTCTTTCAGGGGGATCGCCTCTGGCCATCGAGTAAAACGGTCGATCATGGTAAGGCAGTAATTGAAATCCCTCGCTGCTGGCAACGGACCGACCAAATCAATGTGGATGTGCTCGAACCGATGATCTGGAACAGCAAAATTAGTCGGAACGTTTCTTACGTGTCGCTGGATCTTTGCGCGTTGACAGGGAATGCACGTTCGAGACCATTGCAGGATATCCTTTTTCATGCCGGGCCAGATGAATTTGTCTTTTATTAGCTTACAGGTGGAACGACCGCTCGGATGCGCCATGCCGTGTACTGCATCGAATACTTTCTTGCGAAGAGTTGCTGGGACAAAAGGGCGAATTACTCCAGTTGAAACGTCGCAAAATAATGCCTCGTCGCTGTCGAGAGTAAGTTTTTGGAGTTTAACGGAGTGTGAATTGGTGCTGCGGATTCCTTTCAGTTCGTCGTCCTCCTCTTGCGCGGTCTGAAGTTCCTTCGTGGTGACAATTACTGGCATTTCTATGGCGTTTATACGCGAGAAAGCATCTGCGATGACGTTTTCAGAACCACTGACGTGAGTGATTTCAGTGCTAAATTGTGAAATGAAATCGAGCTGTCTTAATTGACGCGGAGAAGCTTTCTCTGGTTTCTGAGCGAAAGCATAAACGAGCGGTTTATGGTCGGTTTTGATGATGAAACAGCGACCTTCTACGCAATGCTTAAAATGCTTTAAAGAAGCGTAAATTGCGAGTAACTCGCGGTCGTACGTACTGTACCGCTGCTCCGTAGGGCTCAATTTTTTGGAGAAGAAACCTAACGGCTCCCAGATGCCATTTACCTGCTGCTCCAAGACGCTGCCGATTGCCACATCCGATGCGTCAGATGTGAGAGCTAACGGCGCGTTGTCTGCCGGATGAGCTAGCAGCGTTGCTTGCGCCAACTTTTGCTTGCATTCCAAAAAAGCGCGTTCTGCCTCGCTCGTCCAGGCGATGGGGCGCTTGTCGTTTCGTTTGGAGTCGTGTAGATAGTTGAGCAGAGGAGATTGCGACTGTGCGGCCTGTGGAACAAATTTGCGATAGAAATTTATTATTCCCAGGAAACGTCGCAGCTCTACAATCGTTGTTGGCTTGTTGCAATTTAAAATGGCATCAACTCTCGTAGGAAGCGGTTTGGTTGCGCACTCCGTTATTGAGTAGCCCAAATATTCGATCTCCGATACACCCCACTGACATTTGGACGTGTTTATCGTGAGACCAAAATCGCGTAAGCGCTGTAGGACCGCTCGCAGATGTTCTTGGTGTTCTTCCGCTGTAGCTGAAGCGATTAAAATGTCATCAATATAACAGTATACCAAATCTAAACCGCGTAACACGGAATCCATGAATCTTTGGAAAGTTTGTGCCGCGTTACATAGACCGAAGGGCATCACCAGGAACTCGAACGACCCGAAAGGAGTGACGACCGCCATCTTTGGAACGTCTTCTTCGGCTAGCGGAATCTGGTGGTATGCGCGCACCAAATCCAAGGTCGTGAAAACCTTTTTCCCGAATAACTTATTTGAAAAATCCTGAATATGGGCGATGAGGTAGCGGTCCGGTACGGTGGCAGCGTTAAGCTGACGGTAGTCTCCGCACGGACGCCAGTCGCCTGTTTTTTTGGGAACAAGGTGTAACGGGCTCGCCCATGGGCTGCTCGAAGGACGGCAGTAACCCAGCTCCAACATGTGCTGAAATTCTCTCTCCGCGGCTTTAAGCTTATCTCCCGCTAGACGACGAGGTCGAGCAACAACCGGAGGTCCGCGAGTGAGAATGTGATGCTTGATTTCATGTGGAACGGCTCGACGAGATGTTGAAGGCGTCACGACGTCGATGAATTCCTCTAAAAGTTTTTTGTATGGTAAATTATGATCGATGACGGAAAGACCGAATTCCGAGGTTTCAAAAATTTCGCCACGTGTCGTGAGGCCCGTCTGCGCATCGATGAGTCGTTTTCGGTTCAAATCGACGAGAAGATCGAAATGAGAAATAAAATCGGCTCCGAGAATCGCTGAGGAGACATCGGCAACAATGAATTTCCATTTGAAACTTCTCCGTAATTTTAAATCGATTTGTAAAAGCTGAATACCGAAAGTTTTAATTTCCGAACGATTCGCGGCGAATAATTGCAGTGGAGATGTTTCAACCTTCGACTGACAATTTTTTTTAGGGATAACTGAAACGTCCGAACCCGAATCGACCAGAAAACGCAAACCCGACTGCATGTCAACGATGTGGAGACGGCATTGGCTGAGTGCACCGTTGCTGGCCGTGCAAACAGTCAACGGTGCAATTAGTTTTCCGCGTCTGAAACTCGAGCAACGTACGAACATGGTTCGATGCATTTCCGCGCCTTCTCGCCGTGTCGTTTGTGATAGAAACAAAATTTACTGTCGTCCTTCGACCGGCTAACAGACCGTTGTCTACTATGCGATCGAGAATTGCGAGTTTTATTGCTCAAATTGTGATACGTATTCCCTTTACGTACCTCGTTTAATAAAATCTGTAATTGTTTTTCTAGCGATTTTATCCGATCCACGAGAGCTGCTGGTTCGTTGCTCTTGACGGGAGACTTGTGTTGCACCTCAGTTGAGCAAATCTGCGACCGTGCCGTTGTCTCGACGATCTTGTCTGCGATGTCCGCTAGTTTGTTTAAATCCACTCCCTCGCTGGCCGAGAGGACGCAACGCACGCTCGTCGGCATACGCTGAATCCAGAGAGTGTGTAGGAGGTCGTCGGAGACCCGCTCGGCGGCGAGAGTCCGCATTTCCCGTAGCAATTGCGACGGTTTTCTTTCTCCTAATTGTAACTCTGTTAAAAGACGATGCAATTGAGTCTCTTTTGAATCGGTAAAACGTTCTATTAATTTTCGTCTGAGTGCCTCGTATTTTTCTGTAGCTGGCGGAGCTCTAATTAAATCAGAAACCTGTTGCAAAACAGTTGTGTCTAAAGCGCCGACCACGGTGTAATATTTTGAAATATCGGCTGTTATTCTATTGGAGTAAAACTGAGCCTCAATTTGCGCGAACCACAATGCTGGATCGCTTTGCCAAAATGGCGGCAATTTTACACTTCGAACCTCGTAAGCGTGTTGCTGTGCTCGCTGTTCGCCGTTATTAATATCATGGCGATTTTCGTCTCCTGGAGGAGGAGGAGGGGGAGGATTCCCTGAATTTGGCATGTTATTACTGTGATCGTTGTTATCTCCTTCGTGCAAGGATGCAATTGTGCTATCGGGTCGACCTGATCTTTCAGGCGATCTTTCCACCGGCATGCCAGACGAAAAACCCGAAAATATTTATCGAAAATTATTTTTTGGAGTAAATATTTGCTCACGATTACAGTTGCAGCCGACGATGATCGTAATTGACTTCGATGCTCGTCGATGATGCTCGATGAAAATTCGGAGCACACGCGTCCGAGTTGCGAAAAACGTGGCGCTTCGGAAAAATTTTCACCGGAAGTTCGCGCGGAAAAACGCGATTTTTGTGTAAAGTTTGTAGAAAACAGTTGCGACCTGAAATGGGTCGATGCACAAACGAAAAATAAATGTTCAAAACCGCTTGTGGCATGGAATGCACTGCACGAAAAACTTTTTCGCGGAAGCGCGTCGCGGCGAAAAATCGGAGCAAGCGAGCACGAGGTTTTTCTCGCAACGGTAATTTTTAAATGTTCAGTTTTCAGGGTCACCAATTCTGCGGGGGATTTGGATACCGCAGTAAATAAATTAGTTAACACCGTGGTATTTCTTTAACAACAAAATAACTATATTTTATTTCAACTTTTAAACATTTAGTCTCGCATAGCGCGGTCAGTCTTTAATTTCTTTATGATTCGTCCGCTACAGCTGCGGCAACAGGAATGACCTAATTTCCCAAAAGGAGTCGGAAATTAGGTCAACGGACTGGCTTGTGATTGGTCCGGATTTGGTCGCTCGGGATTGGCTGTTGTTGATCCGTGTGGTGGCGACACTGTGTTGTGCGGGTAACGACGTTTGGCTGCGGCGACGGAGCTGCCACAAAGTCTTTATTCGCAGTCTGCGTATCTTGTTTTGCCGCTGTGGACTGACATCGACCCTCCTCCGGAGACTTTTCAGAGACTTCTTCGACAAAATGTGTTTCGACAGCGATAGGCTTGGAATTTTGAATTTTGGTGCTCTGTGAGCTTTTGGGAATTTTGCTTGCTTTCATATTTTCAGGTTTTGTACCAGCCGAACCATGCACATTTTCGAATCCTGGGGATCATAAATAAATAACTGGTGAAAAGTCTTGAAGAGATTGTGAATACTTATGGAAAAATCTGTCAATTAAAACCTATGTACCTTCCGAACTTGGGAAATTTGCGTTTAAATCGATGGATACGTTGTTTAATTCCTCCGGTATCAACGATTCTTTTAACCCTTCGACTACACCTGGGGTCCAATGGACCCCAACGCCGTCTTTGGAGCCAAATTTGAAACATTTAGACTCTATAGACCGAGTTCTCCCCACTCTCAGTTATAGTTCGAAGGGTCTACTTGGGGTAGCTAACATAGGCACGGGACCTAGAGCATTAGCCAGTGTCTGGTATTCGATAGTTCGCGCACGTTTTTTCTCTGGGGGCCGCTGGACCCCCTGTGTGTAGTTGAGCGAACTTTTTTGGTGAAAAGTGTCATTTTTTTTTCTGCAATTTTTGAGTGCAGTGGGTCGTGATGGCAGTAAGTACATTCGTTGGAAGTCTCTATATTTATTTTTTTCAATTAAAAAAATGATTGCTCCGAAATTTGTTGACGTTGCGCGAGCTGCTCAGTTTCATTACTTGAAAAACCTTCAAAGATCGACACTGGATGGGGTTGGACTTGTGTACGTTGAACCGGAAGTGTTTCACGGGCTGGGGAAGCTCGAGACATCGAGCTTGCACCACAATGATCTCGACAACGATTTCGATTGTTTGGCCAATATGCGATCAGCATAGGGTTGCGCTGTGCCTCGACGGTGGGGGTGTTGAGTGAATCTTCACATAAATATCAATTTCTACTAATTTTTTATCATAAAACTCATGTTTCCTCGGCTATTTTCATGTATTTACATAAAATAAAGAACATTTTTCTACTCCAAAATGGCCCATGTTCATTCCTCAAAATAAATACCTTTTTTGGAACACCCAATATTGCGCTATTTTTTTTATCAAACTACCATATGTGACAGCCCTTCCCTGAAAATTTCACTTGATTATCTATAAAATTACAGGAGTTATGATTTTTTTGGTAAAAAATGCAATTTTTCACAACTTCATTCGTTTCCTTGCATTTTTCACTACCTTAAAATTTTTTTCATTTTTTCTATTGCATCCTCTCTCTTCCTAGAAGGTTTCAGCTACATTTTGGTTTTTTATTTTTCAAAATCGAGCCAATACTCTGCCCACACCAAGAGTTTAAAAATCGATGGGGGGCCGCTGGACCCCGTGTGTAGTTCTCGGTCCTGGGCAGAGGTGTGTAGGAGAAGGGTTAATGATACCGATTTGAACATGAATTTTTTGCGATCTGCATTCGCCATTTTTTGAGAATTTCCCTCATTCTCCGTTGTGTACACGCAGGTATTGCTTTCCAGTTTTAAAGCTTTAGCTTCTGCCTCTTCATAAGTGCCTATAATGAATAATTGAATATTCGGAGCAGGGTGAAAAAAAAGACACGGAAAATAGAAAAAAATAGGAGAAGATAAAAACACTTACACGCTCTCCCTCTGAGATCCACAGGATAATTTGGCCAGTCCGGCAACGGCTCCTCACAATTTTTTAACATCCGCGATAATATTGCTCGAGTTTGGTTATTGTACGGTCCCGGTGTTAAGCCCGAACGTGTCGTGAGAGGGCGGAGAGGAACTCTCGAACAAATAAATAAAATAAGGATTTGGAATAGCTATCAAAGCGCTAGGCGCACCTATTATGGTCAGTTTGGATATAGATTCATTAGGAAGAGAATTAGGGGTTTAAATGAGATAGAAAGAAGTAACAGAATGACACTCGGTATATTTTAGGGGTTACAACGGTGATTACAGAGTATTGAGCCGAAAAGAGTGTTATTGCAGTCTTCTTTCGCTTAGTTTACAATTATCAGTTGCAGATGTAGTAGAATATAATATAAGTCGAATTTACTTTCCTGTTTGAACGCAATTTGAGTCGTGCTGACGCAGCGCGTAGCGGGTCTCCTCGAAGACAGTGTAGTCGGCACACTCACGTACACAAATTACGCGAAACGTAGATTTTGAGATAATATAGAAAATATGGAAAGCGATGAATATAAGAGTTGAAGTATAAATTGAGTTCTTTTATGAGTCCTTAAACGGTTTTCAAGATGTGGTGAAAACGCTGCACCGCAGTGCCTCACTAACCCTCGGGCAGTGATGCTTGATCGCGAAGAATCGAAGACGCGTAATCGGAACTATCTTGCAAAGACCGGAATAAGGCTCGCAACTCCAAGCAACTAGTACTTGGAGAAGGTCTGCTTGAGTCGACGATGGAGGAAAGACTAATTAAACATTTTGGTTGCTTCTCTTTCGTTAATGATTCCGTTAGGGGATATTTGATGAGTCGGCAACTATGGTGGTGAAATGTCATGCAGTGCATTGGCCTGAGCGGCGAAGCAATATTCCGATTTCTGCAAGATTGTCTTTTGCAAGTCTTAGCATTTTGAGTGCTTTGTGGATTTCGCAATATCGGTTCATCGTCCGGGAGTTCATCGGCATCGGGCGATGACCTTTGTTACTATTATTACTTTATATTTCTAATTTATAATGATTTTTGAAATAAATGGCTCGGCCATAACACCGGCATAAACTTACACGTCAATATGTCCGTACCATCGTCGTAATTAAACTAATTCTTGGGCACGATGTCGATGTCCTTTTTCTTCTTCTTATTGATGAACACGACTAACCTATATTTATTAGGGTGATTCAAAAAAACCGACTATTTTTATTTTTTCAAAGCCCGGGTTTCTATTGCTGCAGCAAGGTGAAAAAAGATGCCTGACAAAATTTGAGCCCTTAAAAAAATTTTTTAGAGGTCGCTCATCGCGATTTTCTATTTCCCATTTGAATAACACGGGGGAGACGTTACTAGCTGCTTTTAAATTTTATTCCTCGGTAACGGGTGAGGATAGAACGATGCTTGAAGCGGTTTCTTGTAGAGATTTGAACGCTCTATAAAAAACGTGTCTTGGCATTTTACGATCAACTTACTCCTACGAAAGTTATTCGACGTCAAAATTGAGTTTGAAGAAATTTTCGACATTTTTTCAATTTTCCGGCAAAACTATCGACCTTGTCACAAAAATCTATGGAAACTTTTTCGGAAATCATGTGCTTTAGTATCAAATCATCTTCCTAGATTATAAAAAAATCGAATAATTTAGAATACTAGAGGAAAACTGCGATTTCCGTCGATTAATTCGTTAAATTAACAAAAAAATGATAATAAAACGGATAATATACACACCATACATACACAACAAAATATATTCAGTATGGAAAACCCGATATTTATTTCAGATTTTTTTTTTACGTATCATATTACCTTCCTGAATTTAAAAAAAAATTAAATAATTTAGAATACTAGAGGAAAACTGCGATTTCCGTCGATTAATTCGTTAAATTAACAAACAGTGATAATAAAAAGATTCCAAGTTTCATTAAGTCATTCGGTAATGCTCGCAGTTGGAGAAAATTCCAAAATGGATCGGAGTTTTCCATCTTTCATTTATAATTTCATTTAGGGCGTTATTTTTTTTTTTTTTTAATGAAATATAAATTGAAATTTAAAGTCATTTGAATCAAGTATACACTAAGTATATGTATGATATAATTGAGTTGGAGGAATCGAGTGAAAATTATGTTTGGAATAATGGCTCTGCAGTAAGGGTAACATCCTATGATACCGGCAGAACGGAAAAGGACGTTTTTTTAGTTCTCTTCGCTCACACTTTAGTTTTCTTCACTCGTTTCTTCTTTCTCACTCCAGTTCTACTGTTAATATGGGACGCTTCTCTTAGAACTGCGAGGCATTTTTCGTTTTTTTCGAGTGCATTTTGAATATTTATCCATAATGGCGAATCTAATATATCTGATCGGTGATATGAACGAAAAATTAGTGGGGCGTAAACTGCCAACCGTTCGGGAGGTTATGTCGCTCTTTTTTTATCAGACCAAACTGCGTAATTTATCGGTGAAACGAAGTGTTTCTATTACGATCGAAAAAGTTAAGGAGAAATGGCTGAACGCTGGAATACCAGTACTCAAAAACAACAATGCCATCAGAAAACTGTTGAAGATTTTTTATACGTGGCAAAATTTGAACAAAAATAGAAAACGAAAGAACTCTCCGGCACAGAAGAAGAAAGAAGCATTGTTCATCGAAAAATCGGCGAAATTATTTGATATTGCTCGTTCAAATGTGGATAAAGATCTCGACAATGACAAACGAACATTTTTAAAGGCTCAAAGATCAGCCGGTCGATACGGTCTAGCCGATGTAAGCGTTTCACATAGCTCACCAGCAGAATTCGAAGAAAATCCAATGGACTTAGATGTCGATGGTAACTATTTTACCTTTTGTATACGTGAAATTTCGTCGTAATGAAATTATTCAAAATTTAATTGTCATTCGTCCAATAATATTTTACTTTTTCTACTCGTGTTTGTTAGTAATTCATTATTAATAAACTTTTTAATGTTTAGACCCTAGCCAACCTGCGACCAGTACGGAAATTCTTTCACGTCATGAATCAGCTCTCACGACGATAACAACAACAACTTTTACTCCAAATTCAGCGTTCATGTCTGACTACGAAGAACAGATCGTCCAACGGAATATACCGACTAAACGTGACATAATGACTTCTGAACTTGCCGCTGCACTTGATCGAGCAAACATCAGTAGTCGAAATGCTACGTTTGTTTTAGCTGCTGCTTTTTCAAGTGTCGGCTTAGACATAGAAACCCTCAATTTGAGCAGCAGTACAATACGGCGAGGTCGTATGAGACTGAGAAAAGATATAGCAGAAGGGTTGAAAGAGGAATTTAAAATTGAAGACCGATATACAGTCCATTGGGATGGCAAAATCCTAAGTGATATTGTTACTGGGAAGTCCGTGGATAGAATTGCGATTCTAATATCCACCTCTGAAACAACTCAACTGCTTGGAGTTCCAAAACTAATTGAAGGCAATTCAGAAAATCTCTCTTTAAGTGTCATTAGTACATTAGATGATTGGAAAGTTACTCCGTTCATAAAAGCAATGTGCTTTGATACGACATCAGTTAATACTGGTACGATATAAAATTTTATTATTATTATTATTTATTACTATAATTTGATTTATCCATTTACGCGTTGCGTTGTCATTATTTATTTAAAGGTATTCACAATGGTGCATGTGCGAAAATCGAAAGAAAGTTGGGCCGAAAAATAATTTGGTTGCCATGTCGCCATCATATATTTGAAATCGTTCTGAGGAGTGTTTTCGAATTGTATTGGAATACAACTTGTGGGCCGAATGTAGCAATTTTCGTGCGATTCAAAAATTCTTGGAGTAATATTGACCAATCGAAATTCAAAAGTGGGATGAAAGATGAAATTGCAGCAAATGCCTTGAAACATGAAAGACTTGAAATAATTACTTTCATCAATAATTGTTTGGAGGTACATCTTTATAATTATACGGAAATTGCATGATACCTTTGATTTTACCTGAAAATTAACAACCGAAACAAAATTTTGTTGCATCCCAATAATGCAAACTTCAACATCGTGTTTTGTTTTCCTTTTCTTATAGGTTTCTCAGCCAAGGGACGACTACAAGGAGCTTCTCGAGTTATCGCTGATTTTTTTAGATGGTTTTGCGGAACGTCTAATTCGTTTCAAACGTCCAGGAGCCATGCACCACGCGCGGTGGATGGCTAAAGCGATTTACAGCTTGAAAATGTTTATCTTCAGAAGCGAATTCCGGTTGACAAAACGAGAAATCGATAGCCTGCGTGAAGTTTGCATTTTTGTTGTATTATTTTACATCAAAATATGGTTTACGGCTACTTCGGCTATTCAGGCACCGAATAATGATTTCGAACTATTGAAAAAGTTGATTTCTTATCAAAATGTTAACCTGCCGGTCGCACAGAAAGCTCTTAAAAAAATAAGTGACCATTTATGGTATTTGAACGAACAGCTGACCCCTCTGGCTTTATTCGATGAAAATGTTACGGTGGACGTGAAAAAAAAAATGTGTGAGGCAATCCTGAATCGGGAGGGTACTTCTATAGTAAACAAGCGGCACGTTGTTAAAGGGAAAAAGTTGGAAGAATTTTTGGGGAAAGATTTGAGTGAATTCGTCTCTAAAAATTCATTGTCACTTTTTCAAACGTTCGATTTGCCGTACGACTTTCTTGATGTAGACACAACTCTCTGGTCTCACCATGAAAGTTATCGGGAGAATTTGGATTTTTTTAAAAATCTAAAGGTCGTAAACGATGTTGCCGAACGTGGCATTGCTTTGATTGAAGCGTACAACCATTGCCAAACAAAGGACGAGGAACAATACCAATATTTGTTAAAAACCGTTCAAGAACATCGTCGACTTTTTCCAGATTGTAAAAAAAAAAATCTGAAATAAATATCGGGTTTTCCATACTGAATATATTTTGTTGTATATGTATGGTGTGTATATTATCCGTTTTATTATCATTTTTTGTTAATTTAACGAATTAATCGACGGAAATCGCAGTTTTCCTCTAGTATTCTAAATTATTCGATTTTTTTATAATCTAGGTAGATGATTTGATACTAAAGCACATGATTTCCAAAAAAGTTTCCATAGATTTTTGTGACAAGGTCGATAGTTTTGCCGGAAAATTGAAAAAATGTCGAAATTTTCTTCAAAGTCAATTTTGACGTCGAATAACTTTCGTAGGAGTAAGTTGATCGTAAAATGCCAAGACAAGTTTTTTATAGAGCGTTCAAATCTCTACAAGAAACCGCTTCAAGCATCGTTCTATCCTCACCCGTTACCGAGGAATAAAATTTAAAAGCAGCTAGTAACGTCTCCCCCGTGTTATTCAAATGGGAAATAGAAAATCGCGATGAGCGACCTCTAAAAAATTTTTTTAAGGGCTCAAATTTTGTCAGGCATCTTTTTTCACCTTGCTGCAGCAATAGAAACCCGGGCTTTGAAAAAATAAAAATAGTCGATTTTTTTGAACCACCCTAATATTTATATTCCATATTGTTTGTTTTTTCACTTGTTGCAAATATATTGTGTTTAATAATTGTCTGAAAATAGGAACTCTTTTTTAACAATCGAAAACACTTCGAAAAACCACACGCGTGAAAAAATGTGACGAAATGAATGTAGACAAGTTCGCAATTTCGGAAAACTTGCTCGAAACAAACGCGAAAGGGTTATACAAGCGCGGGAGATTAAGCGAGCGCGCGGGATAATCCAGCGAAAGCGCGGAATGTAAAGAGGGCGCGCGAGCCAGCGAATGACGTCACAACAGCCAAACAGACACTCACCAGCCCCGAAAGAGAGGCGCGACACTGACCTTGAGTTTTCGCTAGTCACAGTTTTCACATTTTGGTCGACACGATTTTCGCGTGGTGGCAGTTAATGGCCATGTTATTGGTGAAGTAATGGCAGAACGAAATTCTTTTCGTTATGTTCTGTGCGAATGATGAAATGGACCATTTTCCGACTGACATCGGATTTTCAGTTTCGCCTTCGCTTTCGTCGCTACTCGATCCTTTACTTTCCTCGCCATCATCACTATCATGCCCATTATTGTCCGCATCGTAATTTTCGTTCTCATTTCCATCGTCATTTGCAACTTTATTAGGTCCGTCGTAATGTACCATTTCATGAATTTCGCCATTTAAATCACATTCGACGTCTATAATCTGATGGTCATAATGACCAAATTGTGAATTATCGTCACTTTCGTTGTGTGGAAAATCGAGTTCACAATTTTCTTGGCACGTTTCATGGTTGCTTATTGTTGTTGATGTTGAGCTGTTTGTTTGAGAACGCAATTCTGGGGGCTCGACACCAGAAGAATCCACGCTATCTTTTTTGAGCTGGCGACACTTTTTCACGCGCAATCGTGTGAGTTCCCGATTTCGTTCTTGCGGATCAGCCATATTCACTTACACAAACACTTCATACGCACTTCGTTGTCAATATTTTAGGGTATCAAAATTATAGAAACGGTTCGGTCGAGAGACTTTAAACTCAAAATCAATTCATTAATTCACAATGTTGGTTAGCGAGATCGTCAGCTGCTTGCAGGTGGGGTTAGGAGGAAATAACTAGATAAAAAAATGGCAGGAACTGAGATGAAACAACGCATAATAGAGGCGCGCAATTCAAAAATTTTTGAAAAAGTACACGATGAAATATTGTTTTTAAATATGAGTTGTAGAATTTTGGCTAAACACTCTGCTATAATTGTTAGTTTTTTAAATTTATTTTTAATGTCGTCCTTAAAGCAATATTAATTCACAATGTATTGTTTAATGCTTCTTATTCATAAAGGAAATGCACACTTTTAAAGCGAACTATAATTTTGCTAAGTAACGAAAACGGCAAGGGACAGCGCGGGCCGCGGAAGCGGTAGAGGGAGAGAGACAGCGCTACAGGCGCGGCGGCGGTAGAGGGAAACAGAAGCACGATATTCTGTCTCTCTCCCTCAGTGGCGCGCGAAGAGTGGGCATACCGCGTTCAGCGGGGCGAGTGACGTCACAGGCCGAAAATGTCCACCGGTCTCGCAAAGGACGTATGTCCAAGCGGCAACAAGCGCGACTTACGCCCTTCCGACTCCAAGAAACTCTGAAAAACAGAGTCGTCCCAAAACGCGCGACCGAAATCTTCAATGTTGGATTTCTTTGGATTGGCTGAACGGATTTTGTTCGACCAAGAACCATTTGAAAAATAAAAAATTGTAGAATATCCAAATCTAATACGAAATTTTTCTGTCGCCCCGTTTTCCCGTAAAAACGATATAAATTGTCTGTGACGGCGTAAAACCCCTATTTTACTGTATAGATAAAAAAAAGTACGGCGGGCTCGCGCTACGCTTTTTTTTAAATATTTGGCGTCGAGCCGCTGCCGCGTCTCTTGATTATTGGTAGTAAAATAGTTTAGGACTGGACAACCCAGTTGCGCAAATCATTGACAAAAAGCCAATAAGAAAAATTTCACGACCATAGGCTGTCCTTGTCACATCATGGCAAGGTCATTAGGAGGTGTGATCGGGGAAAACCTCGGCAGGAGATCCACACATATGCCTTGCCTGGACCTGATCATGATTAGGGTTTGCTAGGGTTTTCCACATATAGACATTATTATGCCCCCATTAGATAAACCCGACTTAGGACGACCCTTAGAAAACCATGTACGATCCTTGTGTTAAATCAGGTTCTCCCGACGAAATTTCTAGTCGGGTACCTTATGTCATTGACCAAGCTGAGCACTTAAATTCAAAATTTCGGGCCGGCCAAGTACTCTGTGCGCATACGCTCAACATATGATGGAAAACTTTAGTTTTGTATTTTTGTGTGAAGTTTTTCTGTCGATTCGCCATTTTGTATCTAGGAGTTCCTTTTTTTGAGACGTATCTTTTTGGAAGATTTTCTTTTTTCTCGTTAATTGATTTTCTAAAATCAACATGGTTTTCAGACAGGGAATACTTGTCTTTTTATAGATATCAGAATTTTTATGAGGAGCGAATACCATTAACTGTTTTCTACCATTCTCGCATTCCTTGCATTTTTCTCAATCTTCTTAAATTTTTTTTTTGGGTTTTTTTTCCATTCTTTATTTTGTTAGCGTTTCTAATTTTTTTTAGGGGGGATTAGATTTTTCTGTGAAAACAAATGGAAACGGGGATCACCAACAAATGTACTTGTCCAAGCTTTTTTCCCCGGGAGGGGATTTTTGGCTAGGATATACTAATCCTAAAAAACAACCCAGAAATTCCCAGTGCTTCAATTGTTTAAACAATTGAAAGTTACTCTTTATGGTTTTTTGTGAATATCTCAGGAACGACTGTTGCGATTTTGATTTTTTTTCAATCTTGTTTCTCATTGAATTTTGTCAAAAAAATGTTCATACGACTTTCCGGTCTACGCAGTAGTTTGGAAACTCCAGATGTTTAACCCTAATTACCGCTCGCTCTGTGCGTCGCGCCGCTCTCCCTGCGTATCTCGCCGCTCTGTCAGACGTAGGTACGTAACTATTTATGAAACGATATTTGTTTCTATTTTTTTTTATGTAAAATCGGCGCATGAGAACTTCAAAAGAAGAAATAAGTATTGCAACGGCACCGCCTGGCTCGTGAGGCGATGTGGTCAGCTCGGCGGCTGACGCTCGAATGAGCTAGCGCCGAGCGGACGTCGGCCGAACTAATCGCCGGCCCGCGGTGGGCTCGCAAGTGAAAGTGGGGGTAACGAGCCCGCTAGCGAGCGCGTCTCGGGACTCTGGGACGTAAGTGGGGGAAAAAGATGATGCAATAAGTGGCGTACGTGTCGTTCGGCGAGCGTAGTGCGCAGACTCAAGCCACGCCTAGCGAATAAGATCCGAGCGTGAGTGAGTGGGGGAAGCGCGTAGCCAGTGATCTCTAGCAGCGTTCCCACCACAATGAAAAGAAGCCAATAGTATTAAGAGTTATTTTTAGAATTCCAAGAAAATCGGGAACAAAACCAATAATATTTAAAGTTATTTTTAGAATTTTGCGAAATCCGAGAACAAAGGATTTCGACTGTATAAAAGCCGGTGCCGTCCAGCACTCGGCGCTCATTCTCTCTCGAGATTCCGAGACCTCAGCGTATTGTCTGAGTATTAGGCAAAGAGTTTCGCTACTTCCCAAAAACCTAACGTCAAATTTTCCTGTACATTCGACGATGGAGTAGTTCGGTTACGTTCGACTCCCGCAGCCGGTGTACGCTCATAATCTAACCTAAATTTCCTTCGTGCATACGACGACGGAGTGGTTCGGTTACGTTCAACTCCCGCAGCCGGTGTACTTCCAAACTTAACCTCATTTTTTCCTGTGCATCGGCCACGGAGTAGTTCGGTTTCGTTCGACTCCCGCAACCGGTGAACATCCTAACCTACAAAGCATTGGCCACGGAATAGTTCGGCTCCGTTCGACTCCCACAACCGTGTTTTGTTTCGTGAACCCTCAAATTTATCATAACCTAAAAGGAAGTGGAGAAACTCATCGCAAGTTTAAAATAAAAATTCATAAATTCAATGAATAATCGTAAAAGTCACTTGGACTTTTATATTGTCAAAATCCAACGTTAATTTTGTCCAAATTAAACAAAATTCATTAAAATTGTATCGAGTCAATAAAAATCATTGATTTTCATGTTAAATCAAATAAATTGGACAAATTAATTATAAAAACGTTAAAATTTCTATTTTCACCGTTATTTTGAGAAAATAGCCCGATCAATCACAAAATTTGTTTGCTCGAAGATGAAATCGATCTTATTTGTGTTTTTGTCAAGAAAATCGTTCTGAATTTAAACAAATTGAATAAATAACTCATTATTTGACTTTTTCTATTAAAAATTCTTGTTTTTCTTCATTGCCTGCTCCTTTTTCACGAAGCTCGAACCGACGCGTAACGCGAGGCGTCTTTGAGCCTATTTCGTATCGTTACAGTACATTGTAACGGCACCGCCTGGCTCGTGAGGCGATGTGGTCGGCTCGGCGACTGACGCTCGAATGAGCTGGCGCCGAGCGGACGGCGGCCGAACTAATCGCCGGCCCGCGGTGGGCTCGCGAGTGTAAGTGGGGGAAAAGATGATGCAATAGTGGCGTACGTGACTTTCGGCACGCGCGCCTCGGGACTCTGGGACGTAAGTGGGGAAAAAGATGATGCAATAAGCGGCGTACGTGACGTTTGGCGAGCGAAGTGCGCAGACGCAAGCCACGCCTAGCGAATAAGAACCGAGCATGAGTAAGTGGGGGAAACGCGTAGCCAGTGATCTCTAGCCAGCGTTCCCACCACGACAAGATAAAGCCAATAATATTGTAAGTTATTTTTAGAATTCCGCGAAATCCGAGAACAAAGGATTTCGACAGTATAAAAGCCGGTGCCGTCCAGCACTCGGCGCTCATTCTCTCTCGAGATTCCGAGACCTCAGCGTATTGTCTGAGTAATAGGCAAAGAGTTTCTCTACTTCCCAAAACCTTACCTCAAATTTTCCTGTACATTCGACGACGGAGTAGTTTGGTTACGTTCGACTCCCGCAGCCGGTGTACACACATAATCTAACCTAACATTTCCTTGGTGCATACGACGACGGAGTGGTTCGATTTCGTTCAACTCCCGCAGCCGGTGCATTTTCCTAACCTTTCTCTTTACATTCGACGACGGAGTGGTTCGGTTTCGTTCAACTCCCGCAGCCGGTGTATTTTCCTTTTTAACCTTCAAAATTTATCGTAACCAAAATCGAAGTAGAGAAACTCAACGCAAGTTTAAAATAAAATTCATAGAATTAATAAATTATCATAAAAGTCACTTGGACTTTTATATTGTCAAAATCCTTCACGAAAATTGTCCAAATCGAATAAAATCCTTTAAAATTATATCGAGTCAACGAAAATCGTTATTTTTGTGTTAAATAAAATAATTTGGACACGTTAATTATAAAAACGTTAAATTTTCTATTTTCATCGTTATTTTGAGAAAATAACCTCAATTAATCATAAAATTTGTTTTCTTGAAGATCTAAACGATCTTTTTTGTACTATTACAACGAAAATCATTCTAAATTGAATAAATCTTTCATTATTTGATTTTTTCTACTAAAAATTCTTGTTTTTCTTCATTACCTGCTCCTTTTTATCGAAGCTCGAACCGACGCGTAACGCGAGGCGTCTTTGAGCCTATTTCGTACCGTTACAATATATGATTAATTTATTTATCCATAATAAATAAAAGCGTAACCGTACGATAGCTGAAACCATGGAAATCACCAAAATTCGAAAATAATATAAGAAAGATTCGAACGTAAATGAAATACGTACCTTGAAACAGTGGATTGCAGAACAATCCAAATGATCAGGATAGGAATCAGAGCATAAAAAGGGTCCGAGGATTATTTGCAGGTCTTGTTCAGCGTTCAATAATTTAATGAACTTCATTTTTCTCATTCGAAAAAATGCAGATGTGGTATCACAACCACTGAAAGCATGGAGGAACAGAATGTACTTGCATATAGATGGATGATTAAAGCTCTCGGGTGGATATGTTTTCTGCTCTGTCTTTCCTTTGCTCAGTTTTTAAAAGTAAACATTGGAATTCTGGCGATTTAGACCGGTCATTATAACCGAAAGATCAATATCTTCTCCAACTATTACAACAACATTATGGTCGTTTGATAGTTCCAAAGCAGTGGTAACTATAGGAGTATCTGCATCTTCATACGCTTGTTTGCAAATGAAACCTGCCTGGCAAAGTTTTTCCCTTAATATTTTCATAAGCCTGTTCTTGTTGTTATCGTTGGAAAGAAATTTATCCTGTGAGACCGTCGCATTCATTGTCACATCAAACATTCTATCAACACAGTGTTGTTTCTGTTGTCTTCGCAGCCTCTCGGCATACTTTGTGCTTCTCATCAATGCATCCTCGTTCCCCCCTCTTTCAAAATTTTTAGATACCTGGAAGGGATTCGCAAAGGGGCCAGAGAGCGAATATTAACAGCTGCCGGCCACGCCAGGGACGTATTTCATTTACATTATAATCTTTCTTATATTATTTTCGAATTTTGTTGATTTCCTTGGTTTCAGCTATCGTACGGTTGCGCTTTTATTTATTATGCATAAATAAATTAATTATATATACTTATTTCTTCTTTTGAAGTTTTCATGCGCCGATTTTACATAAAAAATAATAGAAACAAATATCGTTTCATAAATAGGTACGTACCTACGTCTGATAGAGCGGCGAGATACGCAGGGAGAGCGGCGCGACGCATAGAGCAAGCGGTAATTAGGGTTAAACATCTGCAGTTTCCAAACTACTGCGTAGACCGAAAAGTTGTGTGAACATTTTTTGTAGCTAATTAAATAAGAAACAAGGTTGAAAAAAAAAATCAAAATCGCAACAGTCGTTCCTGAGATATTCACAAAAAACCATAAAAAGTAACTTTCAATTGTTCAAACAATTAAAGCACTGGGAATTTCTGGGTTATTTTTGAGGATTAGCATATTTATTCATGTCTGAATGTAATTTTAAAAAAATTTCGATGGTCGCAATTTTTTCCTCTAAATAATCTACGACTACTGGACTAAATGTCCATTTCGATATTCGTAGCGCGTCCCAAATCGTGCAACCCGGTGGCGACGCAGGCACGAAACTCACGCAACAATTCAAATGAGTCGCGACGCACTGTGTCCGGTTGCTGGTCGCCGCCGTGAATTTTGTCCATCTCGAGGTCACTCAGTTCGGCGTTTCGACGCGACACGATTTGTATTTCCGATACCTCGCCGCGCACCGTCGAGTCACCTTTCACGACCACGCGGTCCACGTCACTTGCGTTCGCGATTGGCACAACGTAATTCGAGTTTTGCTCACAAACACTAACGATACACACGGAACGGGGGGGGATCGTTACTGTCTCTGCCGTGCACAAATGCGACGATTTCGTCACGCGCTCGAGGTTTTCTTTTTTCGCGTAACAAAACGTAAGCGAGCTCCCGACCTTGTGGTAGTCCACGTCCTCATGGTCCGTGAACGGGCGTCCGAAGAGGATATCGACCGTTTGATGGTCGTCGGGAACCACTTGAATCGCGATGTCCTTGACTTCGACGTTATCGAGCTGTACCGTGGCTTGCACTGTTCCCAGGCTTGACAATACATTCTCCGGTGGCCCGAAGGGTCTCAAGGCCATGACCGAAGGGGTGATTTCCAGGCCCTCCCGTTCCACGGTTCACCGGCGCATAGTACACTCTGCGCTCCCCGGGTCGATGAACGCGGCCATTCCTCGGCCGTTAACTGTAGCGTTTTTTAAATACTTCCGCACCGTCACGTCGTTTGCGCGATCCGCCTGTACCGTGGCGTTCGTATTTACATTTGCCCGGCATTGTGACGTTACATGCCCGGGTTCATTGCACTTACTGCACTTTTTCAACCGATGCTTTTCCGGGCAATCGCGCGCGTAATGTCCCGTTCTTTTACAGTTATAACACTCTGCTTCCCGACTCTTTGACGATCCTGCATGACTCGCACGCGTTCCGTCCGATGGCTTATCGTTCTGGCCTCTTTTGAGGGAATTCGTTCGCGCGCCGCCTGACGTGCGATGTTTCCCGTGTCCTGAGTACCGATTCCCTCGTCTGCTATCCTGCAGCTTCAAACACCGGTCGTATATGACGAGACTGTGTAAGAGTGCATCCAAATTGTCGTGCGCAGCCGGCAGAACCGTTTGGAAGAGTTCGCGCGACCGTAAACCCGCTAAGATTTCCTCTTTTTGGTCGGAAAATGATAGCCCGAGCGAAGTGCGAAGTCGCACTTTCGCATGAAAATAAGACGTCAATGATTCGTTGCGTTCCTGTCTCCTGGCTTGCATTTTTGACCAGCGCGCTGATTTGCTTTCTCTCGTAACGAAAGTTTCTTTGAACGCTCGTCGGAAGTCCGTCCAAGTCCGGAGGCCGGAGAGCCTCGCTCTTGCACAATCACGCGCGGCGTCCCGTAGATGCAGCCGTGCCGCTGTTAGGATGTAATCGTCCGACCAGTGATGTAACTCTTTTGTCGTCTCCAGACTCTCGAGCCACTCCATGGCCCGTATTCCGTCCGCCTCGCCCGTGAAGTCTTCGATGTCCCCTGACAGATCGGGTTCCACGTGAAAGGACGGTGGCGTTGGCATAGGCGGTGCAGCCTGTGCACGTGCCTGCTGTTGTCCGCTCAACAACGACCCAAGTAGTTGCGCAACCGCCTCCATGTTTCTGTCGGTTACCGGCCGTTGTATGGCGTTGATCATGGGGGGCGGTGGAACGCCCTCTGTTACCGACGATTGACCGGCCGGTAAGTTAGGGTCCCCTCTTAGTCCCAATGGTACGCTGCCGTCGTCGGTCAAATATCCGGAGTATAATGCTGCCTCGTCTCGGAGCTCTCGGAGCGCTCGTGCGTCGGGTGGTTCTGTGGCGCTCTCCGGCTGGCTTCCGGCCTGATTGCCATGTTCCGACGCGGTCGCCTCTTCCGGGCTCGTCAACGGGCAAGGTGGTCCAAGCCGTGGATCACCACACGCGGTCGTAGCTCGACCGCCATTTTGTCCCGGTCCTGAAGATGTTCCTCCTCCATCACTCAGATAATCGGGTTGAAAAGATGTCCTGGGCAACGATTGCCGATCGCTCGCGAGACCCCGTCCGCGCACGCGACCCGGAGTTCCAACAGTCCGATTAAGCCCCATGCTTTGCATTCGCGTTGCTGTGAACCACTCAAATTCGCGCTCACCCGGCATTCACCTGACGCGCCACGTTTTTTCTTAGGCTACTCTGATGGACCGATCCACGAAGGACGTATCCCACTTCTGAATTTTTAAATGGTTTGCAAAAATAGTTTTTATTAATCGCTCAAGTACAAGAATTGAAGGGATAAAGATATAGGTGTATAGATAACGGAGGGCTTCGAGTGAGGCGAATGCATGAGCCGTCGCGTTAATTTAGAGAGTATTCTAGGCGGTAGCCACGCGGTCGCGAAATCAAGATGGCCGCAGGTTCGATGCAGCGGAGGCCCGTTGCGTGCACTCCCCTGGCGTTGCGGAATGCCGGAACGGACCACCGTGCCTCGGCGCCTCCACACGACCCTCGCTGCCCGCTCTCAACCTCGACCACCCACACTCGCGTTTCGTAACTCCACTCGGCCACGCTCCCGTCAGTCGCGTCTCTCTCTCACCGCTTCCCGATGGGAACTAACTCGACCCAGTTCGCTCTCTCGCGTAGCCGCTCGTCGTCATGCGCCTTGGCGTATAGCGCCAAGCGCCATCTCTAGGCTTTCGCCACTCGTGCCATTTTATTTAACACAATGTTCAAAACAGAATTTCTGAAGATTTTTGCAGTAATCATTTTCACAATTTAACGCTTCATGAAGACAGTATTCATTTCATATTTTCGAACATTTTTCGTGAAATATTATTATTGATATTGTGATGTAATCTTCAACTCAACTAGAACCTTAATTAGACTAGACTCGATATACTAGACTAGGCTAGACGTTGAGAACCTGAAATTCAGCCGAGGAAGATTTTTTCTATCGATAGTAAAATATTGACTTTAGGCTCTAGTTTTTTATTGGTCAAACGACATCGAAGATTTTTAATTTCGAAAACTCGAAATGACTGATCCCTCATCTTAAGGTTGGCTGACTTCATGTTGTACACCGTTTCCGGGAGTCGAACGAAACCGAACTACTCTGTGGCCGACGCATGAGGGAAGATTGAGAAAGGTTATGTTTGCATCCGCAGACAGTCTGAACAGTCTGAAGCTTTGCCTCGAGTTCTTCAAGAAGAATGAGTGCCGCGTGCTGTTCGGCACCGGCTTTTATATCGTCAGAATCCTTTGTTCCTAAATCTGAACATAACTCGCAGTCTTATTCTCTTAAGTTCTCATGGTCGGGCGCTTGCCAAAACGTCATTGGAGATTTCCTTCTCCCACTCTCTCATACAACGCTTTCATTCGCTCATTACACCCCACTTCTGCGCAGAGTGGTCTGTCAGTCACTTTATTTCCCCACTTTCGACGTGAAGTCGAATGCGGCACGCGTATTTCCCACTCACTTGTTCAAATTTGGTCTCTTTCTTCACTTTTCACGCGCGCGTCTCCGTGGGCCAAGAGATGGTGCGCTTACCAGCCGCTTACGCGGATTCGTGCCGTTACAGTACGTATGGATAGTTTTGTAACTCCGTTCAAGCTTCGCTCTCGACTGATCCATGGGAAACATCGCAATCATGACCAATCAAAAATTTCATTGCCAGAGGGATTGGCTCGGATGGTGTAATATTTACTTTGTATAAAAATTTCTCCATCATTAACGTTTTGGTAAATATTGCCCTTCCCAAAAAGAAGGGAAATCCGTAGAAAAATACTGCAGAAAAGTAAAAAAAATAACGCCAACTATTAAAAAATCGCAACCTCAGTTGAAAAATAACGACCCAATTTTTTCTTGATATTACTTTGCAATGTAACACTTTTGATTTACTAAATTTATGTATTTTATTTTTCTTTCACTGGAAACCGTCTTTTGACCTTCATAAAAATCTTATCAAAAAGTGTCAAACTCAATGGAGACAAAAAAAATGAAATCATTGTGCCATAGCCAAGAGCTCATAAATGAATTACTAAACTTCATAGACAAACGTACGCCCTTAATACATTCGGTTCAAGGGTTTCTCCATTTCGGAGGATTCCAGCATGATTATCCTGAATATCATGATGGCTTCGTGCTAGCTAAAGATCATGAATGTACGTACAATACCATTCCACGGAAAACGAAACATAAAAAAGGGCACGTTTGCGTACAAGGGCACGCGAACACGTACACGTACTTCCCGGACGAATTCACTGCAAAGATTATACAAAAACTTGGCGTGCATGGTTTTCGAAAATAATTTCGGGAAGACAAAAGATAATCGAATGTACCGACCAGATTAATAATCATCTCATTTCCATCTATGAAAGAAGAATTTAAATTTTTACATAGCATTTGTCAGTATGCATTAAGGGGAGGGTAAGGTCAAATTATACGAAAAAAAGCCATGTTTTTGTGATTTTTTTTCTGACGACACAGTTAAAATCTCTTTACTCAACTAGTGGTACATCCAAGTATGACATCTGAAGAATGTCTTGTCAAATTTTTACGACGAAATATTAAAAAATACGGCAATGGCAGCAATTATTCGGAAGTGTCTCGAAAAAAAGTACAATTGCGGTGCCCCTCATAACTCGGTGCTGGATCATCTGAAATCAAAAAATTAAAGTTCATTCGTTAGATAATAGTTTTCCCCAGGTAACCTCGGGAGGGTTATTAGAAATTCCATTTTTTACATTTTTTTGAACATTTTGAAGGGAAAAACACAATTTGTTGGGAAAAATTCGGTGAATTTGTTATTGGTAAATAAAAATTATTAATAAAAAAAAAAAACTCGACAGCGTTACCTCGTAAATTATGTACAGAAATAGTGTTCAAAATTTCAAAAGGATCGGTGCAGTAGTTTTGAAGTTATGAGGGGCGCCGACTTTGAAAACGTGCGTTGTGGGAAAAACGCTTCAAAGTTTTAAACACCAAAAATCCAGCGTAAAACGTTTATTAGCGAATTTTATCAACATACCTTACACTGAGTCATCGATGCCAGGCCCATAGAGGCTGTTGCTCATTTAATTTCACACACTTCACTAGCGCAGCAATTGTTGAAAAGATCGATAAAAAATCAATTACCCTATATGTTTTCAAGATCCTCCGTAATTTGGTCTTCAACAGTCACTTTTATTTTATAGCTGACGCGTTCTTGTAATATCTTCGTCAATTTTGCTCTAATTGACTTGAAATTTTGACACAATATTCTTGAGATATTATGCATTCAATTAGAGAAATAAAAAAAAATCCAAAAAAAAAATTAAATACTCTCCCCTTAAGGGGGGAGCAGGCTTTAGGCGCTTCAAAAAATCAATTTTTTTTTGCACAAATGTCTTTCAAAACTATCCAAGAATGTGTCTCCAACATCTCAGACGCAAATTCGAAATATTTTCGGAGTTACAAAAGAAATAGTCAGCAAGCGTCGAGCAAGTGTACGAGCGAGATCGCTCGGAGCGCGCTCCACCCCTTGATCGTACATTTTGTGATCTATTGTATAGTTCTTTGAAGAGTCTATAGGGCAGCTCTGTAGACCAGGAATCGCTGATTAGCATATTAATGCGGTAAGTTGCAAAAAATATGATTTTTTATATACGAAAACTGACGCACGATTTCTCAGTTTTTCATTTTTACGATTTTTTCTAATTGGCGGGAAAGATAGGAAAAAAACTAAACGTCCCATCGAAACGAAACGAAATGCATTCTATTCGGGATTAAATTATCTTCTAGTCGAACCTAAAAAACATTAAGAAAGTTAAGATTGACCCACTTTTCAAACAATCTAAAGTCAATTTTTTTCACAAGAAATGAATTTTTATATTAATTCGTGAAAAATTGTTGGTTTTTTCACTTTTTGTTGAATTTCCTTGATTTAACTAGGAGCTATGCTAATGAAAAAAAAAATTCGAGTTTTTTGTTTCAGATGGAAATTGCGACCTGCACCTTTCCCGCCGCACGACAAATGCACCCTCGAGACGCCTCGGCGAAATGCTTGTACCAGGCAGAAAATGACATATAACTTCATGAAAAAATTTGAGAAGACTGATGAAATATATAACAATAAAACCCAAAGTTTCGTTTCAATCGGATATTTCTTTAAAGGAGGCTCCCTCCTTAAAGACAAACTATACTAGAAAAACGACAGTATTTTCTAGTTGAATTTCGCAAACTCTCCATCAATTGAATATCGCCCGCTGAACACTCTGCTGCAAAGTATCCTATGCACCGAGGAAGGACAGTCAACAACGAACGCGCTATTTTCAGGACAAGTCGTAACCAAGCGCGCGCGGTGCGCGATGCGGCGATGAGGGAAAATTTGCCATGTTGTCTCTGTCCCCAGTTCGTACTGGGGACGCCACTGAGAGGGGAATGGGGAATTCCTCATCCATGTTTACTCGTGTAAACATGGATAAGGCATTCCTTCGCCGAAATAATTTTTGAAAACCATGCACGCCAAGTTTTTGTATAATCTTTGCAGTGAATTCGTCCAGTATGTACGTGTACATAATTTGTCTGTACATAATTTGCAACGCGTTGCTGCATCTACTCTTTGTAATCTACCTTGGCTATTCAGAAGAAGCGTGATTTAACTTCATTTTTGTAATGATAAGACATAAGACTATAGGAAAACATATTTATTTCCAAGTCACTAAGGCGCGACTTTTTAATATTTGGCGTTCTTTTCTTACTTTTATAAAGTTTTTGCCAGAGATTCCATCGTTTTTTGTAAATGAAAGTTACAATAAAAAATAAAGATGTGAAATTCTTTCAAGTGAACAAATGAGGTAAGTATTTTTGATATTCATAAAGCGAGAAACCATGACATTAAGGTATAAGTCATTACTATTATTATTGCGATGTATGTATTTGTGCTTTCGAGCAAACGTGTATCTATGTGTGCTTACGCACGAGGGTGTCTCTGTATGTAATAATAATAATAATAATAATAATAATAGTTTATTTAACGTGCGCTTGGAACGAGTCACCTGTGCACGATAGCCACAGATACAAGTAAATAAATAAGAGTACAGTAAAGTAAAGTAGTTGTTCACAGTGAGTAAGGTATGGAAAAGATGGTAGAGGCAGAAGAAATGAAAGTAAGTATTGACGGTATACAGAATGTCGGGAGTTCCAGGAACAAGATCAGAGGAGAGCGCAGAGCCTTTGGGGTGGGGGGGGGGGGGTCAGGTGGAGGAGAAAGGTAACGCAGCCGCGAGGATAGGTCTAGCCGTACGGAGATTAGACACTGGTAACTCCTCTGCTGTCCCTAAGCAGAAGCCAGGCGGCAAGTCGACGCTTGAAGCCCTCTAGCGACAGGCCCTGCGTTATCGTCGGCGGTAACAGATTCCAAAGCCGAACACCAGTGGCACGGAAAGACCTCACCATGCACTCGGTTGAGCAGGCAATAGGAGCCAGAGCGTTTGTGGCCACAGTTGCGAACCGCGGATTGATCCTTGTCGCAGGGCGTAGGCCATCGGCGAGATAACCTGGGGTACCCTCGTTGACAATGGCGTAGAAAAGGCACCCAATAAAGAAAAGACGCCGGCTGCCGGGGGACAGCCACCCGAGGCTTAGTCTACAATCGGAGATATGCTCCGACGTTCCCACTTTGAAAACGAAGCGTACAGCATTGTTGAGAGCCACGAGGAGTCGACGGTCAAGAGTCTGCGAGACATCGGGATAGACGGCGCAGCAATAGTCTAGGCGAGGTAGGATAAGTAGGCTGACAAGACGCCGCCTCAGCAGCGGGCTCATGAGCCGCCTGTTTAGCCTTAGCAGATGGTGAGTCGAGTTCACTGTTTTCGCGGTCCTTGACACCTGATCGTCCCACTTCAGGTTATCCATGAGGGAGACGCCAAGATACTGCACAGATTTTACGAAGCTGATGCGCTGGTTTTCGATCAAAATGCCGCGTACCGCGTCGAGAAAGAGTCTTCGAGTATAGTACGGGCTCCCAAACACGATGGCCTTGGTCTTGCTGGGGTTAAGTCGGAGGTGGTTTACTCGCGACCATATTCACACCCCATCCACAACCGATTGGAGGCGGGTGAGTGCCTCAGGTAGAGCAGGAGGTGAGCAGTGGAGGTATAGGGCAAGGTCGTCTGCGTAGAATATGTGGCAGCTGTGTTTCAGGATCGAAGGAAGGTCATTGACGAAAAGAGAGAAAAGTAGTGGACCAAGCACACTTCCCTGTGGTACTCCAGAGAGTATTGTGCGCCAACCCGACGTGGTTCCATTATCACCGAGGACAGCCTGGCGGGCGCTCCGACAGATATGATCGAAACCACTGGACGGAGTGTTGAGACAGACCAAGGTTGCGCAGCTTAGCGAGGAGCAGTTCGTGGTGTACGGTGTCAAACGCCTTCGAGAAATCGAAGAAAACCACTGCCGTTAGATGGCGTCTGTCCATGGCCTACCTGCAGTCGTCAGTGAGTTTAATTAGCGCAGTTTGGGTGCTGTGACCCTTACGGAACCCGGTCTACAGTGGGTCGAGTAGTTTGTGGGCCGAAAGATATTTCTGGAGCTGCTAGTAGACTAATCGCTCGACCACCTTCGGAAGGCAGCTGAGTAGGGAAATGGGCCGGTAGTCACAGACTCCAGTGGGGCTGCAGATCTTCTTTATGGGACGAATGTGGGATTCCTTCCAGGCTTCAGGAAAAATTGCAAGGCTAAGCGAGTCGTTGACAAGATCAAGTAGAGTAGGTAGGAGGCCCGGTAGGAAGATTCTCAGGAGCCTGGGGGAGATTGAGTCCGGCCCTGTGGCGTTGGACTTGAGGTCCATGATGCCCTTGTGGAGCTGCTCGGGAAGCACATACTCAAAATAAAATTCGTTGTCGTCAAAAGCTGGCGGGGCTTCATTTACTCCGCGAAAGGTGCCTGGTAGGATCGCAGGGTCAGTGAGCACAGCGCTGAAATGGGCACTCAGTTCTTCCGTCGTGCAGACCAGCTTGGAGTCACAGCGGGGTTTAAGTAGCCCCAGATGCCTGAGTTCCCCCCAGGCCAGTTGGCCGCGGACTGAGATCAGTCGAGCTTCGAAATAGTCTGTACGAGCCTGGTTGGTGGCTCGCTGGACCGTGTTTCAAAGACGCCGATATGCCTGCCAGTCAGATGGATTGTCAGTGCTGAGGAATTTACGGTGGGCATGATTACGCCCCCGCATCTGAGCACGCAGGTTGCTGGTGATCCAAGGGGCTGGTGGTGTACGCACAGGCTTCAAGCTCGCCGGCGCCAGACGGTCCGTGATGCTCTGCATAGCGTTGTTCAGAAACTGAAGCTTGGCATTGATGTCGTCAGTAAAGTAGAAGTCCCGCCAGTCAAGGATCGCCAGCGCGTCGAACATCCGGGCTTCGGTGATTTGAGCCAGGTCACGCGTCAGCACAACTCTCGGCTCAAAATCCGGCGCATGATAGTTATACTCGAGGTAGAAGAGCAGGTGTGCAGACAGGTGAGGGCCTGGGTGCTTGCCAGACGCGGCGACGTTGTCCCTGTCCAGCACGGCCATGACATCCAACCAGGTCTCAGATCTGTTCGGAAACTGGTGGGTTTCACCGTGGTTGACGATTGTGAGGCCGGCGTCTTGTAGGAGATCTCTCACTTGTAGGGCCCTGGGTCCCGGCAATGGTAGGTCAGCATTAAGGTCCCCTATAGCAATAGCATGCTTGTAGTCCAATGTGCGAGAAAGAAGAGCATTCAGAAGTTCTACAAGGTCGGACTGCGGGCTAGCGTGGGGAGGGCGGTAAACCACTGCGATTAGAATTTTTTTAAGTCCCTCTTTCCAGACTTCGACCAGGATAAATTCAGGGCGAGACTTGCTGAGGGTTGGGTGGCCGGGTTCTGCTGAGGCAGCGATTAGTCGAGCTGAGAGAGCTCGATGGAGGAAGAGGGCCACACCGTCCCCACGGCGGGATGAGCGATCATGTCGTATTACGCTGTGAGTGCCAAGCGCGATGGTGACATCAGGAATTGCAGGTTTTAGCCAGGTCGCAGATACTCCTATAAGGTGGAAAAAGTCCGTAGAAAAATAGTCGGTAAACTGACTGGAGTGGCAGACGAGTGACAGGGCGTTGACGTGGCAAATTCGCAGCGGCTTGTCATCCTCCTGCCCTTCACGTCAATCCTTGCGAGTTTGTCGGGAGGGCCCCGTGCCTCGTGAGGAGGAGCCAGAGGCCTTGCTACCTGACCCAGGACGTGGATGACCGACAGTGGGTTTCGTCGCAGGAGTGATGGCAGCGGTGGAGAGAGACCGGGCGAGGGGCCGTTTACCGCCTGAGCTGGCCGCAGTCGAGGCTCGGGCAGATGTCGTAGCGGTAGCCGCGTTTGCGAGTGGTCGGGCAGTCGTCGCTCTGGCCCCCGCAGATGAGTCATGAGACTTGCCAGTCGCTACGGGATGTTGGTTGCGCCGTGGTGGAACCTCTGGCGGGTTTTCCCGGGTGGGAGATCCGTGAGCTAGGCGAGCAATACGATGAGCATCGCCATCGAAGACGATCTTCAAGTCGCGTTCTCCTTGGTCCTTCCGCCTGTTCACCTCAGCACGGACGCGGGCATAGTCGGCAGCTTGCTCGGGCGTCCGGTCAGGGTTCAGGGAGACGTTGGCATAGGTGGTGTTGTTCCGGAGGTGACCGCCTGAAATGCGCACTCCAAGAGCTATCTCGCGAGAAAGGCAGACCACTTTCATAAGTCGCGGACGGGCATCTGGCCCACCCGGCCTGCCGATCCGGGAGATGCGCAATTGCTCAAGATCGAGGTCAGGTTGGACGACTCCGAGCAGGTCGCTGGTCGCATCAATATCCCCAGCCAGTCCGTTGACCGATTCAGATAGACCAGATATGATAAAATTGGCTGCCCGTTTCTCACGCTCTCTGAGCTCATGCGAGATGGTGTTAACGATAGAGAAGCCATCATGCTGAAAAGGGTCCGACCGTGCTTGGCAGGCACTTGCTACTGACTCCAGTTTCTCGTCGAGCTCCGCACACCGAGTTTCAACGCCATCAACACGAAGATTCGTGGTAACAACAGTTGACCCAATGTCCTCAACTCGGCTCGCGACGCTCTCGATTTTCGCGTCAAGGTCGCTCCGAAGGAAGCGCAGTTCGGCACGCATACCTCGCAGCTCTGTGAGGATGTCCTCGTTGCTCACAGGAGTTAGTGCCGGAGTAGGTGCCGGGGGGAGGGGGGGGGGCGGCGCCGACCGTTTGGTCATCTTCGCCCTCGCTAGGGTCCTCAAGGTCCGAGTCGATGGGATGAGAAGCCGCCACGTCTTCGGGTGAACCAAGGTCAGCGCAGGAGGTATCCGCACAGATGGCGATTGCATGCTCCGGTGCAGCGCACTTCCGGAGGGACAGTCTCAATGTGACGGCAAAGCAGGCAGGATTTGGCCCCGACCTTCGACATCTTAGCAGTCCCGAAGAAAGAATAAATATAAAAGGAGAAGTGCCTGAAAGTGCCTGGAGGAGTGCAGCCCACGCCTAAAAATATGCAACCCACAAGACGAAGAAACGCTACACACGCTGTTAGGGCGGCGCCTGATCGCACGGGACCCGGCAAGCAAGCAAATCGAGCGCGGGCGAGCTTGACAGGTACAGTCAGGTTGTTTGCGAGCTGCTTACGCAGAGCGTACCAGTGTAGGTGAACCGCGAATACGCGACGCGAGCCAACACTCAACGGCATCCCAAAGAGAGCCAAAAAAACAACCAAGGCTAGAAGAGACTTTTATGAATCAAAAGTCTTATCGAGGTAACTAAATAATACAGTTTATCTTTAGCATTGAGATTTAGATGTGTGTAATATGTATCAATGGTCATTTTAGGCGGAGGAGTTAAATCCAACGAAATAACCAACGGACTTTTGTTCTTTTTGGCGAAAAATAACCTGCCCTTCAGCCTTGTGGACACTGAAGGCTTTTGACTTTTTATGAAAAGAGCTGCACCCCTCTACAAGCCACCTTGCAGAAAAACTACGACAACTCTTATGGAGGAAAAATATGACGTATTGTCAACGATCGTCAAAAACACATTAGCTCAAGTCTCTGATTTTTGCCTCACCACAGATATTTGGACTGACTCTCTGAATACTAAAAGTTTTTTAGGAGTGATAGTACACTACCTTGAAAAAAATGCGCACAGAAATATTGTCCTCGGGGTTATAGAACTGGAAGAACGCCACACGTCAGAAAACATCAAAGGCTGGTTGTTGCAGATGGTCGAAGATTGGAAAATAAACACAGCAAGTATCGTTGCTGTCGTTTCAGACAGTGCTGCAAATATTAAAAAAGCCGCGACAGATACTTTCGGGTCAGAAAAACAGATGTTCTGTTTTGTACATCTCTTAAATTTGGTACCATCTAAAATACTACAAAAAGACGAGGTTATCACCCCATGGTGCAATAAAGTCAAAGCTACACTCCCGCTCAAAAGTATGGGTTCACTTCGCGAAATTTTCAGCGTCGGTAGAAGTTCTATATCTTGGTGGAAAAAAGTAGTAAGAGAATTTAATGAGCACCGTTTTGAAGAGGACAGTTTCAGCTTCACTTTGCCATTTTTTATAATTTTTTACAATTTTTTTTATAGTCCCCATGCGCTTTTGAACATGGCAGTTTTTCGATGTTTTTTTGCGCTCTGGAAACGGGCTCTCTGGCTATTAGAAAATTTTTCTCGTAATTTTATTCATTGCAGTTTTAAAGAGGATATTAAACACTGCATTTTCGTTTTTGAAAAAGTATCGTGCGATTTTTTTTACCAAAAATATTCAAATTTTTGACAAAAATTGATAATTTTATTCAATTCGGCGTATCTTGAAAACGGTGGGTGAGCGAAAAAAATAGCAAGAGGGTGAAAAGTTGCAATAGATCATGATGGACCTGGTAGATTTATTTCAGAATTTGTTGCCGACATTTGTTTTTTCATACTCGTGGAGTCAAAATGATTTAAATTTTCTCATGATTTTTTCTTTCCTCATCCATGTTTACTCGTGTAAACATGGATGAGGAATTCCTTCGCCGAAAATATTTTTGAAAACCATGCACGCCAAGTTTTTGTACAATCTTTGCAGTGAATTCGTCCGGGAAGTACACTCCCGCTCAAAAGTATGGGTTCACTTCGCGAAATTTTCAGCTTCGGTATAAGTTCCATATCTTGGTGGAAAAAGGTCATAAGAGAATTTAATGAGCACCGTTTTGAAGGGGACAGTTCTAGCTTCACGTTGCCATTTTTCATAATTTTTTACTTTTTTTTTATAGTCCCCACGCGCTTTTGAACATGGCAGTTTTTCGATGTTTTTTTGGGCTCTGGAAACGGGCTCTCTGGCTATTAGAAAATTTTACTCGCAATTTTATTCATCGCAGTTTCAAAGAGGATATCGAACACTGCATTTTCCTTTTTGAAAAAGTATCGTGCGATTTTTTTTACCAAAAATATTCCAATTTTTGACAAAAAATGATAATTTTCCTCAATTCGGCGTATCTTGAAAACGGCGGGTGATCGAAGAAAATAGCAAGAGGGTGAAAAGTTGCAATAGACCATGGTGGACCTGGTAGATTTATTTCAGAATTTTTTTCCGACATTTGTTTTTTCATACTCGTGGAGTCAAAATAATTTAGATTTTCTCATGATTTTTTTTTTTTTTAGACGGCGGAAGCATTTCTTTTATTGGTTTTATCACCATCTTGACGTCATTTTAACTTTTTTTTTATAATCGAGGGATTATTCGTTGTGGTTGGTTGTTCTGGAGAGAGGATAAATCTCTTCAAATACTTACGTCGACAGCCCTGGTAAAACTCTTCCAATATCTCAACGAAAGACATGATCAATCCCTTGAAAAACTCTCGTACAGACTCTTGTTTAATTTCTCAAGGAAACCTCGAAGAGACTCGTGGTCAATCCCTTCAAGAAACCTAAGTGACGCCATTAAGCAATCACTTGAAAAAATTCAGTCGCGACCCCTTGGAAATCTCGTCCATAAAGGGCCCGACGAGATTCTTGATTAATCCCATAAAAACTTCAATTGAGATCCTATTTTCAACGCTTCAAAAAAGAGCCCCGTCAAGATGGGGCTCTTTTTTGGCATCGAAAGCCATGGAGAAATATACCTAGACATCAAAAACCATGGAGTCGTGGACCTAGACACCGAAAACCATGGAGAAATATACCTAGGCATCGAAAACCATGGAAAAATATACAGACACAACGAAAACCATGGAAAAATATACCTACACATCGAAAACTATGGCGAAATATACCTAGACAAGAAAAAGCATGGAGCCGTGTACCTTGACAACGAAAACCATGGTAGCTAGACAACGAAAACCATACGGAAAGAGAGGCCCGATATAGTCTGTCTCTCTCGCTCAGTGGCGCGCGAAGAGTGGGTATACCGCGTTCAGCGGAGCGGGTGACGTCACGGCCCGAAAATGTCCACCAGACGCGTAAGGGAGTATGTCCAAGTGCCTGCGCAGGCAACTTACGCCTTTCTGATTCCAAGAAACTGTGAGACACAGAAAGCGAACCAAACCTCGCGACCAAAATTTTCAATATTAGATTTCTCTGGATAGGCTCATTGGATTTCCTTCAACCAAGAACCAATCAAAAGATAAAAAAATCATAGAAAATTCGAGTCTAATATGAGATTTTTCCCTCAACCCGTTTTCCTGTAAAAACGATTCGAAGTTTCTGTGACGTCATAAAACGTCTATTTTACTGTCATGGGTCGCGGTAGCGACTCGAGACAAGTACATTCACGTATAGTGTCAACAAAGTCAACGAGCTCGCTACAAGACACTTTCACAGCAAGAAACATGTTTCCCAATTGTTTCTGAATACTTTAAATTTTATTAAGATCAATAATTCATCAACGATATAATTTTCGATGGCGTTGTGGGTTCTGGTATTTGTTATTTTCTTTTTCCCTTTCGATTGGAACTAACCAGAACTTCGTAGCTTGAAGCGTCATGTATATATGGATAAAATCAATCTTTCATTAGATCAAAAAATTGGCGTTTTTTTCGCAGAGATTTTTGATGCTCAAATGTTTGTTCAGAGTTTCGCACATATAGGTATATTTGAAGGTTGTTACAATGACAGCTGCTGTGAATGTGAAAGAAAAATAACCGGTTATGAAGATCGCGATTATTTTTAATAGTGTGGTTAGAAAGATCGCGAATGTCAAAACTTTGGTTATTTCTAACAGCTGTGCAGAAAATATCGCGGTTATGAAGATCGTGATTCCAAAAATTTCGGCTATCAAATTAAAGTTGAGAAGGTTGCTGAACAACATGATATATGGAAGTAGCAACAGTTCAAAATCCGTCGGTATTTCTTCATCCTTAATTTATATCACTTTTTTGTCGCATAAATTTTTGTTCAATTCTAATTTCATTTTTCGAATAAAAGAAATTCGTGGAAGTACTGAACAGCACTATATAGGAGCGTAGCAACAGTTCTGAAGACGTAAGTACTTTCATCTAGAGCGGCTCTGACTCCCAATCCACAACGTCGAAATTGCCCCGGATACCGGCTGGAGGATGTGTCTGAGCCGGTTTAGGATGCAAGTGTTATCACAATGCATTCCGCAGTCAATATTGTGTAGGATGCCGATGGGGAAAAGCGGTTTTTTTTCGATGTGTTTACTCAACTCCCTCGCACATGGGCCCAGTCACGAAGGGACTCATGCCACTGCACACCCCGCAACGCCGCGACCTATCCTGCTCTCTCTCACACTCCATGCGACGGGTCCATCTGCACATCCATCTCTCTCTCACCAATTAGTCCCGTCTCCCCCGCCACCGCATACCCCTCGCCGCCACTTGCGCCGGAATCCCCCTGGTTTATCTACAGTGCTGACACGAGTTTATCATCATGCATAGGGCACATCTCATGTGCCAATGTTCGGTGTTTCAAATCGTTGATCTCGCTCTCAACGGCAGATGAAGTTGCTATCATACTTCCGTATCCAAAAACGCTTTTCATAAAGTGCGAGTATACTGCACAGTATGGAATCAGATTTCCAATTCGTTTTCCAATATTGCTACATAGTAAGGATTCACGTCTTCGCCAATTTGAGTTGAATCGCTTGAAACCTTTTCGAGTGAAGTTTTATAAACTGATGTTCTCCATTCGACTATATTTATCCCACTTCATCCGCGTCGTCTACTGCTGGACTTTTCTCGTCCGATCGTTCTACCGATTCGGTTACTTTGTTTACGAATGGGTCTCCTCTAACCAAACCGTGCAGGCGATTGAATTCTTCGCCAGCGAAGCTGAGACGACCATTTTCATCCATTCCTAAGGTCAGACTATTGAAGATGATCAATATACCCTTGAAAATGTCTGTGAGTTGATGAAAATTTTCGCATTTGGTTATCAACGCCGAAATCATTACGTAGAATTTGCGTGATGTACGAGCGGATTTACATTTTCAATTCGTTCCACCGTACAATCATTTTCACGTAATGAGAAATATCGAGACGGAGAAAGCATTAAGGAAGCGAATCAGTTGACTGTTCCGGAAACTGACCCGGATTTTGCCGCTGTTTTTATGATCGAGGGCGGGATGGAATCATGCAAGAGAATTTTGGGTTTTGGAAAATAAGAGACTGACACGAGGCTTTTAGAGCCCTTTTGTTAATTTATTGCCAATATACAAGGCTTTTAGAGCTCTTTTGTTAATTTATTGCCAATATACAAAGGGCAAACGTCCATTAAAGAGCGATCACTCGCATAAAACTGCGTAACACCAACACGTGTCCGCCGCGTGGTAAGAGGAGAACGGAGATCACCACTAGTTTACATATTTAATTGTCCCGGAGAATACACTTTAATAAATACTAAAGGAGCAGTCGCTTCGCCGTGATAATGCGGACACTTTAACACACCGAAAAGGAGTTGAACCGAGCAAGGCTGAGCGGTCCTTGTCGGAGATGGCCGCGATGCCTCGTGTCGCGAGGTCCTAGAGAGCGAGAGCTCACACGTCTTCCCGGTTTGACGTCCGGATAAGAAGAGAGTAATTAATATGGACGCTGGTCAAGTTGTCACGATATCCCTTGTGGCAGCGCCACCCGACAACTTGACAGCCGCCTGTTATCCATATTCGCGACTATACTGCCGCGCTGGGAGCGCGAGTCGCGGCGCGGGAATTTGACCATGCTCATTCCTGAACAGTTGACTTTACCAGGCAGTCGAAACATTTCGACAGATAATCTTTAAGATTTAGACATTCCGCGAATGCTCGCGCGCATGGACCAAGCACAGCTTTATCGAAATCACAAGTAACCTGTTTCGGTAAAGGAAAATTCGCTTTATGAGATTGACCGATCCGGATAATCTCATTAAGCTAAAACTGAATCGTGTTTGTGTTTCGTGAGGGCTCAGCATCTGGAAAACTGGAACTTTCGACTCAGAAGTTTCTGTCAATATTTGGTACAAATACAGATGTGGAGACAATTCCCCGTTGGGTTTCATCAACTTTTTCCCCAATGAACCAGTGCCATCAATGCAAATATATTGGTGATGCATAATACAAACGGCTACTGGTTCAGGTGTCCAGTAGTGAACGAAAAAAGGATCCAACCCAATAGCGTGAATCTCGCCAAGGTGCCGTTCGTATTTCATTATTTGAATATTAACCACGGGATCTGTGCCTTTCATTCCGAAGTTGATATTCTTCCGTTCCTGCTTAGCTTTACGTAGGATCTCATTTTTTGGTAGACTTGCTGGTTCACGATCCCCAAATTCCATTCGTTTGTATGCTTCGCCTCGTCGCCAGTTCGACGGTAGTATGTTACTTTCGATCATTATTGTTGAAATTTCTGTCCTTCGCTTGCCCTTCAATTGTCGCTTTTTAGAGTGCTCGAACGTTTCGTCGTAATTTTCCAGCAAGCAGTCCATTAATACATCCTTACAAGGCAATGGTTTGTTCGCACCCAAACCGGAAAACTTACAGCCACATTCTTTGCATTGACCGGAAATTGTTAAATAAATACCGGACTTGGTTGTACTACTCTTCTTAAAACATAAAGGGCATTGTATTTTATACTGGAGTCACAGTTGTTCATACAGTCCATCAGTCCAAATTTTTCGTTTTAATACCGTATACCCTCTCTCAGTCAATTTCTGATCTCGGGAATCGACATTTTCTGGTTCCATGATGACCCATGTTTGATGAGGAATCTTTAAAGTAAACGGATACTCGGTCATCCTTTTCGAATTCTCAAGTGTGTCCTCTTTTTTGGAATCATCGAAAAAAGAATCTTTACTGATGTGGAAATCGTGAAATTCGCGTACTTAGTTCCACGTTTCGTAACGATTACTCTGAATACTCTGATATAAACATACTTGGGACTGATCTTGAAATCTGCGACAGAATTAAAATTAGTACTTATTTCTCGATAAATATCGGAACTCGGGACAACTGCTTTGCCCGAAGAGCCGATGAGACTTTTATATTCAGGTGATAAAATTATTTTTGATAATTTAGGGATCAAATGCGCCATTGTGCGATATTGATGTGCATTTGTTCATAAATCAGAAGGAAGCGAGATGAGATAAGAAGCGAGATGATGAAGCTGGTGATGTGATGTGCCTGTCTGTCATAGGGTACAGCTCATAGCTTGGTCATAGGTAGCTCGACTCGTCCAGACTCGACTCACAGTTTGCGGTTAGATCGCGCGTCAGGCCTCACCCATCGTAGCGCTCCCTAGCACTTGCGGTGCGTAACAGACATGCGCGAATCTCTCAGGCCCTCTACTTATCGGACGTTGAGAGTATGCCCTCCTTAATAAAGAGTATCCCCTCCCTACGGCACGCTCCGTTACTATACAATAGAAACAGCTCGTCTCAAGATGTTCATCTATTGAAATAACTAAAAAAATTTTCATTGGTAACAATCCAATTTAGGAAAGTTACTTTAAGACTTGTTCATACTTGTGTATGCGTTAGGGTGTGTGCCGAAAAAAGTCGATTTTTTAATATTTTATAATACTACTAGCCTTGGGTACGCCCGCTTCGCTGGGCACACAATGGTCCCCAATGACACTGGGACCCCAATGAAAATGATTTTTTCATTGGGGTTGATATGATCAAATTTGGAAATTTGACTGACTGACTGACTGACAACGAACACCCTAAACCACTGAAGATAGGATCATGGTTACAGTTTTTCTGTAGACCCCAATGCAAATGATTTTTTCATTGGGGTCTATGATCAAATACGGATGGGATCTATATGATCAAATTCGGAAATTTTTTTGTGCGTCGGTCAGTCAGCCAGCCTTTTTTCTGTGTCAGTCAGTGAGTCAGTCACGCAACAGTCGGAAAAAAAAATTGCGAATTTTTTTTTTTAATAAAGAACGAACGAAATCCTTTCTTAGTGATCGTCTACGATGGGAGAGAAGTATCTGTGACAAATTTCATAACTGTGACGTATCTGAAGTGGTTTAGGGTGTGCGTTGTCTGTCAATCAATCAATCACTCAGTCAGTCAGTCAGTCAGTCAGTCAATCACGCAACAGTTATATCTATAATGATGAAAAAAAAAAATTTTTCACTAATTTTTTTTTCGGTAGAGAACGAAAAAAATCTGTTCTTAGTGAGCGTCCATGATGGGAGAGGAGTATAGAAAATGAAAAAAAATTGAAAAAAAAAAAAATTTTGATGATTTTTTTTTTGATAGAGAACGAACAAAATCCGCTCTTAGTGAGCGTCTACGATGCGAAAGGAGTAACCCTGACAAATTTCGCGATCCTAACTTCATTGGTTTAGGCTGTGCGTTGTCTGTCAGTCAGTCAGTCAGTCACGCAACTCTTATATATATATAGATGAGAAAAAAAATTTTTGATAAATTTTTTTTTTCATTTTTTTTTGGTGGAGACCGAACAAAATCCGTTCTCAGTGAACGTTTATTGAGGTAGAAGAGTATAGAAAAAAAAATTGAAAAAAAAAAAAAAAATTTCGATAATTTTTTTTTGGATAGAGAACGAATAAAGTCCGTTCTTAGTGAGCGTCTACGATGGGAGAGGAGTAACCATGACAAATTTCACGATCCTAACTTCATTGGTTCAGGCTGTGCGTTGTCTGTCAGTCAGTCAGTCAGTCAGTCAGTCAGTCAGTCAGTCAGTCAGTCAGTCAGTCAGTCACGCAACTCTTTTATATATATATAGACTAGCCTCGGGTACGCCCGCTTCGCTGGGCACACAATGGTCTCCAATGACACTGGGACCCCAATGAAAATGATTTTTTCATTGGGGTCTATATGATCAAATTTGGAAATTTGACTGACTGACTGACTGACTGATTGACAACGAACACCCTAAACCACTGAAGATAGGATCATGGTTCCAGCCAGTCCTTCCAGTCAGCCAGTCTTTTTTTTTGTGTGTCAGTCAGTGAGTCAGTCACGCAACAGTCGGAAAAAAAAATTGCGAACTTTTTTTTTTGGATAAAGAACGAATGAAATCCTTTCTTAGTGAGCGTCTACGATGGGAGAGAAGTATCTGTGACAAATTTCATAACCGTGACAAATTTCACGATCCTATCTTGAGTGGTTTAGAGTGTGCGTTGTCTGTCAATCAATCAGTCACTCACTCAGTCAGTCAGTCAGTCAATCACGCAATAGTTATATGTATAATGATGAAATAAAAAATTTTTGCAATAATTTTTTTTTTGGTAGAGAACGAACAAAATCTGTTCTCAGTGAGCGTCCATGATGGGAGAGGAGTATAGAAGATGAAAAAAAAATTGGAAAAAAAAAAAATTTCGATAATTTTTTTTTATATAGAGATCGAACAAAATCCGTTCTTAGTGAGCGTCTACGATGCGAGAGGAGTAACCGTGACAAATTTCGCGATCCTGACTTCATTGGTTTAGGCTGTGCGTTGTCTGTCAGTCAGTCAGTCAGTCAGTCAGTCAGTCAGTCAGTCAGTCAGTCACGCAACTCTTTTATATATATAGATTAATATGTCGAATATTAGGCCCAATCCAATATTTAGTAAAAAATATCAATTTTTTTTTTAGGTCGTCCACATTAAATCTCTAATACGAATGATTTTTTTCCTATGCTGATACCCTGTACTCAGATTCTAGCACACCTCAGCAGCATCTTTGTTTTTTTTCTATTTTTTATTTCAAACATCTCGGGATGACGTCTGTCCCAAAATTTATTATATCATTTTTGACGATGTATCATTTTCCGAAATTTTTCTTTAACTCAGCACAAGTTGCACAGAATGACAACAATCCAGTGAAACTCTTGTATTTTAAGATTTCAAGAATGGTCGGGCCGATTCTGAGAAGAAATGAATTTTTTTTCAGTGTCCTCAACACTTCAATTGATTATTTTCCAGCAGAAAGCGAGCATAATTCAATACAAAATATTTTTTTCGAAATTTAAATATGGCTGCACCAGCTTTTTTTGATATGTGATTTAGCTCATTGAACTTTTAATATTAGAGAAAAAAAAACTATTTTGCACCACGAGTAGCATCAACCCATCACAATTTAGCACATTTTCTATTTATGTATTTTTTATTTCGAAAAAGACTAGGTCAACTTAGCCCTAATGATGCTGCCTTACGAATCAACTTGCCCGAAATTCCTGAAAAATGATTTTTTTTCCGAACAAGATAATTGAGAATAATGTAAAAATGACTAGGATTATCTAGAATGAACTTGAAGCAGTCATTCCGATTTCTCGAAAAATAGGTGGCAGCTGAAAAATCTGTTTTCCCGGAATATTCAACAGGACTTACCCGAACCACGTAGAATAAAACAAGAGGCACCAAAACGACCTAGAACATCTTGATAAAAAAAACCCGACAATTCGCCAATTTTTTAAAATGAAATGTCATTTAAATTACCAATATTCTCAGAATTTCTGGAAAATAATTTTTTTTTTTAGAAGCAATATTTCGGTACAATGTACAACAAACTTAGAACAGCTCAGAACAACCATTAAAATCGCAACAGCTCGAAAACCGTATGCTAGCTCAAAAATTCTTTTTTGCAAAATTGGATTAATAATTTTTTTGAACGCAATATTTGGAACAATATGGACTACACTTGGAACAACCCAGAACAACTGCGAAAAATTGCGATAACTTCAAAGTGCTATGCCAGCTTAGATATGGGTTTTTTTTTTATTTTCCCTGAAAATTTTATACAAAGTTGCCAATTTTTATTTTTCATTGATATCTAATCATTTTTTACTCATCTGAAATTTTTTTCTTTCAATATTTTTATTCAAGCATTCGTGAAGACACTAGAAACAGTTATACCTAGCCAAAAATCCCCTCGACGGGGAAAAAAGCTTGGACAAGTCCATTTGTTGGTGATCCCCGTTTCCATTTGTTTTCACAGAAAAAAATAATCCCCCCCCCCCCTAAAAAAAATTGGAAACGCCAACAAAATAAAGAATTTAAAAGAACCCTGGAATTGAGAAAAATACAAGGAATGCGAGAATGGTAGAAAAAAGTTAATGCCATTCGCTCAGCACCAAAAATTCTGATATCTATAAAAGGCCAAGTATTCCCTGTCTAAAAACCATGTTGATGCCTGGAAATCGATTAACAATAACAAAGGAAACCTTCCGAAAAGACACGTCTCAAAAAAAAGAAACCACAAAATACAAAATGGCGAATCGACAGAAAAACTTCATACAAAAATACAAAACTAAAGTTTGCCATCGTATGTTGAGCGGATGCGCACAGAGTACTTGACCGGCCAGAAATTTTGAATTAAAGTGCTCAGCTTGGTTAATCTTGACCTAACTTATATAATTGTTTGGTCTCAGAAATATATAGGCCCGGCATAATTCTTGATTAATTCCATAAAAACTTCAATTTAGATACTATTGTCAACCCTTTATGAAAATTCCCGTCAAGACTCTCGGTTGATCCCTGAGAAACATCACGATCAAACTGTGAGTCAGTCCCTTAAAGAACTTTCGTCAGGACCTTTGGTCGAGCCCTGAAAAAGCCATCGCGAACCATCGAGCCGTCGACCTAAATAGCGAAAACCATGGAGAAATATACTGAGAGATCGAAAATCATGGAAAAGCATACCTAGACAATGAAAACCATGGAGCCGTTGACCTAGATAGCGAAAACTATGGAGAAATATATCCAGACAACGAAAACCATGGCGCCGTCGACCTGGAGAGCGAAAACCATAGAGAAATGTACCGAGACATCGAAAATCATGGAGAAATATACCTGGACAACGAAAACCTTGGAGAAATATACCTAGACAACGAAAACCGTGGAGCCGTCGACCTGGACAGCGAAAACCATAGAGAAACCCCAGTCGAAATTTCTAACCTCCTTTAACTCTCCTTTCGGTCCTTTTTTGTCATTCAATGGAGGTTCAAGAGGTTCACACCTACACTGCCGCTCAAAAGTTTGCCCATCATGGTAATGGGCAAAAAATCATATCTCGATGAAAAATTGAGATAGAGACATAATTCTGGGCTTGAATTAAGGTCCACAAAGTATAATTCTAGGGAAAAAATCAGCATTTTATGTGCATGAAGCCAAACAAATAAATTCTTCGCTCCTACACTGCCGCTCAAAAGTTTAGATACACCACCCAATATTTCTTGCGGCACAAAAAGTTAGATAACTCTGTCAAAAAAAAAGATTTTCCAATTTTCGAAGAGGCGTTTTGAAGGGGACAAATCAAGCTTCAGTTTGCTCAGTTCAAATATTTTTTATGATTTTTTTTCGACTCAGTACAGACTTTGGTTTGTGACTGTTTTTAGGCTTTTTTTTGACCATGGCAAATCAGGCGCACAGCTTCTGGATTTTTTTGATTTTTCCTTTAATGATGACAAACTTAAAACTGGATGCAATAGCTCCATCTTCGTTTTTTAGAAAATTTTTTGCGATTTTTTTTTTTAAAGTTATCTGATTTTTTCCCAAAATCAATCAATTTTAAAAAAATCTAAATAACCCGAGAACTATAGGGTTTAAGAGAAAATGTCAGGAATGAACAAAGTTGTGTATTCCGATCCTGAATCGCGTCGAATTTTTTTGGAATTTTTCTTTGAATTTTTTTTTCAGTATTTTTTTCGAAACTTAGTTTTTTTAAGGCCGATAAAGTAATGATTCAACGCACTCACCACACTTAGATAAGTTAGAGAAACTTATCTGAGTGAGGGGAGTGCCTTGAATCATTACTTTATCGGCCTTAAAAAAAAACTAATTGTGAGTGCCCCGATGCACTCGGCAAGCTGGCTTGGTCTGGCTCCCCCGGTCGTGCGTCCGAAGTGGACTCGCTGCCAGAGGTGACAGGGCTGAGGGTGGCGTGGTAAAGGAGGGCGATGTCAATCGCCGCACTCGTGGGTCTCCTAGAGTCAGCGTTGCCCTTGGTGGACGTGTGCGTGGTGGTGCTGGCAGGTGGAGCTGCTGGAGAATCCACGGTCGGTCCAATCCTACGGTGTCCGGAGGGAGAGGTGTCGGGACACCGTCTCTCAAGTACCTCAGTGGTTCCCGTGGTGCTGCTTGGTTGCTCGCTTCAAAAATAGTTATCTATGCCCGTGGCTGTCGTACCGAGATCGAGATCTGAATTCGTCGAGCCTTATCGCCAATATAAGGACTCTCCTAGTCGACTCTTGAGTGAGAAAGAAAAGTCTGGTGCGCAAGGAGCGCGTCGCGAGTTCTTGTCGGGCGGGTTGTATGGCTCCAGGGGCCTGACTGTTTCGCGGTGCCTCGCGACGCGCGCCTTGCTGGTGTTGGGCGGGTCGCTGTCTCGCAGGGGCCTGTGGTTTGAGTACCGATGTCTCGAACAACCTTTGTTACTATTATTTCCTTATGTTTCTAATTTATAATGATATTTTAAATCAATGGCCCGGCCATAACATTTACTTTACGTTAAGTATCAAATTACCGAGTACTTGAGAATTTTCCATGACCGAGTACAAATTCCTTCGATATTCGATATTTTGTTTTCATCAGATATCGAATAATTGATTATTTCAGAATTGAACCCAACAAAATACAAACTCCTTCGATATTTGATAGTTTTATTTTCCCAAGTAGAATTTTTGAAATATTTAGTAATTTTTCCTCGTTGAATCCTCATTCTCCGATACTTTGATACTGGAGATTTCTAAATTTTTTTGCCGATCTCTGGTCTCCATGACAATTTTCAGGTCGCTAGACGACTCTTGGGCTTTACAGTTAGCTGAAATGTCATCGAAATTTTTTTCCCACCACCTCGAATCGTTTTACTACGAGAAAGTATAGACTCGGCGAGCGCTCGGGACAAGCAGACGACGCACAGCTGTTTTCAAATGTACTTGTCCCGAGACTCTGCCGAGTCTCTTGATCATACAATTCAAGTCACTCCGCGGTTTTCGCCAATATTGTTCGGTCTTACGAAGCTTTGAAAATATTGTCGATAAACTTCCTTCCAGATCACCTTTTTTCAATTGCTCTAAGTAGGAAGCAGAGATGTATTGAATGAGCCCATCAGTCACAGTAAATTTGTGGAATATACCACTTTGTAATTGGCGAAAATTGTGGGCATTCAAAAGATAAAATAAATATTGTTGGTTCAATTTGAATTGTGCATGGCTCGACAAGATTCGTGATTTCGCATATTCAAAGGCTGAATGATAGATGGCCTTTCTTCATGTTCTCCATTACTACCAGCAGGATATAAAATTGGAAAACACAACAAATCTAGATACTCATACCGATTATCTAGTGGTTTATCATGCTCTTCAAGCATCTGATATAGTTCTGTCGCGGTTTTATATTCCTTAGGAGCCTGCATTCGATGAATTGTATACTGTTCATAAAAAGTATCAGACTCTGACATTTGTGTTAATAGAGCCGCCAGGCGGCCATCTATCTGTTGATTTTGAACGATTCCTTCGCCAACAGTAATCTGTTTTTTTTTTTTTTTACAGTCCTGGAACAGCAATATTTTCTTTATTATTCGATTCCCCCTTGTTAAGGAGTGCGCGCGACAATAGTCCTTAGCCTGTCAGCCAATCATCAATCATATCAGGATCTACCGGCGATAATCGATAATCGATTATCGCACGTGTGCTCCCACGGAAGCACACGAAACAGACGAGTCTTGTTCCGGCGGTCCCACGTGCGACATCGCATTCCTACTTTACAAAACCGAATCGCACTCAATAAATTAGCCATTTTCAGTCAATCAATTCCAAAGTCATTCAAGAAAAACCGTCACATCATTCAAAGTCAATCACACCCGCGATTTAAGTCTTTTCGACCCCGATACACGGGATCCGCGGTCACATCGAGCTTGGTCGAACCCGACAAGCTCGCCACTCCGATCCACGTGCTCGACTCTTTACAAAAGAGATCGTTCTCCCTTTTTTCCATCTTAACATCTCTGAAAGAAACGTATTTTGTTACCTTATTTTTGTATCACGCTGTAAGCGTTTTTGTGTAATAAAGTGTGTGTGAACAGAAACTCAAGTGCTCCTGGCTCAAGATCTTTTTTCCGGCAACCCCGTCATCTAATTCTATTTCATTATTTTACACCCCTTATTGTCGAGGTTACCAGCAATATCTCTATGATTTTGTGATTCTGCGCTATTAAGATCAATACCTGGATTATCAATATCGTCATCACTAACGCAGTCTTGAGATATTTGGAATTCGACTTCACGTGAATTCGTTTCCAGCACATCCAAAATGTGCTCGGGTAAATGAATCTCTCTGTAGTGGGCGTTATGCATTTTAAACCATAGAAGAGCTCTGAATACTTTTTCTCTGTCCACCAAAGACTTCCACACTTTTTTACTCCTAGTCGGAATACCACGAACTAATATTTAGAGACGCGGCAGCATCTCGACGCCAAGTATTAAAAAGAGAAGTTCCAATCGACAAGGCAAGTTGCACCGCGTGTCTATATACTCGAGATTGGGCGTTTTTCCGTTACGTTCAAACTCAAAGGGGTCGTATTTAAAAAATGCGTCGGTTTATAAAAAAATGTAATAGCAGTTTACATATATATGTCGTGGGTGGTGCATCCGATGGTCCATGAATCTTTTACCTGTGAACTTGAGAAGTACCTCAAACCATGACATGAGTGTCTTAACGAGCCCGTTTTCATTATCGAAAAAATTTTTCCACCGTGACGTCACAAAATATATATATGTCTAAATCAACGCTTTCGCGATCTGCGGGCAATGCAGGTCACGACGTTTGCCCACGAGGCTACCGAACGGCGGGCAACGGGGGTCGTGGAGGCACAGCCCCCCGCGGGAGGGTTGGGGGGCAGAGCCCCCCGCAACAGTGGCCGAGGGGACAGAGCCCCCCCCCTGGGACGGAATGACTATTTTTAAATAATCACATCCATTCGCACACTCTCACACCCACCCACGCATCCACACACAGATGCATACGCCAACCCCCGAGGATGGAATGGCAATTTCTAAAAAATCACAATCACTCGCATACCCTCAGACACGCCCACGCATCCACATGCACATGCACACACCGACGCGTTTGCCCGAAAGCACACGTACGTATACAGGCACGTCTACGAGCAAGCACACATACATACAGAGACACGATTGTGCGTATGCACACATAGGTCCATGCTTGCCCCAAAGCAGAAGTACGTATGCAGACACGTAAACAATACACACACATGCACACACGGACACGTTTGCGCAGAAGCACACATACCTACGCAAATACGCTCACGTGCAAGCACACATCCTCATACAAGCACAGGCACGCTTGCGCGAAAACACAGGTACATACTGAGACGTTGTCACTTCTTTTTGAGTACCGTGGCCAGTTGTCGAGCCGCGGCGAGAGCTACCAGATCCCAGCCTGGGACCGGCCTTTTCTTTTTTATTTTTTTTTTTATTTCAGCCCCCCTGAGAACGAGGAGGACCGAACGAGACCGACGAACCCGAAGAGAACATCAAGAATTCTCCCAAATATCTCCGCGAACGCGGGCGAGCGACTCACCGATCGAGCGAACATAACATTCGCTCCAAATTCGCGTTTTTTGACCCACTTACGAACTTTTCCCTCCCTCCCCCGCGTGTCGATATTTCGTTTCCACCCTCAGCCCCTTAGCCCCGCACTCACTCGATTTTCGCGGCAAACGTCGAGTCGCGGAAACCGTGTCACCCTTTGTTCCTCCGACAAAGGCTTGTCCGTCGAGTCGAAGGAAACTCAACGGGTTCCGCGGCGTCGAGACGTATTTTCGACGATAACAACGCGACTTCGCCACGGCTGTTTTGACAGCCGTGGGCGCCGCCATCTTGATTTGAGCCTCGGTCTCGCGAGGCAGACAGCGTGGCGCCAGCGCCCGGTCGCGAGGCCAGCGTCAGCGCCACCTGTGTGCGATCTCGCGAGGCCGGCGCTCAATAACGGATCGATAATCAGCCGGCTCTAAAGCCGCGTTCTGATTGGCTATCGAGACTTCGCGAAGCTTCGAGAGCGTCCCGAGAAGCTCGAGGAGACGCTGAAGTTCTCTCTCTTCCGCTTCGGACTCGACACGGTCAACACGTGTCCCGTTTTTTTTGTGCTTTTTCTGGAGTTTTCTTGTGACAAATTAATAATTAAAATATTTACGACGACCCGGCTTCCCGAAGGACCACTCTCTGAGCATTTTCTGGATTACGTCGGCACCATATTCTCGTGTTTTCTCTCAAAACCGAGACGACAAGTAAGTCCTTCGATTCTTGCCGGGCGCGCGACGCCATTTTTCCCTTGTCGTTTGACTCTTCCCCAACACCCAATTTTTCGTTTTCGTGTGCTTTCTCGAACTTTTCGTTCGAGAAAGATATTATTTCGTCGGTCAGTCGACGCGACGAGTGTTGTGCCATCGAGTTTGCCCCTGTCGATTATTCGTGAAGCCATTTTTGCCCCTTTTTGCCCGTCATTCCCTCCCGTGATTTTTCGAGTCAGTGTTTCGCGTTTTCGAGCCCCGTCGCGATATTTTCTTGCATATTTTTTCGACTCCCATCGTCGATCGCCCACCTCGTGTCCCCTTTTTCGTCATTTGTAGCCCCGTTTTCGTGTTTTTCGCGTGTGAAGCGAGTGAGATTTCGCTCGATTCATTCAATCGGGTTCCGCCGACGCGGCCCGGTTCGAGCATCCGCGTGGTTCGTTCGATCGCGTGGCTCGCTCGCGCGTCGTTCCCCTTTTTGTCACTGGTATTGTAAGACGCCTGAGTTTCAGGGACCCTCTGTCCTTGCGTTTAAGTTTTTCTTGATTTTCCTTGAGCCAGTCCAATTTATTTTCATTAATACAACTCATTTATTATTGTTTTCGTTCAATTTTTGGCCATTTTTTGTAACGGTTGCTGGACCGATTTAACCAGCTGGCGCCCCATTATTTTTCTCGTATAAATTCCCTCTTTTTATTGTATCCAATCCATTAAATAAATCCGAAATTTGTTGTTACCATTTTAATTCATTTTTCGCCTTGGTTATTTATTTTTCTCCCATCATTTCTCTAGCGCTTGTGAAGAACCCGTCACAATACACAGACGAGCCCGCACGCCCGCGCATACATGCACAGACACACACATACATATACAGACCCACAAATACAAACACAAAAACGCTGTGAATTGAGATTTGCAAATTGCTTCCTTAAGATGGTCAAGATGTCCGATGCTCGAATCTTCCTCTAGGATTATTTCATTCTCCACGCCCTCCCCTCATAATGTTAATGATGACTTATACGGCGATGTTATGGTTTTTTCTTTAGGAATATCAAAAATACTTACCCCAGGTGTTCACTTGCAAGAATTTGCCATCTTCATTTTTTATTGTAACTTTCATTTACAAAAAACGATGAAATCTCTGGGAATAACTTTATAACAGTAAAAAAAGAACGCCAAGTATTAAAAATTCGCACCTTAGTGATAACTTGGAATATCAGTGGAGTATAATATTTTTCCTTCCAGCCTAATTGGTTTCTATAGTCTCATGTTCACAAAAACAAAGTTGATTCGTGCTTCTTTTGAATAGCCAAAACAAATTACAAAGAGTAGATACTGCAACGCGTTACATGTTATGTAGAGGCGTGTCCACCAAGACATAATCGTCGTTAAACAACCATCGCTTTTTGCAAATCTAGAATCTAAATTCCACTCCAAGCGCACAGCGCGCTTGTCTACGACTCGAGAGATGAGGACGTTGCGTCCGGTGCTTGGCGGTTGGTCGTTGCGTCCGACAACGAATCACGCTCGTTCAACGATTTTGTGTGGCGAATACCTGTGAGCGCCTGATTACCCAACCGATTACGAATTTTCGTTTTATTTAGATTAATCGCTAAGAATCACTGCTCTACAGCGGCACTAGAGTGCGGTAAACAAAGCAGCTCGAGAATGAATTTTGACAAGAGCGGAAATTTTTGTTTACCGTTGCCAAGTATTACTTTCGAAACCGCGATCCAAAATTTCACGGTTGAACCAGATGGCTCGCCGTCGATTTGCAAATTTTTCAATTCCCTCCATTCATCATCTATCTGGTTGAGATCACCATAAGACACGAGATTTGGAAAATGTGACGCCAGAGGTGCAATGGAAGGAATTTCCACGATATTCGAAGGATCAATCACTGAGAGCTCCTTGATGATCTGCGGTGTTTTTTCGCGAAAGTTGGAGCGTTTCATTATTTGCTGGCATACCACAATATAGAACTGCAGGCATCTTCTCCGGATCGAACAATTGCGCTGTATCTAGGCCGATCATTCCGTTATGAACATTTACACATATTTTCGGCCCGAGATAAATTTTTAAAAATATTCCGGTTTCAAAAAGCAATCTAATATGGACTTTTATGTCGCCGTCACGTTCGCGTATAATAAAACCGGGGACAACAAAAATTTGGGGTGCTTGGTTAAGAAAAAAGAGCCCGGGAACATTTAACATGGACATAATCCTATGACTGATATAATGCTTATTTCCTTAACCATGCACCCAAAGTGTTTGTTGTCGCTGGTTTATTTTTCTTGGCTTAAAAAAATGATCCTAATCCAATTTTAATACTTGGCATTCTTTTGTTTTTTACTTTTGTATAATTCATTATGTGAATTGATTGCTTCTGTGAAGAACAAATTTTTTCTAATGTTTTTTCTAACGGTAAAGGTAAATGAAAAGCTCGCCCTTGAGCTCTACTATACATTTTTCTGTGTGGTATGTCGCGTCCGAATGACTTGAAGGAAAAGTTGGATATTTGAATGTCAAGCGGGAAACACTATGTTCCATAAGCTTTTCCCATCACAATATATATACGCTGTGCGTGAATATTCATATACTCCTTAGAGCATGGTGCGCGCACGCCGATAGACCTCGAGAAGTCTTGCCTTTATCTTTAGTTGCGACTGGGAGAGGAAAAAGGTTTGGTTCGTGAATAGAGAGATTGAAGATTCTTTATGCACTTCTTTAATGAACGTAAAGGGTTAGTAAATATAAATTGTATAATACAAACTTGATACAATAGAAATGATTACTTTACCTGAGAGGTGTGTTTTGGTTGGGTCTTACTTGTTCTGCTCGTTGACGGAGAGAAGTTAAGATATTCTTTGGTTTCGTTGATTTATAAATTGCTTCGTTTGAGAATAAAGAATTAAAGTTCGAACAGAGATTCGATATAAAATAAAGTTGACGATCTGAACTACTGCTAACCGTATAGACGCGACGCTAGGTGCGAACAGAAGGCAATGCGTACTGGTCAGACGTTTTCTTTTATAGGGCGAAATCGGGGTAAAATAGCAGGGATGATCGTTTTTCTAAAGGGGTAAAAAACATTAAATTTGTGTGTCTCGAATTGAGGTCCCATCAGGAAGTGAGATTCTTCCGTTCTAAGAGAACGTGATATTTCGTAAGCTGTCGTGGTATTTTGGGCGGTTGTTTTGGGCGGCTTTAGTCATTAAATGGTCGAAACATGTGTTAGGGTAGCTTGAGAGTTTGAGTAATCTGTGTGAACGCGTGCCAGCGTTGCAGGGGCAAGGGTCACCACGCTTCATCGATACAGATATCGGGCTCGAACGGCAGAAACTCATGGAGTTAAAGCGTTTTAGATATGAGAATAAAATAAAGAAACATTGAACGTCGATTGTGGCAGGTACATTCTTTCGAGTTACCGTACCCATTTTTATAACTGTTTGGAATGCTTGAGCTCTTTGTATCCGAACTTTTTCAAATTCATTCAAGTCCTTAAGGGGTCTGGCCACCCTGGCGAACCGAGAAATGCACTTTTTCATTTTTTAATTAATAAATCCGAAACTATCGGTCGGAATATTTTCATTATTTAGATCATTATCATAAAGAGTGTCAAGAGTAACATCATAAAATTTTATTTGAAAATATTTTAAAATGACGCCGTGACGTTAGTTGCCGCGGGGGTCCTCCACACGATACGTGCGGTCCTTGTCCCACCTGGAACTCGGTCATGGTACATCTGAAAAATAGAATAAAAATTCAGGTTATTACAATGTAGTGTGACTACAGTGTAGCGTAGCCGTTTTGTTTTTCGAACGTTAGAAAAATTATGGTGAGCCGCAAAACAAAAATTATCATTTTTTACCGATATTTTTCAAGCAAAAGCATTATTAAGAAAAAAACTAATCAAGTTATCGAAAAAATCCTACGTAACATTGTAGATAATGTATCTGAGAATATTCGGTGAAAATTTGAAAGCAATCGAACGGCTAGTCTCCGAGATTTCGAAGGTACCATATCAAAAAATATAGTTTCGAGATAATCGCAAAAGAAAGTAGGCGAGTCTTACCTTCAATCAGCGATCCCTGGACCATAGACAACTCCTTCGGCAGCTGATTGCCAGTCTTGGGCCCTTCTTTGACCATCCCTTCGTGCTGTTCTTGCTTCCTTAGAATCGTTTTGAGCGCGAATTTGCGCTGTAGCGCAGCGCTCATCGTCTGCTGTAGTGCAGAAACTGTAGCTGCGATCTCCGACGGTTAGATTGAGTACGTTCATCATGAGCAGAATACTCTGTGTTTTTACAGTACTTCAGGTACTTTTTACAGTACTTCAGGTAACAAAGTAAACGATTCATAACATAAAAGGACACAATACGACAGCGGTATGGGCTAATACGCGCAAGTTTTGAAGAAAGGTCGCAGCGCGCGGTCGACCGCGCGCAGTGGGACTCAACCGCTCGCATTAGCGCAAAATCGGCCGCAGTAGCGCCAAACAGCCCGCAGTGGCAAATAACCGTCCGCAATGGTGCTCAAACTTGGAAAATGTGCCTGTAATTTTGCCAATATCGAGTGTTTCCATACGCAACAGGTCTTAAAATGTCCGTTGTAGTAAAGGATTCATAAAAAAAAAATTTTTTAAAAATGACAAAAAATAAAAATTCAGGGTGGCCAGACCCCTTAAGTGGAGCAGGTGTAGCCGGAACTTGTAAATTGTTCAGAACGCATCTTGGAGGGACACAGCCGGAGCGGAACTTGGTTAGACAGTAGTGACAAATGTAATCCGAATTGAAGTATTTATCATTTTTAATAAAAAAAATTCAAATCGTCCCAAAACTTTCCAGTAGGAACGACTCGTAAGTTGTTTAGTTTTCTCACGTCAGTCAAGCAACAAAGCTTTTGATACGACAGGCAAGGAAAACGGGGTAGGTTTGATGCTTTTTGGGTAGAGCTCGGAATGCGTTAGGATACTTTCGAACTATAGTATCTTCGTCTAATAGTATTTCGTCGGTACTTTGGAAATGGCTTGCCTTGTTTTTCGCTGTTTACGCAAAATCTTGTAATTTATCAACTTTAAGCGTATTCAGAGCATCATTAATCTCGGATATGTCGGAAACAGATGCTGAAGATACAGCTTGTGGTGTGGATGCAATATTTTTAGATTCAGGGAATCAAGTATAAAAATGGAGTGAGTGTCGTAGTATGCGCACACCCAATGCCCTTCACTATTGTTAGGCTCTTCTGAACTATGCGGAATTTGAATGAACTTACGATTAATTACTCATTAATATTATGAAGCAATTGCACCTCCCACGTTTCTTGCATCACGAATTCGGATGCAAAATGCTCCGCGAGAAGCCGACCAAAAGTGTCGATGAGATCTCCAGTAAGCCACTTGCCTCTAGCTACAATATTTCAATCGATGAGGGTCAATTTGTTCATCATTACGTTTCAAATCAACAATAAGTGAATCACTAATAGCAGATATCACTACATCGCCCATAGTAGCTTTTGATACAGCGCACGAAGCAGCTTTAAATTTAGCGCACGAAGCTGCTGGAAATTTAGCGCACGAAGCAGCTTTTTATATAGCGCACGAAGCAGCTGTTTCGTAAGATAGAAAAGAGTTGGAAAGACAAAAAGAGTAGAATGAAAAGAAAAGAAAGAAGATCGCTTCGTGGAATTTCCTAGGAACCGGAAAAACCTGTAGAGAAAAAATGGAGGTTGGCAGATAACGGCGGCTGGGCAAATCTTCTTCACGGAGAAAAAGCCTGGCCAAGTACATTTGGTGATTCTCGCTCGCTCGGTACAGAAGAAAACTTGTGTACCTAGCGGGCAAAATGTCAGTACACAGTAGAGACGTAGCGGACGTAACTAAAACCATCGCGTCACTCCTAACCACCGCGACACTCCTAGCCGTCGCGACCAATCAGAAAAAGGCTAGCGCCACGGCCCCTTTCTCTGTGTCGTATACATACACGCACGCACACTTTGATCATCGTATAATTTTACCCGTGCAATCGGGTTGATATATGGCTTAAACGAGGGGGGATAACGTAATTAGTCTCTAACTCAAATTTCAGATCATGAAATAACCCTTGAGCTTTGTATTTTAAGAAAGTGTTTACCCCCACCGGCCGAATCGCTTTTCTCAGAAATAATATACTCGAGTGAGTCTCGCGCCAGCAGACGACGCTGTCGAATGTACTTGGCCCGAGACTCTGCCGAGTCTCTGGGTAATGGATTATCAAAGACTGGCTAACAAGGAAACGTTTTCAGGTGTCCCCCTCCGATTTCGATGAAACTCTGGTATGTTATAGAGGGTCAAAATCGATGACATACGTATTTTTTTTTATCGGCCCTAACTCATTTTAAAGGGGTGAAACACCCCTCCAAAGTTGACCACCTCCCAAGATGATTTTTCTGTTTTGCATACAAGGAGGGGATATGGAAAAATTATATTCGTCATTTTTCAGACACCGTAGTTCTTCTTGATTATGATTTAAATTTACATTTAAGGAATAATATAATAAAATTACAGTCTTTAGTTCACAACCAACTGTCATCTCCGCGATATCATAATTTGTTTCGTTATGCGTGGCATAAAAGCGGGTTCATTGCAAAGAAACCTGATGAATTTGATAACCCCGTCGATTTTGCATTTGGACAGTCATCTCATCCGAACTGTGAAATCGAAGGTTGCACGAATGTCGCAGTAATCAGATGTTCTTGGTGTAAAAAATCACTTTGCCTACAGCATTTTTTTGATGAATATCATTATTGTACCGACTATCATCCATAAAGCGATTTATAGATAAACTTGGAACTTGTTTTTGTTTAAAGGGTGTGGCCACGGTAGAGGAAGTAGAATCATGTGCATATTCAACAATTTTGTATTATATAAAAACGTAATTTGTTTACAAAACTATTAATAGGTGTATTTAGTGTATGAATCAAAGTAACAAAAAAAAATTTCTTCATTCATTTTTTCAATGCAAAATGGCTAATAATCACTACTTGTTTTTTGTTTATCTTTTTCCCAGCCCTTACCCCTCAAATAGCTGTGCCATAGAATTAATTCAAGTAGAGATATGACTTGTTTACATATGACACACATCGAATTTTCGAGTAGTTGATAGTCTGCTTGAAATGGGAAATATTCCCGTTTCTTGAAAAAAAAAAATGATAAAACAGTAAAATGATAAGAGAGCGATGCCAGAATGAATGCGAGCCTCAAAAAATGTTATTCAATGATTCATGGCTAAATACTAGACATAATCCGCAATATTGGGAAAAAAGTCGATAAGAATTCAGTTTTTGGGAAAAAATCGAAAGCACGTATTCTGTATTCTTGCATGCTCTTAACAGTGCTGTTGGATTCATTGAGCGCCGATGAACATCTTGTTTCTAATGTAAAAAATGAACTTTGTATATACAAGTTAACCCCTAAAGTAAAGAGTTCTTGAGAATATTCGAAGTGTGTTTTTCATCACTTTTGACAAGGAATTTATTACTATCATTATTAGTTATCAAAATCCCCTCCTTGTATGCAAAACAGAAAAATCATCTTGGGAGGTGGTCAACTTTGGAGGGGTGTTTCACCCCTTTAAAATGAGTTAGGGCCGATAAAAAAAAATACGTATGTCATCGATTTTGACCCTCTATAACATACCAGAGTTTCATCGAAATCGGAGGGGGACACCTGAAAACGTTTCCTTGTAAGTTTAAAATTGAATGGAGGAAAGGAATCTTGGTCAAACGAATTTTCGGCATATGAGTAATTGTTTTCTAACGCCATCGAAAAAAACTCCGGACGGAAAACCTTTCGCCCGCCCAGTACTGATAAAACTTCCGAACAGGCGTGAAAACGACAGAAAGTGAAGGAGTAACCGGAAATATCATGTCGCGAGATTACAACTTTCGACTTTTACCATTAGCTGCGATAAAACCAACGTTTTTTTCAAGAATTGGAGACGCAGAATTTATCGTCTTGGGATGATGGGAGGACGAAGCTGAATTTTTCGCTAAAAACATGCGTTTTCCAGGTGATTTCAAGCCCAGAATCATGTCATGATCTCAATTCCTTGCCTAGATAGAATTTTTGGCCCATTACCATGATTTTTGCTTGAAAATGACGATTTTTCATCAATTTTCAAACGAAAATCGCTCTTCTCCGAGTAAAAATGGTATAAATTATGATTTTTTTTCCAGCCACACAGTTTGATACGTTGGAATGAAGAGCAAACACGTGCAAACACGTGTTTCAATTTATCGCAAGAATGCAATTTTCGAATATTTGACCTCGAGCTTGGAAAAAAAGCAAAGTTTTATCATCATTTGTAGTGTTGCGCCCAGTGTCGCAACCAAATTTCTTAAACGACGATATAATTTGCAACAAAGCATCGTCAGCAAACAGGCCACCAACCTGCCAGCAAATACAGGTCATCGTCAAGCACACCTCGCATCAAAAGTAAAACGAGGTGAAATCAAATGCTGACGATCAAAGATCTCGCAATCAATCGTCCCGCTTTAATGACCTCATTGGGAAATGATCCCAAGACATCGGAACGATCGATTGACCAATAATTACCACCTCCCTTGATAATATTGTAAAACCCCTAACCCTATAAAACCAAGGACGTCCTACGACTCCAGCAGTCTGCGATCCGACACTGAACGTATTTGATCACTCATCGCACATATTGGTCTTCAGGGTCATAACCCGATTGTAACAAACATCTTCAATAAACTTAGAGTTTAAACTGAAAGTATTGAGTTGGAGATTTACTCAACCTTGGCAACATCGCGAACTATTCTCGTCCTTGGCAAACTCGTCCCCACGTGACGATTTGCGGGCACAACACGGGTCTGCAAGGTCTAAATTTTGCAGATGCGACCATCCCTTTGTTATTATCTCGACCGACGGTAGAGCTGTCGCGAGTTTTCGGAGCACGTGAGCATGAATATTCACGTGTTCCTGGGAGTAGACCGAGCAGAGGCAAAGTTGGACAATTCCCCGTGAGTAGTAGGTGGCACACTATGGTGACCCCCACTCCTATCCCCACTCCTATCCCCACTCCTTTCCCCCACTAGTCGGTCGTCGTGAGCGGTCGGCGTCGTGGGCGAGAGGGCAGCGGGTGTGCGGAGGGGGATGGGTGAGTGTGTCGCCGTAGTGTGCCACCTTTTTTTTCTTTTTTTCTTTTCTATACATAGATTTCCATTCTTCCATTATTCTTCTTAATTTCACAATATTGGTTATAATATGGCACATGGTTTAAAATATAATTTTTTTATTATTTTTTTCGTCCGTTTTCACGATGGCGTCGATGACAGTGGAGCGGTAGTTTGCGGCGTGTGTAGCTCGGGTGGTTGGGCGCGATGTTTCGGCTGCTGGGTGAAAAGATACATGGTGTGAGAGTGGTGTGTGTAAATTTGGGGGCGTTCAGATGGTTCATAAATGAGTTTTTTTCCGACATACCTGTTTATGATTATTCCTTTGCAGCTTTGAATTCCAGTTTGTTGAATTTTGTGCCGTAGTACAGCATGATTAATTTTTTCTTCTCTGCGGCCTCGCACATTTGTTGGAATAGTTCGCTCGCGTCTTCGAAAGCTTTGACGAATCTCGTAGGCAGGAAGCATGTGAATGCGCTGTCCACGTCCACGACAACCCGCGTGCCCCATTTGGTTTCAACCATTCGCAGGCCGGTGATGTAGTAGTCTTTGCCTTGTTCAAGATCGGCCAATCTTTTTACGGGGCGAACGGAGTCCAAAAAGCCTACTTGGTTGATGAGTGCGAAATCCATTGTTCAGATCGAGTTTTTTCAAATTCACTGTTAAACCACGGAGTTCTGATACGGCGCGGATTCTTGCTTTGAACGTTGCAATATCGCGCAAAAAAATGTCTAAGCGTATTTTCAATTCACGTCGTTTATTTCTCTGGTGACTTGGGAGCACTGTCTGATCATCAGAGAGTTCGGATGGTTTAAACCTCTTGTTTGGTAAAGCCATATCCCCACTCCGAATGCAGAAAAGAGCTGACAAGAATAATCTTTCGATGCAGCATCTCCCGCCGTTTTTACAAGCTGTCACCTTGGCAGAGGTATAGGTTTACCATGACCATGGGCGTCGCTAGTATGTCAGCATTTATAAAATGACGATATGCGCTGGATGAGATCAGCGACAATACGTGTCTTTACGAGGAAGATTTTTTGATGCCGTCTGCTTTTCCCTCTTTCCGATGCTCCACAGCTAATAAGCTAGCATTCCAGGACGTGGTGGTTCTGTACACCCACAAAGAGCTGGAACGATCGTCATGAGAAAGCCATTTTGTAATTCTCACAGCGTTATTGAGAGCACATTTGAACGAGGCGTTTTTGTGCAGTAAACCGTGAAATATGCAAAAAGTGCTGCTCTCGGGAAGATCACCAGACGGTGGTTTCTCGTCCTCCTCTAGATTTATAACGAAGCAATCTGTTAGCTGTGTTAAGAGGATGCAGCAGTCGATGAAAAATGGCACCGCCCTCCCCCCCTCTTTGTCGGTACTGCAGAACTCGACAAGGAGCGTCTGCAGACTACCGCCAGGTGTCACAGCGCGCGTCTTCCATCGAGTTTCACCGCTCGGCACGAAACGAGCTCGTGAGACTCGATGAATGACGTTTGCCATGTGCAAATCTCTCTGACGGTGAAAACCGTCGGGTTTCCGCTCGTGAAAGCGTTGAACAACAATTTTATTGTTTACACGAAGGAATGTCTGTCCTCCGGCGTATTTTCAACGATTTTCACCGTTGAACAGTTCAATCGGAATTGAACGCTCCGACGGTGAGCACGGTCGGGTTCTCGCTCGTGATGAAGCGGTGAAAAAATTATAAACAATTTCATTGTTTGTACGAAGGACTGTTCGTCCTTCGGCGTATTTTCAACGATTCTCAACGATTTTCACCCTTGAACAGTTCAATCGGAATTGAACGCTCCGACGGTGAGCACTGTCGGGTTCTCGCTCGTGAAGAAGCGGTGAAAAAGTTATAAACAATTTTATTGTTTGTACGAAGGACTGTTCGTTCTTCGGCGTATTTTCAACGATTTTCACCATTGAACAGTTCAATCGGAATTGAACTCTCCGACGGTGAGCACCGTCGGGTTCTCGCTCGTAAGAGCGGTGGAATCGATAACAATCGATACATTGATCGAAAGGACTGGGCGTCCTGCGAAGTATCTCCAACGATTTTCATCGCGGAAAGTTCAATCGAAATTGAACTCTCCGACGGTGAAGACCGTCGGGTTCTCGCTCGTGAGAGCGGTGGTGTCGATAAATAATCGATTTTATTTATTCAAAGGACCGGCGGTCCTTGGAACTATCTCCAACGATTTTCATCGCGGAAAGTTCAATCGAAATTGAATTCTCCGACGATGAAAACTGTCGGGTTCTCGCTCATGAGAGCGGTGGTGTCGATAAATAATCAATAATAAAAGAAAAATTTACCATTTTATTTTCTTTCTACGACGGAAGCGGTTTCTAACCTCTATCCTCGAAATTGTCTCTGGGAACGTCAGTCTCTGAAGCAACGCCAACCTCTAAATTCCTGCCCAGCGTCTTCGGACCACATTTTTCACAAATATAACCTTTCTACAAGGTTATGCGAATTTCATTTTGCGGACGAAAAAAAAAACGCGTATGATGTCAATCACGAACACGCACATACACTTCCGGACCGAGTTGAAAATGCACGGTAAATTACAAAAATCGCGAGAAAATCGTTCTCTTCTGGCACTCGCGCGGTTCACTAGCAAGTCTTTTCATATATTCCTCGCCGGTGCAGCAAGACAAACGACGGGTGCACGCGCACGTTATCAGCTGCTCCGGCGATCGGCGCTCGAGGATCGGAGAGAATCCCACTGGGGCGAATGTTTACAAAAAGAAATTGCTGCTTGCGCCACCACGCGGAATTTGAATAAGCTACAATATGTCAAAGCCAGTAATATGTAGATAACTTTTTCCGAAAATTTTTCGAAAACGGCATTTGTCGCCAATTCTGCATTGATTTTGATGCAACAGGGCTCGAAATATTCGTTTCAATATTGCGCGTACGCTGACAGGCCAAAATTTTGATAAGTCAATTATTTTCGGAGTTATTAAAAAAAAACTCCGATGGTAACAAAAAAAAAAAAAAAATTTTGGAATTTCGAAAAAACGCCCTGTCAGCGACTTTTTGCCATCCTCCTCTGTACCCGATTCAATTTTTGTCGCAATCGGTTGCACGGTGTGGCCGAATCGTCATTTCGAAATTTCGAAGCGAACTGCTGCATCCTCTTAAATATACAACTGCATCATGCCCTCTTGTAAAGAGGCGATCGGATTGCACAGCGATTTGCTTTAAAACAGCTTCGACAGCGCGTAGAGACGATTCACCCGCGGACCACTCTATCCCGTGATGATTGCACTTTAGCCACGTGTTTTGCCGTTTCACACTAGGAGGCAGAACATTATAAGCGTGAGGCGGTGATATGATCCAGTGTGCTAAGTAAGATGTTTTCACAGAGACCACGGCGATTTCTTTAGGCACGAAATTATTATATTTATCCTTTAGACCCTGTATATCGACGACGGTGTTCATGATACCTCCAGACCGACGTAAAGTATCAAACCTTGAGCGCTGACTGACGAGAAGTGTTGAGCAATCTGCAGCTGCATTAGAGATAAGAGGGTTGACCGTCAGCGGAATCTGACACCCCCCCACGCACCTCGCCGCTCGTATGATTTTCGTAGAAAGAAACGGGATAGGAGACGGGGCACAGCGTTTTAAAACTACACGTGTGATTCTTGAAACTGCACGTGTGGTTCTTGATCAAAGAAATGAGACAGGAGTTAGACACAACATTTAAAATTTCATTATCATATAATTACCGAGAACGAGAACAGCAGTGCTGTATACAATGTAGATGCTTAATTCTATAACCCCCGCCGATGCACCATCTGTATCGGAAACCGCACCCTTGGATTTACCATGCTTATTTATATACGCGTTATAATACTCATGAACTATTTTATCGTTTCGTTGCAAATCGTGTGAAAATACGTCTCTAAATCGTTGAATACCAAGGCCAGTAGCCATATAATGAAGAAACATAACGCAATACTGTCCGCAGCACTGCGAATTAGGGCCTTGGAGCTGGACTGTGTTGAAGCGGAAGAGTCGACAGTTTCTTTGGAGACGCGCGAGATGCTGTGGGATGATTCTTGGTAGGCCGTAACTGTCGAAGAACCATCCGTATCCATTTTGATCGACGTACATGGCGACCCAGTGGGCTCCTGGTCGTTTGTATCCATCGGTGTTAACAACGAACGCCGTCGGTTTCGTCCACACCTTCGGGATACGATCGGCCGGTCAGACGCCTATGGCATGCTCTTTTATGTTCTTGAGAGACTGTAATACCTGAAGACTGTTCATGATCCGAGGATTCGTTTTCCTCCTCGGTCTTGGTCTCAGATATACCAATATTCCACGACGTTGTAGTTCTATACTCCCATAAGGAGGTAATCTGCTCGTTTTGACGGAGCCAGGCCTTGATTCTGGAAGCGTTCTTCAGGGCACATCTGTAGGCCTGTCTCTGATTTGCGGCACTGTGGTACATACTGTGACGGTTTTTTATTTTGACCGTCACTAAAACTCACGGTATCGAAAAAGAAGCGCTCCCATGGCTCCTGCTCGATACTTCGGCCACGCGATTTTCTCACAGGGCTTGCTTAGGGCGATAATTTTGCTAATGTTCGGTGACCGATGGATATGCATGTGTCCTGAACTATCGTGGTCTCTCTCGCTCGCTGCGCTCGGTTGACTTACGCCAATAGCGATGTCAAGTCGCTGGAGGACGGGTCGACCAGCGCTCGAATATGTATACAAAAAAACCTACGAAAAAACAGTCTTAGTCGAACCACCAACGCGAACGCACGTTCCCTGAAGGCGCTGGCCTTCGATCATCACGACCCATCAGGGTCCACAGGCGAGCGTGGTTCCGTGTGGCGAGATTTAAAACTCATATACGAGCCAGACTGGATTGATCCATATTCAATCCGACGAGGCATAACATACAAGCCCAACAGGGCAAACATACACAGCCCATCAGGGCAATCATACACAGCCCATCAGGGCAATCATACGCAGCCCAACAGGGCAATCATACGCAGCCCAACAGGGCAACCATACGCAGCCCACTGGGGCAACCATACGCAGCCCACCAGGGCAAAATACACGCAACCCAACAGGGTTGATTCAATCAATCAAAAAACGCATTCGAACGACCACGATAGTTCGAGACCATGCGTGCTATACACACAATCTTGTAAAACAATTGTCAAATCACAATTTCACATCGTGGGTTTTTATGCCGTCAGGCTTTTCCCACACGAGCCAATAAATTATTCAATCATTCATGGCTCAAAAATCATCGAGTTTTCCATTTATTCTGGATAACCCATCCCAATACCATATTCTTCAATATTCGAACAAAAAAACTACGAAGGAACTTCATGTTGAAGGACTTTCGACCATACATTTTGGTGTCAGAAGTGGGATAAAATCCCAAGTCCCCACACGTGTGGATGACGAAAAACACAGTTCTACGACATAAGTGCATCGTGTCAGAAAAAAAGGGACTCTCTACGACCACTCGCCATCGCCTCCGGACCGCCGTGCCTGGTTGCCATCTCCGAAAGACGACCTTTGTCTTCAGAAAAGCTAAGTATTCGACTATTCCTAATTTTACAGCATGAAAATTCTTTCGCTTGTCTCGAAATTTTCCGCGTGCACTCGAAATACAGTCCGACTCATCGTTCGAGCGCACGTGACACAAACCATACCGGGCCCCATTGTCCTCGCGCGAGACGAGCGTCTGGGGCCAACCGCCACTTCGGCCATGCGTTTACATTACGCAGAACACCCTTGCACTCTCTTTCTCACTCTCGCTCTTTTTTTTTCTCAAAAAAAAAACTGTAACTTTCTTCGCGGTACATAGACGAAGAAATTCTTGCCTTCGACAAAGGGTCAGGCACTTGAGACATAACGGCTACATAACTAGTTAACCGAATTGACAGTCTCGTTTCGACATTCAACGCCTACGCATCTAACCTCCGCTCAGTGTTGAGTTTGAAATCGCGAGAATATTCCTTCCGAATCTATTACGATCCAAATCGAATCGAAATGAGTGCTCGTGTGAAATTCATTCACCAAAAACGCGCAACGTTAAAGGCGCAAATAACGAAACTCGAAACATTCGCGGAAGACCCCAGTTAGGAATCCGCGAATTTGAAAGTGCGTTTAGATCGTCTCAAAGAACAATTTCGTGTCTACGAAGAATTGCATGACGAACTCGCGCTGTTAGTGGACCCCGATAGTGAGTGTTTAGGCGAGTTCGACGCGTTACAAAATCGCTTTTACGCGCTCGTGACGAAAATCGAAGCGATCGTCGCACCAATAGCGCCAGTGCCCGTCGGCGGCTTAAACGTGACATCGATTCCGGTCGATGGCATACGTCGTCTAAAATTACCGGTCGCGGATCTCCCCAAATTTGACGGCGACATCGAAAAATGGTTGTCGTTCAAAAATACTTTCGTCACGATGATTGATTCGCGCGTAGACATCACAAACGTGCAAAAATTCCTTTATTTGAAAAATTGCCTCGAAGGGGACGCGCTGAATAAAATCTTGATTTATAACGTCAGTGAAGAAAATTACGAAACCGCTTGGAAATTGCTTTTAGACTCGTACGATAAAATCCGCATTTTAGTCGTGAAACATCTCGACGCGATTCTCGAGTTGCCGGTTCAAACGAAGGCGACTCATAAAGGGTTGACGAGACTCGTCGACGACATGCGTCAGCACATAAATATGCTCGCGTCGATGAACGTAAAGCCGGACGAACATTTATTGGTACGGATAATCGAACGCGCGTTACCTCACAACATTCGGGCTAAATGGGAGGAAACTCTCAACTTAGACGGTTCGCCAACGCTCGACCAAATTTATAAATTCGTTTCGGAAACCGCGTTTCGACTTTTCACGATCGAACAAGATCCGTCGCGCTCTAAACAAGAGAACAATAAAAAACGATCGTTCTCCGGCAAGGAACACGGTGGTGCAAAGACGCGTAGGGGGGAAAACGGTGCACGCGCGCTAATGACCGGTACGTCCTCTAATTGTGTCATTTGCAAAAAAGAAAAACACCCCGCGTACTATTGTCGCGAGCTACGGAATATGAACGTCCAGCAACGATGGGACATTGTGTTAAAATCAAAATTGTGCAAAAACTGTTTGGGTTCGCACAGCGGTGCTTGTAAATGGTCGCATTGCAAGAAATGCCCGCGATTCCACCACACGCTTCTACACAGAGACGCTTCTACCGCCCGCGCGACTCAGGACGCAACCGCACAGGGTAGCTCGAACGACGCAAATTCAAAGGTAAACTCTACACATTTAAATGCGCTGGCACACAGCTTTGCGTCGCAAGTATCGCAATCACAATTAATGCTCAGCGCTCAGATACGCGTAAAAGATTCAAGCGGTCAATTCAAAAAATGTCGCGCGTTGTTAGATACGTGCGCGACCGCACATTTTATTACGGAAGATCTCGTCAAACAATTAAAGTTACCGACGCGTGCATGCTCGCTTACCGTCGGAATGATCGACAATACGAATAGGATTTCCAATGGAATGGTCGAGTGTACGTTTTACTCGATCCACGGCGACTTCAACAAAACTTTGTCGTTTTTAATTATTCCGAAAATTGCCGATCGCATACCGAATGAGATATTCCCTCGCGAATTGATCGATATTCCTAAAAACATAAAATTAGCCGATCCGCAATTTCATTTGCCGCAAAAAATAGACATCCTTTTAGGATCAGGAGTCACGTTGTCGTTGTTGTCGATCGGACAATGCGATCTGTCTCGCGACGGCTGCGACCTTTTCCTACAAAAGACGCAGCTCGGTTGGGCTATTGCCGGTGGAAGAAAAAACGATAAACTCACGAATCGGGCTTCCTGTCAACTAACCGAGTTGAAGGAGCAAATCGAAAAATTTTGGTTGCTAGCAGACGCGAACGCGAGTCAAATTAAGTTATCGGAAAACACGGATTGCGAAACACATTTTAATCAAAACACGACTCGCGAAGCGTCGGGACGGTACACCGTTCGTCTACCGTTCCGTAGTGCCGAACGAGATCTCGGCGACTCACGATCGATAGCCTTGCGACGATTCGCGTCGCTTCAGAAAAGGCTGAACGCGGAACCGACTCTCAAACAAGAATATTTTCGGGTTATGAACGAATATATCGAATTAGGTCATATGTCACCGGTTACCGACGAAACGCGACCCGGATATTATCTGCCGCATCACGCGGTTGTAAAATCGACAAGCACAACGACCAAGGTGCGAGTAGTTTTTGACGCGTCGGCAAAGACAAGCAAGGGAATATCGTTGAACGAAACTCTAATGGTAGGCCCGACCATACAACTCAAATTATTCGAACATCTCTTGCGATTCCGTTGCTACAAATACGTGATCACCGCGGACATAGCAAAAATGTACCGCCAAGTTTGGATTCATGCCGACGACCGTCGTTATCAAAGAGTGTTCTGGATACAGGACAACAAAACACGGGTGTTCGAATTAAACACGATAACTTTCGGCGTATCGTCGGCACCATTTCTCGCTATACGAACGGTACAGAGACTCGCGAGCGACGAAAGCGCGGAGTTTCCCGTCGGGGCGGAAGCGCTGCGACGCGATTTATACGTCGACGATTTGCTCTCGGGAGCAGAGACTTTCGAGAAACTCATACAAATACGAGACGAAGTAATTGAAATCTTGAAACGCGGCGGGTTCGACATACGTCAATGGGCGACAAATCATCCGCGAGCATTAAACAATTTAGTCGAGAAAACCGCGAACGTCGAGTTCCTCACGGACGAAAATCCAATCCACAAGACATTGGGCATTTCGTGGAACGCACGACGAGACGAATTGTTGTACACGGTCAAACATATTCAGCCTTCCGACAAGGTTACGAAGCGATATATATTATCAGAGATCGCGAAAATTTTTGATCCCCTCGGTTTACTCGGTCCGGTTATTCTCGTGTCGAAGATAATTATGCAAAAATGCTGGAAAGCCAAAACCACGTGGGACGAATCTGTACCAACTGCCCTGTATTCTACGTGGCAATCATTTGCAGAACAACTCGCTTTAATCGACAATTTAAAGATCGAGCGACACGTCTCGATAAGCGATGCCGTCGACATTCAAATACACGGGTTTTGCGACGCGAGTAAGTCGGGTTACGGAGCGTGTTTGTACGTACGTTCTTGCAATATCGAAGGCGAAATTCGCGTCCGATTATTTTGCTCAAAGGGCCGCGTCTCTCCACTGAAAGAACAAACAATTCCGCGCCTCGAGCTCTGCGGTGCGTTGACACTTGCGCGTCTATATCACGAAGTTCACGAAACATTAACTTTTCGCGTCTCGAAAACTATTTTTTGGTCCGACTCAACAATAGTTCTCCAATGGTTGAAAAAACATCCCAGCGTGCTAAAGGTCTTCGAAGCGAATCGCGTTGCGGAGATACAAGAAATTAGCAAAAACGCGGAATGGCGGCACATTCGAACCGATCAAAACGTGGCGGACGCGTTATCGAGAGGGCAACTGCCTCAGGAATTTTTGAACAACGACTCATGGTTCCGAGGACCTTCGTGGCTATCGGATCCCGAATCCACGTGGCCTCAATCTGTCGCGACGCCCCCGGACGAGTTACCCGGAGTCAAACGATTATTTTGCATGGTTACGCAAATCGAGTTTCACGAAATCTTCGAGAAATTCTCGTCGTATACGAGGCTAATTCGCGTCATCGCATATTGTTTACGTTTTTTGCGCGTGAACGAAAACAAAGGCAATCTAACGGTACGCGAAATAGACGAAGCCGAAAGACGCGTTGTTCGCTTGATACAACGATCGTGTTTTCAAAGGGAAATTGATCAGCTCTCTACCAACGGAAGAGTAAAATGCGCGAAGCTCGGATCCTTGAATCCATTAATTGACGAGTACGGCTTACTCCGCGTCGGAGGTCGAATAAATCGCGCCGATGTTCAATCGGATCAGAAAAATCCAATTCTTCTTCCTTCTCGGCATTACGTAACGGATCTTTTGATACGACACACGCATGAAAAGTTTTATCACACCGGCATTCAATCGACTTTATACAACATCCGGCAACGATTTTGGATTCTCGACGGCAGAAATCAAGTTCGAAAAATCGTCCGGCGCTGCGTAAGGTGTATACGGTTTCGCCCTGTACCAGTCGCATATCAAATGGCTGACTTGCCCAAATCGAGATTCGATAACGCACCTGCCTTTTATCACACAGGTGTTGATTATTTCGGTCCGATGCTCGTTAAAGAGAAAAAACATCGAAATCGCGGTAGCATCAAGGTTTACGGTTGCGTGTTTATCTGCATGTCAACTAAGGCGATGCACATAGAGATCGTAAGCGATCTATCAGCAGACGCATTTATAGCAACTCTGCGACGATTCGTCAGTCGTCGGGGCATTCCGGGCCATATTTATTCTGATAACGGAACAAATTTCGTAGGAGCAAACAGTCAGCTTCGCGAATTTTACGCATTGAGAGAATCTGAGGAAATTCGATCGAAACTTTACGAATTCACGTCAAGTAAAAAAATCGATTGGCATTTTAATCCCCCCCTCTCGCCTCACTTCGGAGGCCTATGGGAGGCTGCCGTAAAGTCATGCAAGCATCATCTCAAACGCGTTATGCGCGATCTTTTATTCACATACGAGGAACTGAGCACTTTGGCAATAGAGATCGAAGCTATTTTGAATTCTCGTCCCTTGTGTCCGATTTCTACGGATCCAAATGATCCGATTGCTCTAACACCTGCTCACTTTTTAACTCCCGACTGCCCGCAGGGCAAAAAGACGGGAGTTATGCGTTTCACTGCGATCAGCTGATGGGGGCATATTCCGTTGTCGCCAGTTTTCTCGGAAACCGAAACAAATGTCTTGACAAATTTTCGGTGTGTCTTTCCGTGGGTGGCAGCGAGTGTTCTAAAGCATATTTCGTCAAGGTCGATTGCTAATTCGTGTGGTTAATTAATATTGACGTTATAATCTGTTTTGTTTTTTTGAAAATATCGCAATATAAGGGGGTTCTCGACTATCGACTACTTCACGCTGTTGGACGTTGCTAATTTCATTCAGTTCCGCATGTCATGGGAAGTTCCGTTGTTATCTTTGTCACCAGTTTTCTCCAAAACGGCGACAGCTGTCTTGACGAATTTTGGCAGATATCTCCGTTATGTGTTAGGCAGTGTTCTTAGAGATAATTTGTCGAAATCTATCGTAAATTCGCTTAAATAATAAACATTTACATTTGAATGCTTTCTGCCATATCGAATGATCACCCATATAAGGTAGTCTTCGACTGTCGACTACTTCACGCCGTTGAATGTTTGCTAATTTCAGTCGTTACATCACGCCCCACTGGTATTCTTTTTTTTTTTTTTCTGCTTCTACGGTACACACACGAGTATAATAATAAAAAGGTAAGTTTTACTCAATTGCTGAATCAAAACTACGAACCTGAGAAAATAATGACAACATGCAGAAGTAAACAATGTATAAACTTGATTCAACAAAATTTTTTATTTTACTCAATTGTTGAATAAATTTACGAATGTGAAAAATAACAACATGCAGAAATTAACAATATATGAACTTGATTTAACAAAAAAAAATTTATTCCTGAATACTTTTTTAAGAATGTTTTCACAAATGTGTTTTTTGCTCCATAGATATGTACGTATATATATATACGTATCTAAGCTCTAAAAAGTCTGAAATAAAAAATGTTTTAAAAAAACATTAAAAAAACTCCCGACTGCGAAATGTTGTGTTGAAAACAAAATGGATAAAAAAAAATTCGAAAAAAATGGAGGAATAAAAACCATGCAACTAAAAATAATTTAAAACAATATATATATCTAAACAAAGCAAAACTCTAACGCAGAAAAGTGGCACAATGGAAAAAAATGAAATCCGAAAACAAATTAAATAAAAAAACGATAAAAATAATTTACATTACAGCAACTCCCTCGGAATTTTGTATTTCGTGATCTGTAAAGATTCATCAATGAATAATTGTTGAACGATAATTGTGACAGCTGATATGGAATTGAGGAGATTTCGGGAAACATTGCCACCACTGTGCACAAGATGTCTCCTGACATTAAACCTGAATAATTGTACGATAATTGTGGCAGATGATAAGTTGAGGAGATTTCGGGACACATTGCCACGTCTGTACACAAGATGTCTCTTGACATCGAACCTGAATAATTGTACGATAATTGAGGCGGCTGATATGGAATTCAGGAGATTTCGGGAGACATTGCCTCGACTGTGCACAAGATGTCTCCTGACATCTCCTGAATTCCATATCAGCCGCCTCAATTATCGTACAATTATTCAGGTTCGATGTCAAGAGACATCTTGTGTACAGACGTGGCAATGTGTCCCGAAATCTCCTCAACTTATCATCTGCCACAATTATCGTACAATTATTCAGGTTTAATGTCAGGAGACATCTTGTGCACAGTGGTGGCAATGTTTCCCGAAATCTCCTCAATTCCATATCAGCTGTCACAATTATCGTTCAACAATTATTCATTGATGAATCTTTACAGATCACGAAATACAAAATTCCGAGGGAGTTGCTGTAATGTAAATTATTTTTATCGTTTTTTTATTTAATTTGTTTTCGGATTTCATTTTTTTCCATTGTGCCACTTTTCTGCGTTAGAGTTTTGCTTTGTTTAGATATATATTTTTTTTTTTAAATTATTTTTAGTTGCATGGTTTTTATTCCTCCATTTTTTTCGAATTTTTTTTTATCCATTTTGTTTTCAACACAACATTTCGCAGTCGGGAGTTTTTTTAATGTTTTTTTAAAACATTTTTTTAATCGGTAGACCTCTCACTATGCTGCCGGAAAATGATTTTTCTCATGTTCCAGACAACCGATTGTCCTCCTGGCAATTAATAACCAAGATGCGTCAAGAATTCTGGCGTAGATGGCAACTCGAATATCTGAGCGAGTTGCAAAAACGACAAAAATGGATAAATCCTGGCGAAAATATCAAGCAAGATGCCGTGGTCTTACTGATCGACAAAAATCGACCGTGTATGCAATGGCAACTGGGGCGAGTGGTCGAATTACATCCGGGCGGCGATGGCGTGGTCAGAGTCGTCACCATCAAAACAGCACAAGGCTCTTACAAGAGAAATACAACATCTATTTGCGTGCTACCCGCCAGTGTTTAAAAAAAAAAAAAAACACTTCCTCGAATCATGCAGTAACACTATGCTCTCATTCAGAATGAATTCACGTCATTCAATTCACAATCTTTTCCATATTCATTATTTTAATCAATTTATCTTAACGATACACATCAATGTAATCTTCTAGTTTAATTGCTCTTCAATTAATCATAGAATTTAAGTTCACACTCTGTACATTTATCGGTCACGATGCATCACGAACTTTCAATTCCATATCGAACAACTTTGTCCGTTAGCACTCCCAACGGGGGGAGGATGTTCGGTGACCGATGGATATGCATGTGTCCTGAACTATCGTGGTCTCTCTCGCTCGCTGCGCTCGGCTGACTTACGCCAATAGCGATGTCAAGTCGCTGGAGGACGGGTCGACCAAGCGCTCGAGTATGTATACAAAAAAACATACGAAAAAACAGTCTTAGTCGAACCACCAACGCGAACGCACGTTCCCTGAAGGCGCTGGCCTTCGATCATCACGACCCATCAGGGTCCACAGGCGAGCGTGGTTCCGTGTGGCGAGATTTAAAACTCATATACGAGCCAGACTGGATTGATCCATATTCAATCCGACGAGGCATAACATACAAGCCCAACAGGGCAAACATACACAGCCCATCAGGGCAATCATACACAGCCCATCAGGGCAATCATACGCAGCCCAACAGGGCAATCATACGCAGCCCAACAGGGCAACCATACGCAGCCCACTGGGGCAACCATACGCAGCCCACCAGGGCAAAATACACGCAACCCAACAGGGTTGATTCAATCAATCAAAAAACGCATTCGAACGACCACGATAGTTCGAGACCATGCGTGCTATACACACAATCTTGTAAAACAATTGTCAAATCACAATTTCATATCGTGGGTTTTTATGCCGTCAGGCTTTTCCCACACGAGCCAATAAATTATTCAATCATTCATGGCTCAAAAATCATCGAGTTTTCCATTTATTCTGGATAACCCATCCCAATACCATATTCTTCAATATTCGAACAAAAAAACTACGAAGGAACTTCATGTTGAAGGACTTTCGACCATACAGCTAATATTTTATTAATTTGCGTCCCGGAACATATTCTTTTCATGTAAGCGACTTCGGGAAAGAGAGAGAGAAGGCATTTCGAATTTCGCTGTCAACACGATCCCGGCCTCATACAAGGACGAGGCAACGGAAATCTCATGGAAGGCTCGAGAATATTCGAGATTTGGAATATTCGTTGGCATCAAGGACTTGTTCGTTTTTCTATCGTTACGCCAGGGCCGTCGTCCCCGCCGGATTCTCCCGTCGTCAATCATCGAACGACGATCATCGAAATTATCTCGCGAATGTCCCGAAAGGATAATGCGAACTCCACGGTCCGTGTTTTCGTACAAATGTAATGGTCGAGCTAGGGGTAAAATTGCATCGACAATGCGTCTGCGAAATCTCCCGATTCTCAAACTTTTCTTGGGGCCCTGTCTAACGCTCGGACCAAATTAATTAATTGCGCCGGACCTGTCCAGTTTCGGGAATATTCGAAAAATTAGGAGAGGGGCGGGAGACAAAATCCTCGTTACGCGTAACGCTCTTGTTCTCGAGGAGATTCTCGTGAAGTATCGAGCAGAGAGGACGTGTCGCGAAAATGGGAAGAAACACCGTGAGTTCCTTCCTGTTCACTTTCTGGTTTGGTTGGTGGGCCCTCGAACATCTTTCCCGGGTCGTATTTTTCGTGATTTTGTTTAATTTGAATAATTATCGTCCTTCTCTTGTGTTGAGAGAAATTTGGTCGCGGTGACGACTCTGTCACGCGTCCCTTAGTCGGCTCTTTTGATTTTGTTCTCGCGATCGCCAGTTTAGCGTCTCGTGTTTTGTAAAGTTAAAGTTTTGTCAAAGAGTAATCGTGGCCGCACTCGAGATCTCCAATTTTGTGTTTGATTTGGTAAAATAATTGTTTCCGGTTGGCGTAAGTTGTTTCCCGGGCTGAAGGATCGCGAAATTATGATATTGTGTGCGTGTGTGAGTGACTGGGTCGGGATGGTTTGACGCGAACAACGTTCGATAGCTCGGCCGAGTAACCGAATATCGGAGACTCGGTACTTCGAATAAAACATCGATAATTTCGCTCCATCTTATAATTTATTTTCTCGACCGTGAGTAGATCCACGGAGAGAATAAATTCGAGCTCGGTTTAAATTGTTGAGAATGTAGGATCCCGACCAATTTTGTGTGTGAGCGTGCGAGATTTTGTGTGAGTGAGTTCGTGATTCTTCCCCCGCGGTTCATGAGAGACGCGTGATCGTTATGTTTCGTTATCCCGAGTTAAATCCTTTCGATAAATTGAATTTGCTAAATTATTTTCTTGAGTGAAATAATGTAAATTTGTCTGCGACTGAAACTTATCCCGAGCGTGCGAATTCCTTTTATAATTTGTCTATTATTTTTCGACGTTTCAATTAAATTTGTTATTATTTCCAAACGTAATTTTTGTGTTTCAAAATTATTCTCGTGGTCACCCCGCCCATCCCGCTGATTGCAAGCTGGTCAACTTTTATCTCTCTCTCTTTGCCGTCGAGTCGCTTTGCGACTGGCGCCCAACATTTTAATTTTCGATCTTTGATTTCGTGTAAAAATCGACGGAAAGGAAAGAGTGGCTTTTGTGGCATTTTCAGGGCACTTGAAAAATTCGTCACAATACAACGCGCGTCGCTTCGGGGTAGGTGACGTAATGGAGGCGTGTCTTCATCATCTTCCAAATTTATAATAAAATATCCCGTGAGCTGTGTTAGATACGATGCTTTTTCAGAACCACGCGTGAAAATCCGTGTCGCTTGCCCCGCGATTCTCTTCAGATTTATTTCCAACGATTGCAGCGATGTGTCGCCTTTAGACCATGCTATCCCGTGGATATTATCACATAACCATATATTTAGGCTCTTTGTAAAGAGCGGTAAGCTGTCATCGGTATAAGGCGGCTGTACAACCCAATGACCAGAGTCTTCAGTTTTCACCGATACGGCAGCTACTTCTTTAGGTATAAACTGGTTATCTCTACCCTTCATGCCCTGTACATCAATAACAACACTCACGATGCCGTCTTTTTTCGACCGTCGCGCTTTGAATGATCAGCGGAAACTGAGGAGGGTTCTCTCTCTCACTAGCCACTGAAATCCACGATGACCTGTCTGGATGAGTCGATCTCCAACACATTATCATATTCAGCGTACACAATACAATTAATCGTTGTTGGCAGAGACCCCGCGAAGCGTACTTTTATCCTCACGCTGCCGTGCCTCACCAGGTTCCAGTGGCTGTTGCTATTAGCCGAAAGATCGGGTGTCAGATCAAACGCGAAAAGACAATGGCCGTATGGATAATTCAAGCGCGAGATACAATTGCCGTCGTTGAGAAAGTGAATACCCGAGCCAGAAAATAATGTGTGATATGCATCTACATACATATTACCATCTTGGAAGTCTGTCTGTAGGGGTTTCGACGGTATCTGTTGAACATCCATATATAGAGAAAGATAATTGATCGCGTAATGGTGGAAGTTGAACGGGTTTTTTCCATAATCACCGTTGAAGGCCTTATTATCGACAAAACCAATGATTATACGCTTCGGCAGTTGGCCTAGTATGACGTTATCAAGAGTATCGCCAAGTATTCCGGCATGCATTGATATAGCTTTGACCTCGACGCGAGTCAACGGATATTTTGCTGTAGATTTAGACAGAGCTCTCGCATGAGCCAGGAGTATACCGGGGGCTATCTTAACGCGGCGCACGATTAACGATGCTTCTGTAATGCGGATTTTACAGTTTGTCAAATCAGTCATGAGACAGAAAGCGCTATTGTTCTGTACAAGCCGCAGGCGCATCTCAACACCGTTTAACAAAAACCTCTCCTGATTGAAGATATCACAGTGCAGATGCCCGAGAAGATCGACCGTTCTATTCGGACCTAATACATTCCGTCTCTGTACAAGTCCTTTGTTACCACCAGCCTTATCATCCATCGCTCCCTCTGTATCGCTATACCATAAACCGCTCGTAAGATGCGAGGTCTTCGCGGCATACGCGTAGTTCAAAAGAGTTTCAATATAAGCTCTGTAGGCATAAGCATTGTTAGGAGGCGATACAAGTTTTTCATTCAAAGAAACATCGATCTGACTGAACATTGAGTGTAGAAGATTATTGACGGGACCCACGTCGGGTTCTGGTAATGCGTCCTTTGCCGCCCCCGCCTTTCCAGCATCCGGCGCATCTATCTTGACGCGTATACTTAGCATCGTATGCGCGAGATCAATGTACTCATCCCCCTGGCCTGGGACGACAAACTCTATCGGCGAATCATCAGTCAGCGACGAGATTGGTTTGTAGTACACCGAGTGTGTACCCTCAATCGTTGTCTGTGTTGGTGGTAATGAAAATAATTCAAGCTCCGACTTGAGACACTCGCATGAGTGTGCGTGTAGGAACGCCATTTTTCAGCGCTCGGTTTAAGCAAAAATATCTGTCACGGTTCTAGGCTTCTTCTTACGCCTCCTGACGCGTGATTTAGCCGATCCACTTCTACCTTTCACAGACTTCTTCCTCTTCCTGACACGCTTCTTTCTCACGCCACCGCCGCTTGAACGTTTTCGCGGTTTCACTGCCTTTCTTTTTCTTTTTACAGAGCTGCGTCGTGATACGCTCTCAACAACAGAATGCATCAGTTTATTAATTTTGCTGCTTTTATAGCCGGAGCCCTTCATGAGGGAATTAATTTTTTCTTCAGCTTTACGCTTCAGATTCACCCCTGATTCGCGCGGGCGCGTTTTAAACGCTTCTTTCGGCTGCACGACAGAGTTAATGACGTCAGAGGCCATGTTGATCCCCGAACGAAGCGCCTCTCTACCAACAGTCCGAGCCCCCTGTTTCAAGAGAGGTACGATGCGTCGAAAGAGACCTCCTAAAAAACTTCCGATACCGTGACCTCGTTGGTTTGGTGAACCGATATACACATGGCTGATACCGCCATAACCGGTTCGAGCTCCGCTCCCCGTTTGCACGTCGAAGATTGCGTCGTAGTAATCCATTGTAGAGAGGCTCAAGTTAATCTAATCGTTTGAACTGTAACGTCACCGTCAACGTCCCATGCTCGAATGGTATTGGTTCACCAAACTCATCTCATATATCAATAGTTATTGTTTGAAAACTAGTGCGTAGTAAGGGAACATAACGCGGCGGTGAAAAGCTTCTTATTTTCACAGATCCGTAATTATAGTTATTGACGGCTTCAAGCGGTACAACGCGTAGCAGAGGTGTGTGAACATCGCCTGTAATATAGGGTTCGCAGATATCGGTATAAACGTACGTCATATTGGGGGTTCCGTTGACTAAATTGGCAGGCCGCTGGGCAGCGTATCCCTCACGGGGTACTACTACACCCCTTGTTTCGGCGAACCCTAGAACCTTGTTCAACACGTCGGAGAAAAAGAAGGCGTGCTCCAGGTTCTTACAGGATTTGCAGACGCGCGTCACCGTCACATACCCGTTGCGGGCGTACTTGAATTCCAGATGCCCCTTGACATATGGTATCTCGTTAATAGCCTCTAGTAACGTCCCTATGCTGTGGTATACACCGGGTGGTACACAGGCACGATCTTCCTTAAAACCAAACTTCATTGAGATACCAGCCGCTAGTTCCGTTGTCATATTCAGGAAGTTTCGCTTACTCTCGATAGGGACGTGTAAAACAGTCGTAGGTATATGGATTTCGGCTAAGGAAACAGCCCAGCTGCCATACATTGCGGCAAATGCGTTGTATACCGCGTTGTTACATTATCCGGGTAATAATTCATACTACTGTTGCTGGGTAAAACCATGTAAAATTCGTCCTTCATTTTGCCGCTCGTTGCTTAATCTGCTTTGTTTGCACTCTCGATAGCTCAGGTTCATAAAATATACCATCAATATCCTCGTCGTTGAGATCGCGCAGGAAGTATACCACAGGGCAAATACTAAGCGATACGCGGTGAATCTTGAATAGCTCACTACTCCAACCACCTTCGTAACCTTTTGCAAAGGCTGCCTTTGCACTACTGATGCGTACAATGTCACCCACCTTATATTTAGGGAGACAATGCTCCGGTCTTTTGTATCGCTGTATCAGGTTCTTCCGAGCTGTAGCAGCCGTAGCAAGCGTCACCGCGGCTGGAGTCATTTTTATAGCACTATGCATAGAGTTGTTGTATGCTGAAACAATGTTCTGTAGAACGTCGAGGTATCGTTTTTGGCGAGAATACGTGAAATAACGCCACATTCTTTCCTTCAGCGTTCTATTGAACCTCTCGACAATAGCTGCTTTGATATCGGGATTTCTTGCAACGCGGAACTGTATGTCTTTTTTCCTTAAGAGATCCTGAAACGCAGCCCCGATGAATTCTTTGCCCCTGTCCGTCTGCAGGTAAACGGGTGATCGGCCGCTGCTATTTTTCTTAGCCATGATGAGATTAAACGCTTTAGCTACAGATGTAGCTGACTTATCGCGCAGAGGCTGAACCCATGCAAATTTACTTAGAGTGTCTATCACTACGAGTAGATAAACATAACCATCGTTATAATCCTTAATCGAGCGAAGATCTACCAGATCAGCCTCCCAAAAATCATCAATGTTCCGAACGTTATAAAAACGCCGCGGAAAGTGATGTCGCACGGGTCTGTGTTTTGTGTAAGCATCCTGACCCTCAAGCCACTGCAGAGTCTTCGCTCTGGAGATTTTTTTCTGATATGCCAGGCGTAGCAGTTTGGTGGCACCTGAAAACGACGCTTCGTGGGACGGGTTGAAATACACTTTTTCCAAGGTTTTCATATTTTTATAATTTGAGGTTAACCCAGGTTACACGTCTTTTCTTATTATATTTATTACGATAACCGTTGCCACTCTGCCCTGTGTTATCTGATTTGCTATAACGGCCACTGAAGAACGATGACTGGCTCGCCGCTGTTATACCATCGCTGTTTGTACTGCTGTTGCTGCTCTCCTCGATCTGCGACGGTCGTAGCGTTGAATTAGCTCTTGTCTCCTGCCACAACGCCTCATTGCCAATAAATTCCCGCGGTGTCTGTATTGCTCTCAGAAATTTGGCGAAAGCGCCACGCTCCGCTGGTTTAGATATTTTTCTAGCCCTCATAGCATCGTTCACAAGATCAACAATATTCGAGCCTTGCATTGGTCTTCCCCCAATCGATACGACTCCGCCGGAATCCCAGGAAAAATTGCAGCGAGGTGTGTCGTGTAAGCGACGAAGCAGCAACTTCGCTTTAGTACGATACTTAGTCGGTATGCTTTCAATTATGACGGAGTCGTTCATGCCGATACGAGCTTCTTTTTCTTGTTTCTCGTCTTTATCATAACTGGACACAGCTGTACGCTCACTCTTCATGAGCTCGCCGTGCTGTCGAGCTCTCTCGTCATCAGAAAAATGAAGATAGCGTTGTAGCACAACCAAGTACGCCGCCCATTTCTCTCGCTCATTCTTGTAGGCGTTAGAGTTCAAAATTTCGTTCATCTCGGCGTCCAGTCTGGATAGCACGGCATCAGTAGATTGAAGCGGCTCTGCTTGGGAGATGCGCGTGTTGGAAACTGGCTGGCCCTGGTTTTGCATGCCCAGCTGCGCCACATGTTCCTCAGGGACAAGAACCATTTTTCTCGCGTGCTCCATCACCCCCGCCCGCCAATCAGGCTTGAAAGAACAGTGCCTAGTATCGGTGCTAGTAGGAGCGGTAGAAACCCGCCGCTGTGAATAACAAAGCGTTTTTTACTTTTCCAACAACCTTTTTTCGCTGCTAAGCGACGGAAAGCGGGAGCGTGCCGTCGTAGCTTTTTTCGCTGATCAGCCTTCAAAGGAACGTTACCACAAAGAACGTTCAAGGCACACTCGCAGATACAACGGACGATACTTGGATCCGCCTTACGTAGGACAGCCTCGCGCTGCTCTTTATTGAGATGCTGAAGAGCGCGTAGTATCGCCACGTGTTTTTTACAGAGCGGTGCACCGTCTCGCGCCATTACGCGTGCCAAACTGTCTAACCTCTCGACGTATCACCCCTTTAGTATATAGGCTATGAGGGTTTCAATCCACTTCCAGGAATTAGTGGGGGAGGTAAAAGTGGGGGAGGTAAACGTGGGGGGTCGGCATCCTTTGATCTTGGGAAGGAGTGGGGATGTCTATTGTGTCGGCATCCCTTTGATGTTGAAAAGGGGGGAGGGAACCCCTGCTGCGCTATTGTTGTCTATTGTGTCGGCATCCCTTTGATGTTGAAAAAGGGGGGAGGGAACCCCTGCTGCGCTATTGTTATTGGGATAATTTATGGGGGTCTATTGTCATGCGATGTGGGGGTCTATTGTTGTCAAGATAATTTATAACATCCGGTCTATTGTTCGAACACCTGCTCTATTGTTATCCGATCTATTGTTATCCTGGGAAAGGGGGGAGGGGAGGGAACACCTGCTCTACTGTTAGAACACCTGCGCTATTGTTATTGGGATAATTTATGGGGGTCTATTGTCATGCGATGTGGGGGGTCTATTGTTGTCAAGATAATTTATGACATCCGGTCTATTGTTCGAACACCTGCTCTATTGTTGTCCGATCTATTGTTATCCGATCTATTGTTATCCTGGGAGAGGGGGGAGGGGAGGGAACACCTGCTCTATTGTTTAGAACACCTGCGCTATTTTTATTGGGATAATTTATGGGGGTCTATTGTCATGCGATGTCGGAGGTCTATTATTGTCAAGATAATTTATGACATCCGGTCTATTGTTCGAACACCTGCTCTATTGTTATCCGATCTATTGTTATCCGATCTATTGTTATCCGATCTATTGTTATCCAATCTATTGTTATCCTGGGAAAGGGGGGAGGGTATGGAACCTGCTCTATTGTTATCCGATCTATTGTTATCCGAGGGAGGGGGGAGGGGAGGGTATGGAACACCTGCTCTATTCTTAGAACACCTGCATACGATGTGGGGGGTCTGGTTCCATGACTAAAAATCACACGACAAAATAACACCGACAAAATATCACCGACTAAAAATCACACGACAAAATATCACACAACAAAATATCACACGACCAAATATCACATGAACAAAATATCACCCCGGCAAAATATCACATAACAAAAAATCACGACGACAAAATATCGCAATCTAATTATTTCTGTATGGAAGGGGGGCTGCGCCCCCCCCCAATTACCAAGACACACACCCACACAAACCATCACCCACAGAAGACAAACGTAAACAAGTCAAACAAACCCAAACAAGTCCGCAAACTGTATACTTACAATACTCGAGACACTCGAGACACGAAAGGAATGAATCGAGACACAATGATATATTTGAAATTGGTATATGTATTTTTTTGTTGATTATTATTACAAAGTAATATTATACGCGACCTGCTTCAAATAGCCCAAAATATTTCCGCGATCGTACTCCAAAACCACGCACTTCAGTCTTGCGTCATAATCGCGATATTTTTTTCGACGTGGTCGCGCAACCTCACGACCTGCTTGAATTTGAATCAGCACCGCCTCGGTAGTGCTTTGCTCTTTTTTCAATGCATCTATGAATCGACCCATTGATGCATGAGTAACTCTAATGCGTCGATTAAAGGCATTATGCCACCCTTCTACCGCATTATTTGTACGAGGCTGATCTTCCAGAACCAACAAATAACAATTCCACATATCGATAGGAAAGCGAGGTGATCGATGACATCCTCTAATATTCCTACCAATAAAATTTTCTTCGAAATAATCCAGTAAATGTTTTAATTTCTCGGCATGTTTTTGAAAATATTCGCTTACTGATAACTCTTCAAATGCAGCAACGACGTCGTTAATTGGAACGAAAGCCAACGCGATTAACATTTTTATTTCGAGGGCAAATTCAGAACTACGACTATACTGAGACTGTAAGCCACAAGCTTGAATTTTCCGCCATACACATTGCCCGAAATGAAACAAACATCCGTGTATACCAACATTTGGAAATCGCGCTTTCAATGCCGATATGAAAGCTATTTCGAAATCTATTATTATTCTCGTCGGTTTGAATTCGAAAGGCTGCTCCAAAAGCCATTGTAAAAACTTTGTATACAGACGTTCAGTCTTATTAGGAGCGAGCAAATATATAAGTGGCACAACCTTATTTTCACGCAAGCCATGAATTGTGTACAACTGCAAAAATATTGACGGAACGGAAGAAAAAGTACCGTCTCCCAGCCATACATCGCACTTCGCTAAAAACTCGATATTTTGCTGGGTTGAAAAAACCAAAAAGCGATTGGGGCCTCCACTATCGAACATCAAAAAAACTTCCCCTTTTAGCGTAACAGTGTACAGCTCTGGAATAATCAGTTCCCTGCGCGAAGACGGTGTAGGAAAAGGAACACGAACAGCAGCCCGCACACGCTGCAAGCTTCGAATGAGAGCGCCCGGACCTGGTAACTCAGCAACAGCAGCTTCGGAGAGATTTGGCAGTACGTCAGCAATAATGGAACTGTTAGCCGCACTCGATTGTTTAGCGCGTTTTTTCATTTTTGCCTCAGCTTTCCGACTTTCAATCAAGGCAGCATTGGGAGCGTGACTATGCTCAGGCTTATCGGGACCGATGATAGAGCCTACGACCATCGGAAAATTGAATATGACACTCTCACAAATCACAGAAAAACCACCAAAACTAAATGCGAAGGAATTCAATATATAATATGTACCTGTGCGTTTATCAGAGGTACTTCGAATGTAGCAGTTACAGGACTTTTGTTTATACAAATTACAACGCCAAGTAATAGCATGACTATTTTCACGATGACGCGAATATATGAAACCATCGTGTACGAGAAGCGGCTTTCCTTTTTGGGACTTTATAAATTTAAGAGGCATTACGGAACACTGGAGACAGAATTGATACTGAATTATAATTACAATTATGGCGAACACATAAGCGCCCCCCCCTCCCTACTTACTCGTCACTACTAGTCGTACAATCCCTACTCTAACGCGAACCGTTATTCGTTCTGCCCGAACGAATAAAATCATAATCATGACATAACTGTGATTATGGGTAGTGGAATATCTTGTTCGTGTGATGTTTTGTTCATGTAATAATTTGTCGTGTGGTATTTTGACCGTGTGATTTTTTGTCGTGTGGTATTTTGACCGTGTGATATTTTGTTGTGTTATATTTCGTCGTGTGATTTGTAGTCGGTGATATTCTGTCGTGTGGTCATTTGACCGTGATTTTTAGTCGTGCTACCGGGGGGTCTATTGTTGTCAAGATAATTTATGACATCCGGTCTATTGTTGGAACACCTGCTCTATTGTTATCCGATCTATTGTTATAGAGTCTATTGTTATCCTGAGAAAGGGGGGGGGAGGGGAGGGTATGGAACACCTGCTCTATTGTTAAAACACCTGCATGCGATGTGGGGGGCCTATTGTTGTCAAGATAATTTATGACATCCGGCCTATTGTTGGAACACCTGCTCTATTGTTATCCGATCTATTGTTATAGAGTCTATTGTTATCCTAGGAAAGGGGGGAGGCGGGGCCCATCCACATTTTGGAAAATTCGTTGGAATTTTCCCCAAAAATGAAATTCTAGGAATTTTCCCCTACCACACATCCCGTCCCACAACATATAAAAACCCAATGAGTTCCCAATGCATTTCGAAAATCGATACATTTTGAGTAAAGATACGTGAGAGTTCACATCGAACCATGTCGCGTCCTACAAACATTGCTGCTGAAGAAGTGCTGCGTGAGCAGGCAGTCTTATTGAAGAACTTGGGAGAATATTTCTCGTGGGAGCAACAGTGTGATGAATTAATTGATAGTTTGGAGGAGCAGGCGTCATCAAAACGTATCCGACTGAGTATGGGGTATCGTCACTCGATGAATGCTCAAATAATACGTTTGAAAGGTTTGAAGCTGGCTACGAGACGACGATTTATACACATTGGTGGGGAATTGAACAATCGTAAATTGACGTGGCGAAAACTTGACACCGCATTCGATAATCGTGTATGCACTGGTGCAGTAATTAATCAAAGTCACATTATTCCACGCGAATTTTTACAAGATGCGAGTGAATTAGTTATAAAACATGTAACAAACTGTATCGAGAAATATAATAGTGTCAAAGTGAATACAGAGTTTAATGCAGAGTTTGCTGTAGGTGATCGGCGTGCACATAAAAGTTTCAATACAGCAAATGTGGAACTGTTCAAAACGTCAGATCTTAATGAGTGGTACGAAGAGCGAGTGATTGATCCAACGTTAGCTTCGCTTGATGAGTTCCAAGATCGTGATAGTGGCTGGACATTAATCTCAATCGCAAATTTAACTATTAATATAAATAAATATAATCCCATGAGCGCAGGCTGTAATGTTAAATTACCGCAAAAAATAATATCAAAACGAGCCACAGTAAATGTAAAATCAAATGATAATGCATGTTTCGCTTGGGCGGTGGTTGCTGCGCTATACCCAGCAGAAAGTCACAGTGAGCGACAGTCATCATATCCACATTATGAAACCGTGCTAAATGTTCAAGGTCTAATTTTTCCCATGACACTCAATCAAATAAAAAAGTTTGAAAAATTGAACAATGTTTCGATAAACGTGTATACACTAGAGAAAGACAATATTCGACCGATTCTCGTCAGCAAAAATAAAAAAGCGAAGCACGTCAATTTATTGCTGATTGAAGAACAACAGGCGGGAAATAACGTCGCGCATTTTGTGTGCATCAAGGATTTGTCACGTCTCGTGAGCTCCCAACTGCAGAACGGCAAGAGACGAGTATTCATTTGCGATCGGTGAGTTGATTACAAATTAATCTAAATTAATGTAAAATTAAATATAAGAAATTAATAAAATTCAAAATCATAGGTGTCTGCACTATTTCTACACGGAGGAAAAGCTGCAGTCCCACGAGGTAGACTGTTGGCAGATGAACAACTGCGCGATAACGTTGCCGGCTGAAAACAACAAATGGCTGGAATTCAAAAACTTTTATCGAAAGGAGCGTCTTCCGTTCGTCGTTTACGCCGATCTCGAGTGCGTTTTGGAGAAAACAAATGAGAAAGAACGCGAAAAGAATAAACACCAACACCATCGAGTTTTCAGCGTGGGTTATTATGTGAGTTGTTCGTACGACCCTTCTTTGTCGGGCTACCACACCTACCATGGAAAGGGCTGCGTAGAATGGTTCGCGAAGGAGCTCGAGACGTTGGCGTTGAACGTGAAGAAAATATTACTAAAAAATGTGCCCATGAAGGAATTGACGCAGCAGGAGTGGAAGGCTTTCCGAGAGGCTAAAGACTGCCATATTTGCGAAAGACCGTTTGAAATCAATGCAGATCGTGTGCGTGATCACTGTCATCTAACGGGACAGTACAGAGGTCCAGCTCATTCCAATTGTAATCTAAATTTCCAACATTATTTTTCTATTCCAATTATTTTCACAATTTATCCGGATACGACGCCCATTTTATTATAAAAGAGGTAGCTACGGCGTTTGAGGGGAAAACTGATTTACTCCCGTTAACAAAAGAAAAATACATATCATTCACAAAGACGGTGCAGTCTTCTTCGGAAAACTATAAAAAACAGATTAAACTTCGTTGTATCGATTCATTTAAATTTTTGAATACGAGTCTCGATAAGTTGGCATCTCTTCTCTCAGCAGACAAATTGAAAATTGTAAAGTCTCAATTTAAAAATCTACAACCAAACGATTTCACACTGTTAACTCGCAAAGGTGTTTTTCCCTACGAGTACATTGACTGTTTTGATAAGTTGGATGAAACGCAGCTTCCACCGCGGGATGCTTTCTATAGTTCATTGACCGACGAGACAATTTCCGAGGATGACTATAAACATGCTCAGACTGTGTGGGAGCGGTTTTCACTGCAAACGCTTGGGGAATATAGCGATCTTTACCTGAAGACGGACGTGTTGTTGTTGGCCGATATTTTCGAAAACTTTCGAGATAAATGCCAGCAAAGTTATGGTCTTGACCCAGCCTATTACTACACTCTCCCGGGATATACCTGGGATGCCATGTTGAAATACACGCAGGTCAAGTTTGAACTATTCACTGACATCGACATGGTGCTATTCATAGAGAGAGGTGTACGTGGGGGTTTGAGTCAATGTTCAAAGAGATATGCATGTGCAAATAACAAGTATATGGAGTCTTATGATTCATCGAAAGAATCATCATACTTGATGTACTACGATGTAAATAATTTGTACGGCTGGGCGATGAGTCAACCGCTGCCATATGCAAATTTTGAATGGATTGAAGATGTCTCGAGCTTCAATATTGACTCTCCCGATCCGGCAAAAGGATATGTCCTTGAGGTTGATCTGGAATATCCCTCTTACTTGCACGATAAGCATGCGGATCTACCTTTTTGTCCGGAACACGGTAAACCTCCGGGTAAGCGTCAAGAGAAATTGCTCGCCACCGTTTCAGACAAAGAACGCTATGTTATTCACTATCGAACTCTTCAACATTGTTTGCAACATGGATTAAAGTTGAAGAAAATTCATAGAATATTACAGTTCACCGAATCAGCCTGGTTAGCAAAGTACATTGATTTAAACACGCAATTGAGAACCCGTGCAACAAATGATTTCGATAAAACCATGTACAAGCTGATGAACAATGCAGTTTTCGGAAAAACAATGGAAGATGTGCGTGAACGAAGAAATGTTAAGTTGGTAACCGAATGGACGGGTAGATATGGTGCTGAAGCACTGATTGCAAAACCAAATTTTCATAGTCGCAGTATATTTGCGGAAAACTTGGTAGCTGTAGAATTGCGCAATCTCGAAGTCAAATTTGACAAACCTATTTATGTTGGAATGTGCATTTTAGATATTTCAAAAACTTGTCTGTACAAATTTCATCACGAGTTGATGACGCAAATGTACCCCGATAAATGTGAGGTTGCATACACCGACACTGATAGTTTAATATATCATATCAAGTGCGAGGATGTTTATAGTGATATGAAAAAAAATCTAGATAAATTCGATACGAGCGACTATCCTAACGATAATGTATATAATATTCCACTTGTAAACAAAAAGGTGCCCGGTCTTATGAAAGATGAAAATAATGGGGCCATCATGACCGAGTTTGTAGGATTAAGATCAAAAATGTATGCGACACGCGTCGTGGGGAAAAAAGATGTAAAAAAGGCTAAAGGTATAAAGGGCAACGTAGTTGCAAAGACGATTGACTTTAACGACTACCTGAAATGCTTGAATGAAGAGATTGAAGTTACACGCTGTCAATCGTCCATCCGTTCCTCACTGCATCAGGTTTACACCATTTTGGAAACGAAAATTGCCCTTAGCCCGAACGACGACAAACGTTATATTATACCTGGAAGTGTACAAACCCTTCCATGGGGTCCCCATAGAATTCCTCGGTGATGCGTTTTTGAAAAGTGTGAGCGAAAGTTGGGGAACAATGTAATTAGTTGTCTATGGAATAAAAATTTTCTACTCTACAATGACACCCTTTTTTTTTCTCCTTCCTTTTTTCAGAGACCTGCTGTGGTCTACGAGGTCATGAGAGAAATCAGAGTTTTTTCAGAGACCTGCTATGGTATACGGGGTCAAACAAAAACATTCAGGGTTTTTTTCACATTTTTTATTGCTTACAAATCATTCTTACATATCCAACTGTTGTGGGTATTGTCGAACCCGAGCCATTTTACAAACAGTTTTTGCCCACGTTTTCTCAAAACTTTTTCTATAAGATAGATGTCGGGGTATTTGACTCGAAGCTCTTGCTCATAAAAGCCTCCCGCGATCACCTCATCTTTACAATCTTTCAAAATGTACGTTACAGGATTGGTTTTTCGTACTTGGTGTATAGTAAACGTGGAAAAATACTTTTGAAAAGTAAAAAAAGAACGCCAATTTTAAAAGATCGCAACCTCAGTAGAAAAATAATTACTCAATTTTCTTCATATCACTTTGACATAAAAAACAATTTAGATTTACAAAATGTAATGCATTTTTCCTTCCCTACGAACGATATTTTGAAATTCCCCAAAATTTTCTCAAAAACTCTCAAGCTCAATCGACAAAAAGAAATGAAATCATTGCAACATAGCCAAGAATTAAAAAAATAATGAATAGCTACATTTCACAAGGAAACATGTGCACCCTCAATACATTTTGTGTATTTAAGGGTCTGCAAAGGCTCTACAAAAAAATGCAAAAAATTGGCGTGCATGGTTAACTAAAAAAGTTCGGCGAAGGTCTGCGTCACTGTTCTTATTAGAAGTTTCCGCATGCACGCGCAAAGTAGCATTATGACGTCATGTAATGGGGAATGGAACATCCTCCGAAATTCTAAATGTTCGCTGTTTTTTCTGTTCTCTTTCCGCGATGATAATTCCATATTATTCCAAATTTCCTATTTCCTATTTCCTATTATGGTGATATTTCCTATTTCCATATTAAACAAAAATCTCTCCTCTTTGCACAATTAATAATCATTTTTCAAAGTCTGGAGAGCCAAGGGGAACGAAACTTTTAAAAAATTTCATTCCATGCAATCTGATAAATGTTTTTTTATCTTGACGAGATTTGAATGAAAACGATTTCGATTTTTCAGATGAAAAACGGAAATTCTATTTTAGGCAGTTGTTCAAGTTTGTCCGCCTCTCCCTAAAATTGATTCTTTATCTTTCCGGGCTTTTTTAGTTAACCATGCACGCCAATTTTTTGCATTTTTTTGTAGAGCCTTTGCAGACCCTTAAATACACAAAATGTATTGAGGGTGCACATGTTTCCCTGTGAAATGTAGCTATTCATTATTTTTTTAATTCTTGGCTATGTTGCAATGATTTCATTTCTTTTTGTCGATTGAGCTTGAGAGTTTTTGAGAAAATTTTGGGGAATTTCAAAATATCGTTCGTAGGGAAGGAAAAATGCATTACATTTTGTAAATCTAAATTGTTTTTTATGTCAAAGTGATATGAAGAAAATTGAGTAATTATTTTTCTACTGAGGTTGCGATCTTTTAAAATTGGCGTTCTTTTTTTACTTTTCAAAAGTATTTTTCCACGGATTTCTCTTCTTTTTGAAAAGCGGGATATTCATCAACGTTTTTTTGTAATTATAGAGGTATTATTTGTTCTGGTTGGTTATTCTTGAAATAAAATAAATCTCTTCAAAAACTTCTGTCAACACCCCTGGTAAATTCCTTTAAATATCTCGACAACAGTCATGATCAAAGACTTAAAAAACTCTCATCGAGAACCTTGTTCAATCCCTCAAGGAAACCACGAAGAGACTCGTGGTCAATCTCTCAATGAAACCTCAGTGAGGCCCTTAGTCAATCCCTTAAAAAAGCTCGTCTACCCTTGGCTAGTCTGTTGCAAAAATCTCGTCAAGACTTTTTGTCGACTCTTTAAAAAATCCCATCCAGACTCTTGACTAATCCCTTAAAAAAGTCTTGGCACGATTCTTGGTCGATCTGTTGAAACAAGTCTCGACCAGAATCTCGATGAATCTTTTGAAAAAGTCGCGGCGAGATTCTTTATGAATCCCATAAAAAAAGTCTCTGGACGCTTCCACTCAATGCCTTGAAAAACTTCCGTCGACACCGCTTCCGCAAATCCCTTCAAAATATATCGGCGAGAGTCATGATAAACCCCTTCAAAATTCTAGTCCAGACTCTTGACCAATCCCTTAAAAAAGTCCTGGCGAGATTCGTGGTTAATCCCTTAAAAACTCCCATTAAGAGCCTTGGTTAACCCTTTCGAAATTGTCGTCCAGACTCTTCGTTAATCCCTTAAAACCATAGTGACGAGACTCTGAGTTTAGTAAATATTAACTAACTCTTAAGAAACCACGTTCGAGACCACTGGTGAGCGCCTTAAAAAATTCCGTCAAGACTCTTCGTGAATCCCTCAAAAAAGTCCTGACGAGACTTCACCCTTCTCCCTCGTGCCCTTTCTCCCTTCGTTCTCCCGTTTTTTAATCGTTTTATTGCATTTTTGGCTTATTTTTTGACTCCGAGCGAAATTGCCCCAGGCTCACGTGATCCTGCATTAAAAAACGAAAAGAATAAGCCCAAGGTGGATCATTTTCATTGAATTTTAGAAGAGACAGGGAGTTTTTAAAACTGGGGTGATTTATGACCCCACGTCACCGGAAAGTTTTAATAAAATAAGGTTACCGTGCAAAGGTCAAAAACTTCCGTGGCAACCCCCGGTCAACCCCTTCAATCATAAAGTCTGATAAATATTTTTTATGTTGCCGAAATTTGAATGAAGAAGATTTTGATTTTTGAGATGAAAAACAAATGACATCAAAAACCATGGAGCCGTGGACCTAGACACCGAAACCCATGAAGGAATGGACCTAGACATCAAAAACCATGGAACCGTGGACCTAGACATCGAAAACCATGGAAAAATATACCTAGACATAAAAAACCATGGAGCCGTAGACCTAGACATCGAAAACCATGGGGAAATATACCTAGACATCGGAAACAATGGAGAAATATACCTTGACATCGAAAACTATAGAGCCGTGGACCTAGACATCGAAAACCATGGAGAAATATACAGAGACAACTAAAACCATGGAGAAATATGCCTAGACAGCAAAAACCATGAATAAATATACCTAGACATCGAAAACCATGAAGAAATATACCTAAGCATCGAAAACCATGGAAAAATATACAAAGCCGACGAAAACCATGGAGAAATATACCTAGACATCAAAAACCGTGAAGAAATATACCTAGAAATCGAAAACCATGGGGAAATATACCTAGACATCGAAAACCATGGAGCCGTGGACCTAGACACCGAAAACCATGAAGCCGTGGACCTAGACACCGAAAACCATGAAGCCATGGACCTAGACACCGAAAACCATGGAGCCGTGGACCTAGACACCGAAAACCATGGAGCCGACGACCTAGACATCGAAAACCATGGAGAAATATACTTAGACATCGAAAACCATGAAGAAATATACTTAGACATCGAAAACCATGAAGAAATATACCTAGGCATCGAAAACCATGGAGAAATATACAGAGACAACAAAAACCATGGAGCCGTGGACCTAGACACCGAAAACCATGGAGAAATATACCTAGGCATCGAAAACCATGGAGAAATATACCTAGACAGCAAAAACCTTGAAGAAATATACCTAGACATCGAAAACCATGAAGAAATATACCCAGGCATCGAAAACCATGGAGAAATATACCTAAACATCGAAAACCATGAAGCCGTCGACCTAGACATCGAAAACCATGGAGAAATATACCTAGACGTCGAAAACCATGAAGCCGTCGACCTAGACATCGAAAACCATGGAGCCATGAACCTAGCGATCAAAAACCATGGAGAAACATACCTAGACATAAAAAACCATGGAGCCGTGTACCTTGACAACGAAAACCATGGAGCCGTCGACCTAGACATCGAAAACCATGGAGAAATATACCTAGGCATCGAAAACCATGGAGAAATATACAGAGACAACGAAAACCATGGAGAAATATACCCAGACAACAAAAACCATACCTACACGTCGAAAACCATGGAGAAATATACCTAGACAACAAAAACCATGGAGCCGTGGACCTAGACACCGAAAACCATGGAGCCGACGACCTAGACATCGAAAACCATGGAGAAATATACCTAGACATCAAAAACCATGAAGCCGTGGACCTAGACACCGAAAACCATGGAGCCGACGACCTAGACATCGAAAACTATGGAGAAACATTCCTAGCCATCGAAAACCATGGAGAAATATACTTAGACATCGAAAACCATGGAGAAATATACAGAGACAACGAAAACCATGGAGAAATATACCTACACATCGAAAACCATCGAGAAATATACCTAGACATCAGAAACCATGGAGCCGTGTACCTTGACAACGAAAACCATGAAGCCGTCGACCTAGACATCGAAAACCATGGAGAAATATACAGAGACAACAAAAACCATCGAGAAATATACAGAGACAACAAAAACCATGGAGAAATATACCTACCCATCGAAAACCATGGAGAAATATACCTAGACAACAAAAACCATGGAGCCGTGTACCTTGACAACAAAAACCATGATAGCTAGACAACGAAAACCATGGTAGCTAAACAACGAAAACCATACGGAAAGAGAGGCCCGATATAGTCTGTCTCTCTCGCTCAGTGGCGCGCAAAGAGTGGGGATACCACGTTTAGCGGGGCGGGTGACGTCACGGGCCGAAAATGTCCACCAGGCACGTAAGAGCGTATGTCCAAGCGCCTGCGCACATAACTTACGCCTTTCTGACTCTAAGAAACAGAAGGGATCCCAAACCTCGCGTCCAAAATCTTCAATGTTAGATTTCTCTGGATTGGCTGAACGGATTTTGTTCTACCAAGGACCATTCGAAAGATAAAAAATCATAGAAAATTCAAATCTAATATGAGATTTTTCCCTCAACCCGTTCTCCTGTGAGAACGATTTAAAGTTTCTGTGACGTCATAAAATGCCTATTTTACTGTATATAAGAGTACGGCCGGCTCGCGCGCTACGCTTTTCTTTTAAACTTGGCGTCGAGCCGCTGCCGCGACTCTTGATATTTCCGTTGTCCAGTTTGGCGTGTAACCTTTTTCAAACATATTCTTAATTTTACTTATGCGTACTTTATCGTCAATTTTAAATTTCGGCTTTTTTCTCACTACTTTACGTTTATTGAAAACTTTGTGGAGCAATTGTTTTTCGTTGTCAACATTAACATCTTTCGGTTTCATTTTGATAGTATGATGTTTAGTATCGTTATACTCGGTGATTAACATGTCGAGAATATCAGTCCATTTCCAGTTTCCGCGGAGACTAAATTGGATCCACATTTTGTTCTTTAGAGTGCGATTGAAGCGTTCACAAATCGATGCTTTCATATTGCTATACGTAGAGTACATGTGAATGTTGAATTTTTTCATCAACGCCTCAAAGTTAGAATTATAAAATTCTTTTCCACGATCGACATGAAGGTTTTTTGGTTTTCGTCCCTCGGCGAGTATCGACTCCATTGCAGCAGTTACATCTTTACCACTCTTTGTCTTCAATGGTTTGGCCCAAGCAAATTTTGAAAATATATCGATGACGGTGAGGAGAAATTTATGGTTAGAGTTGTAATGCCCATAAGATGACATATCGACGAGATCAGCTTGCCACGTCTCATCCAGACCACGAATATCCACATGTCGGCGCGGATAATTTCGTCGCGCTTGTTTGTGCAACTCCTCCACCACAGCACGTTTCTTTGCACTCATTTCTTCTTCACTATGGTATATTTGTCTTTCTCTGCAGGTATCCGTGACGGATCGCGTTTAATCGTCTCCTTCACATATGAGTTACTTTCATCTATTCGCTTCAACAGAGAATTGAAGATATTGTTTTGGACTGGTGGAGCGGGCTTCGAAACTTTTCGCTCTGGTGCACCGTTCTTCAAATTCTGCACTTCCTCACGAAGCGTAGCGATCTCGACACGCAATTGATTTTCAAGAACTGATATTTTTATCTCGAGTTCATTCAAATAGTTCCTCAACACAAACAAGTTGACTGCGTCGTTAAGTTGTATTGCATCACCGACGTTACACACTCGTTTTGTCGCTATATCATAATGACCATCTGTCGTAGTCTTAAATCCAACTCCAGGTTTACCGGGAGGACCCACCGAAGCACTAGCATTCAACGACCGTCCAAACACATCGACAGTCATTCTGAGAATGTATGAAAAATGTGACTACGGCTGCTTAATAAATGATTTTCGCTTCACGCAATTCCTCAATTATGGAAATGATTTCGTTGGAATGTGAGGAGTTCCCAGCAGCTTGCGATGCGAGTAGTATTCGAAGACGATCCACTAGCTCGTTTGGATCATCCCAGTGAACATATGTTACATCTTTCCCCGTCACTTTGTACTCTGGTATGAAACCTCCACCTTTATGCATGCCATGCTGCATTTTCGATATATAAGTTTTAAACTTGTGAGAATTATTCTGACGTATTGCACTTTTGGGCTTGTAATTTTTTCGATGCGCGTTTGTGCTAATAACAATTTTTTCATAATTCACCAAATCAGGTGGAGTTAAATAGTCCAGCTTGGGTGTTTTTTTAAACAGCAACTCGACCAAGCCAACACTCCGCGGATACTTTTGATCACCCACATAAATATGATCACTTTTGAAATGGATTGGCGAATCACCAATCATCAATTTATCGCCTGCAAGTTTCCTCACTCCATATGAGACGTCGAGCGTTGTTTTTTTATCGTTACGCAACAGAGTCAAATATTCATAGATGAGATTGTCAACATCTTTCTGTGATTTCTCATCGTCACCAGATGACCAGTCATCATCTCCAACATAACTGTCTTCTTGACTCGTAAAAGTCTTATCCATGGTTTTATCGAGAGAAATGTTTGGCGATGAATAATCCTGCACTTGAGGCTCAGCTTCCTGTTGCAGCTGCTCGCCCTCCTCCACCTCCTCCTTCTTCACCTTCTTGATTTCCATTTTTTCATCTTTAATCTCACGCTTTAGATTTTTTTTGTATGAAACCAATTCTTCCAATGGCTCGATGATTGGCTTGAATACATTTTGCATTTTCTGCTGCGTTAGGTCATGGCCACTCTTCAACATTCGATGCTTTCGTCTTATTGCATCACTCGCCTTTGACAGTTGGAACAACACACTTTTCTCCCTCAAAATGTCAGTGCTCTTCATGTTGACGCGTGCAAGCCTGATCTCAAACTGTTTTTCTCAGCGCGATGATCATTCATTTATCATCAACACTGAGGAATGAATCAAACCCCCTTCTATATCTCCCGGCATTTATTTCACTGTCTTTGTCAATCGTGATGAATCCAAATCTGTCCGCCTTCCAGCACTTTACACACATATTCTTGAAGGCTGCAAACGTCATATCGGTATTCACATGATCGTTGTACACGTGTTTCAAATTCATATCATCTTGCTTGAATAGCACCACAAAGTTTGCGTTATCCCTCACGAGATGTTTGGGAATACGTGTATATGTCTGACATAGATAAAAACAGTGCACAATCTCATGTCTTCCCATGGAAAAAAACGCTCTCACGTTATCTTGTTTTTCACATGCAATATCGTCAAAGATGAATATCGAGTTGGGACGAGCGTCCTTCGGTGATACAACTTGTTCATGCTCGTTGAATGGATAATATCCAATCCCTTTTACCGATCGAAGTAATTCTTCGAGCAGTTTGTATTTTGGCTGTTTCAGTGATTTGGAATAGAGATAAACGTTTTCAAATCTCAAGCCATTTGGATGTATTAAAAGTGTGAGTAGAGCATTTGTCTTTCCACAATTCGATGGTCCGTAAAACACAGCTCGGATGCTGTCAGGTAGTAAATTCCCATGACGCTTTTCCTTTTTCGCACCACCACCACCACTCACAAATTCATCGAAATTCATTACAGGCAGTTGACCACCGGAAACTTGTTTCTTGGACGCCATCTCGCGTGCAACTAATTTAGAAAAACCGTATAAATATGTTTTATAGTGGTTTGAATAATCAGTCGAGCATAAACTATCGTGCGGCGATGGTCACGGGGAAAGGGATAATCAACAGTCTCATCAACAAACTGCCCGTGGAACTACATCTGCCCGGCTATCAATATTGTGGGCCTGGCACGAAGTTGGTTAAGCGTCTTGCTCGTGGTGATCCCGGTATAAACGCATTGGATGCCGCATGCAAACGACACGATATACACTGTCGCTCAAAGGTTTAGATACACTACCCAATATTCCTTGCGGCACAAAAAGTTTAATAACTCTGTCAAAAAATAAGATTTTCCAATTTTCGAAGCCGCGTTTTGAAGGGGATAAATACAGCTTCAGTTTGCTCCGTTGAAATATTTTTTATGATTTTTTTTCGACTCAGTACAGACTTTGGTTTGTGACTGTTTTTAGGCTTTTTTTTGACCATGGCAAATCAGGCGCACAGTTTCCGGATTTTTTTGATTTTTTCTTTAATGATGACAAACTTAAAACTGCATGCAATAGCTCCATCTTTGTTTTTTAGAAAATTTTTTGCGATTTTTTTTCGAAAAGTTATCTGATTTTTTCCCAAAATCAATCAATTTTGAAAAATTCTAAATAACCCGAGAACTATAGGGTTTAAGAGAAAATGTCAGGAATGAAAAAAGTTGTGTATTTCGATCCTGAATCGCGTCGAATTTTTTTAGAATTATTCTTTGAATTTTTTTTTTTTTTAGTATTTTTTTCGAAACTTATTTTTTTTTAAGGCCGATAAAGTAATGATTCAACACACTCACCACACTTAGATAAGTTAGAGAAACTTATCTGAGTCGGGTGAGTGCCTTAAATCATTACTTTATCGGCCTTAAAAAAAAAACTAAGTTTCGAAAAAAATACTAAAAAAAAAAAAATTCGAAGAATAATTCCAAAAAAATTCGACGCGATTCAGGATCGAAATACACAACTTTTTTCATACTTAATATTTTCTCTTGAACCCTATAGTTCTCGGGTTATTTAGAATTTTTCAAAATTGATTGATTTTGGGAAAAAATCAGATAACTTTTCGAAAAAAAATCGCAAAAAATTTTTTAAAAAACGAAGATGGAGCTATTGCATGCAGTTTTAAGTTTGTCATCATTAAAGAATAAATAAAAAAAATCCGGAAGCTGTGCGCCTGATTTGCCATGGTAAAAAAAAAGCCTAAAAACAGTCACAAACCAAAGTCTGTACTGAGTCGAAAAAAAATCATAAAAAATATTTGAACGGATCAAACTGAAGCTTGATTTGTCCCCTTCAAAACGCCGTTTCGAAAATTGGAAAATCTTCTTTTTTGACAGAGTTATTAAACTTTTTGTGCCGCAAGAAATATTGGGTAGTGTATCTAAACTTTTGAGCGGCAGTGTAGCATATTCGAAGAATCCCGAAAATTTGAAAGCAAGACATTTGGCTGATAAAATTTTGGCTAAACAAGCGTGGCAACGTGTAACATCGAAAGACGCTAGTTTTGGTGAGCGTGCAAGTGCGTGGGCAGTGACAAACATTATGAAAGCAAAAACGAAACTCGGTTAGGGAATAAAGGCGCGTGGGAAAAAAAAATACCAAGGTGAAACGTGGCTCGGGCATGAAGCCACAAAAAAAGAAGAAGAGTGTTTCCTTGAAAAATGTTATTGCCGCTGCTCGAAAAACGATGGTCAAAAGCGACGATCCCCATAAAGTCATTATGTCAGCACTAAAAAGTGCGCGTGCCAGTGTGAAAGGTGTCAAAGTGCGCACGCCTCGAATTCTACCGGTCCCCCGGAAAATCTGTGGTTTTCTACCCTTTCTGGTGCCCATATTCGCAGGCCTTAGCGCCGCAGGTGCTTTGTCCGGTGGTGCGGCCGCAATAGCCAAGGCTGTGAATACTGCCCAAGCTACGAAAGCTGAATTGAAAGAAAGCAAGCGCCATAATGCGACGATGGAGGCCATCGCCCTGGGTAAAGGCCTACATTTGAAACCGTACAAGCAAGGTCTGGGTCTTTACCTTCAGCCAAAAAACTTATAATGACGCTACCACGTCGACCCCTCACCAACATTGATTTGCTGAAAGTGGCAAAAATCATGAAAATTCCTCATTTTCGCGGAGTTTACATGCGTGATACATTACCTACAAGCGGACCTCTCGAACGCGAATCGGGAATTGTTAATCTGGATGAGAATGCCGGCCCAGTCACACACTGGGTTGCATACAAAAAGATCGGACGTAAAGTCGTGTACTTTGACAGTTTTGGCAATCTCCCACCACCAATCGAACTCGTGAATTATTTCAATGTTGGTAGCGTCAATTACAATTATAAAAAATATCAAGAATTTGACACAATTGTATGCGGACATTTATGTCTCAAATTCCTGTGCGGGCAGCTGCATCGCCGCGATAACTATGCGCTATATAAGCGAAGATAACAGAGCTATGTATTTAGTTCTCAATTTGCGAGCATCATGGACGATAGTCTAACGTTTACAATATCAGGATCATCGGCCATTCTCGATACACAATTCTTTCCTCCAATTGAATTGTCCTCAGACAAGAATTATACTCTCGGACTTGTTGAGCTACTAACGTTCAACTCCATTCCGAATATTGACGTTTGCTGCAATAATTTTTTTGCTGGAGAACATGAACTCACTATACCAACGGGGAGTTACGAAATTGAGGACATTGAAAAATATTTGAAGACTGAATTGTCATTGAAAAACATCAATATCCGACTAAGACCAAACAATAATACTCTGCGCAGTGAAATTCAGTGTAATCAACCAATTTACTTCAGAGCGAGTAATTCGATTGGACCTCTGTTGGGCTTTACAAAACGTACATTGGAAGCCAATAAAAGACACGAATCTGATCTACCAGTGTCCATTCTTAAGGTGAACGCCATACGTGTTGAATGTAACATAACAACCGGTGCATATATCAACGGGCGAAAAGTTCATACAATTCATGAATTTTTTCCATCTGTACCGCCGGGCTATAAAATCATCGAAGTACCGTCAAACGTCATTTACCTGCCAATCACAACTCGAATAATTGACAACATACAACTTCGTATTGTGGATCAGGACGGTGATTTGGTGAATTTTCGTGGTGAAGTGATTACGATACGACTACATCTCAATGGGCATAGTGTTCAATCGAAGCACCATTAATAATAAGCCATCATGGAAATCCGCAACCAGTCGTCGATCAACGCTCAAACCGCTAACACCACAGAACCTTCTACTCTTGAAGAATTTGGGTCTCAGAGTGTGTGGAGTACGCGTATGAAAAACTATTTACTGTGCGCGTTGTGTATCTGTTACATACAATGGCGGAAGAAATCGTAAACATTCAAGAACCCGTCATCTTCGATGAATCCATCACGCATTATGAGGTTCATGCTCATCGGCCATACGCATCGTCAACGTATAACAATAGCGATGAAATACGTATTTCGAATCAACATCAAGACTTATCAATCCTACCGAGCAAGAGTTCGATTCACATTTGTGGAAAACTGACAAAACCGGATGGAACGCCAACAACTGCAACAAAGCTCGTCAACAATGCTATCTGTCATTTATTTGAAGAAGTGCGCTATGAACTCAATGCTGTGGAAATTGATCGCAACAAAAATGTGGGTGTCACATCTCTCATTAAGGGATATACATCTCTTACACCAGCAAAGAGTGCAATGCTTGAAAATACTGGTTGGATGGATGTTGGAGAGACGAGAGAAATTGTTGATGCAGTGGGCAACTTTGATGTTTGCATACCATTGAGCATGTTGCTCGGCTTTGCTGAAGATTATCGGAAAATGGTGGTGAACGCGAAACATGAATTAATCTTGACCCGATCGCGGACTGATGACAATGCGGTAATACAAACAGCTGATGAAAATTACAAGCTCACTCTACAGAAAATTGAATGGCTTGTCCCATATGTCACCGTGGCGGATCAACGAAAAATACAACTTTTGAAGTTTATCGCCAAAGACAGCCCAATTTCCATGAGTTATCGCACCTGGGATCTGTACGAATACCCAATGCTTCCGGCCACGTCCAAACACGTATGGTCGGTCAAAACGTCAACGCAGTTGGAAAAACCGCGCTATGTCATTCTCGCCATGCAAACTGGACGGAAAAATGTCAAGAATAAAAATGCAAGTGGTTTCGATCATTGCAATGTGACTGATGTAAAACTATACTTGAATTCGCAATGTTACCCTTATGGCAACGTGAATTTGAATACAGATCAAAATCAGTATGCAGTACTCTACGACATGTATACAAACTTTCAACCAATGTATTACAATAAGGAGGCTGAGCCGTGGTTGAGCAAAAAAGAATTTCTCAGAAATGCACCGCTTATTGTCATTGACTGCTCGAAGCAAAACGATTCTCTAAAGTCTGGGCCTGTGGATGTACGGCTAGAGTTTGAAACAAAAAGAAATATACCTGCACAGACTTGTGCATACTGCCTGATTCTACATGATCGTATTGTGGAGTATAATCCAATAAGTGGTGGGGTGAAAAAATTGGTATAATCCAATGAGTGGTGGGGTGAAAAAATTGGTATAAAATCAGAGGACTTGACGTGGCCGGTCATCAGTCGAGATGGAGTTTATCGTCGATCTACAAGGCTTCAAGGGCCCCAACAATAAGTTCATCCTCAAGGAAATTTCAATCATTCGAGCGGACGAAAAAAATGCTGAACCTTTGACGTTTTTCTTGGAATCGCCATACGCTTGGGACTGTTTACCCACAAAATATCAGACAACAAACAAATGGCTGGAACGCAATTACCATGGAATATCGTGGGATTATGGCACTATACCGTACGACGCTGTGAAACCACTGCTTCAAACAATTTTACAACGAGCTCGAGCCATCTATGTGAAAGGCCGTGAAAAGTCTTTATGGCTACCGAGCTACCTGACGAGGGAGATTTTCGACCTGGAAGCACTGGATTGCCCACCGTTGAAAAAGTTGCCGAAAACTCCATCGACTTGTCCTCACCATACCTCCGATGCGAAATTCAATTGCGCAACAATGAATGTTAACGCTCTGAAGAGCTGGTACTATGTCTACCATGCATTATGTGAAAGAGGGATTTTTTAAATAAATAAAACATTTTTTCAAATTTCATGTTTTTTTTTCATTTATTAATTCTCACATCTCCTCCTCCTCCTCCTCTTCGACGTTTTACAATATTTACAAAATTTTTGCATGTGTTTACAATTTTTCACATGTGTGAAATTCGATTCCATTCAAATTCCCGCCGAGGTACTTCATCGACAGTCGTCCGGCCTGTGCAGTATTCAACAATTCCTCGAACACCGATGGATTTTGTTGGAAGGCCCTGATGACTCGAGCTGGTAGGAAGACGGTGTATTCACCTTGGATTTCAGCGACGCAACGATCTCCATATTTCGTTTTGACCATTCGAATATTAGAGATGTTATAATCAGCCTGGACTTGAAGATCTTTCAGCTTCTTCGTTGGTAGATACTCGGACTGCGTCGTGATTGCGTTGATTCCAGAAAACTCCATTTTAGAAGACTCTCACTTTAGACTTTAGGGCACGATTTCTGCGTGAGCTTGTCGAGCTATTTTTCGATGACTGCACGATTTCGGCGAGAGCTTGTTAGGTTATGAATTTTCTTCATCCTCTGCTCGGCTATTTGTACCCAACATCCCCTCTCCAGCATCCAAACAAGTTCAATCATGTTTCACACAGGTTTGATCTTGCTCTGCTTAGCTATTTGTGCTCTGCATCCCCTCTCCAGCATCTGAATAAGTTCAATCTTGTTTCAGACAGGCTTAATCTTGTTTACAGCCCGTCTTAACAGGTTCTCCCTGCTCTCTCACGACATTTTCTGCAATTCCGACGTTGTGGTACTGGACCATCGAAATGATCTCCCATCGAAGACGTATTTGAATGTTCATAACATCGACGATATGATTGAATTTCACTATCACAATGATAATAATTCGGCATTCGATCCCATAAGATACCCGTAAATTCACTAAAGTGTCTCTTGAAGATTGCGGCGAAATAATTTTGAGCTCGCTACTTGTCAATTCGCTCGCACTGCGTTCATTTGTAAAAACATACACGAGCTCTTCCATGATGTGACATTTTTCACAATCTCGTCGTTTAGGCCCCGGCGCATCGACATGGATCCGCTCCCACGGCGGATTGAAATGATCGCGACATGGGCGATATGACGCGATCTCAGTATCACGCTGCAACTTTTCCGGCAAGCAATCCCACAAATAATTGATGTATGCACTATGGAAAAATACTCTTGAAAAGTAAAAAAAGAACGCCAACTTTAAAAGATCGCAACCTCAGTAGAAAAATAATTACTCAATTTTCTTGATATCACTTTCAATAAAAAACAATTTAGATTTACAAAATTGATTGCATTTTTTCTTCCCTACGAACGATTTTTTGACCTTCTCCAAAGTTTTCTCAAAAATTCTCAAGCTCAATAGACAAAAAGAATCGAAATCATTGCAACATAGCCAAGAATTAAAAAAATAATGAATGGTTACATTTCACAGGGAAACATGCGCATCCTCAATACATGTTGTGTATTCAAGGGTCTGCAAAGGCTCTACAAAAAAATGCAAAAAATTGGCGTGCATGGTTAACTGAAAAAGCCCGGGAAGATAAAGAATCAATTTAAGGGAGAGGCGGACAAACCTGAACAACTGCCTAAAATAAAATTTCCATTTCTTTTTCATCTGGAAAATCGAAAATTTGTTCATTCTAATCTCGTCAAGATAAAAAATATTTATCAGATTGCATGAAATGAAAATTTTTAAAAGTTTCGTTTCACCTGGCTCTCCAGACTTTCAAAAATAGTAATTAATTATGCAAAGAGGAGAGATTTTTGGTTAATATGGAAATAGAAAATATCATCGCGGAAAGAGAACAGAATAAACAGCGAACATTTGGAATAATATAGAATTATCATCGCGGAAAGAGAACAGAGAAAACAACGAACATTTTATAATTTCGCAGGATGGTCCATTTTCCATTACATGTAATGGATGCAACGTCATAATGCTACTTTGCGCGTGCATGCGGAAACTTCTAATAAGAACAGTGACACGGCCCTTCGCCGAACTTTCTTAGTTAACCATGCACGCCAATTTTTTGCATTTTTTTGTAGAGCCTTTGCAGACCCTTGAATACACAACATGTATTGAGGATGCACATGTTTCCCTGTGAAATGTAACCATTCATTATTTTTTTAATTCTTGGCTATGTTGCAATGATTTCGATTCTTTTTGTCTATTGAGCTTGAGAATTTTTGAGAAAACTTTGGAGAAGGTCAAAAAATCGTTCGTAGGGAAGAAAAAATGCAATCAATTTTGTAAATCTAAATTGTTTTTTTATTGAAAGTGATATCAAGAAAATTGAGTAATTATTTTTCTACTGAGGTTGCGATCTTTTAAAGTTGGCGTTCTTTTTTTACTTTTCAAGAGTATTTTTCCACGGATTTCGCTTCTTTTTGAAAAGCGGGATATTCATCAACATATTTTTGTAATTATGGAGGCATTATTTGTTCTGGTTGGTTATTCTCGAAATAAAATGAATCTCTTCAAAATCTGCTGTCGACACCCCTGGTAAATTCCTTTAAATATCTCGACAACAGTCATGATCAAACACTTAAAAAAAAACTCTCGTCGAGACCCTTGTTCAATCCCTTAAGGAAACCACGAAGAGACTTGTGGTCAATCTCTCAATGAAACCTCAGTGAGGCCCTTAGTCCATCCCTTAAAATCCCTTAAAAAAGCCCGTCTACTCTTGGCTATAATCTGTTGCAAAAATCTCGTCGAGACTTTTTGTCGACTCCTTAAAAAATCCCATCCAGACTCTTGACCAATCCCTTAAAAAAGTCTTGGCACGATTCTTGGTTGAACTGTTGAAACAAGTCTCGACCAGAATCTGGATGAATCTCTCGAAAAAGTCGCGGCGAGATTCTTTATGAGTCCCATAAAAAAAGTCTTCGGACGCTCCCACTCAATGCCTTGAAAAACTTCCGTCGACACCGCTTCCGTCAATCCCTTCAAAATATATCGGTGAGGGTCATGATAAACCCCTTAAAAATTCTCGTTCAGACTCTTGACCAATCCCTTAAAAAAGTCCTGGCGAGATTCGTGGTTAATCCCTTAAAAACTCTCATTAAGAGCCTTGGTTAACCCTTTCAAAATTGTCGTCAAGACTCTTCGTTAATCCCTTAAAATCATAGTGACGAGACTCTAAGTTTATCCCTTAAGAAATAACCACGTTCGAGACCACTGGTGAGCCCCTTAAAAAATTCCGTCAAGACTCTTCGTCAATCCCTCAAAAAATTCCTGGCGAGATTTCACATTTGTCCCTCGTGCCCTTGCTCCTTTCGTTCTCCCGTTTTTTTAATCGTTTTATTGCATTTCCGGCTAATTTGTTGACTCCGAGCATAATTGCCCCATGCTCACGTGATCCTGCATTTAAAAACGAAAAGAATGAGCCCAAGGTGGATCCTTTTCGTTAAATTTTACAAGAGACAGGAATTTTTCAAAATTGAGGTCATTTATGACCCCACGTCACCGGAAAATTTGAATAAAATAAGGTTACCGTTCAAAGGGAAAAAACTTCCGTCGCGACCCTCGATCAACCCCTTATAAAATCCCGTCCAGACTCTTGGTCCATCCCTTAAAAAAGTTCCGGCAAGATTCATAATCCCATAAAAATTCCCATTACGATCCTTGGTCAACCCTTTTAAAAAAATCCCGTTCAGACTCTCCACGAATCGCTCAAAAAAGTCCTGGCGAGCTTCCGCTCTTCGTTCTCCAGTTTTTTTTTATCGTTTTATCGTATTTTCGACTTTTTTTTTTACTCCGAGCAAAATTGCCGCAGGCTCACGTGATCCTGCATTAAAAAACGAAAAGAATGAGTCCAAGTTGGACTCTTTTCGTTAAATCTTACTAAAAACATGAATTTTTCAAAATTGGGGTCATTTATAACCCCACCTTTCCGGAATACGTTAAATCAAATAAGATTACGGTTTTAAGGTAAAAAAAACTTCCGTTGCGACCCCCGGTCAACCCCTTAAAAAATCGCGTACGAACTCTTGGCCAATCCCTTAAAAAAGTCTCGGCAAGATTTATGCCTAATCCCTTAAAAACTCCCACTAAGATCCTCAGTCAACCCGCCTTTCGAAAAAATCCCGTCGAGACTCTTCGTTAATCCCTTTAAAAGATCTCCATAGGACTCTGAGTTTATCCCTTAAAAAAGGTCGGTCGAAACCACTGATCAACCCCTTAAAAAATGCCGGCCAGACTCTCCGCCAATCCTTTAAAAAAGTCCCGGCGAGATTTCTCCCCTCTCTCTCGCGCTCTTTCTCCCTTCGTTCTCCCGTTTTTTTAATCGTTTCATCGTAAATTCTGACTATTTTTTTCACTTCGAGCAAAATTTCCCCAAGCTCACGTAATTCTGCATTAAAAAACGAAAAGAATGAGCCCAAGTTGGACCCTTTTCGTTGAATTTTGCCCAAGATACGAATTTTTCAAAATTGTCAGAGTGAGAGAGACAGCGCTATAGGCGCGACGGCGGTAGAGGGAGAGAGAGGCCCGATATTGCCCGTCTCTGTCGCTCAGTGGCCCGCGGAGAGTGGGGATACCGCGTTCAGCGGAGCGGGTGACGTCACGGGCCGAAAATGTCCACCAGACGCGTAAGGGCGTATGTCCAAGCGCCTGCGCGAACAACTTACGCCCTTACGACTCTAAGAAATTGTGAGAAACAGAATGCAGCTCAAATCGCGTGTCCAAAACTTTCAAACACAGATTTCTCTGGATTGGCTTAACGGATTATTCTCATTCAAGGACCATTCGACAGATAAAAAATCATAGAAAATTAAAATCTAATATGAGGTTTTTCCGTTCATCCGTTTTCCTGCGAGCACGATTTAAAATTTCTGTGACGTCATAAAACGCTTATTTTACTGTATATAAGAGTCCGGCCGGCTCGCGCGCTACGCTTTTCTTTTAAACTTGGCGTCGAGCCGCTGCCGCGACTCTTGATAGTATTTTAGAAGAAAAGCCTTGGAAATGGATTCGAGTTCGTTTTTTGTTAAATCTCGTGGGTCCTTCGAAGGATGTATTGTGTACATGCTGAACTCTCACGTATCTTTACTCAAAATGTATCGATTTTCGAAATGCATTGGGAACACATTGGCTTTCTATATGTTGTGGGAGGGGATGTGTGGTAGGGGAAAATTCCTAGAATTTCATTTTTGGGGAAAATTCCAACGAATTTTCCAATATGCGGGTGGGCCCCGCCTCCCCCCTTTCTTAGGATAACAATAGACTCTATAACAATAGATCGGATAACAATAGAGCAGGTGTTCCAACAATAGACTGGATGTCATAAATTATCTTGACAACAATAGACCCCCCACATCGCATGCAGGTGTTCTAACAATAGAGCAGGTGTTCCAACAATAGACCGGATGTCATAAATTATCTTGACAACAATAGGCCCCCCACATCGCATGCAGGTGTTCTAACAATAGAGCAGGTGTTCCAACAATAGACCGGATGTCATAAATTATCTTGACAACAATAGGCCTCCCACATCGCATGCAGGTGTTCTAACAATAGAGCAGGTGTTCCATACCCTCCCCTCCCCCCCTTTCTCAGGATAACAATAGACTCTATAACAATAGATCGGATAACAATAGAGCAGGTGTTCCAACAATAGACCGGATGTCATAAATTATCTTGACAACAATAGGCCTCCCACATCGCATGCAGGTGTTCTAACAATAGAGCAGGTGTTCCATACCCTCCCCTCCCCCCTTTCCTAGGATAACAATAGACTCTATAACAATAGATCGGATAACAATAGAGCAGGTGTTCCAACAATAGACCGGATGTCATAAATTATCTTGACAACAATAGACCCCCCACATCGTATGCAGGTGTTCTAACAATAGAGCAGGTGTTCCATACCCTCCCCTCCCCCCTCCCTCGGATAACAATAGATCGTATAACAATAGAGCAGGTGTTCGAACAATAGACCGGATGTCATAAATCATCTTGACAACAATAGACCCCCCACATCGCATGACAATAGACCCCCATAAATTATCCCAATAACAATAGCGCAGGTGTTCTAACAATAGAGCAGGTTTTCCCTCCCCTCCCCCCTTTCCCAGGATAACAATAGATCGGATAACAATAGATCGGATAACAATAGATCGGATAACAATAGATCGGACAACAATAGAGCAGGTGTTCTAACAATAGACCGGATGTCATAAATCATCTCGACAACAATAGACCCCCCACATCGCATGACAATAGACCCCCATAAATTATCCCAATAACAATAGCGCAGGTGTTCTAACAATAGAGCAGGTGTTCCATACCCTCCCCCCTTTCCCAGGATAACAATAGATCGGATAACAATAGATCGGATAACAATAGAGCAGGTGTTCGAACAATAGACCGGATGTCATAAATTATCTTGACAACAATAGACCCCCCACATCGCATGACAATAGACCCCCATAAATTATCCCAATAACAATAGCGCAGCAGGGGGTCCCTCCCCCCTTTTCAACATCAAAGGATGCCGACACAATAGACAACAATAGCGCAGCAGGGGGTCCCTCCCCCCTTTTCAACATCAAAGGATGCCGACACAATAGACAACAATAGCGCAGCAGGGGGTCCCTCCCCCCTTTTCAACATCAAAGGATGCCGACACAATAGACATCCCCACTCCTTCCCAAGATCAAAGGATGCCGACCCCCCACTTTTACCTCCCCCACTTTTACCTCCCCCACTAATTCCTGGGAGTGGATTGAAACCCTCATAGCCTATATACTCCCTTTTAACCGGTTTTTTCGATCTATATGCGTGGGGGGTAGCGGTACCTTTAAGAATATACCACACGCACATGCCAATGCAATAATAAGGGTGGGAAGTGTTTCTACAGGTGCTGGGCTCTTGTGTTATCTTGTTAGCCCGTTGAAGCGTGCTCAAAACGATTATGCATTTATCGCAATACGATGACCCTTTGGACGCCATTACATGCGCTGAACTAGTAATTCACCAACACTGCATCCACTTTTAAACTTTTTCTGCGGTACGTAGACAAAATGATGGGGGTCGTCGGGGAAAATACAGGTACGGAATCTACAGTTGTCAGGCGTCGATTGTTTCAAGTCGAGCAGCAAATAACCGTGCGGCTTGGATGTTGCGTCATGGTAGGCCTCCTGTAGAAAACGCGGGTTTTCAGGATACACCTGTCGCGCGAAATGCTGAATTTGAGCGCGATCACGGGGGTTTTTGAAAATCACTATATAGTTGGCATTCAGCGAGATATCTCGTTGACCGTGTCCTTGATGGAATAAGTTCTGGGTGATAAAAATAACGCTCAGATTCTTATGATGACTACCTTTGGTAAAAAGATCTACAACGTTATTGTTAGATGCCTCGCGCATCAAATCATCGATTATCAGAAGTTTTGCGCGAGGGTCGTTAGCATAATCAGCACTTTGAGGCAGACCCTCGTGGAACTCTATTGATTCACCATACTCCGTGTATGCTGACTGCCACTCGGAGTAATGAAAAATGATTCTTTCAAATGGCTAACTGTTCATCTGTGAAATAAACTTTAAAAACTTTTTTACAAAGTACGTTTTACCACATCCTGTGGGACCGCAGATCATCGAGGTCCAGGGATGCTTCCACCGTGTATCCATGACCACGAATGAATACGTTTCCTACGGGTTGGCGCGATATAAAGAATTCTAACAGTCGAAATAATGCATAGAAGTTTTATTTTCCGGTAACAGTATAAATATTTTAGGTTGATAACATAAATATTTTACAAAGATGTTTAACAATGTTTATTACGCCCCCTGTAAAGTGGGAATTTTTCATGAGCTACTATCTGTAGCCGTAAGGGAGCGAACCGTATTCACCATCGCGTCTCCGTTTGACACTCAGAGGCATGCACGATTTCGTTTCGGGTCGTGTAACCACCTGGTGGAATGGCGTGCGACGTATTGAATCAAAGTGCAGCACGGTAGGGTTCTCTCTCTCGCCTATTATAAACGATCGTATTGACTCGTAATTTATCAACGAACAGTTTGCATAATTCAGCGTTATACCTTTGACCTTACAAACCTCGCTTTCCGTACCACCCGGCGTGTTAACTATGAACGAGTAAAACTTTGGGCCACCCGAAATGAAAGATCTAATATAGCTACCCTCACCGTAAGAGCTTAGCTCATCGGTCAGATCCCCTGGCAGCTGACCCGTTGGCGGCTCATACTCTTCAGGATCATTTTTCGTAACATAAATAACGGAGTCGGTGTCGCAGTACAGAGCACGCTCGCCCAACAGCTCGAGATAGGTGTAAAGTTTTAAACGCGCCTGAGCTGTGGTGTATGCAGCTATGACAGCATTTGCTATATTGGACGGTGTCACAGCGTCATCGGTTTTCGTGTAATTAACATACAACACTTGATTGTCAACAGGCAGCATACCAGTGATCTCGTGCTCAGGGCTGCTTAGTAGTTCCATAAGTTTTTCGCGCGTTGACACTATTTCCGTTTGAGGTAAATTCTCACGTTGACCAAATTTACCCCAAAAGGAATTAAGACAGAGTTTGGCTACCGAACGCAGGCCGGGATTTTTCGCTATCGCGCTGCGATCCAGCTGAACTCCCTCGGCTGCCTTAAAAGAAGTTATGTAACGGTCTTGCGCGGTCTCATCTCCTGTACAACCCTCCGGCCAGCCGCTAGCCTCTTGTTTGATTTTAAGAAAGGTGTTTATGTATTCGGTAAAAAGACCCCCCTCCTGCGTGTCCCTGTTGTACTGTGTTATCTCATACTGCCATACCTCGTTCACGGTTAATACTTTATACCCACACGCAACAGCTTTTCGCAACTCATCCACTACCCAGGTTCCGCTAAATGCACGCTCCGCAGGGTCTTCATGCGGACACGCGTCTTGATTCATTTCTTCGCAGCAGCTACGACATAACGCGAATAACAGGCGTTGGTGCATCCGCACCGGTAGCACCGGATGATAAAGATTTTGCGGTGGAAGCACCGTACATTTAACAAGGCCCTCGACGCGTGAAAGATCGATATTATTTTCGGGACCTGTCAACTCTCTGCACTCGTCACCGACGTATACAGTCGGATGCCCCACAGGGTATTTACCGTACTTACAGACGTACGGATACAACGAGCAAACGTCAACATACCGTATCTGCTCCCCGTCTTTTACATCATACAGGGTGACCATGTTTTCCGTGCGACCACCGAAAAAAGCATCGCGCGGATTGAGAGGCTCCGATCTGACTAGAGCATGACCGCTCACAAAAGCACTCATCTCTAAATCTGTTTTTACCATGCGGTCATACTCGCACTCCCAAATCTCAGTTAACGTGTGACCGCTTGAACGGATTCTCTGCGATATAGCGTTTGTTCTCTCAAGACGCTCGTTCAGTGTATCACCGTCGCTTTGTCTACGGTCTCTGTTTACAGTGAAACAGCTCGAGCACCCGTGCCAGTAGCAACCGTGGAACTGTAACACGTGGACAGTATCTGACGTTTCGTAGTAACCGTCTACTAATAAATTTTGGGGCAATTTAAATTCGCGTGAGCGTCCTGCGTGAATGATACGGCGATTTAAAGAACGCTCCATCCACACGAGCCAAGCGACTGCTTTTTGCGACTGATTGTGAGCCCATCTGTAACCGCCCGTAGGTATAACCCCGATCGTGTTAGGTTTTAAAAAAATTTTCCGGAAGATTTGAAAGCAGGCGGACGCAATTGTTGTGTTTTCGCTAAATGGGCAAACACGCCCGCTGTCCATGAACATTTTCTGAAAAACCACACAGGCTTGTCTCAATATCGTAACATCGTTTTTACAATAGGTAACGAGCTCGTTTGAAAAGTTAAATACATAACCGGCGTTCTTTAATTCGTTATACCATGCAAAAAACGCTCACGCTCCTCCGCGCGCATAGTGTCAGGAGAGTAATTGATTACAGGTGGCAGTGGCCCGATATAATTTTGATTCTCGGGTTTGTTGAACAAATGCGGGAAAGATCCTTTGGCAAGAACAGCTTTTAGACCGAAAGATTTTGGCAGTGCGCTCAGAGGCATGTGAAAGTAGTTCAAGCTATCGAGGAACACGAGTTTGCCAACGCGCATTGTGATGATTTTAGTACCGTTCATTATTAAAGACGGGAGCTGTGTTTTTTTCTCCTCAATGAAGTAACGCAGGATAAACTGAGCGTCGAAACCACCGGCGTTATGCGCTATTAGAAATATGCGCGAGAACCCCGCAATGCTTTGCATAGCTAACTCCACAAGTTGACATACGGGGTTCGTCCTAAATATAAACTCGTGATCACCGCAATGCTCGCACGGTTTGTCTATAGAAACGTTATCGCAACACCGTGTGCAGACGCGTTGAGCCACGCAAAGATTCGGCTCGTGAACACGCGTTGCCGGGTCACCTTTTACCGGCGTACACTGCTGCGTTTCAAAATTATAAAAAAATGAATATGTTCTCTTTCGACTTCTCATCGGCGCGAATAGGCCTCATATAACAAAGATGGTTATAAAGCTGCTGCGATTTACAAGTTTTGCAAAAACCCACCCCGCTCCTTTTGCAAAAACCCACACAAGTTTTGCAAAAACCCACACATGCTCCTTTTTCTCTAAAGGTCTTATCGAGCGAAAACAGTTAAGGCATCGTTGAAGAGACTCGCAAACAGTATTTACACGGCGTTTTCGACGGACTGTAACAGCCCTATGATTTTCTAAACACTGTTCCCCAAAGAAATCACGGTTGCACGTCTCACATCTGACTGTGGCGGTCGCGAGCACCTCGCACGGTGGCGTTTTGAGACAACGAGGGCATTTCTTTTTCAAGCATCTATGGCCCCGGCGAAAACGGGCGTTACAGGTCGCGCAGAAGTTTAAGCTGCCTATGGCAGCGCGCAAATTTAAAATAGGTTGGAAATGATGCGACCGTTCATAATACAGAATGTATAACGTGTGCTGGACGGACCCGGCGGTATCCATAACCGTTTGTGTACCGTCGAATAACGGTCTTTCGCGCCGTCCCAGAGTCAAAAACTCAAAAACGACAATAACTATCCCTTCACGAGCTAGATAATTCTGGAACATAGCAATTTCATGCACACCGCAGCCAGCAGGCGGTATAACAACATTCGCGCTGCTCGTGAGTTCAAGCGCTGCCTCTTTTTGAAACGACCCGTTAATCCATCGAATACGCTGCCATTTAGCATGCATGGCTCCCGAACGTATCTCGCCCCTTTCCCCGTACGCCCGTGCTGTTACTAATGAGCGAGGTAAACACAGATTGTCAGTGTTTCGAATCGTTAAAATTGATTTTTTAGCGACACCCTCGTGTGTCAAACCTTTACGCCCACGACCCTCCACGCCTTTGACAATGCATATTTTTATATTAAAGGAATCATCGATATTCAGAGACTGCGCACTTTGAGCGATATTTGTTATTAATTGCCAGACATCTACGAATGAGTAGTCGCGGACGGGGCGAAATGAAAGCCAAACGGGGCCGTGTGCTAGGCTGCTCGCTGAGAACGAGATCCCCGCGTAGTCACCACCCTCGCAGTAGCTCGTGAGATGCGTTAAAAGATCACGGAATGCCCCCTCGAGCCATGTTGTAACGTTCGTTCCCGCGAGAGGTTCGCGGATATGCATCGTTATCTCTCGGCCTCGTAATTTGAAACGCTTGAAATAGCGGGCTGCATCCTGAGTGATAACGATCCGACCTCCTGGTGGCTGCACATCTCCGAAAGCTTCATTACCCGGTGCATTGCGCGGTCTTCCCGCCCCCGTTTGTACATCTGTAAGCGGACAAAAGCGTTAGTTATTGGCTAGGGATTATAGAAATATTCATTGCTGTTTTTTATGTACCTCGTGCTAATCATGGTACGCTGCAAACGTGTCAAAAGACGAGTACCCTGCGGTAAATATAACAAAACTGTTTTAAACGTGTGTACCCCACGCCCTCCGCGGCGTCAGAAAGAGAGAGAGAGACAGAGTCTTCTACAGGGATATTTCACCACGCTATGCTCTGCGTTTTTTAAATAAGAATTTACCACAACATAGTCATTTTTTACCTGCATCCGTTTCCATCAGTTGCCGAAACCAGAGACCAAAACGCTCGGCGGCTGAACACCCCACGGGTATACCCCTAGCTGGTTTTCGGGCTGCGAACTTCCGGAAAGAGCGTTATCACCATCCCTGTTCTGGTGACGGCTCTGTGAACCCGCTACAGCCCCACTAACCTCGAGAACTCTGGCTCGGTGGTACGCAACTGCTCAAGTTATTGGATAATATTAGTTTATTATGATAGTATATCTTTTATTTTATCAAACCCGTATGGTTATACTTACAAAGTACATCGGGGCGGTCACTGAATATTATGGAGGGGTTAAGAATAGTTGACGCTTCATCTGTGTCAAGGTCTATTGTCACCGCTCTATCTTCGCCATCATCATTGTCGAGGAGTATAGTCGACGCTCTATCTCCATCAATAGCATTGAGCTGCTGCGGTGCTGGAGCGTCTGACACAGCCGAGGTACCCGGTCTCGGCTCTCCATGCTCCTCTTGTAGGGATTCTGAAAAACATCGATTCACCAGCTGTTTTATGCCTCGAACAGGCCGAAGTCTAAAATGATAAGGCAAAATGGTTTTGGATACATACGATCGGGGGTGTTTTGGCCCTCCACACCCACCTCCTCCTCCTCTACGACCATCGCCAACTCCGCGAGGTCTTCTTCTTCATCACTCCCCGCGTTGTAAAATTCTCGATAGCCTATAATAAAAAATAGCTACGGTATTGTTAATGCGTAACAATATGGCAGTAGCGTCGAGATATCGAAATAAAATTACGTACATCGGACCTCATCGACCAGCTCCCGTATTGCGGAGGCTTCTAAAACACCGCGACGTTGTAACTTATCGTACACGATGTCAAGCACTCGCCGGCCACTTAGTATGCCTCTGTTATAGGCCATTGCGATAGCGCGTAAAGGAGCCCACCAAATAATGTATCTTAGTCTGTTTACGAGCCTATCACCCGATAATCGCAACAACTCGTCACACCACTGTACGATGCCCCGCCGTCTCAATTGCGCGCTACGCGGTTTTGTGAGGCGCAAAAGTTCGTGTATACAAAAATGCACTGAATTATCAGACATTATAAGCGACGATCCTCAAAACCGTTCTATATGATGACTGAATCACTACTGACATATCTCGAGCGAAGATTTTAGCGAGACTTCTTTTTTAAGCTAGCAATGCAATGCTGCAGCTACTGAAACTCAATAGCACCCGGCAAGGCCCTACCGATTGCTCAAAAAAGCACGTACAGGAGTGAAACAGTTTTGTTGACATCTGTAAGCATATTTCTCTGTCTGCGGCTCAGTATCTTCTATCGAAGACCGAGCCGTGTCTTTATGCCGAGGAGATACACTCTTCATCACCGACAGTGACTCGAAAATCCGTATGGACTAGGGTGGCTGCAATTTAAGTCGAACTTGAATTTTCGAAGTCCCCACGTAAAAACACAATCAACATATTAAAAAAAAAATGTGTGCAAAGTTTGAAGGCGTTCAAAAAATGTTTAATGCTGCCTGTGGGCAGTTGAATTTTAGATGGGAAAACACATGTATTTTGCTGAGATATAACAAATTTATTTCTCAAACCCATAATAGTGGTGGAAAAAATCTAAAACTAGGCACACATATTGTGCATATATCAATGTTCAAAACACAATTTTTTCAGATTTTTGCAGTGATAATTTCCACAATTTCACGCTTCATGAAGACAGGCTCGATTTCATATTTTCGAACAATTTTCGTGAAATATTATTATTGATTTTGTGATGTAATTTTCAACTCAATTAGAGTCTAACTTAGACTAGACTAGACTGTACTAGACTAGGCTAGACAGTTAGAACCAAAAATTCAGCAGAAGTTTTTTTCCTATCGATAGTAAAATATTGACTTAGAATTAAATTTAAACTTTCAATTGCTTCAAAGCCATAAATTCATTGCACTAAAATAAATCGTCATGATATCTAATATAATTATTGAATGGAAAATCGATTGAAAGAGGAATTCCATCGAAAAAAATTCGATAGAAAATGTGCGGTAAATTTTTATTAGTGGAGCTGTCGAGGCAAAGTATTTTCATTGATGTTCGGATACTTTTTGTGATATTCACGGACAATTTGGATAATATATTGTTTTTCTTCCTCGTTGTACGTCGATCTATTATTGTAATCCGTAATAAGCTTGATTTCCCTAAGCTGTGATCGATTTGGAATCTTTCGAAAAACTTGAGCGATCGGGGGCTTGTATCACGAGCAAGCAGTTGGAACATGTAACACAAATCAGAGTGTCCGAACGCTATTAAATTCATCAATCGAACGTCGCTTCTTTGTTGGGTCAAAACATTGATTTTTTTCGTAAGCCCAAATCGATCACAGCTTTCTCGATAACGACGTATATCAGAGTGGAACCCGGACAAAAATTATCAGTATGACTTGCAAATTGTCAAAAAGTTAAGCGTCGTTAATTGATGTCGCAGAAAGGGGAATCAAGCTTATTACGGAGTGCAACAATAGATTAACGTACAACAAGCAACAAAAACAATATATAATTCGAATTGTCCGTGAATATCACAATCCGAATGATACTTTAATAATACTTGATAAAAATACTTTCCTTGGACCGTCTCCACTCATAAAAAACTACCTCGTGATTTTCTATCGTTTTTTTTTCGATTGAATTAGATTCTTAATCGTTTTTCATTCGATAATTGTATTAGATATCATGACAATTTATTTCAGTGCAATGAATTCATGGCTTTGAAGCAATTGAAAGTTTAATGCTAAAGTCAATATTTTACTATCGATAGGAAAAAAACTTCTGCTGAACTTTTGGTTCTAACCGTCTAGCCTAGTCTAGTACAGTCTAGTCTAGTCTAAGTTAGACTCTAATTGAGTTGAAAATTACATCACAAAATCGATAATAATATTTCACGAAAATTGTTCGAAAATATGAAATCGAGCCTGTCTTCATGAAGCGTGAAATTGTGGAAATTATTACTGCAAAAATCTGAAAAAATTACGTTTTGAACATTGATATATGTAAAATATGTGTGCCTAGTTTTAGATTTTTTCCACCACTATTACGGGTTTGAGAAGTAAATTTGTTATATCTCAGCAAAATACATGTGTTTTCCCATCTAAAATTCAACTGCCCACAGGCAGCATTAAACATTTTTTGAACGCCTTCAAACTTTGCACACATTTTTTTTTTAATATGTTGATTGTGTTTTTACGTGGGGGCTTCGAAAATTCAAGTTCGACCTAAATTGCAGCCACCCTAGTATGGACATACGCCTTTTCACGTCTTTTCAGAATATAAAGTTTGAAGAACATCTTTTAGCCATACTAAGGAGGTGATCGCGTCTCGCGAGAGAGTATATGCAGACGCGAGAGCGAGCACAATCATCAAACCTGGGAGAATCGAGGCGACCAGTGAAAACCCAACAACCATCGTAAATCTAATTGGTTGCGAGAATTGAGATGAACCGCGAAAATCCAACAACCATCAAAAACCTAATTGGTTGCGAGAATCGAGGTGAGCCGCGAAAATCCAGCAACCATCGAAAATCTAACTGGTTGCGAGAATCGAGGCGACCAGTGAACACCCAACAACCATCGAAAATCTAATTGGTTGCGACAACCGAGGCGAGCGGCGAAAATTCAACAACCATCGAAAATCTAATTGGTTGCGAGAATCGAGGCGAGCCGCGTAAATCCAACAACCATCGAAAATCTAATTGGTTGCGAGAATCGAGGCGAGCCGCGAAAATCCAACAACCATCGAAAATCTGACTGGTTGCGAGAATCGAGGTAAGCCGCAAAAATCCAACAACCATCGAAAATCTAATTGGTTGCGAGAATCGAGGCGACCAGCGAAAACCCAACAACTATCGAAAATCTAATTGGTTGCGAGAATCGAGGCGAGTGGGAAACGCATATTATGATACGAGGCCAAGGGTATGGTGATGTGTTCCATCGAACAGCGTAATGTTATCAAGAGGCTTTGGCCACGTGCAATTTTGATGACGCTGCGAATAGCTTATGCCCTCGCGAAGCATGGCGTCTCGCGAGAAAGTATATACCGCCGCGAGAGCGAGCGAGAGGGCACACGCTGGCGCGAGAGCGAGCGAGAGAGCATATGTCATCGATGCTGTAGCCACGTGCAGTTTTGATGACGCTGCGAATACCTTACGCCGTCGCCAGGCATAGCGTCTCGCGAGAGAGTATATGCCTGTGCGAGAGCAAGCGAGAGGTCATATGCCTGCACAAGAGCAAGCGAGAGGGTATACGCCATCGATGCTACAGCCACGTGCAATTTTGTCGACGCCGCGAATACTTCACGCGCTCGCGAGGCATCCTGTATCACCAGAGAGTATATGCAGCCGCGAGAGCGAGCGAGAGGGTATATGCTAGCGTGAGAGCGAGCGAGAGAGTATACGTCGATCCACGTAAAGGCCCCGTGTATCGCTAGCCCCTTCCTCGCAATCATCAATTTAAATCGAAAGATTTTTTCAAATTTTTTCAGCGTAGAAGAATACGGACCGACCAAGCAGAGGGTTTCAAAGGACCCGAGCTTTTCGTCAGTCAACCACAGACCTCAGCGCTGTGCAACACATCGTCTCCGCGATCGGTAAAAATTAATAATAACTGTTTGGACGCTGTTACGACTGCCACACGCTCTTGCGATGCACCTCATGAGAGAGCAAGCGAGAGGGCTAATAACTGTTTTGACGCTGTTACGACTGCCACACGCTCTTGCGATGCACCTCATGAGAGAGCAAGCGAGAGGGTACGTGCAATTTCGCAGACGCAGCACGAGGGCATTGCTTCTTAAAGCATACCGACTTTCTTAAAGAACCGTGCATCGCCAGCCCCTTCCTCGCGAACATCGATTCACACCGAAATATTTCTTATTTTTTATATTTTTCAAAGTAGTGGGGATACGGACCGACTGAACAGAGGGGCCCGATACACCCGGGCTTTTTGCCAGTCCGTCACAGACCTTAACGCTGTGCAACACGCTGTCTCCGCGAAAAGGGGAAAAATTAAAATTTTTCGAAAAACAAGAATAAAAAAAGGTGAACCAAAATTGCGAAAAGGAATAAACGCTAAAATATATAGCTATATATCAAAAAAGAAAAAATATATATCTATATATTAAAAAAGAAAAAAAGAAAAAATACATATCTTGAAATGTTATTTCCTTTTATTTTAGGTTCGGGACACGAATAGAGGGCAAATTAATATAAATCGTTGTGGAGAAACTTAATGTCAAAAAAAAATATCTTCTTTATTCACATACTCCTCTCTTCTTTATCATAACAGCAGTTTATAATCTCGTGTGTTGGCAAGTTCGTTGCGCCGTTATGTCTCTTCGCGCAGACGCCGTGCTGATAAGGCGCTACCGTCTTGATCGATGTGCTCGTCGATGACAGTTTCTCAAGATGGCGCCCGCTCTAGATCGCACGCCGGCGAGTGTTCGGAGTCGCTTGATATATTTTGTTGTTTCGGTGTCCTGTGATTTCGAGAGTAGCAGTGACTTTGTCCTTGGTGTGGTGCCGGAGGAACGTTTGTTAAATCGTTTTGGTGTGGGAATAAGTGTCGTTCCTCGTGTTTGTGCGTGATTGTGGGAAATCAGCACTCGACGGGTTCACTTTTTTTTTTGTCTTCGCTATTTTTTAACTGTGACGTCTCTCTCTTTTTTTTTTGTGTTGATTTTGTGTCTCGCAATTTTATCGTTCAGAATCCTGACGGTGAACGCCGGTTTCTTGGTGTCTCCCGGGTCACGATGGCGGTACTACGTCATTCGGTGTTGGTTAGAGATCACAAATTTTGCCCTTTTCTCACTCTTGTTGACTTCCCTTGGCAGCTTCGTCCCGATGGAGTAGCAGTCGTGTTCGCCTTTGTTTCGCTGGTCTGGATTCCGGGCCAACGATTGGAGAAGTCTCCCTGACAGGTAAGATTTCTGTTCGCTCTTTCTCACTCACTTTGTCCCCTTATAGACAAGCCTTGATTCGTCTCCTGCAATCACCTCTTTGACGAAACTTCCAACGATATGTCGGGTTCGTCGAGGGTTTGCTAGGTCTCGTACCTTCGCTTGATCTATTCGAAGATACTTTTCCTTGCCAATTTTCTCCTTATATTTCCTTTGTCTCAACTATTTGTTCGCGAGAAACCCTGCCCTCTGTTTGTTGTTGTGTTAACCATTATTTATTTATATTATGATTGTTAAATTTTTTTTTTCTTTTTCATTCAGGTTTTCCTGACAGGTGGAGCCGTTGTTCTAGCTCTATCGTCGCGTGTATCGGGGCATCCTCCGTTACATTGTCCCCCAGGATTTTCGTCGGTCTCGCCTTTGGTAGCCCGAGGAAAATTCTTCAGTGGTTTCTTTCTGCTTACTGCTTGGCTTTGTTTATATTTTATTTCTTTTTTTTTTTTTTTTTTTTGAATAAATCTTCTCGCTGCTTTGGTTTTGTCTTATTTTATTTCTTTTTTTTTTTTTTGAATAAATCTTCTCGCTGCTTTGGTTTTGTCTTATTTTATTTCTTTCTCTCTTTTTTTTTTTTTTTAATTGGGTTTGTGACAGGTTTAAGTACATAGTTTAAATTGACGTGTCTGTACGATATCCTTCGTCGTCCTCGTCATCGCTTGTTGCAGGTTGTCTCGCGATAATGCCCCATTCTTCTAGGAATTCCCTCTCTTCTTCTGGCAGTTCGTCATCGTTCGGTTCCTCATTGTTTTCCTCGTTGTTTTCACTCATTTCTGGGATCGCTGTGCTTATGTCGTCGTCGTCGTCGGCCTCGCTATTCTCCGGAGTGTTTATGCTTTCGTTGTTGACATTTCCGTTTTCGTGTGAAAAATGTCTGAGCTTGTGGATCTTGTCTGTGACGCTTGCTCCTTCTGGTCCGTCGCTTTGCCACATGAATGGTCTTCGTCGCGGAGTAATTTTTGCCACGTGTAGGGATTCCAGTATTTCGTGGTAGCTTATGAATTTTCCATTTCTTTTTGTAAATAGTTCCGCCCATATGGCGTCTGTTCCTGTTTTCTCCTCTTGTACGATGAGGCTCCATTTTTTGTTCTCGACCCAGTCTCTGATGATGGTTTTTTGTTCGTTCGTGAACGTTCGACCACGTGGTGGTTCGAGATTTTGGATACCGCAAATAAGGGCTTGAAACGGAATCTCAAAGGTCCATTCGGGAGCCGTGAAACATTCGTTCGGTTGAACTCCGATTTCTCGACCGAAATCGCCGATCCAAACAATTACATATTGGTTTCTTTTTACTATGATATTTGCCCGAAAGAACGCTTCGTTCGTTCTCACCAAAATTCCCTTACCTGGGAAATATTCCTCCTCGATAAGTGGATGAATTTCGTCATGGTTTCTTGGTAATTGTTGTATTTTGGCGATTAGACGTCTCGTGTAGTCTTCTGCGTCCGTGATTTGGATGCATACTTGGTCCAGGTTGATGACGCCACTGATCTCGACTTCGGCAATTTGCTGCGGTGCCACGAGGTCTCCGGCGTAATTCTCGAAAAACATGGTGCTTATAGAGTGTCCAGTGTTGAACTGATCGAGCTTCTGTGATGTCCGAGCCCGCGCTTTCCTTCTTACTTGCTCTTTCTTTCTTTTTTTTTTTTTTTTTTTTATAATCCTAGTGTTTGTCCTGGATACCAACCTCGGATATTCTCGTCGGTGATGATTTTTAATTCTTATTCGTCCTCCACACGTTCTTTTTTTACTTTAATTTCACTTGGCTTTTTCCATTTTAACTGTTTGTTCTTCTTTCTCCTTTGATTTTTAGATAGTTTCTTTTCCTCTTTTAGAGGTTTTTCAGCGGTTGGAATTTTTTTGTTTTCCATTTTCCTTTTCACTGATTCGGTGGCTCTTGTTTGTCGTTATGCCTGTGGATACGGATTACAAATTCATCCTAATTTGCCATGCTGACCGGTGATGTCGTTGCTCCCTCTTTCCTCTGTGTGGCGCTCTGATCGCTTTCCTTTGGATCGTCGTTGTCTTGCGTGGTGCTCTGTTGTCCTGTTGGCTCTTTCTTTTTCACGTATCTTTTCATTAGGCATGCATGGAATTTTCCCCGATCTCTTTTTGTGATTGGGTCTTGGAGTAGATATGTCGCAATTCCCACGCATTTTTTGATTTGATATGGTCCTTCGTAAAGTGGTAAGAATTTTGCGGTGATATTCTTGCTCGGGTCTGATACGTTTAATGCCCTGATTAATACCAATTCTCCCTCTTCAAAATATGTTGTTCGGTGTGTTGAGTTGAATCTATCTGCCCGTAGTTTTCCTTTACGAATGATTCGGGCCCGGACTGCGGCTAATTTTTCCTCGTGTGATAGATCATCGATCTCTTCGTCTTTTAACGCGGTGATCCATTTCCGCCAAATTCTATATGGTTTTCTTTGGGTTTGTAGTTCTGTTGGTGTAGTTTCTGTTGTTTCGTGGTGCGTGTCATTGATGCAAGTTTCGATAGTTGGTATCCATTTTGACCAGCCATTGTGTTTTTCTTCCAAAAATGTTCGAAAAAATCGTGCCAGTTCGCGATTTACTCGCTCCACGATATTTCCTTGGGGGTGCCTTATGGATGAAAAAACTCCTTTGATACCTTCTTTTTCCAGACGGTTTAGCCATACCTTTGAGGTGAATTGGGTTCCGTGGTCGAATTGTATTCTTTTGGGTTTCCCGTACTTTGGGATATAATCCCCGAAAATCTTTTTAATCGTTGTTGCTGCGTTTGCTTTTCGAATTGCGTATAATTTTACGTATTTTGTGAACGCATCTATGGTGACTAATATGTGTTTCACCCCCCCCGTCGAGGTAGGTAGTGGTCCAAAGAAATCGATGGACAGGAGGTCCCCCGGTCCATCTGGGATGATGTTTTGCAGCTTCGCGTAGTTTGTCTGGTTGGGTACCTTGTTTCTTTGGCATGTGTCACATTGTGCCGTGATTTGTCGGATTCGTCGTGCCAAGTGTGGGTGTGTGAAATCTTCGTCTAGCATATAGAAGAGTTTCCTTGCCCCTAGGTGTCCGTACAGCTTGTGGATGTCTTCGATAAGGCAGTCTACCATCATGCTTGGTATCATAATTTTCCACTTCCCTGTTCGGGATGATTTTTGTAGACAATTTTCCGTAACCCGATATCTCGTCCTTTCATTCGGCTTTGCTTCGACGAGTTGCCAGATTTTCCCCAGGATGTCGTCCTCTCTCTGGACTCCTCCAAACGTCTTTAAGTTTTCTTGTAGTTCTGGGCTGAGCTCGCTTGCCAGCATGGTTGCAATAATCACTCCCTTTTTCTTTGTGTTGTCCGCGTCGCCATATGGTCGGCTGAGCATATCCGCAACGCAGTTTTTTTTTCCCGGGCAGTGCTCGACTTCTAAATCGTAATCTTGTAGTAGTAGTGCCCATCTTAACAGCCTATCACCCACAAAACGACAAGTTTTCATAAATGTTAGTGCCTTGTGGTCAGTGATCACTTTTACTTTTGCTCCTAAAAGGTATGTTCTGAACTTTTGGAGTGACCAGACTATTGCGAGTAATTCTTTCTCTGTTGTTATGTAGCCCTTCTCGGCTCCTTTCAGCGTCCGACTTGCGAAGGCACTTACTCCTGTTTCTCCGTTTTCGTCCTCTTGTCCCAGTACTGCTCCTATTGCATAGTCGCTTGCGTCGGTCGTTAAAACGAATGGTCGCCGCATATCGACGTGTCTGAGTATCACACTTTCCGTAAATAGTTGTTTGATTCTCTCGAACGCTTTTTTGCGTCGTTCATCCCATAGCCATGCCTCTCCCTTTTTTAGTAATTCCAGGAGTGGCACCGTTTCTTCGGCGTGCTTGTTGGTAAATTTGGTGTAAAAATTTATGAGTCCTAGGAAACCTCTTAGCTGTTTCAAATTTGTTGGCGTCGGGAATTCGTGAATTAGTTTTATTTTTTCTGGTTGTGGTTTGATTCCTTCGGTTGTCAACAAATGTCCTAAGAAAGGTACTTGTTTGTGGAAGAACGCTGATTTTTTGAAATTTAGTGTCATTCCGTGTTGGTGTATGCGTTTTAATAGTGCTTCCAGGTGGTCGAGATGTTCCTCTGGGCTCTTTGATACACATAAAAGGTCATCTACGAAGTTTATTACTGATTGTCCGAGATCTTGTAGGACGATGTCGAGTCCTTTTATCAAGCTTGCTGTGCTTGTTTTTAGTCCGAATGGTGTTACTGTGAATTGGTAGCATTTTCCTTCGTGTAAGAACGCTGTGTACTTTCTTGAGTCCTCATGGAGTGGAATCTGCCAGAAACTACTCGTCATGTCGAGGCTTGACATGACCCTCACTCCCCCGCATCTTTGGAAGATCTCGTCTGTTGGTGGAGCGGAGTCGTGGTCCTCGACGAGGTATCGATTTAATTGTCTTGCATCTAGACACAGTCTGATCGATCCGTCCTTCTTTATTACTGTGACCATGGGGTTAATGAATCTGCTGGTTGCCCGTTCTATGACGCCGTGGCCCAACATTCGTTGAATTTCTGTTGTTACCTTCTCCCTATACTGCATCGGGACCGGGTATGATCGGTGCATGTACGGCTCCGGATCCTTCATTTCCAGTTTGTGGACATACGCCGACATTTTTCCTGGTCGTTTTGTAAACAGGTGACGGTACTGATGGATCAGCTGTTTGAAGCGTTTGTGTAGGGTTACCGGCAGGTTCTCTGTCTCGCTAATTTTCTCATCCACCTGTTCCTCGGTAAGTTCTCCATCAAGTATTTCTCTTTTTATCTCGATTTCCTGGATACTTTGTAGTTTTTCTGCCTCTTCCCTTGGCTTCCTTATCCATTGTCCATCGATAAGATGCAGTATGATCTGCTCTTTTGCCCTGACCAGGCCCGTTTCTGTGTCGACAGTGATTTTTAGCCCTAACATTCCGTCAATTCCGAGCAGTGCATCCCTACGGAGTCTTGGAACGATCATCAGTGTTAGTATTCCCTCGACTCCTCCCACAGATGCTCTAACCATGATTTGGCGTTTAATTTTACTCATATTACCGTTGAATGCCCCTTGGACATCTCCCCCTACTACTGGGAGTTCCGGGCATCCCTTGAACTTCTCCTCGTTCCGTCTAAAAAACTCTTCTGCGATACACGAGATCTCACTTCCACTGTCTACCAACATCTCGATCTCGATGTCCTCTATTTTTATGGCTGCGACCGGGCATTTGGGATATGTTTCATTGCTTCCCATCTTCGTTATTCCTTCGTCCATCAGGTAATCCCGTGGACTTTCATATGTCGCATCTTTTTCTTCCTTGCCTGTTTCCATTGTGCATATCTCCAAACCCTCGATTGCATGTCCTTTTTCTTCCTCTTTTTCTCTTTTCTTTTTCTTTTCCTGTTTGCGAGTTTTCTTTTTCTCGTTTTTTCTTTGTCGTTTCCTCGCTTCCTCGAGTTCTCGTTCGATTTCGTCGTCGTTCGTTGCGCCTCGTGGTGGCTCCTCTTTTCTGATTTCCATCGTTACGGGCGCAACGTCTACTCGTTTCCCTGGTTCATGTTTGTTGGTTTTTGGTGTTGGTCCCGTTGTTCGTTGTATGGTCCGCCGGGTTGTGCTTGGTGTTGTTCCGGTTTCGGGGTCCATGCCGCATTGGTTGGGTTTATCTCCGGATTATTCGTCCAATTTCCTCTTGCCCATGAGGTTTCTGCTTGCCTTGGTATTCCTTGTTGACCCATGTTCCATGGGCTCTGATTCTTATCCTGGGTCCCTTGCCATCTTCTGTTTTCTGTTTGTTGATAGTTTCTCCATGGCGGCCCGTGAATAGAGTTTTCACGGTTTTGGAACCGGCTTTGTCCTTGAAACTCTCTTTGTGGCCCCTTATATCCGCCATTTCCCTCTGCGTGTATCGGGATTCTACCTCTTTGAGCGTTCAGTGGGCCTGCTCCATCCAGACTTTCGAGTAATTCGAGGAACTCGTCGATTGTTCGGACGGTTCCTATTTGTACTGCCGCCCTTACTGTGTCATTAAAGTGATTTCCCAGATATCGGATGATTTCGTCGTTGTTTAAGTCTTTGTTCAGGTCTTTCGCATTTCCGAAAATCCGTGTCGCATATTCTGCCCTTGTTATTTTATGGCTACCGGGGTCATACGCGCCGAATTCTAAATTGCGACTTACTTTATCCTGAATTTCCCTATTCCAGTATCTTGATTTGAATTTCTTTGAGAAATCTTCGATCGTTTTAACTTCATCTTCTACGACCCGCCACCAGTCTTTGGCCGCATCTTTCAATGATTGGCTGATCATGAACTGAAGATCCGTATTTCCGGTTATCCTCCAGAATTGTTGAAATTCTTTAAGGTACCGCATTGGTCTCTCTTTCCCGTCACCATTGAATGTGGGTGGGCGTTGTTTCGCGACGTACATCTGGCTCATGTTCAGCCCTCCTTGAGTTATATTCATGGTTTGTGATAATCTGCCTCTGATTTCTTCTTCGCAGGCTTCGATACGTTCATGGTTTTCTTTTGCTAGTACCAGAGTGTTTTTTGATACGATGCTGACTTGCGAAATACTGCTCATTGCTCGCTGCAGCTTTTTCTCTAGTTCTTCGAAATCTCTTTGACGGTCGTGGTCCAGCGCATCAATATTGGCCTGACATGTATCCTGTGAGATCGTGATCTTCCTATCAGTTTGCGCGGTCATCCGATCCAGCTCCTCTTGTATCTCGTTTAGCGTGATCTCCTTCGTCTGCCGACATCGCATTACGCATTTCTCATCGAGGTCCTTCAAATTTGCCGTTGCGAGTATCCTCTCGCGTCCTTGTTCTTTTTTCAGCTCTTTTAGCTCTCTTAGCATGACCTTGATTGTATCGTCTATCTCATTTTGTATGTCTTTTGTGAGGTCATTTTCCTCAGTTTCGGAATTATTTTGATCCGTTGGACCCTCACCGTCTGGATATATTGAGGATATCCTACCCGCATCGGGTTTTCTTTTCGCCTCGTCCAGTAAGTTATCTGCTGTTGTTGACTCCCAGTGCATAGTGTCTCTTTCTTCTTCCATCGGCATTTTGTTAGGTGTTCCTCACACTTGGTTTTTCTTTGCCTTTTTCGGGCCCCACGTTGGGCGCCAAATGAAATGTTATTTCCTTTTATTTTAGGTTCGGGACACGAATAGAGGGCAAATTAATATAAATCGTTGTGGAGAAACTTAATGTCAAAAAAAAATATCTTCTTTATTCACATACTCCTCTCTTCTTTATCATAACAGCAGTTTATAATCTCGTGTGTTGGCAAGTTCGTTGCGCCGTTATGTCTCTTCGCGCAGACGCCGTGCTGATAAGGCGCTACCGTCTTGATCGATGTGCTCGTCGATGACAGTTTCTCAAGATGGCGCCCGCTCTAGATCGCACGCCGGCGAGTGTTCGGAGTCGCTTGATATATTTTGTTGTTTCGGTGTCCTGTGATTTCGAGAGTAGCAGTGACTTTGTCCTTGGTGTGGTGCCGGAGGAACGTTTGTTAAATCGTTTTGGTGTGGGAATAAGTGTCGTTCCTCGTGTTTGTGCGTGATTGTGGGAAATCAGCACTCGACGGGTTCACTTTTTTTTTTGTCTTCGCTATTTTTTAACTGTGACGTCTCTCTCTTTTTTTTTTTGTGTTGATTTTGTGTCTCGCAATTTTATCGTTCAGAATCCTGACGGTGAACGCCGGTTTCTTGGTGTCTCCCGGGTCACGATGGCGGTACTACGTCATTCGGTGTTGGTTAGAGATCACAAATTTTGCCCTTTTCTCACTCTTGTTGACTTCCCTTGGCAGCTTCGTCCCGATGGAGTAGCAGTCGTGTTCGCCTTTGTTTCGCTGGTCTGGATTCCGGGCCAACGATTGGAGAAGTCTCCCTGACAGGTAAGATTTCTGTTCGCTCTTTCTCACTCACTTTGTCCCCTTATAGTCAAGCCTTGATTCGTCTCCTGCAATCACCTCTTTGACGAAACTTCCAACGATATGTCGGGTTCGTCGAGGGTTTGCTAGGTCTCGTACCTTCGCTTGATCTATTCGAAGATACTTTTCCTTGCCAGTTTTCTCCTTATATTTCCTTTGTCTCGACTATTTGTTCGCGAGAAACCCTGCCCTCTGTTTGTTGTTGTGTTAACCATTATTTATTTATATTATGATTGTTAAATTTTTCTTTTTCTTTTTCTTTCAGGTTTTCCTGACAGGTGGAGCCGTTGTTCTGGCTCTATCGTCGCGTGTATCGGGGCATCCTCCGTTACAATCTACATATTGAAAAAGAAAAAAGAAGGCGGCATACTACGGTGACGCACCAAAATTGCGTTTTGGGGACACCCCATTACACAATTTTCGAGACACCCTATAAACTAAAACAAGACAGTGGCACACTATGACGACACACCACCCATCCCCCCTCCGCACACCCGCTGTCCTCTCGCCCACGACGCCGACCGCTCATGACGGCCGACTAGTGGGGATAGGAGTGAGGATAGGAGTGGGGGTCACCATAGTGTGCCACCTACTACTCCCGTGTTTTTGTTGATTGGCTTCCACCGATTCCCGAAATTGGCAGTGATGCCCGATGACTGAATCGACCGAGAGCCGGACTTGGTGCGAGGTCGTTGCTGTGTTAATGACACAGATTGCTGTGGCCAACTGGGTTTATTGTTGAGGAATCCCGGTAATTCGAGAAGGGACCATGGAGGAAGTCAGGGAGGAGACCTTGAGAGGACCAGTTGCTGAGGAAATTGGAGAAAATACCGTGGCGTGCGATTGCACAGGAGAGGAGACCGTAGAGTGCGATAACGGTTGAGAGAGGATGGGTGAGGAGACCGTGGTGACGATGGAAGCAGACACCGTTGAGTGCGATCGCGGTTTTGAGGAGACCGGTGTGATCGCTTTGAATGCGAATGTCCGATGGAGAAATACGGAGCTGAATCCATAGAGTGCGAATGCTTCTTAGAGGAAACCGGTTCGAGGAATTTTGAGGAGACCAATGAGTGCGAATGCGCGTTGGAAAAGACCGAGGAAGAAAGAGCTGAAGGATTTGAGGAGCGGACCGGAGAGTTGGCCTGGAGATCGACGACTGCTGAACGCCCCTATTGTGGCGTCGAGCTCACTCCTTGCTCGGGTGTTGGAGCTGGCACATTGTGGAGCGAAGCCTTGTGCAACAGGGTATGATAGTGGCCCTTGCACGTTCGACAGAGCAGCGTGCTCCTGTACGCTTCGCGCTGTGTCGTCCGAGGCAATTGAAACATAGTCGCTTTTCGACTTTGTACGCTCGTCGATCCTTGGGAAATTTCGCAAAGAATGCCAGGCATGACGTGATGTAATGCGCTGCTTGGCAGCAGTCGCATGCGTACCGGCTGGAGCTGGCCGAGGCGGATGGTGTTGTCGACGCTTGCAGGCTTGTTTTGGGCTTGGCTCCGCCGTGTGCCCTGGAGGAAGCGCTCTTGGTCCTCGCTGCGTCGCTGTCATCCCTCGCGACGTCCATTGCCCGCAATTTCATCCGTACGAAATCCTCCACCTGTTGGTACGTCGGATGCTCTCTCGTGTTCCCCAGGGAGAACGCGAGATCCTCACGCATGGAGCTGTCCAATGTCCTTGTCAGGAGGTGCGCCCACAGAACATCCCCCATGTCCTTGGGAGCCACCAACGTAGAGAGCGCCTTTTGACCCCTCCGAAACCGCGTTGAAGACGTGGCGAAGCTCCTTGTAGCTGTTCGGAGCACAGGTTTTAAGATCGATCGCCTTGTCGAGGTACGTGGCGATTACGCGGCGTTTGTCCTGATAATTTGACACCAATGTGTCCTATGCCGCCTTGAGCTGCTCACCCTGAAGAGGGAATCCCGCAATGAGCTCCGCCGCTTCTCCTTTGAGGCTCATTTTCAGATATTGGAGCTTCTGAACGTCCGAAATGGTCGACTGAGTCAGCACCATTGACGAAAAAAGCTCGGAGAAATTTGTCCATTCCAAAAACGAACCGGAGAATTTTGGGAGATCGAGCTTGGGGAGCTTCGACTCCAGCGACGAGCTGGCCGGTTGCGCTTGATAAAAATGCGAGCTCTCCTCCTTGAGCCGCGCCAAGAACATTCGAGCGTTGTTCTTGACGTCTGTTGTCTTCCACGAGAACCACTCACTGAAGTAGGGGTGGTTAAGATTCCCCGTTGGCCAAGAGTTCGTGATGTCCTCGTGACACTGGGAGACGTCGTGCCAAAGCTCGTCAATTTGTTGTTCCATGCGCACTAATGAGGAGCGTGGAGGGTCTGTACGAATTGCGTGACCAATTCCAGTGAGCGTTCTGTCCATGAGCTCAAGCCGTTCCTCCTGAGAGGAGATCTTTGCGGCAATTCAGCCGTTGATGCGTGCCGGCGAGGGAGACCGAGCACGCTTGCCATCGTCGTCGCCTGGTGGGACGGCGACCGAGATCACCGTGGAGGACTTCCTAGACGGAGGGCCCTGCGAGCCTGAAGCTGGTGACGGAGGCCGAGAGGCTGGATTTGGCGGAGACGATGGTCTCGACGCTGACTGTGACGGTGGTCTTGTCGCTGGCTGCGACGTTGGATCGATCGTCGCTCTGTCCTCTTGGTCGTCAGTGGTCTTTTCCACCGGGTCCATTGCGCTGTCCGAGTGGTCCACGGGCACCTATTTACAGTGGAAAAACAAATGCACCGTAACAACACCATTGAGAGTGATTGCACACCGGGCAGCGTTCATCGCTGCGACACCTGAGCCGTCGCAAGAGTAACAGGGCGAAAGCACCGGCGCCTTCGCTCAAAAGTCACAAAAAATGTCCCCGAAAATCTTCACATACAAAAACCTCACACACTAGCTCTCGATCCGGCTCGAAGGACCAAGTGTTCCAGAAATTGCCCCGGAAAATGCCGCTGAAATGTGATCGGGAGCGGGATGGACTCGTGCGGGAGATTTTTGCTGGAAAACTGTAATAAATCAACACGAGAGCATGTAGAGAGTACACAAAGTTACTTATTTACCTATTTACACACTTTATGCGGAGAATAAAGGCGCTTCAGAGCGATCGCTATGCAACAAGTTGCTTCCAACACGTGTTCGCCGTGTGGTCGAGCAGGCCGAGATCTCGCAATAAATTTAAGGGAAGAAAACAGAATCAACATGCCCAAACGAGCTGGCTTGAATTGAGCGATCGCTTCGCGAAGAAAAGCCGAACACACTTTTTCACTCGCGAACAGAATTTACTTAGGGGAACTTGAGAATTCACAAAAAATGGGAGCGCGCACGTTGTCTCGTGTCTTCTTCTTCTTCTTCTTCTCCTTTTTGGCTATCTCCCAATAGAGAGGGAATGTGCCACCACAAGTTAGATTTAGTTTAGACCGTTTTATCGTGCTTGGTTATTTTTCTTATTTTTAACGTTACTCTCTTCTTTTATATAATTCCCCATAAGGGCTTGGCAACACTGCTATGGCTCTCAGGACTACTAACGTCCGGAGCATGAGCATATGGGAAAGTGGAAATTGGGAAGGAAATTTGAAGGTATACAAGATCGATCGGAATAAATCGAATATATACAAAAACATTTCTCGTTGCATGTTATTACACTCTGAATAATCCATAATTTCAATTCTCTTTCCCCTTCCTCATCGACTCCCCCTCCCCTCCTTAACCTCTGTTATACAGAGATCAAGTTTTGATTCACAACGACGTTTTCCAGATCACTCTTTCTCTCAGCTCTACTTAGTTTTATCTCAGATAAATTGCATAATTTATATGGAGCTACCGGGCTAAGCCCGAATACTAAACGCTTATCCAAGTTAAAGTTGATGGAGTGGGTTAGATCGGAATTTTATTATAGATAAAAAAAAGTCACAAATCGGTCTAAGAGAATTGTAATTGTGAGTTAGAAAATAGTTGGTAAGATCTTCGGATATTTAATCTGCCAATGACCGGTGCAAACTTCGATCTAGCCGGATAGTAAAGATGGCAGTGCCAAAATTCGTTGTTAATAGTGCTAGAGTAATATCCACAAGCGCATGATTCGTCGTCGATGATGCCCTTCCTGTGGAGATGAGCCGGCGTCAGAGTGTGACCAGATTTAACTCTATTTTTCATAGTTATATACCTTCTATTCAAATTGGAGGAGCAAAACCAAGAGCTTGGACCGAACTGCCCCGTCAGCCTGCAAAAGTTGGCGCACTTATATAAACTGGCCTCTGAAATATACGAAGATGTGTCACTCAAAAGTTTTCGTTTAAATATTGGAGATATGTCGTTTCATTCACATTTATTAAAGTGTTGGGAAATACTCAGAGATCTAGCATGGTTTGCTGCCTTATCGGCAATTTCATTTCCGAGGATCCCCTTATGAGCAGGGATCCATACGACCGTAACTTTTTATCCCCTGATTTGCCACTGCGATATGACCTCTTTGATTCTTGAAACCCAGGGGTCTGGGTTGGCTAAACATCCGTACCCTCCTAAGGATGAGACTGAGGAGAGAGAATCTGAAAGAATGATTATCTCGTTGATATCAACTGTATCCAAGATGGAAAGCCCCTGGTAAATAGCGACTAGTTCGGCAGTAAATATGGAAGAATTATCATTAATCCGAAAATGTCGGACCAAGCGTAAGGAGGGGCAGAAGAAAGCCGCTCCCACCCCAATAGGGTTACTCGTTTTAGAGCCGTCAGTATATATTGTTGTTGCCCTTGGGAATTTTGAAAGGATTTTTTCAATCAAAAGAACTTTGGAGGAAATCCCAGAAGTATCATTTTTAATCTCTACTCCTAGAGAATGTTAGTTTCGATATGAGAAAGAATATCTTCGATATTGTAGGAGAAAAGAGGAGAAATGGGGTACGAATTGATTTCTTCAAGAAGATCTCTGATAGAGACCCATGCCTTAAACATTGAGAAAAAACCGGAGTGACGCTTCTTAAGGACGGGATGACAAGAGAGATTATCCATTATTATCCATTATTTTAAAACTCGCCAAAATTAAGTTATCCGAGATTGAGGATTTTTTTGCTAAGTATCGATTGATTAGGAAAGATCTTCTTGTCTTCAAGGTTGGTTCTCCCGCTAAGTGGAGAAGAACATTGGTAGGGGTGGTACAAATGCATCCCAAACAGATACGGAGGGAGGCAAGTTGGATTTTATCCAAGGATTGGAGTGAAGTGAGAGGAGCGTCAATCGCTACCTGTGAGCCCCAGTCTAAGATTGCCCTTATGTATGACCTATAAATTAGTAGAAGGGTTTTGGGGTGAGCACCCCAAGATATCCCCGCAATGGCTTTCAGAACTTTTGGGCCTTGTCTAGCTCTGAGTCTAATAAAATCCGAGTGCCTGCGCCACGAAAGTTTTCGATCCAGCCAAATGCCCAAATACTTGGCTGAGTTAGAGTTAAGGATTTTCGTATTATTAAAGGAGATATAAGGAGCCCTCGGGGGCAAGTTTTTCTTGGTAAAGATAACCAATTGTGTTTTTGCTTCTGAAATTTTTTAACCCAAGGAAAGAAGCCAATTGTTCAAAGAGAATAAGGAAGATGAAACCTCCTTAAGGGAGATATCTAGGATCTTGTCAGAAGAATAGGCTACAATATCATCAGCAAAGGATAAAATATTTGTACGTGGCCCAATGTGATGAAGGATGTCATGGACGTAGAGGTTGAACAGCAAAGGACTGAGAACAGACCCCTGGGGAAGGCCCTTATACACCTTTCTAGGATCAAAGAAAAGATTATTAATAGACGGAAAAATAGTTTGCTCGGCTACAATATTTTTAATAAAGATAATCAAGTTAGTTGATAGTTTAAGTTGGAAGAAGATATCAATTAATTTGGAAGGATTAACATTATCGTATGCTCCTTCGATATCAATAAAAACAGCTGACAAGAATTGCTTTCTGATAAAGTTGATGTTGATCTCTGTGATAAGAGAAATTACACTATCCAAGCAGGATTTGTTTTTTCTAAATCCGAAAAATTGCTTTGGGAGAATATTGTTAACTTCTGACCATCGTTGAAGCCTCAAATTAACGATGCGTTCCAACAGTTTCAACACTGACGAGGAGATAGAGATGGGACGAAATTTTTTAGAATTCGATTTTGGAATCAGACAAACGAAATAAATCGACCAATCCGACGGAAACAAACCGTTCGAGATCAATGAATTAAAGAGAGAGGTAAATAATTACTTAATGCGAGTTGGAAGATTCATGAGAACCAAGTTTGGGATTAAGTCAGCCCCTGGGGATGAGGATTTTTTTGCTCTCATAAGAGCAGCCTCGAATTCGTTTAACGTTATTTTCTTCGATACGATCAGGGAATAGGTCCCTTTGACTGTTCAGAGGATAGATAGGAATTGGAAGAGGGGAGCCCGACGAGCTCAGTTTGTCGATTGCTTCCATGACTGGTGGATCCTCTTTCGAGAATCCAGCGGAGGAAGGACCGGACTGGAATGTTCGTTAAAAAGACTTAATAATAGACCAAGTCCTGTTAATGTCCATCTGAGGATTGATGGAAGAGCAGAAGGATTTGAAACTTTCGGATTTTTCTTTTTTTAATGTTTTTTTAGCAGTAGAGCAAGCCTCCAAGTAAGCTTCGTACGACTTATCGGAAGGAGACGATAAGTATTGTTTTTGGCAAAGTCTTCTAAGATTAACTACATACCTCTGTGCAAATCGGGGTCCACCATGGAGCCGGAGAAGGAGATTTGCATTTATTTTTACCAGAAGGAGGGATGGCTCCCGAAATTGCTAATTTTTTTTTTAATAAAGGAGATCAATTCGTCATACTGAGCTAAAGCATTAGAATCCCCAAGGATCCCCTCGAAGGGGTAGAAATCCTCCATCGAAGAACGAAAAAGCTGCCAGTTTACTTTGTTAAGTGAAAATCTAGGTCGAATTGTGTTCCACTGTGTAGTAGCATGCAATATGGAAATTAAAATGGGAGAATGATCGCTCCTTATAGCGTCGGGAAAAATAGACCATTCCACAGACGTCAAAATATCAGACGAGACTAAGGTTAAGTCAGGAGAGCTGTTAATTGAGGGATCCAGGTGAATCCCAGTTGATGAACAATCGTTGATGATTGAGAAGGATGGAGCTTCGAGAGCTTCGGCCAGGGAACGACCTGAATGGTTCTGCAGGCTACTGCCCCATGTGCTATGTTGTGCGTTGAAATCGCCACAAATAATGAGATTTGGATAAGAGCGGGATAATTGATTGAATAAATTAAGCCAATGACTGCAAGGAACATAGTTATTAGGGGGATTGTAAAGATTGAGAAGATGAAATTTTGTATCCCCTACATGAAAGCTAATAAATAGGATTTCGAATTTCGGGTTAATAATGTTGATGTTTAATTGCTGAAATGGAATATTATTTTTTAACAAAATTAATAAGCCTCCTCCTGACTGGGGAAATCTATCTTTACGAATGACGTTATAATTGGCAATAGAGAAGTTATTATTGGTCTTGAGCCAGGCCTCTTGGAGCGCGAGAATATCCAAACTTGGTAAGAAGTTGTCTAATTCGTTTATTTTAGACAAGATGCTTCTGCAATTCCATTGACCAATGGTGAATGGATGGTTGTCTGAATTCATCAATTATAGAGTTTAGGAATTGCTCCCCCGTAGCAATGATACTACCGACCGCTTCGCTAGCACCTGGCAATTTTTGTAGAATGGCGTTAGTAATCAATTGGTTGTATACATACCCATAAATCTGAAGATATCGGATCGTACGATTTCTTGGATATTAATTACTTGAGAGGAAGACTCTCCAGTACTCTTAACTGAGGAAGCATCCTCCAAGATTGTCTCATCATCCTGGGTGGGGATGAAGGATTCATTAGAGCAAGAAGGAGAATTCAGCGAACTCGCGAGATGGAGAATTTGAGATGCAGTGGTTAGGACTCTAGGAGACTCTGAGCAGGATAAAGTTCTTTGTGATAAATGTCTTTCAGGGAAGAAGGCATTACTACGGGAAGATTTTGGAGAAGCGAAGGTGCGCGGAGACAGCCTGGAGGAATCAGTGAGAGAAATTTTCCGGTAGAGAGCTAGGGTTTTAGGCCTTGACTGGGAATTCTCCTTTGGGAGTGACTGAGACTCGAACGTGTTATGATTGAGAGGAGGAAATTCCTGGCGATAATTAACATTATCAAATTGAGAGGATTCGATTTCGCGCTCTTGGATCTGACGCTTGGCTTCTTTAAAAGTGATCTTGTTAATGAATTTGTACTCGTTAATTTTTTTGTAGGAAAAAAAGCGGGACATTGTTTGGAGAGAGGCGCATGTTCCTGCAAACAATTTCGACAAAAAAATTTTTCTTCCGTGCAGTCGGAGAGGCAGTGTGGCCCCGAGCATTTGGTGCACCTTTCTACATTAGACTGGCACTGGTCTTTGATGTGCCTAAATAGAAAACAATTGAAACAAATTTTTGCGCTGGGGATGAAAGGCATCACCTTACGCTTAACGTACTAAATGGATACGTGTTCCGGCAAAGTTGCTCCCAGGAAGTAAATTTTGATGGAGCTAGTAGGTACTCGAGCAGGCTTATTTTGAGAAGAAGCCTGAGAATCGGCTATATCTAAGTTTCTCGAATCAATCCAGGGATCGAGACTCTATGGTCCGGAATGAACGCAAACCAGTTTGGATTAATCTTCTGAGCTTCCGATTCAATGAGAAGATTCGCAGAATCAGGATTGTCGAAAATAAGACTGACTCGGTCTTTGCCCGAGGGTTTAATTTCCAGCAGTACTTCATTGAATCTAGAGAAGGCTCTACCCAAAGTCATTCGGTGAAGGTTTCCCAGGTTTTTAGGAGATGCGCAGTCCATTACTTGGACCAGATAAGGTCCTACTGAATAAGAGTTGTATCGGTTTTCCAATTGCCTTGCAATGTGGATGGGCATTGCGCCTTGGTCTCTTGGAGATTTACCGGCAGTATTTGGCGTATTAGGAACCTGAGGTAATTCAGGAGAGGCAGAGTCTAGACGGCCTCTCTTATTATTCCTATGAGGGGAAGGCATGGTGAGAAAATGAATTACCAGGAATATCCGAAATGAGAGAAGAAGATCCCTGACAGGAAAGAAGTAGAAGAAAAAGAAAAAAGAAAAAAAAGACAAAAACAAAGAAAGGAAACCAGCTGGCAAGACTACTCGCCAGTATTAAATTATATGAGCGCTACGGAGTGATTTTGAAGAGGCAACGGAATGTTATCGAAGTCTCAGAATAATAACTAAGGCAAATAGCAAGAATTTGTTCGAAATAATATCGCAGTGACACAACAGGTAAGAAAACACACGAAATCCCGGAGAATAATCGATCCGAGGATTAAAGGATTAGCTCAACGCTCTGCTTACTTCGATGACCAAAAAAGTGCGTGACGAAGTATCGAGGAAATAAGACACAGCGAGCGAGACGTAAATTCCAGCACATATCAGATTCTCCCCATGAGATAATTGAGCGTTGAAAATATTCTATATTATATATTTCCCCGTATTCGTTTTTTAGACCTTTTAATACCCCAATTCTGGAAGGGCATCCCCAGACGAGCGAGTTTTGAGCGCATAGCAGAAAAATTATTAAATGTTAAAGGAAGAGATAAGAGAGAAGAAAGAAAGAAAGAGAAAAAAAATGAGAAAGTAACTTATGGTTAATTAAGTAGAAACGGAAGAGCTAAGGAGCCAGATATGTAAAGAAGAGAGAAAGAAAACGAAAGAAAGAAAAAAAGAAAACGAGATTAATTACATATTTTTAAATCTTTCCTTGATAAAACCAAGGAAATAGTATTTAATCAAACAGTTTTTGTAGTACTTATCCGAAGGATCTCACCCACTGACGGAGATGAGGACGAAAGGATGTGAAATTTTGCAGGTTGAAGAAGATCGTACAGAGGCGTACTCAGCAAAGAGCAGCTAGATAGGATAACTTGGGTGCAGAAGATTTCGGAGAACTATGTAACGATGAACTAAACTTTTAAATAATTGTAGTAATTATTGCACTCCGAGATATATTATAGAGTTTCACTTGATTATAGATTAAATTCAAAGATATTTTATTTGGTTTAATTAGAGTGGTTTAGAGAAACTATTAAAGAAAAGCGTAGCTTGGACTGATTGCGAAAGCGTAGTGAGAGATCATAAACCAGTACGATCAAGGATTGAGATTGAATTTTGAGAACGAGCGATTCGAATAACACGACTATACGGCAGCAGAGTTTGCTTTCGAATCTAAGTTGTCTGATGCACTGAACTATAGACTATCTGGAATGAGAACCACCGTGGGTCAAGATAGGCCGAAATCGGGCCGAGAGAGATAGTTGACGAGAAGGGGTATCTATCCTTTTCTACCCTAGCATATAATGTAGTGAATTTGGGTATAGTACAGTCCACTGAACTATAGCTATAGTACGAACAAAGGAATTGCGGAACTCTTTCCGAGCGGACTGTAGATGTGTGGAACTTTAGTTGAGGCGACTATATGCCCGTAAGACACGCGTGTAAGAGTGAAACAGCAACACCAATTCGTCAACTATCTCTTTTCAACAGTGGGGCCGGTTCTCAATACACGCAGTTCTCATTCCAGCTAGTCTATAGTTAAGTGGTCTCGTGTCGAGAGCCGGTTACAGAAGGACGAGAAAAATAGCTTCGCTTGCGTTGTTGCGTTCTTCATGCTGGCGGCGCAGCCGACCAGCGCGGCGGCGTCCAGCCAGCGTCGTCCTGAGCGCGATAGTGGTGACGCGCTTCGAGAGCGATTTTGGGCGGGCCAATTTAAACGGCCAATTCCAAAACAAGGGGCATGGATGCTCCAGAAAATTTTCCAACTTCCGGTATGGAAAAAGGCATTTTTTTTTTTTTATTTGAGGGACAGATCGTTTTTATCACCAGGAATCGAGAGATTCTGAGTTGGTGACGATCTAACTCATTAAGCTATTTTTTAAAGTGGATCGAATACTCCGGAAAGTTCTCCAACTTCCGGTATGGAAAAAAGCATTATTTTTTATTTTAGGGACAGATCGTTTTCATCACCAGGCGACGATCAAACGGATTAAGCTATTTTTTGAAAAGGGCTTGAATACTCCGGAAAATTCTCCAACTGCCGGTATGGAAATAAGGCTTTACAACTTCCTGTACGGAAAAAAACGATTTTTCTATTTCCGGGACAGATCGTTATCATCATCAGGAATCGAAGGATTTCGATTTGGTGACGATCAAACTCATCAAGCTATTTTTTAAAGGGGCTTGAATGCTCCAAAAAATTCTCCAACTTCCGGTTCGGAAAAAAGCATTATTTTATTTGAGGGACAGATCGTTATCATCACCTGGAATCGAGAGATTCTGATTTAGTGACGATCAAACTCATTAAGCTATATTTAAAGGGAGTTGAATGCTCCGAAAATTGTCCAACTTCCGGTATGGAAAAAGACGATTTTTCGATTTAACGATTAGTTCGATTCGATGCCGAGTAAACTAGAAAAAAAGTTTCGCGACTATCGCATGTAACAATTTTGCATGATTGTTCGTGTATTTTTATTCCATTTATTATAATGCAAGAGAGTTTTTTTGATATTCATCGACCTTGTGCGAGATTTGTCCTCAGACAGAAATTCAATAACATTAATTTATCAATCGTATCACAATAAGAACGACACGCGATTACAAAATACGTTCCTCATATGCATACAGTTCCATAGGTAACGAGAGCAAATCAACAATCAGGCACAAATTATGCTATAGACACGATAATGATCAATATAAAATGAAAGATCCAAAAGAAATAATAAGGGATAACAATAAGAGTGCTCGGCGCGACTTATCAATCCTTGCGTCGCTCCCGTCGTGTCCTCCGATGCGCGACGATGTAGTTGGTGATGCTGCGCGTCCCCGTTGTACTTCCGTATGACGCCCCAGAATCGGGACTCGGACTGGGGACTGACGACGACCTTCGGATCGACGTCTGATTGGAGGCCACGTTGTTGAATAGTCGGATTGCACCGTGACGTGACCGTGATTGCTGGGAATGGCCACGCGAACACTCCGAAGATTATGCGATATATTATGCGATGAATTTGTGAACACTTGCAGATAAATTTTACTTTGCTACCGTGAGCATGAGTAAACTGAGTACAACGAAGAAAACGACAGTATATAGATATACTAGCCTTGGGTACGCCCGCTTCGCTGGGCACACAATGGTCTCCAATGACACTGGGACCCCAATGAAAATGATTTTTTCATTGGGGTCTATATGATCAAATTTGGAAATTTGACTGACTGACTGACTGACTGACTGATTGACAACGAACGATTGACCCTAAACCACTGAAGAAAGGATCATGGTTCCAGCCAGTCCTTCCAGTCAGCCAGTCTTTTTTTTGTGTGTCAGTCAGTGAGTCAGTCACGCAACAGTCGGAAAAAAAAATTGCGAACATTTTTTTTTGGATAAAGAACGAACGAAATCCTTTCTTAGTGAGCGTCTACGATGGGAGAGGAGTAACCATGACAAATTTCACGATCCTAACTTCATTGGTTCAGGCTGTGCGTTGTCTGTCAGTCAGTCAGTCAGTCAGTCAGTCAGTCAGTCAGTCACGCAACTCTTTTATATATATAGATAGATAGATGAGAAAAAAATTTTTTGATAAATTTTTTTTTCATTTTATTTTGGTGGAAAACAAACAAAATCCGTTCTCGGTGAACGTTTATTGAGGTAGAAGAGTATAGAAAAAAAATTGAAAAAAAAAATATTGAAAAAAAAAAATTGAAAAAAAAAAATTTCGATAATTTTTTTTTGGATAGAGAACGAACAAAATCCGTTTTTAGTGAGCGTCTACGATGCGAGAGGAGTAACCGTGACAAATTTCACGATCCTAACTTCATTGGTTTAGGCTGTGCGTTGTCTGTCAGTCAGTCAGTCAGTCAGTCAGTCAGTCAGTCAGTCAGTCAGTCAGTCAGTCAGTCAGTCACGCAACTCTTTTATATATATAGATAGATGATTACCATGGCAGTGGTTGCTAAGGAAACGATTACCATGGCAACCGTTGCCATGGTAACCGTTACCATGGCAACCGTTGCCATGGTAACCGTTGCCATGATAACCGTTGCCATGGTAACCGTTGCCATGGTAAACGCTCAAATTCTCTAACGGATTTTTTTTTTTATTGAAAAAAAAATTTTTTTTTTAGAATTTTGTTCGTCCTCTATCTAAAAAAAAATAATCTAAAAATCTAGATAATTATCTAAAAATGTATCTCAAAATTATCTAAAAAATCTAGATAATTATCTAAAAATGTATCTAAAAGCTATCTAAAAAATCTAGATAATTATCTAAAAATGTATCTAAAAATTATCTCAAAAATCTAGATAATTATCTAAAAATATATCTAAAAATGGTCTAAAAAATAAATTCGCGATAATTTTTTTTTGGATAGAGGACGAACAAAATCCGTCCTTAGTGAGCGTCTACGATGGGAGAGGAGTAACCGTGACAAATTTCACGATCCTAACTTTATTGGTTTAGGCTGTTCGTTGACTGTCAGTCAGTTAGTCAGTCAGTCAGTCAGTCAGTCAGTCAGTCACGCAACTCTTATATATATATAGATGATGAGAAAAAAATTTTTTGTTAAATTTTTTTTTCATTTTTTTTTGGTGGAGAACGACCAAAATCCGTTCTCGGTGAACGTTTATTGAGGTAGAAGAAAGAAGAAAAAAAAATTGAAAAAAAAAAAATTGAAAAAAAAAAAAAAATTTCGATAATTTTTTTTTGGATAGAGAACAAACAAAATCCGTTCTTAGTGAGCGTCTACGATGCGAGAGAAGTAACCGTGACAAATTTCACGATCCTAACTTCATTGGTTTAGGCTGTGCGTTGTCTGTCAGTCAGTCAGTCAGTCAGTCACGCGACTCTTTTATATATATAGATATATATATATGGAGCGAGACAATTACAATATTTGGTCTTGTTGAGACGACGGCGATTATCGTTCTGAATCGAATTCTCGCGATCTCCGGGTACGGAGAGATTCGACGGAGGGGGAACGGCTTCCCCTTCCCCTTACATTAATATCTCACACGGAAGAACAGAAACAATTTTTTAAGGGGATTAAATATTTCGAAAGCCTTTACAACTTCCGGTATGGAAAAAAGCGATTTTTTTATTTCTGGGACAGATCGTTACTATCGCCAGGGATGAAGAGATTCCGATTTCGCGACGATCTAACTCATTAAGCTATTTTTTTAAAGGAATCAAATACTCCAAAAATTGTCCAACTTCCGGTCTGGAAAAAAGACTTTACAACTTCCGGTAGGGAAAAAGGCGACGTTTTTATTTCAGGGATAGATCGTTACTATCGCCAGGAATGAAGAAATTCCGATTTGGTGACGATCGAACTCATTGAGCTATTTTTTTTAAGGGGGTTGATCACTCCGGAAAAATCCCCAACTTCCGGTATGGAAAAAAGCGACTTTTTTATTTCCGGATTCGTTCGATTTGATGCCAAGCTAGAACTAGAAAAAAAGTTTCGCGACGATCGGAACTACGGAAGTAATTTTTAATGGAGATTAAATATTTCGAAAGACTTTACAACTTCCGGTATGGAAAAAGGCGACTTTTTTATTTCAGGGACTTTATTTTCCACGCTCATCGTCGTGATGCCTCAAAAGTCATGTCTCAGCGAGGGTTCGCGATAATGATATGAATTTCAGCTCCAATGTAGCTCGAATTTTTATGTTTCCGGGTAAAAAAAAAAACGGGACTGTTCAGTGGTAAATCCGTGACGAAGAATTACCGTCTCACATTGCACGGAAAAGCGTGTTGCTTTCCATGCCACGCGTAGTAAAATCCCAAAAATCATACCCTGGCGAGGGAAAGAGACGATGCCGCGATTTCTCGCTTTGTTTTGGCTAAACCCTTCTGTGAACCTTTTGACTGTGGAATGCAAAGAGTTCTGGCCTCTAGAAGTTTCTCGTATTTTTTCGTTGATTTTTTCGGCTAAGAAATCCAATAAAAAGTAAGATGCTAGCCTTTTGTGGAGAGTTCTTGCTTAGGAAACAGTTCTAGATGATGAAGAGCATCTTTGACTGTGAAATGCAAAAGAGTTCTGGCCTCTAGAACTTTCTCGTATTTTTTAATCGATTTTTTCGTCTAAAAATTCCAATAAAAAGTGAGAAGCTAGCCATTTGTGGAGAGTTCTGTCTTAGAAAACAGTTCCAGATGCTGAAGAACATCTTTGACTGTGGAATGCAAAAGAGTTCTATCCTCTAGATTTTTCGTATTTTTTAATCGAATTTTTTGTCTAAAAAATCCAATATCGGAAGGCGGAAATATCGGAAGGCGGGAGTGGAGTCCAAAGGTCGTCCTTTTCTCGAATCCGTAACAAATTGAGCCAACGAGGTATCAGCGTACGACCATGGCGTAAAATTAAGTCATGTCGCAATCTCTCTCGACTTACAATACTTTATATTCTCGAACTTAATAATTTTTGTTGTATGCGAGGAACTTCATAGAATGAAGGAGTGAGTGTGTGCGTGTGTGTTCTGATTATGTCATCTTTATCGATTCGCGACAATTATAATAATTACGTTGAAAATATAATTTGATCTCAGACAATCAGTAGACTAAAATAAAGGGTCTTCTTTATGAATTCGTTTATTTTTCATATAACTTATGTATTGTGACGTGACATTTTGTCTCGCCACTCGCACGAATGGGTGTCGACCAGTGGATCGGGTTTACGGTCCTGTTTTTGGTCGTCGCTTGTCGATTCCTCGGGGAGTGCGCTGGCGGAGACTCATCTTTCTCAATTATTAAGTCTTTTGTTTTATTTTATTTTACTTTTAGATTTAAGTATTGGCGAGAACCGAACACCCGGTACCTTAACTCGCAAAGCGGAGAGCGATTATTGAATTTTATTATTAAATCACCTACCGAGTGACGTGTGGCGGCTAATCGGAAATTCCCTTAATTTTCTGCCTTTAATGTTTCGCGTCTTTGTCCTTCCTCCCCCGCTCTCGTCTTCCGCGGGGTAGCATTGCCTTTTACCTCGGTTCTCCCCTTGATTTTCCCTGCGAGGCTTCGCTCCCATATGGCATTGGAGCCATGATCATCGTGGCTCGCTCGTGGACAGTCGGAGGTTCACGCTGGTATTGTGGCCATTTTGAACGCCCCCCGTCACCTCCTCGCCGTAGCAGCCGAGTAGCTGTACCGTCCACGGCCTCATTCTCGGGTACCGCCGTCCGAGTCAAACCGGCGCCTCAGTCTAGGTGGGATCTAGGGTTAGCCAGGGGTGAAGGTGCTTTTTGCCTAGTGGCGTGTGGGCCCACCGCCGCCACCTGATCCGCGGGTGGCGAGGGAGGCCTCCCCTTTACCCCGTCAGTTCGTCGCCCGGATCCCCAAGAGGTAGGTGCCCGAGACGCGGCTGAGTAAGTGCCGGGTGCGATTGCCGGGCGGGAGAGTGGAGGTGGAGAAGCTGGAGGATGCCTCGAATTGCAGCGTGTCGCAGATCTGATCAATCTGCGGTGCGCTCAATTCGAATTTACCGCGAAACACCGCGTGGCGCCGTCTCGGCTAGTCTCGCCTATAGGGCGAGCTAGCGCTGCCTCGCGAGGGACTTGGCGTGGTGGGGAGAGCGCGAGGATTTTCGGGACGGCGATCGATTTGCGAGCGATCGCAAATCAGTCTACGTCGAGCGCCTTCCCGAGGAGACAAGTGCCGATTCTATTACCTCCTTATAGCTGCCTGATTACCTGCACGTTGTTGCCTATTACCTGCACTTTGTTGCTTACTACCCGCACTTTGTTGCTTATTACCTGCACTCTGTTGCTTATTACCTGCACTTTGTTGCTTATTACCTGCACTTCGTTGCTTATTGCCTACCTTAGTTGCCTGGCTTACGCTTTTGCCTAAATTTCGTTGCCGTATGTCCTGCGATGTGGAGAATTTCGCTGGCCTGCCGCCTACACGTCTCTCGGTGAGTCCGTTCCCTTTATTCTCTTTTGGTTCGCTGGATTGTTCGACCTCCCTTTTGTAGTTTATTAAGGTCTCCGAAATAACGAAAAGATTGGCGGTTGTTTCGGAGCGTGGATCAATTTTTGTTTGCGGGGAATCTGGACGAGTGAGCATTTGCGGGCATTATTGGCCATCGCTCCTCGACCGGTTCCCATTTTGTGTGGTCGAATAACCCAGCGGACTGCGTCAATGATTTTGGTCTCGCTCGATTTTTTGTATTATCTTCGGTTTTCTATTTCTTTCTTTCGCTGGAAATTCTTGCCTTATGCAACATGGAACGGGTCGGGTTTTATTTAGTCATTGTAACGTATTTTATTTGGCACAACTCTCGCGAGCGACGCACATATTTCTGTTAATTTCGCTTTGCCTTCGCGTCGTCGCTCGGAGAGTTCCCTTTGTTTCGCGCGCGGTCTCGACCGCGCGTTTGTTTGCGCGCTATCTCTCTCGCTCTCGCGCTGGCGATCCAGTCGCTTCGTGCGTCGTAAAGGCCATTGTATCGCGCCTTTATTTTTCGTCTCTTGGGTGTTCGTGTTCGATTTTGCGTTCGTATTCTTTTGGCACGTGTGTGCGACTTATCTTGGCGTTGCCTATATCTTATATTTGGTCGGTTCGATCCCGCACCGCGAATTCCCTCGGTTCCCTACGCCTTCGGCGTAGGTAACCGAGTTACCTACGCCGTTTTTTGGCGAACGACTTGCCTGACGATATTGCCTCACTGCCTTCATGTCGAATTACCTGGAGTTACCTCCGTGGTCCCCCTTACCTTCAGTATTGTGGGGATCATGGCTTTACCTCGCATTATGGAGTGGAGTGTTTCGACCTCAGGCGAATCACCAGCGTTGCTGCTGAACTGCTTCCCTGGACTGTCAGTCAGAGCAAACGCCTGGGATTCTATTACCTACGCCCATTTACCTGCGAGGAAGATCGCCACTCCATAGTCGCGCCAATACCTGATAGTCGAGCTTCGCTCTTAGTTACCTGGGCGATAACTCCCCTTATGGAAGTTATCCGGCCCATTTACCTGCGAGGAAGATCGCCACTCCGTAATCGCGCCAATACCTGATAGTCGAGCTTCGCTCTTAGTTACCTGGGCGATAACTCCCCTCATGGAGGTTATCCTGCCCGTTTCGGGCATAAATCGTCAGGCAAGGTCGTTCACGGTCAAGAATAATCGCGGGATCGAAACTATTATTTGTTCAATTTAATTTTAAAGAATTTCCTTGTCAACGCTACCTTTCTTCAACTTGAATAAATCACTTTTAACTTCGCGTTTGAGTTGCCTTGTTATTATATTTGTTTCGTGCTGTTACCCTGCCCCCAAGAATCACCCCCTCTACCGTTTGTATCTCAGCTGTAGGGCTGAGTAGCCGGAACGCCTCGGTCACCTCGTTTCTCGCGTACCCCGGTCAATTGAGATTGGTGAGAGCGGACGAACAAAAAGTCGAAATTATTTCGGCGGTACTTTGTACCTGGCGCCCAGCCCGCTCTCGCGACCGTTGGGAGTGCTCGGGAGACGAGGTGAGCCGAGAAGGGACAATATTTATCCCGTCAGGGAAAATATTTGTTACAGTATATTTCAAAAGCCCAAACAAAATTGATATCAAAAGTTGTTACAGCAGGTGGTCAAAATGACCACCTGCCATCTCAATGCAGCACGGGGCACGCCTCAAAATGCTGGCACCGTAACTCCGCAGCATTCCCCGGGTGACCGTTCGAAGAGCCGCATCGATGCTGGCCTCCAAGCCCGCCCGATCTGCAATCAGTTCCCGATAGACAATCGACTTGACGTGCCCCCACAAGAAAAAGTCGAGAGGGTTCAAATCGGGGGAACGTGGAGGCCAATCTTCAACGCCACCTCGTCCGATGACGCGATTCCCGAAGATTTCGCGGAGTATCAGCTGCGCTCGTCTACTGGTTTGCGCAGGAGCCCCATCCTGCTGGAAGTGTGCCGCGTTGAACTCATCTAGGCTTATCCCGGCACGAATGCACAATCGTCGTAGGCGTCTTCGGAGAAATTGGCAATACTTCTCTGCGTTGAAGGTGCCCGCGAAATCAAACGGACCGGTCTGCAAAAATGGAGAGAACAAGGAGGATGTAATGGCTGAAGGAGAGAAAATGAATAGAAGGTTCAGGGAAGACGGACTGCAATTTTGAAATTAATTGAAAAAATGCCCAGAACAACAATTTTCCAAGTCGAAGAATTGATTTTTTTTTCATACCTCCATCGAAAATACGTACTTTCCGCATCGATTTCGAGGTCGAAAGCCCGAGATTCATGCAGTGAAAAAAAGAACCCGATCGCCTTTTGTATGCCTGCCCCCGACCAGTCGGTACTCGCTTTGCAAATATCGGACCAGGCGTCAAATACATGAATTCATCGTGAATATATCGTTGTTTCGACCGGCTATGAAAAAAAAATAGTACACACAACACGGGCAGAATGTAGAGAGCCCTGAACTGCGCTACATAATGGCCCTCGGCTTTGCCTTGGACAACATGATGCGCGGTGCAGGGATCTCAATTTTTCTGCCCTTGTTGTGTAACATTCTGTTTCGTCTCTATTTATTTAATTCTTGACTCCCCCTGAGTAGCTCTGTACTTACCAATTTATCGCCATAGATTCCAACCCAGAGCTTTAAGGAGGGAAATCGGCGCTGGTGATTTGTCTGGGTCATCGCCCTCGGATTATTCTCCTTGTCGCTCCAGACGTGGAAATTTCTCGAATTCCATATGCCATCGCGGCCGAAACTGGATTCATCCGAAAAAATAATTTGGTCGACAAATCCTGGTTCTGCCTCTTCCATTTCGATCAGAAACCGACAAAAATGGAGCCTCGCGGGATAATCGTCGATGTGCAACGACTGAACGCGTCTCTAATGAAACGCGTGCTTTTTTTCAGCCTTCAATGTTCGCCGCACGGTGCTGTAGGACGTCCGTAGCTGCCTCACAACGCATCGTATGCTCGTTGTCGGGTCAGCTCGAAATTCTTCAAAAATTCGTTCTTCCGTTTCCGGGGTCCGTGCACGCCTGAGAGCACCACATTCTCTCCTATTGGGCAATGCGTTGCCAGTGTCGTGGAAACGACGAAAGGCGCTCATTATTGTTCGAGCGTCCGGACATCGTAGATCACCGAATGCTTCGCGATAGGCGTCAACGGCTCGTGCACCGTTGTACCCGGCTTCTACGTACTTCACGACCATTTGCGCGTATTCACGCGGCTCGTAATTTGCCATTCCAAATTAAATCAATAATATGTTTATAGCGATAACAACTAATGACGAAAAAAAACCGGAAAAACAACACGCGACAAACGGAATGAATAATAAAACAAATCAAGACGGGAAATCAGGGTACGAATTAATGAAATTAAATAACACGGAAAACCAAAGAACAAATTAATGAAGAAAAAGCCCACGCAAAAAATTGATGAAAGAAACACACACGATAATAATGATAAAACAAATCAAGACGGAAAATCAGGGTACGAATTAATGGAATTAATTAACACGGAAAACCAAAGAACAAATTAATGAAGGTAATGCCCACGCAAAAAATTAATGGAAGAAACACACACGATAAAATATCACAATACTGAATTATTAATGGAAATAACACGTAAGGGAGTAATAACACGCACGCACAAAACAATATTATTTGATAGATAATAAGAAATTGACAAAGGATTAAGAATATAATTGCACAAGACACAGAGACGAGGCGAATGTTTGGAGGCTTTCGACAGTTATTGATTCCGACGCTCATTTGTTTGAGCTGCATTGCCTCTAAACGTAGCGTTCATTTGTTTTTTCGCGAGACTTCGTCAGTATTTCGTCAATTTCCGATTTCTCGTTCAATGAAATGGTTTTTAGTAAGCGTTTCAAAAAATAGCAGATGGTTGTAGTCGCGGTTATAAAAAATCATGATCGCACTATGTTTGATCAATAACGATTGAATTTCTTCTCAAAATTCTTGAATAAACGTTTTTTTTTCTATAAAAATCGTGGTAATGCGCCACAGATATCTCGGCGAAGCATTAGGTGTAGGCTGAAATAAGGCTCGACAAATCATATTTTCTGGAAAAACATCAGTATCGTACTGTGGAGTATAACCCAGTACACTTTTTGTCTCATAATTAATTTAAAAAAATGAAGTTCTTCATAAAATTCATCGGCTGAAGCAAGAAAACGATATACCGGCGTAGGATTGAGGTGATGACACGAGTTCTCGATTTGTTTCAGCTCACGGAACGCTTTCACGAAGAGAAAAAAAAACATGTACTGCGATGTAGCTCTAATTTTTATGTTTTCTCGAATTCGATTGATAATTCGATTTATAAACGTGCTTCTCCGTGTAAATCGTCGCGAGCCGCCAACAATCGTATATTCCAGCGAGATATAGGCCGATGGAACGATTTTTCGCTTCGTTTTGAGTTAACACACTACGTTGTCGAAAAAAAGGTCATCTCAATGTGGCGGATCGAAGACGATCAATTTTCCTTTCGGAATTGATAAAAAAAACATCTTTTTACCCTGAAAACGCTGGCAATTAGCCAATAATCATATCCCGGCGAGGTACAGAGACGGTGGCACGATTTTCCGTTCCTTTTGCCTAAACACACCGAGCTGTTAGAAAAGAAATCATCATTTCAGTGTGGTAGATCGAAGACGATCAATTTTTGTTTCAAAATTGGAAAAAAGGTCTCTTTTCGCTCAAAATCGTGGCAATTAACCGATAATCGCACCTCGGTGAGCGATTAAAAGAATGCAACCAGTTTGAGATCCAATGTAAATCGAATTTTCATGATTTGAGGAAATAGGGCACAATTTCCCACTTCGTTTTGGATGAACACGACACGTTGTCGAGAAAAAAGTCATCATTTTCGTGTGGTGGATCAAAGACGATTAATGTTCCTTCCGAAATTGGAAAAAAGGTCTTTTTTCGCTCAAAATCGTGACAATTAACCGATAATCGCGCCTCGGTCAGCGATTAGAAGGATGCAACCAGTTTGAGATCCAATGTTAATCGAATTTTTATGATTTCAGGAAACAGAACAGAACTGTCCATTGGTCAATCCGTGACGACTAATTATTTTCTCACGTTGCATGGAAAAGCGTTATTTTCCCTGCAATGCGTAGTAAAATGCAAAAAATGTTTTCCCAACGAGAGATCGAGAGGATGGCACAATTTCCCGCTTCGTTTAGGCTAAACACAACACATCGTAGAAAAGAAAATCATCATTTTCGTGTGGTGGATCGAAGACGATCAATTTTCGTTTCCAAATTGATAATTTATCTCTTTTTCCCTGAAAGTCGTGGCAATTAACCAAAAACCGTGCCTCGGTGATCGATTAAAAGAATGCAACGAGTTTCAGATCCAACGTCGATCGAATTAGAAAGAACAGAACCGTGAATCGGTCAATTCGTGACGACGAATTATCGTCTCACGTTGCATGGAAAAGGGTTGTTTTACATGCAATGCGTAGAAAAATGCCGAAGATCGTATCTCGGCGAGGGATCGAGACGATGGCACAATTTCCCGCTTCGTTTAGGCTGAAAACGACACGTTGTCGAAAAACAAGCCATCATTTTCGTGCGGTGGATCGAAAACGATCAATTTTTGTTTCAAAATTTGAAAAAAGGTCTTTTTTCGCTCAAAATCGTTGCAATTAACCAATAATCGCGCCTCGGTGAGCGATTAAGGTAGATCCTCTGCGACAGCCCCATCCAAAAGTTACCGACCGTCCGGTCGGTAACTTTTGATCACCATCCGTTCGGATCGTAATCAACAATTTTGTGAAGCTCATTTCTATGTACTCGGTGCCAGTATACATAGTACAGATATCATTTACTTTCGTAAAAATTATTCCCAAAGTAGTTTCGATCTGACATTGCAAGTAAACTTTTGCCGAAACTATCCGAGCTATGCTTCAACACACAGAGAAGATCGCCTATACGGACGATGCATTCTTATGTGTGCGTGTTAGAACGACGGACGCGGCAACGTTGCGCGTCAGCTGTTATCAAGAGACGCGGCAGCGGCTCGACGCCAAGTTTAAAAGAAAAGCGTAGCGCGCGAGCCGGCCGTACTCTTATATACAGTAAAATAGGCATTTTATGACGTCACAGAAACTTTAAATCGTTCTCACAGGAGAACGGGTTGATGGAAAAATCTCATATTAGATTTGAATTTTCTATGATTTTTTATCTTTCGAATGGTCCTTGGTAGAACAAAATCCGTTCAGCCAATCCAGAGAAATCTAACATTGAAGATTTTGGACGCGAGGTTTGGGATCCCTTCTGTTTCTTAGAGTCAGAAAGGCGTAAGTTATGTGCGCAGGCGCTTGGACATACGCCCTTACGTGCCTGGTGGACATTTTCGGCCTGTGACGTCACCCGCTCCGCTGAACGCGGTATCCCCACTCTTCGCGCGCCACTGAGCGAGAGAGAGAGATATATCGGGCCTCTCTTTCCCTCTACCGCCGGCGCGCCTATAGCGCTGTCTCTCTCGCTCTGCCGCGTCGGCGCATCGTGCTATCTCTCTCCCTCTACCGCCGGCGCGCCTATAACACTGTCTCTCTCGCTCTGCCGCGTCGACGCATCGTGCTGTCTCTCTCTTTCTCGACCGCGTCAGTGCCTCGTGTTCTCCACTACTACTGTGCCAGTGCCTCGTGTTTATGACGTCTCAGCTGTTTCTCTCTCGTTGCGCCAAAATTCTATCCACGTGTTTTCCACGTGCGCGTGTTACGAGTAAATTGCGAAAAAATTCAGAGTGCCCAAAAACAGAAATCGTGTATGTAAAAAAGTGTTTGAAAACATTTATACAGCTCGATTAGCAAGCAAAATTTAATCAGTTTTCTGTGTCAGTGTGTTTCGACAGTGAAATTGTTGATTGTTTTGAAAAAATCTACAGCAAAATGTCAAAACGACATACATCGCTATTTTCAACCTAACCTAAAAACGTCAAATCGATTCCAAGTTCGAGCGATCGTTCTTTGGATTAAAACGAGCGTTATTCTTCAGGTTCCGCGATCAGTTTGTGAATAACGTTGTGTTTGGAGAGCGAATACGACGTCAAGTCAAGATTCTCATCTCCAAGTCCACTTTGTCAAGCTATTCCGACAGGCGCAGCTGGCGGTCAAGTATTTTCTTTGATCTGCGATCTGCGAGCAATTCTCAGAACACAGCGTCGTCTCCTTAAAAAGGAGTACTGCGATCCAAGCTGAGCGAGCAGCCAAAGTCAAGGTGAGTGAATTCCTGGGTCATTTCCACGAGCCGGTATCGACATTGACAAAGTTTTGTCGAAGGGGGCTCGCGAGTGTATCGAAGCTGCGAAACAGCGAATGCGACAAATTATCTTGTTCTCGCACGTTTCAGGTCCCTGGAAGTCGCACTCCGGACCATCAGGAAAACAGTTTTGCTCCATCGACATTAACATCGGACCTGGCGATTGCGAATGGTTCGCCGGTCTCGACGCTTACTGGGGAGTCATTTGCGGCACACAGGCTCGTCATCACAACATGTACAGACTATTTTATGCATCTGGAGCATCGAGCTGGCGGTCAAGTATTTTCTTTGATCTGCGATCTGCGAGCAATTCTCAGAACACAGCGTCGTCTCCTTAAAAAGGAGTACTGCGATCCAAGCTGAGCGAGCAGCCAATGTCAAGGTGAGTGAATTCCTGGGTCATTTCCACGAGCCGGTATCGACATTGACAAAGTTTTGTCGAAGGGGGCTCGCGAGTGTATCGAAGCTGCGAAACAGCGAATGCGACAAATTATCTTGTTCTCGCACGTTTCAGGTCCCTGGAAGTCGCACTCCGGACCATCAGGAAAACAATTTTGCTCCATCGACATTAACATCGGACCTGGCGATTGCGAATGGTTCGCCGGTCTCGACGCTTACTGGGGAGTCATTTGCGGCACACAGGCTCGTCATCACATTATGCATCTGGAGCATCGAGCTGGCGGTCAAGTATTTTCTTTGATCTGCGATCTGCGAGCAATTCTCAGAACACAGCGTCGTCTCCTTAAAAAGGAGTGCTGCGATCCAAGCTGAGCGAGCAGCCAATGTCAAGGTGAGTGAATTCCTGGGTCATTTCCACGAGCCGGTATCGACATTGACAAAGTTTTGTCGAAGGGGGCTCGCGAGTGTATCGAAGCTGCAAAACAGCGAATGCGACAAATTATCTTGTTCTCGCACGTTTCAGGTCCCCGGAAGTCGCACTCCGGGCCATCAGGAAAACAATAATTTTTAAACCCAGTAACACAAAGCCGGCAATCGTTCTTCGATCGATTCGGAGAGATCAGGAAAAAACGATACGACCGAGGACGAGGACGAGGAAATGCCGCAACAACATCAACAGTAGCAGCAGCATCGAGTCCAGCAGCACAATAACACGCAAGCGTCGAGAGGATTCGACGAGAAATGGGAAAACTCGGACGACGATTGGTCTGCTGGACCAAAACCCATACTCAGAAGTCCCGACGTCCAATCCACTCCTTCCAAGCCAGTTCAATTCGAACTGGAAGACTAAGAAAACGTGGAGAAGAGCAAAAACGATTCCAACTCCGAAGAAGTCATCAATAATCACGCGAAAATCATTTGCAAGGTATTTCTCTCACTTTCTTCCGTTATTTCAATCCTCAAACGTTGTTTTTCCACCCGCTTTACCTTCCAGCATTCTTTTATGTGCTCAAAATTGGAAATTATAATTCCTGTGTGATTTATTCTTCAAAATAGTCATTTTTTTATGCCCCGAGGAATTTTTCTGACTCTCTCCCTTTATTTCAACCCTCAACAATCGTTTTTCCACTCGCTTTACCTACTAGAATTTTTTTATTTGCTTAAAATTGAAAATTTCAATATCTGCACCATTTTTTCTAAAAAAACGTCATTTTTTCCGATTTTTTTTTTATATCGCGAGGTATTTCCCTCACTTTGTCCGTTTATTTGAACCCTCAACAGTAATCGAGGGTGAAAACACCAACCTCAGCTGTTTTTTTTACCTGCGTTACCATCTAGAAGTTTTTTCATCTACTCAAAATTGAAAATTTCCATTTCTGTACGATTTTTTCCAAAAAAAAGTCATTTTTTCCGAATTTTTTTTATATCCCGAGTTATTTCCCTCACTTTGTCCGTTTATTCTCTCAACCGTGATCGCGAGTGAAATCACAACTTCAGCTGTTTTTTTTTTACTTGCGTTACCATCTGAAAGTTTTTTTATCTACTTAAAATCTAAAATTTCACTTTTCGCATGATTTTTTCTAGAAAAACGTCATTTTTTCGGATTTTTTTTATATCCCGAGGTATTTCCCTCACTTTGTCCGTCTATTTTAACCCTCAACAGTGATCGAGGGCGAAATCACAACCTCAGCTGTTTTTTGACCTGCGTTACTTTACAGAATTTTCTTCATCTACTTAAAATTGCAAATTTCAATTTCTACGCCCATTTTTTCTTAAAAAAGTCATTTTTTCCGAATTTTTTTTATATCCCGAGTATTTTTCTCTCACTTTTTGCATTTATTTCAACCCTCAACAGTGATCGAGGGCGGAATCAGCATTCCAGCTTCTTTATGACCTGCGAAACTTTCCAAAAACTTTTTTTTTCGTCCAATCTAGAAAGTTTAAATTACCGCATGATTTTTTTTTTACGAAAAATCATTTTTTTCTCGAAATTTTTGTCCAGCAGCACAATAACACGCAAGCGTCAAGGGGATTCGACGAGAAATGGGAAAACTCGGACGACGATTGGTCCGCGGGACCAAAACCCATACTCAGAAGTCCCGACGTCCAATCCACTCCTTCCAAGCGAGTTCAATTCGAACTGGAAGAGGAAGAAAACGTGAAGAAAAGCAAAAACGATTCCAACTCCGAAGAAGCCATCAATAATCATGCGAAAATCATTCGCGAGGTATTTCTATCACTTTCTTCCTTTATTTTCACCCTCAAACGTTGTTTTTCCACCCGCTTTACCTTCCAGCATTTTTTTATGTGCTCAAAATTGGAAATTATAATTCCTGCATGATTTATTCTTCAAAAAAGTCATTTTTTTATGCCCCGAGGAATTTTTCTGACTTTCTCCCTTTATTTTAACCCTCAACAGTCGTTTTTCCACCTGTTTTACCTTCCAGAATTTTTTCATCTGCTCAAAATTGGAAATTCGAATTTCTGCATGATTTTCTCTTTAAAAAAGCCATTTTTTACGAATTTTTTTTTATATTCCGAGGTATTTCCCTCACTTTGTCCGTTTATTTTAACCCTCAACAGTTATCGAGGGTGAAATCACAACCTCAGCTGTTTTTTCACCTGCGTTACCATCTAGAAGTTTTTTTATCTAGTTAAAATTGAAAATTTTAATTTTTGCACGATTTTGTCTAAAAAAAACGTCATTTTTTCGGATTATTTTTATATCGCAAGGCATTCCGCTCTCTTTCTCCGTTTATTTTAACCCTCAACAGTGATCGAGGGTGAAATCGGTACTCTAGCCTTTTTTCGACCTGCGATATCTTCCAAAAAGTTTTCTTTTTCGTCCAAAGTACAAAATTGTAATTTCCACATGATTTTTTTTACGAAAAATCATTTTTTTCTCAAAATTTTTGTTTCATATTCAAAATTACACGATTTAAAAATAATCCACGTGGTCTTGCGCACAAAAGTTGAAAATTTATCATAGTATTTTTTTTTTTTCAATGAAAAAAAGAAAATTTCATACTTTTCCAATTATTTTTGCGTCTCTAAAGCAACAATTGAATAAACAAATGAATTTTTGTTGCAGGTTCTAAAGAAATATCTTCACCTGGTGAAAAACAACATTGGTACACAAAGCTCAACGTGCAGCCGCCGAAAAGCATGTGTTTCCCGAAATGTCACGCTTGCAATTACGTCGCGTTGTCGGAAACGCTCTTGGTCGGGCACCAGATAAACCATAATCACAGAGCCACGAGTTGCCGGTTGCAATCATCGACCGGCGAGGAAGTTCAGTGTCTCACGTGCTCGCAAACTTTCAAGGACGTTAGCGACCTCGCGAGCCACGAGATAAGCACGGGCCACGGAAACAGCCTCGACGGCAAAGACAAAAGCAGAGGACGCTCCGGAAATCGTTGTCCACATTGCAACAAAGTTTTCGTCCCATTGACTAATCTCCAAGTCCACATCGATTGCGCTTACAAAGAGATTCGCGATCATTCGAGTCTCCAACAACGAAACGCTTCTCCGATCGCTCTCGAGCCTTCCTCCGAGGCGGAGGCTCTGAGCCACGTCGCCAGCGGCATCGCCGCTTCCTTGGGCGTTGGTTGCGACTCCATGAGCACCGAACACGACGAAATCGTGACTGATGAAAATTCTTATCCGATTTGAAACGCCACGGACATTCATCTCAACAATATCGTCCAGGACGGAACTTACAACGGACACGAACTCGTCGAGGAACAACAAATGATCATGCTCATCGATGGCGATGCTTATCAGACCGAACACATCGAGCTGTTGCTCGAACAACACGTCGAACAGCATCAACGAGTTCAACAACATCAGGGAGAGCACGAGGACGATCAAGCTCAACAACAACAGCATCAGGCTCAAGCTCACCAGCTGGAAATCACCGGGGACGAGCAAATCGTCATGCAAGGCACTGAGGAAGGAATGATCGTTTATATTCACAACACCGAGGCCGGAGCCAACGATCGACAAACTTACGATACTTATTAGAGCGTTGAAATCCCTGGGAGACAAGAAAACGAGGAAATTGTTGAGGAAGTTGAGGAAGTCGTCGAGGAAGTCGAGGAGGAAGTCGTCGAGGAAGATCGTCTCGTTGACGACGAGTCCATGATCGTCAGTCAACAAGAAATCGTCCATACGAATCATTCCGAGGAACAAGAAATCGAACAAGTCATTCAGTACGTCGAGGAAAAAACCGAAATCGTCGAATACGACGATGGCAACTGCGGACAGAGCAACGGCCCTGGCGATACCGATTCTAACCCCACGCAACACGATTCCATGATGATCATCGAGGAAGAACAAATCGACGATCGAACCGGTGAGCCTGAGCCTGTCTAACGTCGGCTCAACGTCCTGCAGCAGACCGACGGCAGTCATCTTGCCGATGAATGGGACGACGACAGCGCCGATCTCGTATCGTGAAAATTTTTTTTCCTCGTCTCAACGATTCTCAATTCCCCTGATTTTTCTTATTTCCCAACTTCTTTCTCTCTCGGAACGCTCTAAACTTCATTATGCTCCGAAGAAATCCGTTTCAACAATCTTTTTCACTTACTAAAACCGCCAAATATTCGATCACCAGTTTCGTACTTTATGCTGCATTCAAAAATATCAATAAAATGACAATTAACTGCTTTTTTTTCTCTCGTCATTAAATAAATCCATCAAAAAGCATTTTTGCTTCTCTCTAATTGTTCTCGTCAATCTGCTGTTTCTTGAGTCGAAATTTTTACCCAACAATACGCATTACAGACACGCCATTGCCCTTCACGAAGAAAAAATTCGGTTCATGATTCCCTGACGATTTCATGCTCCTGGAAAATCAATTTTATCCAAATTTACTCCTCTCAGAGATTTTTTTTTTATGCTGGCACGCGTTGAGAATCCGCGAATTAGACCGAGAAGAAGAAACTGGTGAAAGTGCAGACTGTGGGTTTCGGGAGTTTTGTTGGTAAGCAAAAGGGACGAGAGATTTGATTGTTTTTTAATTATTATTTATTTTTATTTCGTAAGTTTGTTGAAAAAAAAATTAGAAAAGTTTTCAAGATTTAACAAAAATATAAAGTTTTTAGAATTGTGGAAAATATATTATGAAAAATACAAAAAAAATTGACTTTATTATTAATAATGATTGAATGTTCCTCTTCCTCTGCCCCCTCTTCCTCTGCCCCCTCTTCCTCTGCCCCCTCGTCCTCGCCATTGTCTCCTTCCTCCTCGTCCTCTCCATACATCACTTCGGACGCCGTATCGGTCGTCCGAAGCTGCTAAAATGAGCTGCGCCTCATATCTTATTTTTCTTCGCTCCTGGACCCTCCGACCGGCTCGATTTCCTCGACGCCATTTTTCTGTAAAAAAAAAAATAAATATTAAATAAATAAACAAGAAAAATAATTAATTCATTTTTTTTTTACATATATCGAGAGGCGCAGTGGCGGTTCGACGCAAAGTATTTCAAAAAAAAAGAATTGAAAAACTCATTACTTACTTTTTATTTTGTTGGTCGTGTTGGGACGATGATGGCTTCCTCCCGGTTGCGGCGAGTCTTGGGATCCCGACGTCGTATCAATCACCAAATTTCGATTGATGAGTTGTCCCAATTCCTGGATGGCGTCGGGCGGCCCGTCGTTTCCGCCACTTGTCGTCTGACCATGTTCTTCAGATTCTGAAAAAAAATTTTTTATATATATTTTTTTTTTATCAAGAGACGCGGCAGCGGCTCGACGCCAAGTATTAAAAGAAAAGCGTAGCGCGCGAGCCGGCCGTACTCTTATATACAGTAAAATAGTAATTTAATAATCGAATCATTTGCACTCACGATTATTATCTGATGGACCGTCGTTGCCGTCCGCATCCATGTCCGTCGGATTATTTGTCGACATTTCTGCAAGTAAACAAAACGAATAATAAATAATAAATAAAATACAACAATCATTTACACTTTCAATAATCTGAAAGGTCGTTGCCGTCCTCCGTACATTTGTCGCGTCAAGATTCTTACAGAGTAGCGTTTGTTGTTGTTTACTTACCCTTGGGTGGTTTTGTCGCCGCCGAGGTCGCCGCCATTTGCTCCTCCTTCGGATGGCTCGAATTTGCTGTAAAATAAAAAAAAAAGAAGTAAAAATCTGTTATCCATTTTTTAAATTTGATAATCGAATAAATATTTGTTAAATTTAATAGTCGAATAACTAATTATCAAGAATATCATTTGCACTTACAATGATTGTCAAGGTCGTTGTCGTCCCCCAATTCCATCGGCATTGAATTATTTGTCGACATTTTTTCTGTAAGTAAAAAAAAAACACAAAATGTAAAAATCTTTTTCAATTTGCACGTACCAAATTGCATGTAACAATAAACAATAATCAAATTGAATAATAATCAGTGAAGTACGTACCGAAAATTGACGCGCGTCGTTCTCGGAGTGTATCCAAACAGAGACTGAACTATTTTGTTCCATTGTTCGGAAATAAGCGCACGGGATTGGTCGTTCGGTATGTTTGAGCAGATCGCGCATGCGCACTGCCAATGCCGAATCGGAACCGGACCATGCGTGCTTGTGCCGATTTCTTCGAATGCAGTTCTTGTCATCGTACGTATTTTTTTTTTGATTTTATACAATTTGTACTCATTATTATTTATTAAATTGGCTTATTATTTAATTACGATCGGAATTTCGATCGATAATTTGTGGTTTTCCTTTCGATCCGTAGCGACGACAGCGCTACGCACATTTTCATTGGTTAGGCGTTTTGTGTTTACCGGAATAAGCGCTCGCTATTGGCCCTTCAGTATTTTCGGAATAAGCGCTCGGTATTTGTCCTTCAGTATGAACTGAAGAAACAAGACCATGCGCGCTCGTGCTCATGGAAAAACATCTCTTTTTTACACTTGATTTATTCAGTTTTCGTCGGATTTTGAAAATTATCATTAATTTTATTAATTTTATCGTGAGTGTAAAAGAAACAGACTCAGCTCCGCATGCTTGGATCTTTGGAACGACGTGACGTTTTTTCGACAAAAGTTTTTGCTGAAAATTGGTGGATCGTGCGTATGAATAAAGTGAAAAAAGTGAAAAAACATGTCTTTTTTACACTTAATTTGTTCAGTTTTCGTCGGATTTTGAAAATTATCATTAATTTTATTAATTTTATCGTGCCGTGAGTGAAAAATAAACAGACCCAGCTCCGCATGCTTGGATCGTTGGAACGACGTGACGTTTTTCGACAAAAGTTTTTGCTGAAAATTCGTGGATCGTGCGTATGAATAAAGTGAAAAAAGTGAAAAAACATCTCTTTTTAACACTTGATTTAGTCAGTTTTCGTCAGCTTTTGAAAATTATCATTGATTTTATCGTGAGTGAAAAAGAAACGTGCAGCGCGAGTGAATATTTTAATCAAACGAATCGAAATTCGTTTCTGCGAGTGGATTGCATTTTTCGCTGAAAAACGTAATTCTTGCACGAATTTTTCGATGACGATCAAGCTCGCAACGTTTAATTGTACTCACAATTCAGTGCAAGTGAAACATGTGTGTAAATGAAAAAAAAATGTAAAAAGAACAAGAAAATATTGCAATTTTCAAACGAAGATTCGTTTCGTGTAATTTTCTCGAGTGAAAAATGTTGTGGATCGCTCGACACAAGTACGACCGACGACGATCCGTCAATAATAAATCTCGTATGAATTACAAGATAAAAGTAAAAGGAAACTCCGTAACACACAGCGGCAGATGCGAAATTGGCAAGAAGCACTTGCTAGCCTTTTCGGGCTCTATTTCACCATGACAATATCCATCGGCCCTCGGTCATCGAGGGAATACCATGGTTGAGAGCCTCGCAGCGAGAAATTTGTGCTCTCTGCTTTGATCCTACCGGATCTTGGTTCCTTGTCGCCAGCATCAACGGATCGCTTCAGCTATCGTTCCTGATCTGGCTGCCGTCGTCCCTTCGCATCGCTTCGCATAATGAGTGCATCGAGGCAACAATGCGGCATTTCATATTGGAGCAACGCACAACCAACTATGTTTATCCGCTCAACAACGTCAAATCTCTCGTCTCGCAACCTTGTTCGGCATCAAAATCAAAATCATCTAGCGAGTCCATCGACGATGACCGCAAAATATTATACCACGGCTTCAAGGACTCAAATTGCTCTCGGTAAGTCATAATCGCACCAATAATTTCAAACGTCAAGTATTTTTACGATTTAAAAGATTATTTTCTAAGGTGTAATGAGGAAAAAAAATGTGCTTTTTCCAGATAGCGGAAGTAACAGTGGAACCGATGAGACCACTGCGCCAGACTTTTACACCGGTTATCAAAGTAAAAGGAAACTCCGGAGAACACAGCGGCAGTAAAAGTAAAAGGAAACTCCGGAGAACACAGCGGCATCGGCAAGAAGCACTTGCTAGCCTTTTCGGGCTCTATTTCACCATGACAATATCCATCGACCCCCGGTCATCGAGGGAATATCATGGTTGAGAGCATCGCAGCGAGAAATTTGTGCTCTCTGCTTTGATCCTTCCGGATCTTGGTTCCTTATCGCTAGCATCAACGGATCGCTTCAGCTATCGTTCCTGATCTGGCCTTTGTCGTCTCTTCGCATCGCTTCGCATCGCTTCGCATAATGAGTCCATCGAGGCAACAATGCGGCATTTCATATTGGAGCAACGCACAACCAACTATGTTTATCCGCTCAACAACGTAAAATTGCTCTCGGTAAGTCATAATCGCACCAATAATTTCAAACGCCAAGTATTTTTACGATTAAAAAGATTATTTTCTGAGGTGTAATAAGGAAAAAAAATGTGCTTTTTCCAGATAGCGGAAGGAACAGTGGAACCGATGAGACCACTGCGCCAGACTTTTACACCGGTTATCAAAGTAAAAGGAAACTCCGGAGAACACAGCGGCAGTAAAAGTAAAAGGAAACTCCGGAGAACACAGCGGCATCGGCAAGAAGCACTTGCTAGCCTTTTCGGGCTCTATTTCACCATGACAATATCCATCGACCCCCGGTCATCGAGGGAATATCATGGTTGAGAGCATCGCAGCGAGAAATTTGTGCTCTCTGCTTTGATCCTTCCGGATCTTGGTTCCTTATCGCTAGCATCAACGGATCGCTTCAGCTATCGTTCCTGATCTGGCCTTTGTCGTCTCTTCGCATCGCTTCGCATCGCTTCGCATAATGAGTCCATCGAGGCAACAATGCGGCATTTCATATTGGAGCAACGCACAACCAACTATGTTTATCCGCTCAACAACGTAAAATTGCTCTCGGTAAGTCATAATCGCACCAATAATTTCAAACGCCAAGTATTTTTACGATTAAAAAGATTATTTTCTGAGGTGTAATAAGGAAAAAAAATGTGCTTTTTCCAGATAGCGGAAGGAACAGTGGAACCGATGAGACCACTACGCCAGACTTTTACACCGGTTACAGCGAAGCGACGCATCACATTACGGTGAGAATAGAAAAACATTCTAAATCTAAGATTTTTTTCGTTTCTCAATGCATTCCAAAGTTTCACCCTTGAATTTTCTTTTATCCTCAGATTCATGGAACTGATGTGTCGGTAGTTCCCTTTCGCATGTACAAAATGTCTGGTCCTTGCCGAGACATATTGCTGACTCAACGTTTATTTGTTGTCAATTTTACGGAACTCACACTTCCAGCATCTGCAGAAGAGCTCAACAGCATGCACAAAGCTTTCTTGTAAGTTTCTCATGTTTTCTTTTTCGTAATTGCAATTGCTGCAGAAGTTATTCAATTATTCAAAGAGAATTCGTTTGTTTTATTTATTCCAGATTGTTTTTGTCGATGAATTATTTTCTACGACGAATTGTGGGCCGTTGACATCGCAGGACAAAGCTGCGTCTGGAAAGTTTCAACATCATCTGGCAACCGAGAGAGGCCTTCTTTTTTTCTCCGAAAAAACCTGTACAGTTGGTCAACTCCAATAATTCTGGTTTCACGTCCTTGCAGAGTAAATGTAAGCGGCCGAATCAAATAGTTTATCGCTTATATTTATAAAAATAGTTAATAATCATTTAAAAATAGTTTATTTTATGATAATCACAAAATATTTCTCCGATTTTCGCAGCATTTCAGTGGGACAACGAACGTAAATTTCAAGCGAAGATTGTTGACTGCTGGTTACGCTCACGTAGCCTCGATTCGGAACGGAAACGTTTATACCTGGGGAAACGCGATGTACGGTTGCTTAGGTAAGTCCAGCGAGTGTTTGGCGATTAAATTGTTCGGCCAATGTTTGTCGATTAAAAAATGAATAATGTTTTATTCATCAGGTATCGGACCATCGATCTCGAGGTACGGCCCACTCCAAGCGATTTGTCTGTTCCGTAACATGGAAATGGAAGTTTCGAGTGTTTCCCGCGGTCGATCTTACACTCTGACTGTAACCAAGAACGGAGTCTACGTCTGGGGATCGAGTCACTTTTAATGAAAGAACAAACTCGGAAAAAACTTCGTGTTATTCCTTTTAATCATTTGCTTCACATTTTTTTATGAGAAAAATTTCAAATTTATAATGCGACAGTCTTTTTTGTCCTAAAAAAACTGAATTTACTAGAAAAATTGTCACGATCGCATTAATTATCGAAATAATGAGTAAAAATCTACTTTTTAATCATTTGATTCACATTTTTTGATGAGAAAAATTTCAAATTTATAATGCGACAGTCTTTTTTGTCCTTAAAAAATTGAATTTACTAGAAAAGTTGTCACGATCGCATTAATTATCGAAATAATGAGTTCCAACGATTCAAACTTCAGTATCATAAAAAAAAAAACGTATTTGGAGTTACCTTCGTTGGAATGCAACGAAAACTGGTTATTTTTTATTTTTTTTTATAGCAGAATGCGACATTTTCAAACAGAATTCGTCAAAGATAATGGGACAGTATGTTTTCCCATCAAAAAACTGAATTTACTTGAAAAATTGTTACGATCGCATTAATTATTAATTATATCAAAATAATGAATAGAAAAATCAGTTTTTCGTTGTTATTTCTACGATTTAAACTTTATTATCGTAAAATAAGTTTTTCGCTTTTTAAAAACATTATAAATGTATGAAATAATTTATTTTTTTTCTTGTACAATGAATATTTTTATAATATTGTATCTTGTTTGTAATGTTTCGAAATGTTTGTTATTTGTAAAGTTTGTAAAATAGAAAAAATGATAATTTTTTTAATAATAAAAGAAAGAATTAAAATTTTTCCTCTTTCTCTTTGGCATTCTCCCTTTCTCGGCTTCTTTTTTCTCGTCCTCGTTGTTTCCATGAATCACTGCGGCATCTGACGCTGCTAAAATCGGCTCCGACACGTATCGTCGGATTTTCTTCGCGTTATACACTTTCCAACTGGCGCAATTTCCTCCATGTTACTTTTCTGCAGCATACTTTTTGGCACAAAAAGAAGCGAGTGAAGAAACAATGTTTTTATCATCAAATATGAAATTGCGATGTGCGATTTGATGAAAAAATAGTTTAAGTTCCCGCCGGGCCTGCCGTTGTTTCGGGCTCTGCTGAAACCGATGGTTCCCATTGGCTGTCGAGTAAGAATTCCGACCGAATCCACGCGGTAGCACTGACGTTGAGAAAGAAAGGAAGCGCCACCGCGAGACAAAGACGTACGTCGTTTGTTTTGAAAATGTGTCCTCATGCTTGATGAAAGTCAAACAGCGCCTTTATGGATATTGCTTTTGTAGAGTCAGTTCGTGTTATACTCTGTTACACGAGAAACGTTGCGGTAGCGAAGCCTCGGTAATAATTCATTCCGCCTAATATTATGGAAACGATTAATTATTGTATTCTGTTTGGGTTAATTGTGTTAATGTTTCAATAATGTGCATAGTGATCTTCCGATAATTGGAGTGACGAACGAGTGAATTCGAGTAATATTATTTTATACGAGTTCGTGTACAGCAGCAGAAAAGAATCGTGTGTCGTATTTCGGTAAGTAATTGATAAAAAATTAAAAATACTACGAATGTAGTGATTTATCTTCGCTTATCGATTGATTCCATCCTTATTTTTCATTAATCTGTAAAGTAGTTTATAAATCTGTAATTTTACAAAGTTCACTCCAAACGGTTGAACAATTTCGAGTTATAATCTTTCATTCCTCAACACTTATTTTCAACGAATCCACTGTGTTGACTCTTTCGTCGTTGCAATGCTGCGATACGTAATAACAACATATTTCGCAAAGTATCGCAAAACATTGTTTAAAAATTAGTCGTCAAATTCGAATTTGGAATAAATATCGACGAAAATGTGACGTGAGCGGATTCAGCGTTTTTGTCGGTAAATTTCAAGTTCTCCTTCCAACAAATTGACGTAGTTGATCAAAAAATAGCTACATTTATCGTCATCGTCGTAACAAATGTTGCGAACGACGGTTTCATACGTTTCATAAGTACGATTTGACAAATTAGTAAACCGTTGCATTTTCTTGATGATTGTTTCATCGAGTTATTTATTCTATCGATTTTGAACAATTTAAGTGGGAGTTTTAAAACGATTCTTATCAAACATCATGTTTTTTTTTCACTGGAAATCTTAGAAACTCTGTTTATTCGTCTCAAAAGATTAACAGACCAACAATTGTTGGAGTAAAATATTAAAAAATTTTAAGAAATAAAAAATGAGAATTCGGCTGAAATGTTGATCTCTTTTCAAGTATTTTTTTAATTAAAGCTATTCTTTATTGTTGAAATTATCGTTCCCGTTGAGACGATTAAAAAACTTCCATAAAAAAATTATTACTTTTTTTTTTTTAAATCGTTACCACTTTTCGATGTTTATGCTAATGATTTAAATAAAAAAATTGGCTAATTTCCGGCAAACGGAATGAAAAAAATTGTTTTGCCGTCGAAAATTTTAAAAACTCATGTAGAGACATAAATATTCATTTTTTATTTTTCGTATCATTTCCTCGAACGTTGTGCGTCTGTGCGCGTCTGCGCAAATGTGTGGATTAAATTTTTTTTTAACTCTTTGTGCGTGTGCGTGGGTGCACGTGTAAGTGTCTTTCGGATATTCCAATTTTTTTCTTGAACGCTCTGCCCGTCTGCGTGCGTGTGTGCGCGCAAGACACTCCTCCGCATGAAAAACTGTGGAATTATAAATCTTTCAATTTCTACATGTTTGAATATTCTTCTTCTATTTAAATTTGATCGAAATTGTAAAACTTTTGAGATTGTAAAAAACATAAATTCGAGTCTTTCTTTTGGCATGTTTCGATTTCCCTGAAAATGCGTGCAGTTTTTAATTTTTTAATCTCGAAAAAATAAAAATTCCGCAGATTTAAAGTTGATCGAAATTGTTCAGTTATTGAGATTGGAGGAAATAAATATTCCAGTTTCCCTTGGGCTGTTCTGGAATTCTTCTGAAAACTGGAATTCTTGTTTTCTCCAATCTCAAAGATTAGACATTCTCGATCAAATTAAAAAGAAGAATAATAAACAAAGTTCCACCAAAAATGAAAAAATATCATGCAGTTAAAAATTCAAAATTGCTTGTTTGTTCGCCAACATTGTTGCAATGCTGCACATAAAATTCAACTCAATGACTTTGTTATATAAATGTCGCCAACAACGAAATAATCGGCAGGACATTTACGGAATACTAACAACAACAAAAATATATTTACAGAATAAGCAACAATAAATAAATGCGAAATCGGACATGACCATATTTCTAAACACTTTTAGCAGTTTAATTCAGAATTTAGAAACGATATCAATGAATCATTGCTCGTTTTTCAATTATGAATTTGTGTGCCAACAAAATATTAAACTCTTCCATACCCCCTGAACATCCACAAGTTTTTCTTTTTCTTTTTTTTTAGATTTTCCGGTTACCGGTGGGCTACGACAAAAGTTTTTCGCTGCTCTTCCTCAACCTTGACCATTTTCTCCCGTTTTTTTTTTATCGTTCATTTTATTTCGTATCATTTCATTTATATTTTACGTTTTCAATAAAAGTGTCGTTTTTTCTTAACATTGACACTTTTGATTATTGTGACGCTTTATCGCGCAATAATCGTCGCTTTGAGCGCGAGCCATTCCGTCGCTTTGAGCGCGGGCCATTCCGTCGCTTTGAGCGCGGCTTATTTCGTCGCTTCGAGCGCGAGTAATTTCGTCGCTTTGAGCGCGAGTCATTTCGTCGCTTTGAGCGCGAGCCAGGCACTTTATTGACATTTTTAAATAAATATATTAACGCGCTTTTGCGTGATAATCGTCGCTTTGAGCGCGAGTCGTTATTTTTACGCACTTGAAGTGCTCATTGCGCTTTTTAGCGCCTGTTGATTATTTTGTCAACGCAGACCGAGACATAAGCTGGTCTAATCAATCACTCGCGATGATTGAAACGTTGAACGATTTTTATGAACGTCAAAAACGTTGCATAGCCGAAGGCGATTGGTTAAACGATGATCATATCGACAAATTTGCACAACTCTTGGCAAAATCGTCCAACTTATGCTTTGAAATGCAGCCGCAGTTTCGCTTGTATTTGCCGAACGAGATAGTGCCTCTTGCGCCCAGCAAAAAGCATATCCAGATATTGTTTAGCTGCAGTGAGTTAGTAAGGTCAGATAGTAAAGCACCTCAAGGTGGACATTGGGTTTGTAGTTACTACGACGCAAAAAAAATTTACATTTACAATTCAAGTGGAGCTAGCACGCTCCATAGAGATCATAAAATTTATCTGGAAAAATTATTTCCATTTTATGACTTTAACAAGAAAAATTCAGTTGTGTTCCCGACTGTTGATAAACAACCGAACAACAATGACTGTGGTCTTTATGCAATAGCATTTGCCGTATCGTTGTTGTATGGCTTGAAGCCCGAAAATGTAAGATATTACCAGCCAGGTATGCGTCCACATTTGCTCAAAATTTTTGAGTCACAAAAAATCGAACATTTTCCGGTCGATAAAACTAATACAACTTTTGTACCATGTTTAGAGATTGTACAAAAAAAACGAAAAGAGAATTGGAAAAAACAATCTTGGAGATTGAAGCAGAAAAAGTTACATGTAGACCCGGCTCAGACAAACGATGGTTTAAGAGCGAAAACAAATGTTTTTAATGAGAAAGGCATTGACAAACCTGTTGTCAAATCGCAACCTACCATCAAAGTATGTGCAAAAAAACGAGAAGCTTCTTCACCTAAACAGGCATGTGTGAAAAAAAAAATTTGTCAGAGTTTACCACAAAATGATGATAAACTGTTGCGTACTCAACGACCGTCCAATTCTCAGGTGTCATTACGAAATTGTCTCAAGTCGTGTACGAGTACACAACTTGAAATTGAACAAGTGTTGCGTACACCAAAAGCTACTGTTTCTCAGATTACAGGGCGACATGAGAATGACGATGCAATGGTTATTGATACCGATACAGTATTGGGTACGGAACAAGTTGCTGTTCCTCCGAGTAGCAGAGTACTTGAAATCGATCAAGTATTGCAGTCGCAAAAAGCTGGTGTTTCTCGCAATTCAGTAGAAAAGAACGATAACGTGATAGGTACAGAACACGCGGTTGTTTTTATTGAACAAGTGTTGAGTACACCAAACGCTACTGTTCCTCAGATTACAGGGCGACATGAGAATGACGATGCAATGGTTATCGATCACGTACAAAATCATACCGATATGGTATTGCGTACGGAACAAGCTGCTGTTCCTCCGAGTAGCAGAGTACTTGAAATCGATCAAGTATTGCAGACGCAAAAAGCTGGTGTTTCTCGCAGTTCAGTAGAAAAGAACGATAACGTGATAGGTACAGAACAAGCGGTTGTTTTTATTGAACAAGTGTTGCCTACACCAAAAGCTACTGTTCCTCATATTACAGGGCGACATGAAAATGACGATGCAATGGTTATTGACCACGTACAAAATCATACCAATATGGTATTGGGTACGGAACAACCTGCTGTTCCTCCGAGTAGCAGAGTACTTGAAATCGATCGAGTATTGCAGACGCAAAAAGTTGGTGTTTCTCAAAGTTCAGTAGAAAAGAATGATAACGTAATAGGTACAGAACACCCGGTTGTTTTTATTGTACAAGTGTTGAGTACACCAAACGCCACTGTCCCTCAGATTACAGGGCGACATGAAAATGACGATGTAATGGTTATTGACCACGTACAAAATCATACCGACATGGTATTGGGTACGGAACAAGCTGCTGTTCCTCCGAGTAGTAGAGTACTTGAAATCGATCAAGTATTGCAGACGGAAAAAGCTGGTGTTTCTCGAAGTTCACTAGAAATAAAGAATGATAACGCAATAGGTACAGAACAAGCGGTTGTTTTTATTGAACAAGTGTTGAGTACACCAAACGCTACTGTTCCTCAGATTACAGGGCGACATGAGAATGACGATGCAATGGTTATTGATACCGATATAGTATTGGGTACGGAACAAGCTGCTGTTCCTCCGAGTAGCAGCGTACTTGAAATCGATCAAGTATTGCAGACGCAAAAAGCTGGTGTTTCTCGAAGTTCAGTAGAAAAGAATGATAACGTAATAGGTACAGAACAAGCGGTTGTTTCTATTGAACAAGTGTTGAGTATACCAAACGCTACTGTTCTTCAGATTACAGGGCGACATAAGAATGACGATGCAATGGTTATCGATCACGTACAAAATCATACCGATATGGTATTGGGTACGGAACAAGCTGCTGTTCCTCCGAGTAGCAGAGTACTTGAAATCGATCAAGTATTGCAGACGCAAAAAGCTGGTGTTTCTCGAAGTTCAGTAGAAAAGAATGATAACGTAATAGGTACAGAACGAGCGGTTGTTTTTATTGAACAAGTGTTGAGTACACCAAACGCTACTGTTCCTCAGATTACAGGGCGACATGAGAATGACGATGCAATGGTTATCGATCACGTACAAAATCATACCGATATGGTATTGGTTACGGAACAAGCTGCTGTTCCTCCGAGTAGCAGAGTACTTGAAATCGATCAAGTATTGCAGACGCAAAAAGCTGGTGTTTCTCGCAGTTCAGTAGAAAAGAACGATAACGTAATAGGTACAGAACAAGCGGTTGTTTCTATTGAACAAGTGTTGAGTATACCAAACGCTACTGTTCTTCAGATTACAGGGCGACATGAGAATGACGATGCAATGGTTATCGATCACGTACAAAATCATACCGATATGGTATTGGGTACGGAACAAGCTGCTGTTCCTCCGAGTAGCAGAGTACTTGAAATCGATCAAGTATTGCAGACGCAAAAAGCTGGTGTTTCTCGAAGTTCAGTAGAAAAGAATGATAACGTAATAGGTACAGAACGAGCGGTTGTTTTTATTGAACAAGTGTTGAGTACACCAAACGCTACTGTTCCTCAGATTACAGGGCGACATGAGAATGACGATGCAATGGTTATCGATCACGTACAAAATCATACCGATATGGTATTGGTTACGGAACAAGCTGCTGTTCCTCCGAGTAGCAGAGTACTTGAAATCGATCAAGTATTGCAGACGGAAAAAGCTGGTGTTTCTCGAAGTTCAGTAGAAATAAAGAATGATAACGTAATAGGTACAGAACACCCGGTTGTTTTTATTGTACAAGTGTTGAGTACACCAAAAGCCACTGTTCCTCAGATTACAGGGCGATATGAAAATGACGATGCAATGGTTATCGATCACGTACAAAATCATACCGATATGGTATTGGGTACGGAACAAGCTGGTGTTTCTCGAAGTTCAGTAGAAATAAAGAATGATAACGTAATAGGTACAGAACAAGCGGTTGTTTTTATTGAACAAGCGTTGCGTACACCAAAAGCTACTGTTCCTCAGATTACAGGGCGACATGAGAATGACGATGCAATGGTTATCGATCACGTACAAAATCATACCGATATGGTTTTGGGTACGGAACAAGCTGCTGTTCCTCCGAGTAGTAGAGTACTTGAAATCGATCAAGTATTGCAGACGGAAAAAGCTGGTGTTTCTCGAAGTTCAGTAGAAAAGAACGATAACGTAATAGGTACAGAACAAGCGGTTGTTTTTATTGAACAAGTGTTGAGTATACCAAACGTTCTTCAGATTATAGGGCGACATGAGAATGACGATGCAATGGTTATCGATCACGTACAAAATCATACCGATATGGTATTGGGTACGGAACAAGCTGCTGTTCCTCCGAGTAGCAGAGTACTTGAAATCGATCAAGTATTGCAGACGCAAAAAGCTGGTGTTTCTCGAAGTTCAGTAGAAAAGAATGATAACGTAATAGATACAGAACAAGCGGTTGTTTTTATTGAACAAGTGTTGAGTTTACCAAACGCCACTGTTCCTCAGATTACAGGGCGACATGAGAATGACGATGCAATGGTTATCGATCACGTACAAAATCATACCGATATGGTATTGGGTACGGAACAAGCTGCTGTTCCTCCGAGTAGCAGCGTACTTGAAATCGATCAAGTATTGCAGACGCAAAAAGCTGGTGTTTCTCGCAGTTCAGTAGAAAAGAACGATAACGTAATAGGTACAGAACAAGCGGTTGCTTTGCAAAGTAGAGAACTTGAAATTGAACGAGTGTGGCGTAAACCAAAAACTCCTGTTCCTCAGATTACAGGGCGATATGAGAATGAGAATGTGATAGTTATCGATGACGAGACGATAACACCTCCAGGTAATAATGAAGAATCTTTCGATAGTCGTCAAACTCGTTTAATTGCTGATGGTTCACTGCTCAATGATGACCACATTGAAGAATTTGGCAATTTATTGAAAATGGCGTCCAACTCGGCATTTGAGCAAAGACCCCCGTGGCTACTTTACTTTCCTGATCGAATAGAGCCTGTCGAGCCGAATAAAAAACATATTCAGATTTTATTCAGCTGTGCTGAATTAATTTTGAAGAACAACGAAACTCACGCAGGACATTGGGTTTGTAGCTATTTTGATACGCAGAAAATATTCATTTATGACTCCATGGGGTCCAAAATGATGCATAGATATCACAAAGTGTATTTACAGCATTTATTTCCTAACTATGATTTTGACAGAACCGGCTCTGTATTGTTTCCGAAAGTCGATTTGCAACCGAATGGTCGCGATTGCGGATTATTTGCAATGGCGTTCGCTACATCGATATTCTACGGAATCAAACCAGAAACCGTTAGATATGATTGTGCAAAAATGCGCGAACATTTGCTGAAAATCCGAGAGTCAAGGACAATAGAACATTTTCCATATTTGGCAATTGAAAGTAACGCCGTTCGGGAAGTTCAATGCATAGTAGATGAACAAAAAGTAATTGACAACAACGATGTGGGCAGCGATAAATTTTCCAGTTTCGATTGTGAAAATTTGACGCAACTCATAAAATCTTGGTCCTTAGATAATGAAAAGAAGCACATTGAGGTCCGATCGAATGATGGTTGCACGGATATATTGTGTGACAGAATACCGATCGACAAATTAAACTCCGACAGGTTGGAATCTTTGGTAGAAAATGCTCCTGTGATAGGTTTCAAAAAACCGACAGTCTTAAAAATGAAAATACCAGCAGTGTCAAAGAAACCGAATCATAGAAATCATTCAACCGTTAATAATAAAGTGAATAAAATCACGAGCGTTGGTCGAATTGTAAAAGATCATAAAATTATCGAGCATAATGTTAAAATGCGAGCGAAAGCTACAATTGTTAATAAATATTGCAAATACATTCGAAAGACGGCTTGGATTAAAACTAAATTTACGAAGGAAAGGTATATTCAAAACATTGCCGGAACGCTGAACCTTCGGTTACCTGAAGATTGTCGACTTGAAGCCGAGCGAATAGTGAGATGGTGCTTTGTTACTAGGCAAAAATACGTTATTGCACTAAATAAAACTTTTAAATCCCTTAAAGAAAAAGCTATAGTGTGCCTTACGCGCGTCGCGAATATACCCGTTTCGAATAGTAATGAATACGTTCAGATGTTGTGCGGTCAAACACTGCACACTGCTTCGTCGGAGGCATATTTCGCGGAAACGGCTTATCATGCTTTTGCCTTAGGTCGATCAGAGCCTATTGTAATGAACTCTGAAGGCAAGGCTATGAACGTGTTACCGCTGATCAAGGGGGAGAAAAAAAATCAAAAATCGTGGAAGTGTGGTAGTTTGTGTAAAATAAAAGATTATGGTACTCAAATGATAAGTCATTTGAAGGGTTTCTTCAACAAACTAACTACATGTAAACTATTCAAAATTTTTGGGTTCATTGAACGGACTCAAAAATGTTCTAATCGAACAACTGATAACAAACTCGGCCACTCGCATGGTTGTTACATTGATCCAAAGAGTTGTTCCTCACAATTTTTGTCACTACAAGTATTATCACCACATTTCCCAATGATACGGTGTATCAAAAGATTGACATATCAACTGATGAACTTGTATACGAAACTTTGCGATCTAGATGCTCAATTGAATAATAGCAATGCTGAAACGCTTCGAGAAATTGCAGACCAAGCTCAACAGAAAGCACAAGGGTTAAAATCGGAAGCTTCAGAAATCAATCTCGATGAAACTGAGATAAGATCACAGTATAAAGCAGCATTCAAAGCTTTGGCCAAACGGACTCTAGATTTACCACGGTTTGCGTGTATATCGTGTGAAAAACTTTGCGTCAAAAAAAATCTTTTACCCATTAAAGTGTCTAAAGTATCGAGATATGGTAACACTTGGAATGAGCTAAAACAATTTCTCTGTAAATATGCAAAAATTCCGGAAGAAAGCTACATTTGCCGTTATTGTGATGCCAAATTGAAGGAAGATAAGATGCCTCCCACGTGTGTTCTTAATGATCTTTACAATCCTAAGGCACCACCAATAATATCGGAACTCAATACGTTTGAGAAAATATTAATTCAAAGAGCTAAAGCTTTTCAAGTTGTTCAGAGATTGGGTACAGTCATGAACAAAAAATTGCCGCAGAAGCATATGATTCCAAAAGCTTCAGGTAATAATTTCGTACTACCTTTGCCATTGGAGGAGACACTGAAAAAGATTTGTCTTCCCACCGATCCGATTAATATCAATCACGAGTTGTATATTTTAGTTCGTGGTATTCCGACAAAATCTAAAGTGGTGTGGGAACGATTGGTGGATAAAAACAAAGTATTCAAAGCTTTAAAGTGGCTAAAATCAAATAATCCTCTTTATGAAAAAATTAAGTTGCCTACGTGTCCTGACGATTTACTCCCCAATGACATTCCTGATGTCGAATTTAAGGAAGCTCTCACCCAAGCCGGAAATAATGAACCAAAATTGAACACGGCCATAGATGGAGTTGGAAAAAAAATGGCTCTTTTGACTCAGAAGTCACAATCCGATCCTTTTTATCAGCCATATACGATCCTTCCAATTCACGAAAAAAGAATTAATGCCACTGCAACAGATCTTTATCAAATGATTAAAGTCAACGACGTTCCTTTAGACAAGAATCTTCCCGATTTGGATTGCCAATGTTTTCCTCATTTACATGCTTATGGCAAAAACGGGCAAAATCAAAAAAGATCTGTACGTCTTACGGATTTTGAGTATTGGAAAACTAGGTTCATGTCCGCACATAAAGAATATCGTTCCGATGTACAATATCTTTTTTATGCTTTGCACGATAACTACAAACGACAGTTGAACGCTGGAATCTATCACAAATTGAACATAACGAATCCAAAAGAAAAGTATACGGCAGCTAGTTATCTGGATCAATTGTCTAAAGACCAACTAGAGTCGAACTTGAATTCGATATTTTCTAGGTTACGTAATACGGAACAATTTTGGAAAATACCTCGAAGTAATTTGAAAGCCATGACTCGCGAATATGGTCCTGCCACGTGGTTTCTGACCATCAGTCCAAGCGAATGGTTATGGGATGATTTATTTGAATATCTTCGTGAGGTCAATGATATTTCGATTGATGATAAAATTCATCCGATGGAGTTGGTCGTGAAAGATCCAATATCGGTAGCACGATTCATGAATATCAAATTCAAAGGCATGCTAGATTTCATTTGTTCCTCGGCTAATCCTTTGGGTAAAGTTGAACATTACTTTTGGCGGCTCGAGTATCAAACAAGGGGTGCACCGCATTTCCACCTCTTGCTTTGGGTGAAGGACGCTCCGATAATTGGTAAGGCATCGCCTGAAGAAATCACTGCCTTCATAATGAAATACGTTACCTGTAGGATGCCTGACAAAAATGTTTCGCCCGAGTTATATAGACGGGTCAATGCTCATCAGAAGCACGTTCACAACAAATACTGCTTGCGTAGTAAAAAAACCAAGACTGGATTTACTCGACGGTGCAAATTTGGTCATCCACGTCCTTTAACGAAAACTTTTCAGCTCAGAGACGTCGCCATGTCCATCGTTGGTAGGAAAAAGTTGAAAACGCGTAGTCGATTATACGATTTGCCACGGGATGTAGCTGAAGCTAATATAAATGATTACAACCCAGCGATACTTTGTGCTTGGGAAGGAAATATGGACATTCAGTTCATCGGTGAACAATCTACCGTACTTACGGCTTATGTTACAAAATATGTTTCAAAAGCGGAAAAAAGTAACTTCCAGACACCCTTTGATATAATCAATTCCTCAAAATCTCTAGTCAGTTGTCTCTGGAATTGGGCAATGCGTTTGTTGAATCACCGTGAATGCGGTGCAGTTGAAGCAGCGGATAGTGTTCTCGGACATTCCTTATGGGGGACTGATCCGAAGACTACCATCAAGTGGTTAGACGTCAATATGATTAGAAGTCGTAGATTGAAAAATCGTAAAGAAATTGAAACATTAGATCCCGAATCGACAGATTTGTTTTATCCGTCCGTTGTCGATTCATACTATCCAAATCGGCCCACAGAATTAGAATCTGTTAATCTTTTTGATTTCAGTAGATGGTACGATATAACGAAAGTAAAACCTAAAAAAAATCCGGAGGTTTACAAAATCGGTCCATCGACGTTTTTGAAAAAACGTTCGCGAGCGTGTCTCGTAAACCATTACATCTATAATGTGAAAACCGAACCAGAGCGTTATTATTATACATTGCTATTACTCTTCAAAGCATGGCGAAATATTGATGATCTCAAAAACAATAAAGATACTTGGGGTGAGGCATTTTCGTCATTGCAGACAGAACTTGCCGATGCTCTGCGATATCACGATAAAATAGATGAAATTCAACAAGCTATACAGTATGTGAATGAAGACGTTGAGAAATTACTGATGAAAGATAGTCCTGAAAATGCAGATGAATGTCTTGGTAATGACGACGGTGTATTAGAATGCGTACCGATTGAAGTAGAAGAGGCTGTGAGAGATGTTCAAGATATTGCAGATATGATCGATGTTGAGAACGTGACGCAGATGGTCGATGCATTGAATGCCGATCAAAAGCGTGTCTTCGATAAAGTCATATCTGCTATAACTTTGGATCAAGAGCCACTCCGACTTTACGTAAGCGGACCGGGAGGAACCGGAAAAAGTCATCTTTTAAGCGCTATTAGAGCACGGCTCAAGAAGAATTTTGGAAAAGATACTGCAGTAGCTGCTCCAACAGGAATAGCTGCATTCAATGTCAATGGTTTGACAATACATCGATTGCTTCAATTACCCGTTGAACATGGTCGCACTGCAAAGTATAAAGAGCTTTCCGATGGAGTACTCAAGTTGTTACGAGCTGAACTCAAAAATGTTACTTTGATAGTAATTGACGAAGTATCCATGATTTCCAATGTGACCTTGATGTATATTAATTTGCGGTTAGCGGAAATATTCAATACCCAAGACTCTGAAAATGGTTGGTTTGGTCAGAAACATGTACTCCTCTTTGGAGATTTGTTGCAGCTTCCACCTGTACATGAAGATCCAGCTTTCGTTATGTTATCAAGTGATAAAACGGAAAAATATATCGGAGGGATAGGATCATTTCATTTGTGGTTCGAGTTATTTTCCTATGACGAATTGACAATAAACATGCGTCAAAAAGACGATAATACGTATAGGGATTTGTTGTCTAGAATTCGTATAGGCACAATTATCGATTCGGATACCAAGATCTTGGAGTCACGAAAATTGCAGTTCAAGGAAGAAACAGTTGATGGTCGTTTATACGAGTTATGCGATTACATGTCTAATTTACCTCCAGATACTGTTTGTTTACTTCCGACCTGTAATCAATGCGATGCATTGAATTCAGCCATGTTAACGCGACTCGCTTCAGAAGAGATACGGCTCGTGGCAAGGGACACTGTAGATTGCCCGAATTATATTAAGAAAAAAGTAACGAAAGCTTTATGTAACGATGATGAAGGTACCTCCAGAACAGCTGCATTAGCTAAAAACATTATCGTGAAAATCGGAGCAACGATAATGATTCGACGAAATATTGATGTAACTTTGGGTCTCGTGAATGGTACAATTTGCAAAATTGTTTCGTTCGGGCGAGATGTTAAAAGTGGTGATATTGAAACTATCCGAGTTTTGTTGCCAACAGGGTTGGAATACGCATTGGAACGTTGTAGCGTTAAATTCGAAATTATGGATCGAGCATTCGTTGTTAGGAAGCAATTTCCCATATGTCTGAGTTACGGCATGACCATTCATAAAAGTCAGGGTCTCAGTTTAAAAAATGCTATAGTAGAAGCCGGAAATTCTATCTTCATCTGTGGGCAAATTTATGTTGCTCTATCGCGCATCACTACTTTGCAAGGTTTGCATCTCATCAATTATGATCCAGCCTCCGTGAAAGCTAATACAAACGCAATTGTTGAATACAATCGTTTACGAAAATTGTATAGACCTGATCTTATGGCTTATAGCGTTGCTAAACAGCGTCCTGCGAAGGTATGCGACAAGGTATGGGCAGTAGCAGCAAGAATTGCAGAATGTCAAGAGGAAACAGAGAAAAACATTGCGAATGATCCTATTCCAATTCACGTGAGAGGGCTTATTAATGATGATGATTTATCGTGTTATGCGAATTCAACCCTCCAATGCATCATACATTGTGAGACCATCCGAGAAACTATGTTGCAGGATTGTAGTGAAATCTTGAGTATTCAGTCTGTTTTCAAAGCATACATGAGTAATGATATGAACGTTGACGTTTTCGAAGTGAGAAAATTCGTTGGTGAGCCCTTCATCAACAAAGCCCAACAAGATCCAAGTGACTTTTTCATTTCTCTTTGCGATAAATTGCGTGCCCTAAGGAATGCTGTTGAACATCAAGTAACTTTAGTCACATCTTGCAATTCCTGCGGTTCCACAACAAGTAGTGTTCGTTCAAACACTATTATTTCGCTCATTGTGCCCAAATTACGAAAAGCGGCCTATAATCTCCAATATATGATTGACCATAGCATAGGGAAATCTTTACGATGTGACCGGCCCTGCATGGTTTGTCATGCACCAGATGTTTATGAAAAGTTTGATATATCCGCATTAGAAACGATTGTGGTTCTCAAATTGTTAATTTTTGAAATGAAGAACGGTAAAATAGAAAAGAAAAGGTGCAATATTAAAGAAATACCGACTACAACTGTACGGATTAATCGGGATAGTTATAGAGTTCACAGTGCTATTTTCCACCATGGTGACGATATTCAGCATGGACATTTTACGAGTGTGTTGCGAAGTCAAGGCAAAAGTTGGATTGCCGTCGATGATTTGAAAGTAGAGAAGCGGAGTTGGCCACGTAATGGAAAAGACTTATACATTATGTTCTTACAACGAGTCTAAACCACTTATTTTCATGTTACGAAGTATAAATATCTCGTTCTAATAACCGCTTATTGTATTGTATAACCGCTTATTGTATTGTAACTTTTTTACGATTTCAGAAAGTACTTAGCCGCAGCTTTAGCGCGTTAAAGCAACTGTGCATCCAATGTCCCGTCATCTTATTGAATCGTCATTTTTAAACCTCATTAATCATTAATTTCTTTTGATATATTTCTTGTTGCTAAAATCGATAATTATCCCCCATTTCTCAGGATCCTCAAATTTAAGCGCCAATGATGAAGAATCTCTTGTTGTTCAGCTCACCGCTGAACACTCGAGTTCTGAGGCACTCTTAAAAAAAAATTTTTTAAAAACCCATTTCATTTGTTTTCTTGTCTCTTCTCTAGCCTCCCTAAAACCCCCATGTTCCCATAATGTCCCCACAATTGTTTTCCACCATGGTGACGATATTCAGCATGGACATTTTACGAGTGGTTTGCGAAGTCAAGGCAAAAGTTGGATTGCCGTCGATGATTTGAAAGTAGAGAAGCGGAGTTGGCCACGTAATGGAAAAGACTTATACACTATGTTCTTACAACGAGTTTAAACCACTTATTTTTATGTTACCAGGTAAAAAAAATCTCGATCTAATAACCTCTTATCGTATTGTAACTTTTTTACGATTTCAGAAAGTACTTATCCGCAGCTTTAGCGCGTTAAAGCAACTGTGCATCCAATGTCCCGTCATCGTATTGAATCGTCATTTTTAAACCTTATTAATCATTAATCTCTTGTGATATATTTCTTGTTGCTAAAATCGATAATTATCCCCCATTTCTCAGGATCCTCAAATTTAAGCGCCAATGATGAAGAATCTCTAGTTGTTCAGCTCACCGCTGAACACTCGAGTTCTGAGGCACTCTTAAAAAAAAATTTTTTAAAAACCGATTCAATTTGTTTTCTTGTCTCTTCTCTAGCCTCCCTAAAACCCCCATGTTCCCATAATGTCCCCACAATTGATAAATATCACTCTTTCCAAAAAGAAGGGAAATCCGAGGGAAAATACTTTCAAAAAGTAAAAAAAGAACGCCAAGTTTAAAAGATCGCAACCTCAGTTGAACCTTTGGAATTAAAAATCTTCTTGAAAATTGTTAAACTCTATTGAGACAAAAAAAAAAGTGAAATCATTGCAACATAGCCAAGCATCCATGAATGAGTGGCTAAATTCTACGGGAAACGAAACATAAAAAAGGGCACGTTTGCGTACAAGGGCACGTGTACACGTACACGTACTTACCGGACGAATTCACTGCAAAGATCATACAAAAACTTGGCGTGCATGGTTTTCAAAAATAATTTCGGCGAAGGAACGTCTCATCCATGTTTACCCGTACTGCGGAAGCCACTAAGGGGGAACATTTTTTATATTCACCTCGGTGTCTAGCGTACCCACCTAGCCTCTCGGCTTTTTCTTTATGATACGGCACTCATGTTGCGAGGGGCAGAGATCGCCCTGTCAGCACGCCGCAGACTCGCGTGGCTGGCGTGAGCCAACCCGGTCGAACAGCTTCCAAATCCACGACTGATAGATCAACACAAAACATGGCCCTTTGGTGGGGGGGAAGCACTTTCTTACACCTCCTTACAGGGCTGACGACCCAGCTTTCGAGTTGAGAGTGCAACTTACATCATTCCACCACCTGGCCTCGCGAGTTCAACCCGATGGCCAGGAGTGGTGCAAGCACCACTAGGCTCCCGGCCCTCGCGATACCAATCAACGCCATTGGTCTAACGTTCGCGGTCCATCATGTTCCGCTAAGGCTTGGTCTGCTAATCCAGATCGGGCCCCTGCACCCAGCTCGGGTTCGCGGGTTCACCAAGCCCGAAAGAGCCGGAGCAAGCTCCGGCCCTCCCCTGCGATACCGTTCAATATCAACCCACGGAGGTTGGAAGTCGATGTGACTTAAACAACCCTCGTTCAACAGACAAGAGCAAAGGCTTTCGGGACTGGGTTGGCTCATCACCGATCGCCGAGCTCACTTCTCCTCCCTCACCACGGGGGCGCGGCTGCGGTCTCTGTAAGATGTTACCACCCACATTTGGCACACAACACACGACCGTACGCCCGCTTTACGTCTGGGACCAGACGACTCACTCCCTCTTTCTCATCCGCTATATGTTGGATAAATGGTGTCCTGACATTCATTCACAGACAGGTTACTTTTTATCCAATTTCTCTAGAAGACTGCATCCAGCATAGACCAATAGTGATCGGTAAACGCTCTTCAAATAGCAGTCTCCGGGAGGGGAGGGGGGGCAGACGGGATTCATTAAGGAACAAAGAGACAAAATGGCACATTTAACGCCGAACGCGGTGTTTTCAGGACGTTTCGTAGCCACGGTCTTACATACAGGTCTGGAAACTCCCATCGCGCGGCTGATGCGCTTATTGAAGCCACAACGCGTAGTTCATGAAATCGCCACTACAGTCGCTGCGATCTAAGCTCCGAACGCTCCGAACAAGGGGTTAACCTACAAACAAATGCCCCAAATGTCTTTAAATAGCATATCATTGATGTTTAAAAATAGATAACTAAATATGTTGTAAAAAGCTAAGTTCGTAACAGACCACCACCAAAACTTTGACAGTTTTGAGGTTATGTTCTTGTTTGCAATCGGAGAATAGATCGCAGCGACAAGTAGTGACGGCATTGCGAACTAGTCCGGACTTCATTAAGCGGTTCCTACCCCTACGCCTTGATTTTGTGCCGAGTTTCCGGACCTGTATGTAAGACCGTGGTCGTAGCCAAGCGCACGAGGCGGAGACGAGGGCTGAAAAGACCGCGTTCGGCGTTGACTGTCCTTCCTTGGTCCATAGGATACTTCGCAACAGGAGGTCCGGCGGGCGATATTCAATTGGGGGAGAGTTCGCGACATTCAACTACACAACACTGTCGTTTTTCACGTATAGTTTGCCTTTAATAGTCTTTAATACAAACTGACATGTGCTATATAAAAATCAAAATTCTTCTATCATAGACGGAAACGAGATGATCATTAATCTGGTTGGTACGTTCGTTCATCTTTTATCTTCCCGAAATTATTTTTGAAAACCATGCACGCCAAGTTTTTGTATGATCTTTGCAGTGAATTCGTCCGGTAAGTACGTGTACGTGTACACGTGCCCTTGTACGCAAACGTGCCCTTTTTTATGTTTCGTTTCCCGTAGAATTTAGCCACTCATTCATGGATGCTTGGCTATGTTGCAATGATTTCACTTTTTTTTTTGTCTCAATAGAGTTTAACAATTTTCAAGAAGATTTTTAATTCCAAAGGTTCAACTGTCTATATACTTCTGTAATCTCTTTAATAGGTTTCCACGAGAAATTAAATTGGAAGTGCCGTACAATGAAATCGTTGGAACATTAAAGCGCTGGAGGAAACTTTCGTATCCAGCGTGCCCCGATTCATGGGAAGCGATGGCTGATTTATTAGAGGAGCCGGCGAACCAGCGACTCCTTGAATATGATCAAGGACAGCTGTCGTCTATGAAAATTTCGGATGCTTCAAACGACGTACATCTATTGATCTACGATGCCACTTTAGCAGCCGAATTTCATGACGTCAGCCACATCTTTATCGACGGCACATTTCAAACAACGCCTCAAGTGAGAGGCGTTCACCAGCTGGTCGCAATTTTGGGCATCAAATATGACCACGTAAGCGTCTATTGCAATCTTTAGTATCGATTCCTTCTACAGTTTTCATGAATTCACTGTACTGTAGGCCATACCAATCGCTCCAGTTTTAATGGCCCGCAAAACTGAATGTGGCTATACAGCGGTTCTCGACGCAATCAAAACCACGGTGAACATTGGACATAACATTCCGGTCGTCATGACCGATTTTGAACAAGGCTTGAGGAATGGAGCCAAAAACGTCTTCCCACAAGCAACCATAGCGGGATGCAGTGTTCACTACGACCGAGTGGGTGAATTGTGTTTCTAACGTATGATTCCGCTGAAAGTTTAATCCATTCTCATTGTTTATATTTTTCATTTCACAGGCTATTCTCAAAAAGATCAAGGGATTGCGTTTGATGCCTTTGATTAGCCGCGACGAGACAGCTAAACTATTTTTCAAAAAAGTGATGGCCCTCGCATTCTTACCAGCTTCGATGATCTCGGAAGAATACTATATTGTGAAAAATGCTTTACCAGCCCCGTTAAAGAGGTCACTAGCGGTTTCCTCCCAATATTACGAGCGTCAATGGCTGGGGAAAGTTAAACCGCCTGGATACAGCGTTTTTCGATTATCTCATAGGACGAATAACGTGATTGAGAGTTACAACAGCGTTCTCAAGGAAAAGATGGGTCAACATCCTTCGGCCTGGACCTTTTTATGTAAGTTTCATAGATGGTCTCTATCAAGAATTTGGAAATTGTAAACACTTCGGTACTAATCACGAATTGAAAATATGTATGACGATTGTCCTGTGTACTCATATTAATAACAGTGTATGTTACGCTAGGTCAACTGATCAAGCTTACTTCCGATGCGAAAGACGATCTGGAAAGCCTGAGAAGGGGCAAGAGAATAAAGCGATACCCGCGACACTCAACCATTTCCAGGCGGCGAGAGTTGAGCAAAGGTAATTTTTTTTTTTTTTATGTGCATTTGATTTAATGCGAGGAGGTGCGAAAACTTAATTTCTTCACCTAATGTACTTGAAAAGAATTAAAATATAGCGCACTTTTTAATTAGCATGGTGCAAGCTCATCGCGAAAGAGATCACTCGCGTCGAATTCCTCGACTTGACGGCACGGCTGAAAGGCCATATAAGCCAAGTTCTAATGCAACTTCCGGAAGACATTCCGGACGACGTTGAGGAAGAACTGGAAGAAGGCCCTGGAGTCGTTGTACCAGGTATTGCATATAGTTTATAACAATTTCATATGGTATAATAAAATAGCGGTTAACTTTGAACTTTTGTGATGACAATAACTAGGTCGAGATAATTTTGAAAAAATTTTAAAGTTTTTAACGTGAAGTACGTGGCATGGGAATCATATTTCTCGTTTTTCCACTATTTCATGGTATTTTCTTCATTTCATCATCGTAAACGAGTATTCATTATTTTCTCATTCAACTATTACCGTCAATAAAAGTAGAAATGGAATGGAAAGTGCCATCAATAATAATTTGGCTACGTCGACTATCGATAATCTTATGATGCATTCACGGTACTTGACCCCGGAATTATTACGTGTCACATTTTTCTGCGATGATGTTCTGAAAAAACAAAACTATAAATTCGACATAAATTGCAAGATTAGCATAAAATCCCATCAAATATAAAAAACTAATGGATATGAATTCCGCGAATGCAAAATATAGTTGAAAATGTTTTCAGAAAAATATTGATAAAATTATTTTCTATAACATAATATATAAATTATATTTTAATATTTGATTCGTTCCAGATGTGGATCCCGATTACGATGTGCTGCCCAGAGAGATAGGAGAGGAAGCTGAACCGGAAGTGTACTTTTGAAAACAAATGAACATTGTGCTGTATTGAAAAAATCGATATTATGTTTGAGGGCGTTGAGAATATCAAGAGTCGCGGCAGCGGCTCGACGCCAAGTTTAAAAGAAAAGCGTAGCGCGCGAGCCGGCCGTACTCTTATATACAGTAAAATAGGCATTTTATGACGTCACAGAAACTTTAAATCGTTCTCACAGGAGAACGGGTTGAGGGAAAAATCTCATATTAGATTTGAATTTTTTATGATTTTTTATCTTTCGAATGGTCCTTGGTAGAACAAAATCCGTTCAGCCAATCCAGAGAAATCTAACATTGAAGATTTTGGACGCGAGGTTTGGGATCCCTTCTGTTTCTTAGAGTCAGAAAGGCGTAAGTTATGTGCGCAGGCGCTTGGACATACGCCCTTACGTGCCTGGTGGACATTTTCGGCCCGTGACGTCACCCGCCCCGCTAAACGTGGTATCCCCACTCTTTGCGCGCCACTGAGCGAGAGAGACAGACTATATCGGGCCTCTCTTTCCGTATGGTTTTCGTTGTTTAGCTACCATGGTTTTCGTTGTCTAGCTATCATGGTTTTCGTTGTCAAGGTACACGGCTCAATGGTTTTTGTTGTCTAAGTATATTTCTCCATGGTTTTCGATGTGTAGGTATATTTCTCCATGGTTTTTGTTGTCTCTGTATATTTCTCCATGGTTTTCGATGTCTAGGTCGACGGCTTCATGGTTTTCGTTGTCAAGGTACACGGCTCCATGGTTTCTGATGTCTAGGTATACTTCTCGATGGTTTTCGATGTGTAGGTATATTTCTCCATGGTTTTCGTTGTCTCTGTATATTTCTCCATGGTTTTCGATGTCTAAGTATATTTCTCCATGGTTTTCGATGGCTAGGAATGTTTTTCCATAGTTTTTGATGTCTAGGTCGTCGGCTCCATGGTTTTCGGTGTCTAGGTCCACGGCTCCATGGTTTTTGATGTCTAGGTATATTTCTCCATGGTTTTCGATGTCTAGGTCGTCGGCTCCATGGTTTTCGGTGTCTAGGTCCACGGCTCCATGGTTTTTGTTGTCTAGGTATATTTCTCCATGGTTTTCGTTGTCTCTGTATATTTCTCCATGGTTTTCGATGCCTAGGTATATTTCTTCATGGTTTTCGATGTCTAGGTCGACGGCTCCATGGTTTTCGTTGTCAAGGTACACGGCTCCATGGTTTTTTATGTCTAGGTATGTTTCTCCATGGTTTTTGATCGCTAGGTTCATGGCTCCATGGTTTTCGATGTCTAGGTCGACAGCTTCATGGTTTTCGACGTCTAGGTATATTTCTCCATGGTTTTCGATGTCTAGGTCGACGGCTTCATGGTTTTCGATGTTTAGGTATATTTCTCCATGGTTTTCGATGCCTAGGTATATTTCTTCATGGTTTTCGATGTCTAGGTATATTTCTTCAAGGTTTTTGCTGTCTAGGTATATTTCTCCATGGTTTTCGATGCCTAGGTATATTTCTCCATGGTTTTCGGTGTCTAGGTCCACGGCTCCATGGTTTTTATTGTCTCTGTATATTTCTCCATGGTTTTCGATGCCTAGGTATATTTCTTCATGGTTTTCGATGTCTAAGTATATTTCTTCATGGTTTTCGCTGTCTAAGTATATTTCTCCATGGTTTTCGATGTCTAGGTCGTCGGCTCCATGGGTTTCGGTGTCTAGGTCCACGGCTCCATGGTTTTCGGTGTCTAGGTCCATGGCTTCATGGTTTTCGGTGTCTAGGTCCACGGCTTCATGGTTTTCGGTGTCTAGGTCCACGGCTCCATGGTTTTCGATGTCTAGGTATATTTCCCCATGGTTTTCGATTTCTAGGTATATTTCTTCACGGTTTTTGATGTCTAGGTATATTTCTCCATGGTTTTCGTCGGCTTTGTATATTTTTCCATGGTTTTCGATGCTTAGGTATATTTCTTCATGGTTTTCGATGTCTAGGTATATTTATTCATGGTTTTTGCTGTCTAGGCATATTTCTCCATGGTTTTAGTTGTCTCTGTATATTTCTCCATGGTTTTCGATGTCTAGGTCCACGGCTCTATAGTTTTCGATGTTAAGGTATATTTCTCCATTGTTTCCGATGTCTAGGTATATTTCCCCATGGTTTTCGATGTCTAGGTCCACGGCTCCATGGGTTTTGATGTCTAGGTATATTTTTCCATGGTTTTCGATGTCTAGGTTCACGGCTCCATGGTTTTTGATGTCTAGGTCCATTCCTTCATGGGTTTCGGTGTCTAGGTCCACGGCTCCATGGTTTTTGATGTCATTTGTTTTTCATCTCAAAAATCAAAATCTTCTTCAGTCAAATTTCGGCAACATAAAAAATATTTATCAGACTTTATGATTGAAGGGGTTGACCGGGGGTTGCCACGGAAGTTTTTGACCTTTGCACGGTAACCTTATTTTATTTAAACTTTCCGGTGACGTGGGGTCATAAATCACCCCAGTTTTAAAAACTCCCTGTCTCTTCTAAAATTCAATGAAAATGATCCACCTTGGGCTTATTCTTTTCGTTTTTTTAATGCAGGATCACGTGAGCCTGGGGCAATTTCGCTCGGAGTCAAAAAATAAGCCAAAAATGCAATAAAACGATTAAAAAACGGGAGAACGAAGGGAGAAAGGGCACGAGGGAGAAGGGTGAAGTCTCGTCAGGACTTTTTTGAGGGATTGACGAAGAGTCTTGACGGAATTTTTTAAGGCGCTCACCAGTGGTCTCGAACGTGGTTTCTTAAGAGTTAGTTAATATTTACTAAACTCAGAGTCTCGTCACTATGGTTTTAAGGGATTAACGAAGAGTCTGGACGACAATTTCGAAAGGGTTAACCAAGGCTCTTAATGGGAGTTTTTAAGGGATTAACCACGAATCTCGCCAGGACTTTTTTAAGGGATTAACCACGAATCTCGCCAGGACTTTTTTAAGGGATTGGTCAAGAGTCTGGACGAGAATTTTGAAGGGGTTTATGATGACCCTCGCCGATATATTTTGAAGGGATTTGCGGAAGCGGTGTCGACGGAAGTTTTTCAAGGCATTGAGTGGAAGCGTCCAGAGACTTTTTTTATGGGATTCATAAAGAATCTCGCCGCGACTTTTTCAAAAGATTCATCGAGATTCTGGTCGAGACTTGTTTCAACAGATCGACCAAGAATCGTGCCAAGACTTTTTTAAGGGATTAGTCAAGAGTCTGGATGGGATTTTTTAAAGAGTCGACAAAAAGTCTTGACGAGATTTTTGCAACAGACTAGCCAAGGGTAGACGAGCTTTTTTAAGGGATTGACTAAGGGCCTCACTGAGGTTTCATTGAGAGATTGACCGCGAGTCTCTTCGTGGTTTCCTTGAGGGATTGAACAAGGTTCTCGATGAGAGTTTTTTAAGTCTTTGATCATGACTGTTGTCGAGATATTTAAAGGAATTTACCAGGGGTGTCGACAGAAGTTTTTGAAGAGATTTATTTCATTTCAAGAATAACCAACCAGAACAAATAATGCCTCTATAATTACAAAAAAATGTTGATGAATATCCCGCTTTTCAAAAAGAAGAGAAATCCGTGGAAAAATACTTTTGAAAAGTAAAAAAAGAACGCCAATTTTAAAAGATCGCAACCTCAGTAGAAAAATAATTACTCAATTTTCTTCATATCACTTTGACATAAAAAACAATTTAGATTTACAAAATGTAATGCATTTTTCCTTCCCTACGAACGATATTTTGAAATTCCCCAAAATTTTCTCAAAAACTCTCAAGCTCAATCGACAAAAAGAAATGAAATCATTGCAACATAGCCAAGAATTAAAAAAATAATGAATAGCTACATTTCACAGGGAAACATGTGCACCCTCAATACATTTTGTGTATTTAAGGGTCTGCAAAGGCTCTACAAAAAAATGCAAAAAATTGGCGTGCATGGTTAACTAAAAAAGCTCGGAAAGATAAAGAATCAATTTAAGGGAGAGGCGGACAAACTTGAACAACTGCCTAAAATAGAATTTCCGTTTTTCATCTGAAAAATCGAAATCGTTTTCATTCAAATCTCGTCAAGATAAAAGAACATTTATCAGATTGCATGGAATGAAATTTTTTTAAAGTTTCGTTCCCCTTGGCTCTCCAGACTTTGAAAAATGATTATTAATTGTGCAAAGAGGAGAGATTTTTGTTTAATATGGAAATAGGAAATATCATCGCGGAAAGAGGAATAGGGTAAACAGCGAACATTTGGAATAATATGGAATTATCATCGCGGAAAGAGAACAGAAAAAACAGCGAACATTTAGAATTTCGGAGGATGTTCCATTCCCCATTACATGACGTCATAATGCTACTTTGCGCGTGCATGCGGAAACTTCTAATAAGAACAGTGACGCAGGTCTTCGCCGAACTTTTTTAGTTAACCATGCACGCCAATTTTTTGCATTTTTTTGTAGAGCCTTTGCAGACCCTCAAATACACAAAATGTATTGAGGGTGCACATGTTTCCCTGTGAAATGTAGCTATTCATTATTTTTTTAATTCTTGGCTATGTTGCAATGATTTCATTTCTTTTTGTCGATTGAGCTTGAGAGTTTTTGAGAAAATTTTGGGGAATTTCAAAATATCGTTCGTAGGGAAGGAAAAATGCATTACATTTTGTAAATCTAAATTGTTTTTTATGTCAAAGTGATATGAAGAAAATTGAGTAATTATTTTTCTACTGAGGTTGCGATCTTTTAAAATTGGCGTTCTTTTTTTACTTTTCAAAAGTATTTTTCCACGGATACAATTAATGTATGGTGTACGAGGCTCGCGGACAATTCGAATACTTTCAAATCAATACTTTTCCATTGTAAATAAACCGAATCAAAAGAATTCCAGGCGGTCTGTAGGTGACTCAAGTCAAATAATGCAAGTGTTTCATCTATTCAAAGTCGAAAAAACCAATCGTAAATTTTTGATAGAACTTTTCGATCTTGTGTGGCCCGTGTAATGCCTGCGTCCATTTAATTTGGTTAAAGGTTAAATGAAGAAAATAAAATCAAAATAACAATAATTGTTGAAAGATCCACGAGTCATTGTTCTTTAACCAACTGTAAAAAAAAAAAAAAACATATTTTGTTGTAGAATTGGACGGGGAGCACGCCGATTCGTCAGTCTCCACTGACGGAGATATCGATGAAGCACATGGTAATGACAAAATTTGATAAGACTAAAGTTATCAAGAGTCGCGGCAGCGGCTCGACGCCAAGTTTAAAAGAAAAGCGTAGCGCGCGAGCCGGCCGTACTCTTATATACAGTAAAATAGGCATTTTATGACGTCACAGAAACTTTAAATCGTTCTCACAGGAAAACGGGTTGAGGGAAAAATCTCATATTAGATTTGAATTTTCTATGATTTTTTATCTTTCGAATGGTCCTTGGTAGAACAAAATCCGTTCAGCCAATCCAGAGAAATCTAACATTGAAGATTTTGGACGCGAGGTTTGGGATCCCTCCTGTTTCTTAGAGTCAGAGAGGCGTAAGTTATGTGCGCAGGCGCTTGGACATACGCCCTTACGTGCCTGGTGGACATTTTCGGCCCGTGACGTCACCCGCCCCGCTAAACGTGGTATCCCCACTCTTTGCGCGCCACTGAGCGAGAGAGACAGACTATATCGGGCCTCTCTTTCCGTATGGTTTTCGTTGTTTAGCTACCATGGTTTTCGTTGTCTAGCTATCATGGTTTTCGTTGTCAAGGTACACGGCTCCATGGTTTTTGTTGTCTAGGTATATTTCTCCATGGTTTTCGATGTGTAGGTATATTTCTCCATGGTTTTTGTTGTCTCTGTATATTTCTCCATGGTTTTCGATGTCTAGGTCGACGGCTCCATGGTTTTCGTTGTCAAGGTACACGGCTCCATTGTTTCTGATGTCTAGGTATATTTCTCGATGGTTTTCGATGTGTAGGTATATTTCTCCATGGTTTTCGTTGTCTCTGTATATTTCTCCATGGTTTTCGATGTCTAAGTATATTTCTCCATGGTTTTCGATGCCTAGGAATGTTTCTCCATAGTTTTCGATGTCTAGGTCGTCGGCTCCATGGTTTTCGGTGTCTAGGTCCACGGCTCCATGGTTTTTGATGTCTAGGTATATTTCTCCATGGTTTTCGATGTCTAGGTCGTCGGCTCCATGGTTTTCGGTGTCTAGGTCCACGGCTCCATGGTTTTTGTTGTCTAGGTATATTTCTCCATGGTTTTCGATGTGTAGGTATGGTTTTTGTTGTCTGGGTATATTTCTCCATGGTTTTCGATGCCTAGGTATATTTCTTCATGGTTTTCGATGTTTAGGTCCACGGCTCCATGGTTTTTGATGTCTAGGTATATTTTTCCATGGTTTTCGATGTCTAGGTCCACGGCTCCATGGTTTTTGATGTCTAGGTCCATTCCTTCATGGGTTTCGGTGTCTAGGTCCACGGCTCCATGGTTTTTGATGTCATGTGTTTTTCATCTCAAAAATCAAAATCTTCTTCATTCAAATTTCGGCAACATAAAAAATATTTATCAGACTTTATGATTGAAGGGGTTGACCGGGGGTTGCCACGGAAGTTTTTGACCTTTGCACGGTAACCTTACTTTATTTAAACTTTCCGGTGACGTGGGGTCATAAATCACTCCAGTTTTAAAAACTCCCTGTCTCTTCTAAAATTCAATGAAAATGATCCACCTTGGGCTTATTCTTTTCGTTTTTTAATGCAGGATCACGTGAGCCTGGGGCAATTTCGCTCGGAGTCAAAAAATAAGCCAAAAATGCAATAAAACGATTAAGAAACGGGAGAACGAAGGGAGAAAGGGCACGAGGGAGAAGGGTGAAGTCTCGTCAGGACTTTTTTGAGGGATTGATGAAGAGTCTTGACGGAATTTTTTAAGGCGCTCACCAGTGGTCTCGAACGTGGTTTCTTAAGAGTTAGTTAATATTTACTAAACTCAGAGTCTGGTCACTATGGTTTTAATGGATTAACGAAGAGTCTGGACGACAATTTCGAAAGGGTTAACCAAGGCTCTTAATGGGAGTTTTTAAGGGATTAACCCCGAATCTCGCCAGGACTTTTTTAAGGGATTGGTCAAGAGTCTGGACGAGAATTTTTAAGGGGTTTATCATGACCCTCGCCGATATATTTTGAAGGGATTTGCGGAAGCGGTGTCGACGGAAGTTTTTCAAGGCATTGAGTGGAAGCGTCCAGAGACTTTTTTTATGGGATTCATAAAGAATCTCGCCGCGACTTTTTCAAAAGATTCATCGAGATTCTGGTCGAGACTTGTTTCAACAGATCGACCAAGAATCGTGCCAAGACTTTTTTAAGGGATTAGTCAAGAGTCTGGATGGGATTTTTTAAAGAGTCGACAAAAAGTCTTGACGAAATTTTTGCAACAGATTAGCCAAGGGTAGACGAGCTTTTTTAAGGGATTGGGTAAGGGCCTCACTGAGGTTTCATTGAGAGATTGACCACGAGTCTCTTCGTGGTTTCCTTGAGGGATTGAACAAGGTTCTCGATGAGAGTTTTTTAAGTCTTTGATCATGACTGTTGTCGAGATATTTAAAGGAATTTACCAGGGGTGTCGACAGAAGTTTTTGAAGAGATTTATTTTATTTCAAGAATAACCAACCAGAACAAATAATGCCTCTATAATTACAAAAAAATGTTGATGAATATCCCGCTTTTCAAAAAGAAGAGAAATCCGTGGAAAAATACTTTTGAAAAGTAAAAAAAGAACGCCAATTTTAAAAGATCGCAACCTCAGTAGAAAAATAATTACTCAATTTTCTTCATATCACTTTGACATAAAAAACAATTTAGATTTACAAAATGTAATGCATTTTTCCTTTCCTACGAACGATATTTTGAAATTCCCCAAAATTTTCTCAAAAACTCTCAAGCTCAATCGACAAAAAGAAATGAAATCATTGCAACATAGCCAAGAATTGAAAAAATAATGAATAGCTACATTTCACAGGGAAACATGTGCACCCTCAATACATTTTGTGTATTTAAGGGTCTGCAAAGGCTCTACAAAAAAATGCAAAAAATTGGCGTGCATGGTTAACTAAAAAAGCCCGGAAAGATAAAGAATCAATTTAAGGGAGAGGCGGACAAACTTGAACAACTGCCTAAAATAGAATTTCCGTTTTTCATCTGAAAAATCGAAATCGTTTTCATTCAAATCTCGTCAAGATAAAAAAACATTTATCAGATTGCATGGAATGAAAATTTTTAAAAGTTTCGTTCCCCTTGGCTCTCCAGACTTTGAAAAATGATTATTAATTGTGCAAAGAGGAGAGATTTTTGTTTAATATGGAAATAGGAAATATCATCGCGGAAAGAGGAATAGGATAAACAGCGAACATTTGGAATAATATGGAATTATCATCGCGGAAAGAGAACAGAAAAAACAGCGAACATTTAGAATTTCGGAGGATGTTCCATTCCCCATTACATGACGTCATAATGCTACTTTGCGCGTGCATGCGGAAACTTTTAATAAGAACAGTGACGCAGGCCTTCGCCGAACTTTTTTAGTTAACCATGCACGCCAATTTTTTGCATTTTTTTGTAGAGCCTTTGCAGACCCTTAAATACACAAAATGTATTGAGGGTGCACATGTTTCCCTGTGAAATGTAGCTATTCATTATTTTTTCAATTCTTGGCTATGTTGCAATGATTTCATTTCTTTTTGTCGATTGAGCTTGAGAGTTTTTGAGAAAATTTTGGGGAATTTCAAAATATCGTTCGTAGGAAAGGAAAAATGCATTACATTTTGTAAATCTAAATTGTTTTTTATGTCAAAGTGATATGAAGAAAATTGAGTAATTATTTTTCTACTGAGGTTGCGATCTTTTAAAATTGGCGTTTAAAATAAGTGCTAAATATCGAATATTTCAGATCATATTTAGAACTTTTGATTTATCCCTTCGAAATAGATCGATTGAACGACGCACCGGACTCCCCCAACGCTGCTGGGAATATTGCAGTAGACGAGATCCTGCATCCTGCACCGCCAGTCGATCTAGTGGAACCTCCAGAACTTGGCAATAACGTTAATAATTTCAATATTAGCTTAATGTTAAAAAGTGAAGAATTTTTATAGTTGCAATAAGAGACGCCCGAACTGCCGCTTATATCAATTGAAGAGTATATAATTATTAATAATAATAATAATTACTAATGATTAATAATAATTACTAATAATAAAGAGTATATAAATACAAATAAGAGTATAATTATGTTACGTCCCGGTATTTTTGCCCGATCGTGTTAGGACTTACCGTGGTCGTAGCTGTAAAAGTTGCTCCGGTTTTAGATTTGCAAAGGCAAATCGGGGATTGGAGCCAGTTGTCCAGGCGGGTTGAATATTATTGTTTGGGATTTTAATGTATGGAACGTCGCTGGTTGAAGGAACGATTGGTGTAATTGAATTAGTTATGACGCACGATAAACAATTAACAATGTTTATTATTATTAAAACAATTATTAAAACTTGTACACTTTCCTTTACATATTGGTGCATTGCGCGATGACCCTTTGAACAATGAGGTTTAGGGTCATTCGCGTTTATTATTCCGGACTTTATAATTTCGAATTATTTTATTTTATTTCGATTCGCGAATTATGTTTCCGCGTAAACGTTTTTACTATTGCCGGACCGAACTTTGAAGTGGGTCCTCGGCCACGAGGGCCGAGGCTCTTTTTTGGAAAAACTTGAATTTGCTGGTAGACCGTTCAGCTCGAGGTCTCCAGATCGACTAACTATTTAATTGTCCGCAAATAGTGCCCTGCACTTTTGTGGATATTAATCCGCGCGTGAAGTCCACGATAAGCTGGACTTCGCGCGTTCGGGAGGTGTGGAGCGTCTTCTCGCTACCGTGAGATCTCCAACGTCAGCAAATTTTGTGGACGATCACCGTGAGATCTCTACAGTTGAGACGTTCCCACCTTGATATGACTAAAATTATTTCAATATTAAAAATGAGTCAATTCGGGTATCGAACGGAATCCCAGGACGTAACAGTATAATGGTCTGAATATTACTGTTTCAAAAATCAACGAAGAAGCTTTGCAAAAAATTTCGGAATTAGTGCTAAGCATCGATATTTTCTGATTGTTTATACAACTTTTGATTTATCCCTTTGGAACAGATCGATGGAACGATGCACTGGACTCCCTCAACGCTGCTGGGGATATTGCAGTAGATGAGATTCTGCATCCTGCACCGCTAGACGACTTAGTGGAACCTCCAGAACTTGGCAATAACGGTAATAATTGCAATATAGCTTGATTTTAAAAAGTGGAGAATTTTTATAGTTGCAATAAGAGACGCCCGAACTGTCGCTTATATCAATTGAAGAGTATAATGGTCTGAATATTACTGTTTAAAAAATCAACGAAGAAGCTTTGCAAAAAATTTCGGAATTAGTGCTAAGCATCGATATTTTCTGATTGTTTATACAACTTTTGATTTATCCCTTTGGAACAGATCGATGGAACGATGCACTGGACTCCCTCAACGCTGCTCGGGATATTGCAGTAAATGAGATTCTGCATCCTGCACCGCTAGACGACTTAGTGGAACCTCCAGAACTTGGCAATAACGGTAATAATTTCAATATTAGCTCGATGTTAAAAAGTGGAGAACTTTTATAGTTGCAATAAGAGAGACGCCCGAACTGTCACTTATATCAATAGATGTGAATAATGATCTGAATGTTATTGTTTGAAAAATCCACGAGGAAGCTTTGCAAACAAATTCGATTTAATCAATCTAAGACAAAGAAAACTGTCAAAGATAAACCATTCCATCATTTGCAAATTATTATTCAACTTAACAGTTGTAACGAATATTTTCCCTGACGGGAGAAATATCGTTCCTTCTCGGCTCACCTCGTCTCCCGAGCACTCCCAACGGTCGCGAGAGCGGGCTGGGCGCCAGGTACAAAGTACCGCCGAAATAATTTCGACTTTTTGTTCGCCCACTCTCACCAATCTCAATTGACCGGGGTACGAGAGAAGAGGTGACCGAGACGTTCCGGCTACTCAGCTCTACAGCTGAGATACAAACGGTAGAGGGGGTGATTCTTGGGGCAGGGTAACAACACGAAACAAATATAATAACAAGGCAACTCAAACGCGAAGTTAATGGATTAACAAAGTGATTTATTCAAATCGAAGAAGGGTATCTGACAAGGAAATTCATTAAAAGTAAATTGAACAAGTAATAGTTTCGATCCCGCGATTATTCTTGACCGTGAACGACCTTGCCTGACGACTCATGTTCGAAACGGGCAGGATAACCTCCATAGGGGAGTCATCGCCCAGGTAACTAAGAGCGAAGCTCGACTATCAGGTATTGGCGCGATTACGGAGTGGCGATCTTCCTCGCAGGTAAATGGGCCGGATAACTTCCATAAGGGCAGTTATCGCCCAGGTAACTAAGAGCGAAGCTCGACTATCAGGTATCGGCGCGACTATGGAGTGGCGATCTTCCTCGCAGGTAAATGGGCGTAGGTAATAGAATCCCAGGCGTTTGCTCTGACTGACAGTCCAGGGAAGCAGTTCAGCAGCAACGCTGGTGATTCGCCCGAGTTCGAAACACTCAGCTTCATAGCGCGAGGTAAATCAATGATCCCAACCATACCGAAGGCAAGCGGGATCATGAAGGTAACTACAGGTAATTCGACACGAAGGCAGCGAGATAGTATCATCAGGCAAGTCGTTCGCCAAAACACGGCGTAGGTAACTCGGTTACAAGGGAATTCGCGGTGCGGGATCGAACCGACCAAACATAAGATATAGGCAACGCCAAGGTAAGTCGCACACACGTGCCAAAAGAATACGAACGCAAAATCGAACACGAACACCCAAACGACGACAAGAGCGACTCGATACAATAGCATTTACAGCACGCCGAAGCGGCTGTATCGTCAGCGCGAGAGCGAGAGAGATAGCGCGCAAACAAACGCGCGGTCGAGGCCGCGCGCGAAACAAAGTGAACTCTCCGAGCGACGACACGAAGGCACACCGAAATCACAGAATTTTATGCGTCGCTCGCTAGAGTTTTCGTCAAATATAACACAATAGAATAATCAAGCAAAACCCGATCCGTTCCATAGCGCTTAAGGCAAAATTACAACGAAAGAAATAGGCAAATCGAAATAAAACGGGGACAATGCAAAAATAAATCGAGCGAGACCAAAATAATTAATATTGTCCGCTGAATTGCTCGACCACAAAAAATGGGAACCGGTCGAGGAGCAATGGCCAATAACGCCCGCAAAGGCTCACTCGTCCTGATTCCCCGCAAACAATAAAATTGATCCACGCTCCGGAACAACCGCCAATCTTTTCGTTGTTCCGGAGACCTTAAGAAAACTACGGAAAAGAAGGGCGAACAATTCAAGCGGACAAAAGAGAGAAAACGGAACGGACTCACCGAGAGACGTGCAGGCGGCAGGCGATCGAAATTCTCCATATCGCAGGAGATATCGGCAATGGAAATTCGGCAAAAGCCAGGCAACTAAGGTAGGCAATAAGCAACAAAGTGCGGGTAGTAAGCAACAAAGTGCAGGTAATAGGCAACAAAGTGCAGGTAATAAGCAACAGGGTGTAGGTAATTAGGCAGCTAAAGAGGTAATACACTTGGCACTTGGCACTTGTCTCCTCGGGAAGGCGCTCGACATAGACTGATTTGCGATCGCTCGCAAATCGATCGCCTTCCCGAAAATCTTCGCGCTCTCCCCACCACGCCAAGTCCCTCGCGAGGCAGCGCTAGCTCGCCCTATAGGCGAGACTAGCCGAGACGGCGCCACGCGGTGTTTCGCGGTAAATTCGAATTGAGCGTACCGCAGATTGATCAGATCTGAGGCACGCTGCAATTCGAGAAATCCTCCAGCTTCTCCACCTCCACTCTCCCGCTCGGCAATCGCACCCGGCACTTACTCAGCCGCGTCTCGGGCACCTACCTCTTGGGGATCCAGGCGACGAACTGACGGGGTGAAGGGGAGGCCTCCCTCGCCACCCGGGGATCAGGTGGGCGGCGGTGGGCCCACACGCCACCAGGCAAACAGCACCTTCACCCCTGGCTAGCCCCAGATCCCACCTAGATTGAGGCGCCGGTTTGAAGCGGACGGCGGTACCCGAGAATGAGGCCGTGGACGGTGCAGCTACTCGGCTGCTACGGCGAGGAGGTCACGGGGGGCGTTCAAGATGGCCACAGATCCAGCGTGAACCTCCGACCGTCCACGAGCGAGCCACGATGATCTTGGCTCCAATGCCATGTGGGAGCGAAGCTTTGCGGGGAGAATCAAGGGGAGAACCGAGGTAAAAGGCAATGCTACCCCGCGGAAGATGAGAGCGAGGGAGGAAAGGACAAAGACGCGAAATATTAAAGGCAGAAAATTAAGGGAATTTCCGATTAGCCGCCACACGTCACCCGGTAGGTAATTTAATAAGATAATATGCGAGTGGCGGGACAAAATGTCACGTCACACAGTATACATTTCCTTACAGAACTGAATGTGATCGACTTAATAACATTTTCCAGCGATGAGGAAGCTGATGAGGAATACGACGAAGGTAAAATATTCTTATAATATTATGGCCAAATATTTCATGTTGAACAGCAAAGTTTTAAACAGGAATATTACTTGGTATGTTTTCACCCAGTTTGATGCAATTCAGGTTGAAAAAAATGATTTATTGAACTCATTCGTAACAGGGCAACTCGATCTACCGCCAGACTCTTCTCAGGCTGTTCAGAACGAGTTATTTAACGCAATCGTACCGGCACCTTCACCTCCGATCAACTTGCCGAGTACTTCAGCAGGAAGTAATAGGGGTAATTATTGCATTATGCACTTCGCGTACAAGAAGTAGAGAATTTTTTTCTTGAATTTCGAAGGAATTTGCAATATCTCTGAAACTAGTTATTTTTACAACAGAATCTTAATGCTAAGAATGATTTCTTGCAGTCTCAAAAAGTCGCAAAAAAAATCTGAGGAAGAAGAGAAAACGTCAAATGAGAGCCCAGATAGGAGACGTGGCAGTGCGGCCGGACCGCCGTAAGAGACGGGCGAAACGGAGAAAGAAGAACACCAAAGGTAACATTACATGTTTGTTGAAGATGCAAAATAGATTCTCGTAATTAATTTTCCTGTTAGATTCTGTATATACACGTGAAGTTAAATTTACTTCATTTTTCGCTGGCAATCACTTAATTTGGCCGAACTCAATGATTTAAAAAGATGAATTTATATCCGATGACTATCTGAATCTATTTTGCATCTTCCGTAATGTTACTTCAAGCATATGTCATGAATGAAAAATGTTGACCATGAAGAATTTTCCGGCCTTACTGGCGAGTTGAGCAGATCGCGGTGGAGAAGCCAGTTGATGGGTCGGCCCTTAAAGCTGTCGAAGGAGGCAGAATAGATGGTCGCCCGCACCTTCCTCAGGTCAGTCCTTCCGCAAGGAGGGAGCAGATCCCTTGGTACCCGCCGAAGGCTTGGGTGCCTTGGGGCCTGGCCCGGTCTTAGGGATGTCGGCGGATGGCGGAGCTGACGAGGAAGAAGCGGAGGAGAGAGAGCGAGCAGGGGGCCGCTTATCCTGCAAAGCGAAAGAGGACGTGGCAGGGGTTGAGCCAGAGGTCGGAGGGGGCTTAGTGGCCTTGGGGGCAGAAGGTCTTGCCCTGGTCCCTGTAGTAGTATGGGGCGGCATTTCCTGAGCCTATCCCGATTGGTTTCTGCGATGAACGATGCGGTGACCGTCGCCATCGAAGACGACCCTGAGGCCGTGCTCTCCCTGAGCCAGGCGCTGAGTAATTTGGGCGCAGGCCCGAGCGTAGTTGGCAGACTGAGCAGGGGTCCGATCGGGATTCAGGGAAACATCCCTGTAGAGGCCGTTCCACCGGCGGCCACCCGAGGTCCTCAGCCGAAGGGCCAAGTCCCGGAACGAGCAAACGGTCTTGAGCAAGCGAGGGCGAGTGTTGGGTCCGGTATGTTTGCCGATCCGGGAAACACCCAGGGGGCCGACGTCGAGATCCGGTTGCAAAACGGTGAATAGGTGCCGCACAGCTAAGGAGTCGCCGTCGAGTCCGTCTTCGTGCTCAGGCATCCCAGAAATAATGATATCCTAGCCAAAAATCCCCCCCCCCCCGGGGAAAAAAGCTTGGACAAGTACATTTCTTGGTGACCTCCGTTTCCTTTGCAGTTCCCTGAAAAATCTACAGAAAAGTGAGAACCCCTCCCTATGCCAAAAAAATTGGATGCACTCTCAGAAAAACGATAAAAAATATCTCGCCTACATAACCTTGACCACTCTCGACTGAAAAATGAAGACCCTTCAAAGAATACAATGAAGAATAACTCCAAAAAAATTTTCCTGAAAATTCAAAAAACCCGACATGAACACAAAAACTGGTCATACAATAATTGTGTAAAAATTGATCATTTACGTTCAGCACTAAAATTTTTTATATCGATAAGAGGACAAGTTTTCCCTTGAGGTCTTAGAATCAACTAACCAATCCGTTTCATTAATAATAACCATTATTAATACATAATCATTTGTTGTTGAATTATTACTAACTTAGAAAACGAAAATAGTCAATGTTTCATTTACGTACAGGATTAAAATTTACAATATCAATACTGGGACAAGTGTTTCATCCTAACTTACTGAACGAAAACACTCAACGTTTCATTTACGTACAGGATTAAAATTTACAATATCAATACTCGGACAAGTGTTTCATACTGGGACAAGTGTTTCATCCTAACTTACCGAACGAAAACACTCAACGTTTCATTGACGTACAGGATTAAAATTGACAATATCAATACTCGGACAAGTGTTTCATTACTAACTTACGAAATGGAAATAGTCAACATTTCATTTACGTACAGAATTAAAATTTGCAATACCATAGTGATCCATACGCTCAATGGCTGATGCCTCACCTGTACACGGGATCATTAAAAATCTTTTTGGTGTTTATACATTGTACGACAGGTTTTAACGCGAGGCCCCCAATACTGCTTGATGGGTAACGATTTGTTAAACAGTCACCACCGTACGTTGAGCGTATGCGCACAGAGTACTTGTCCGGCCCATAACTTTTTATGCAAATTCCTCATTCCAGAAAAAATCAGGGATCACTTGCACAACCTAGAGTTTTTTTTTCCATTTCCTGGGTCTATTTTCCATTTTCATTTTCCAGAATCTAGGAAAATGCAGCTAAAAAAAATTTGTTTCGGAGGAGTGACCCCAAGAAAGTTCGTCACCGGAACGTTTACCCCTCGGCAACGTTTTTGCGATATATCAGAGCGTAGTGAATATATGATTTTTGCTGCGATGCTTGAATGAATTATCTATTTCTGCGACAGAGTAAAAAATGATGTACTTTGAGACGCGGCAGCGTCTTAACGCCAAGTATTAAAAAGAAAAGTTTGATTCGACAAGGCAAATTGCCGCGTGTCTATATACTCGAGATTGAGTCTTTTTTCCTTACGTTCAAACTTAAACTATATACTTAAACTACTATATATAACACTATATATTGATCCTTCGAACCAGAAAGTGAACTTTCTGAGAGATGAATTTATTGCCTACAACCGCTATTGAGGCCAAAGTTGTTATGTTGTTACAAAGTTGTTACAAAGGGGTAAAGCCGTTTCACCATTTGTATCGTGAAATAAACGTTCCGAAGAAGAACAGCGGAATAATATTTTTAACAAATTTTGACGGTACGAACCTTCAGCAGTGAATATGACTTGTCATCTACCTTCGTCTATAATTCTTACAATTACTGTATTTATTGTCCTTTGTGGCTGTGCAAAACTAGTCGATCCACACCGAATTCAGAAAATGCCATAATTCAATTCTGTAAAGCGTGATGAGTGGATTTAGATTCTCCCAAGCGTCATAAGAAAACTTGGTTTTTCCAAAGGTTCATAAGTGAACTTAGATCCAATTACTAGCAATGAATATCTTGGTTCGTGAATAAGTATAGCAAATTGATGAACCAATAGAACCAGACCTTTTTTCTAGACATGACTAAAAAGTTGAGCAGCAAGCTGCAGAAACCTGTTTATTCCCATCATTAAAAATAAATTTTTGCTGTCATGCTCATTCATAATTAAACTTTTATTAGAAAAGTAAACGTATTAATAACTGTAAAGAATTGTAATGAAGAGTAATACTGATCTCATATTAATAAGAAGGTGAGGATCATTCCAATTGCTAACAAGTTATCGTGCACTTGTCAACAGGACTACAGACAAACAACAGTTTTATAATTTGATTTTTTCTGGAATGAGGAATTTGCATAAAAAGTTATGGGCCGGACAAGTACTCTGTGCGCATACGCTCAACGTACGGTGGTGACTGTTTAACAAATCGTTACCCATCAAGCAGTATTGGGGGCCTCGCGTTAAAACCTGTCGTACAATGTATAAACACCAAAAAGATTTTTAATGATCCCGTGTACAGGTGAGGCATCAGCCATTGAGCGTATGGATCACTATGGTATTGCAAATTTTAATTCTGTACGTAAATGAAATGTTGACTATTTCCATTTCGTAAGTTAGTAATGAAACACTTGTCCGAGTATTGATATTGTCAATTTTAATCCTGTACGTCAATGAAACGTTGAGTGTTTTCGTTCGGTAAGTTAGGATGAAACACTTGTCCCAGTATGAAACACTTGTCCGAGTATTGATATTGTAAATTTTAATCCTGTACGTAAATGAAACGTTGAGTGTTTTCGTTCAGTAAGTTAGGATGAAACACTTGTCCCAGTATTGATATTGTAAATTTTAATCCTGTACGTAAATGAAACATTGACTATTTTCGTTTTCTAAGTTAGTAATAATTCAACAACAAATGATTATGTATTAATAATGGTTATTATTAATGAAACGGATTGGTTAGTTGATTCTAAGACCTCAAGGGAAAACTTGTCCTCTTATCGATATAAAAAATTTTAGTGCTGAACGTAAATGATCAATTTTTACACAATTATTGTATGACCAGTTTTTGTGTTCATGTCGGGTTTTTTGAATTTTCAGGAAAATTTTTTTGGAGTTATTCTTCATTGTATTCTTTGAAGGGTCTTCATTTTTCAGTCGAGAGTGGTCAAGGTTATGTAGGCGAGATATTTTTTATCGTTTTTCTGAGAGTGCATCCAATTTTTTTGGCATAGGGAGGGGTTCTCACTTTTCTGTAGATTTTTCAGGGAACTGCAAAGGAAACGGAGGTCACCAAGAAATGTACTTGTCCAAGCTTTTTTCCCCGGGGGGGGGGGATTTTTGGCTAGGATATCACTTCTTTTTTCCGATTGAAAGTCTCAATTTTTTCATTCGGAAGTGGTCGAGGTTTTCCAGGCGAGACATTTTTTATCGTTTTTCCGGGAGGGCATCAACTTTTTTTGGTAGAGGGAGGGGTTCTTACTTTACTGTAGATTTTTCTGAGAAATGCAATGGAAACGGAGGTTACCAACAAATGGACTTGTCCAGGCTTTTTTCCCCGTGGGGGGATTTTTGGCTAGGTTAGCGCGAAGCAGAACGAGGTTATTATAGGACATTGATCTAAAAACTCATGGTTAATGAAAAAGAATGGCATGTCCCCATTTTTTCAATATTGAACCAATGAATGGACGAGATGGAACTTAAAAGAATTGAACTCTAAGACATTCATGGGATACGTTATTTTGACAGCAACTGATGTGATAAAAACTGAAGAGCAAACTCGAATTGAGGAAAAGCGTAAAAAAAGTTCAAAGCGCACATTCAAGTGAATGGTCTCGAAGTTAAGATAAAAAAAAATCAATTTTGGAGGATTTATGAACGAAACGTATTCTTACAATTTCTTGAGACCGATATTTTTTTTTCAAAATTATGTATATAAATATTTCTGATGATTCCTTAGGACTGATATTTTTTTCGAAATGTTGTATATAAAGATTGAAAAAAAGGCGATAAAAGCAAAACTCCATTGATTTTCAATTGAAACGTGTGAGTATAGGGGATCAATTGTTTATAATATCAGGAATTTGCTTACAATCGCTATAAACAACATTTTTTTCATGGCTGATATTTCGAAAGAAAAAATGAATCATGACTGATATGGAACAAAAAATATATAACTAAGAAATGGCATTAATTTATTAATGAAAGGTCTTCGAATGAAGATTGTCAACATTTTAAGAGAAGACTTTTTTTTTCTTATATTATTTTGTTGAATAAATTCGAATGGAAGAAGGACAATTAATCTGACCAAAGGAATATTGCATTGCGTTTTAAAGTTAATAAGCATGAGGAAAGATAGAAATAAGAATAGTAAATAAGTATGAGGAAAGATAGAAATAAGAAATGGGATTTTCTGAAAGATGGGTTGCCGACGGAACTTGCGAGCTCTAAAAACTGCTCCATAGTCTGCCCTGGAAACTGGTCTAAAGAATGCTTTAGAGTTTTTGTCCTGGAATTTTGCAAGACTTTGCGGGACGTCATTGGAGCCCTGACTTTTTATGCCAAAGTCGATCGAATGCAGGAATGTGATTTTTGACGGTTTCCGACGAATTTCATTGGAAAGGAATCGGAAAATTACGATTTTTCGTAATTTACCAAACGACATCGATCCTCTCCGAGCAACGATGGTAAATTCCGGAAGTTTTATATGTCGACATGGTTTGATTAGCTCGAACGAAGCGTAAACACGTGCCATCGTCTTCATTTTTCGCTCGATTGCGATTTTCGACTTTTAACATAAGTTGCGGTAAAACCAAACTATATTTCTAAATCGGAAGCGGATAATTTTTTGTCTTGGGATGATGGCAGGGCGATGCTGATTTTTTTCCTGAAAATATATATACATTCTGACCGTAGATTTGAGCCCGGAAACATGCCGTTATATTAATTCCTCGCCGAGATATGATTTTTGGCCCACTGCTATGATTTTACCTTGAAAATGACGATTTTTCATCAATTTTTTGAGCAAAAATCGCTCTTCTCCGTGTGAAAATGGTATAAATTATGATTTTTTTTCCAGCCACACAGTTTGATATGTTAGAACGAAGAGCAAACACGTGCCAGAGTCTCAATTTATCGCGAGAATTCAATTTTCGATTTTTGACCACAAGTTAGAATTGTAGAGAAAAATTTTTCTTCTTGGCTCCATGAGAATAGAATGCTGATTTCTCCCCTGCAACTAGACTCTGTGGAGCTCAATTCAAACCCAGAATCATGTCTCTATCTCAATTTTTCACTGAGATATGATTTTTCGCCCATTACTATGATTTTTGCTCGAAAATGACGATTTTTCGACAATTTTCAAACAAAAATCGCTCTTCTCCGAGTAAAAATGGTGGAAATTATGATTTTTTTTTCAGCTACTCGGTTTGATACGCTGTAACGAAGAGGAAATACGTGCCAAAGTCTAAGATTATCGCGAGAATTCAATTTTCGTTTTTTGACCTCGAGTGGGAAAAAATCAATATTTTAGCATGAAGTTGTAACGTAGATTTTTTCTTCTTGGCTTCATGAGAATGGAAGGTGGATTTTTCCACTGCAACCAGACTCTATGGAGCTCAATTCAAGCCCAGAATCATGTCTCTATCTCAATTTTTCACTGAGATATGATTTTTCGCCCATTACTATGATTTTTGCACGAAAATGACGATTTTTCGTCAATTTTCAAACGAAAATCGCTCTTCTCCGAGCGAAAATGGTAAAATCATGATTTTTTTTCCAGCCACTCGGTTCAATACGCTGAAACAAAGAGGAAATACGAGCCAAAGTCTCAATTTATTGCGAGAATTCAATTTTCGATTTTTGACCACGAGTTGGGAAAAATCAATATTTTTGCACCAAGTTGTAGCGCAGAATTTTTCTTCTTCGCTCCATGAGAATAAATCGCTGATTTTTTCCCTGCAACTAGACTCTGTGGAGCTCAAATTAAGCCCAGAATCATGTCTCTATCTCAAATTTTCACTGAGATATGATTTTTTTCTCATTTCCATGATTTTTGCTTGAAAATGACGATTTTTCGTCAATTTTCAAACGAAAATCGCTCTTCTCCGAGCGAAAATGGTAAAATCATGATTTTTTTTCCAGCCACTCGGTTTGATACGCTGATACAAAGAGGAAACACGAGCCAAAGTCTCAATTTACCGCGAGAATTCAATTTTCGATTTTTGACCACGAGTTGGAAAAAATCAATATTTTTGCACCAAGTTGTAGCGCGGAATTTTTCTTCTTGGCTGCATGAGAATAAAATGTGGATTTTCCCCCTGCAACTAGAGTCTGTGGAGCTCAAATTAAGCCCAGAATCATGTCTCTATCTCAAATTTTCACTGAGATATGATTTTTTTCTCATTTCCATGATTTTTGCTTGAAAATGACGATTTTTCGTCAATTTTCAAACGAAAATCGCTCTTCTCCGAGCTAAAATGGTGAAACCATGATTTTTTTTCCAGCCACTCGGTTTGATACGCTGAAACAAAGAGGAAATACGAGCCAAAGTCTCAATTTATTGCGAGAATTCAATTTTCGATTTTTGACCACGAGTTGGAAAAAATCAATATTTTTGCACCAAGTTGTAGCGCAGAATTTCTTTTCTTCGCTCCATGAGAATAAATCGCTGATTTTTCCCCTGCAACTAGACTCTGTGGAGCTCAAATTAAGCCCAGAATCATGTCTCTATCTCAATTTTCCATTGAGATATGATTTTTTTCCCATAACCATGATTTTTGCTTAAAAATGACGATTTTTCGTCAATTTTCAAACGAAAATCGCTCTTCTCCGAGCGAAAATGGTGAAATCATGATTTTTTTTCCAGCCACTCGGTTTAATACGCTGAAACAAAGAGGAAATACGAGCCAAAGTCTCAATTTATTGCGAGAATTCAATTTTCGATTTTTGACCACGAGTTGGGAAAAATCAATATTTTTGCACCAAGTTGTAGCGCAGAATTTCTTTTCTTCGCTCCATGAGAATAAATCGCTGATTTTTCCCCTGCAACTAGACTCTGTGGAGCTCAAATTAAACCCAGAATCATGTCTCTATCTCAAATTTTCACTGAGATATGATTTTTTTCTCATTTCCATGATTTTTGCTTGAAAATGACGATTTTTCGTCAATTTTCAAACGAAAATCGCTCTTCTCCGAGCGAAAATGGTAAAATCATGATTTTTTTTTCCAGCCACCCGGTTTGATACGCTGGAACAAAGAGGAAACACGAGCCAAAGTCTCAATTTACCGCGAGAATTCAATTTTCGATTTTTGACCACGAGTTGGAAAAAATCAATATTTTTGCACCAAGTTGTAGCGCAGAATTTCTTTTCTTCGCTCCATGAGAATAAATCGCTGATTTTTCCCCTGCAACTAGACTCTGTGGAGCTCAAATTAAGCCCAGAATCATGTCTCTATCTCAAATTTTCACTGAGATATGATTTTTTTCTCATTTCCATGATTTTTGCTTGAAAATGACGATTTTTCGTCAATTTTCAAACGAAAATCGCTCTTCTCCGAGCGAAAATGGTAAAATCATGATTTTTTTTCCAGCCACCCGGTTTGATACGCTGGAACAAAGAGGAAACACGAGCCAAAGTCTCAATTTACCGCGAGAATTCAATTTTCGATTTTTGACCACGAGTTGGAAAAAATCAATATTTTTGCACCAAGTTGTAGCGCGGAATTTTTCTTCTTGGCTGCATGAGAATAAAATGTGGATTTTCCACCTGCAACTAGAGTCTGTGGAGCTCAAATTAAGCCCAGAATCATGTCTCTATCTCAAATTTTCACTGAGATGTGATTTTTTTCTCATTTCCATGATTTTTGCTTGAAAATGACGATTTTTCGTCAATTTTCAAACGAAAATCGCTCTTCTCCGAGCTAAAATGGTGAAATCATGATTTTTTTTCCAGCCACTCGGTTTGATACGCTGGAACAAAGAGGAAACACGAGCCAAAGTCTCAATTTACCGCGAGAATTCAATTTTCGATTTTTGACCACGAGTTGGAAAAAATCAATATTTTTGCACCAAGTTGTAGCGCAGAATTTCTTTTCTTCGCTCCATGAGAATAAATCGCTGATTTTTCCCCTGCAACTAGACTCTGTGGAGCTCAAATTATACCAAGAATCATGTCTCTATCTCAATTTTCCATTGAGATATGATTTTTTTCCCATAACCATGATTTTTGCTTAAAAATGACGATTTTTCGTCAATTTTCAAACGAAAATCGCTCTTCTCCGAGCGAAAATGGTGAAATCATGATTTTTTTTCCAGCCACTCGGTTTAATACGCTGAAACAAAGAGGAAATACGAGCCAAAGTCTCAATTTATTGCGAGAATTCAATTTTCGATTTTTGACCACGAGTTGGGAAAAATCAATATTTTTGCACCAAGTTGTAGCGCAGAATTTCTTTTCTTCGCTCCATGAGAATAAATCGCTGATTTTTCCCCTGCAACTAGACTCTGTGGAGCTCAAATTAAGCCCAGAATCATGTCTCTATCTCAAATTTTCACTGAGATATGATTTTTTTCTCATTTCCATGATTTTTGCTTGAAAATGACGATTTTTCGTCAATTTTCAAACGAAAATCGCTCTTCTCCGAGCGAAAATGGTAAAATCATGATTTTTTTTCCAGCCACCCGGTTTGATACGCTGGAACAAAGAGGAAACACGAGCCAAAGTCTCAATTTACCGCGAGAATTCAATTTTCGATTTTTGACCACGAGTTGGAAAAAATCAATATTTTTGCACCAAGTTGTAGCGCGGAATTTTTCTTCTTGGCTGCATGAGAATAAAATGTGGATTTTCCCCCTGCAACTAGAGTCTGTGGAGCTCAAATTAAGCCCAGAATCATGTCTCTATCTCAAATTTTCACTGAGATGTGATTTTTTTCTCATTTCCATGATTTTTGCTTGAAAATGACGATTTTTCGTCAATTTTCAAACGAAAATCGCTCTTCTCCGAGCGAAAATGGTAAAATCATGATTTTTTTTCCAGCCACTCGGTTTGATACGCTGGAACAAAGAGGAAACACGAGCCAAAGTCTCAATTTACCGCGAGAATTCAATTTTCGATTTTTGACCACGAGTTGGAAAAAATCAATATTTTTGCACCAAGTTGTAGCGCGGAATTTTTCTTCTTGGCTGCATGAGAATAAAATGTGGATTTTCCCCCTGCAACTAGAGTCTGTGGAGCTCAAATTAAGCCCAGAATCATGTCTCTATCTCAAATTTTCACTGAGATATGATTTTTTTCTCATTTCCATGATTTTTGCTTGAAAATGACGATTTTTCGTCAATTTTCAAACGAAAATCGCTCTTCTCCGAGCTAAAATGGTGAAATCATGATTTTTTTTCCAGCCACTCGGTTTGATACGCTGAAACAAAGAGGAAATACGAGCCAAAGTCTCAATTTATTGCGAGAATTCAATTTTCGATTTTTGACCACGAGTTGGAAAAAATCAATATTTTTGCACCAAGTTGTAGCGCAGAATTTCTTTTCTTCGCTCCATGAGAATAAATCGCTGATTTTTCCCCTGCAACTAGACTCTGTGGAGCTCAAATTAAGCCCAGAATCATGTCTCTATCTCAATTTTTCATTGAGATATGATTTTTTTCCCATTACCATGATTTTTGCTTAAAAATGACGATTTTTCGTCAATTTTCAAACGAAAATCGCTCTTCTCCGAGCGAAAATGGTAAAATCATGATTTTTTTTCCAGCCACTCGGTTTAATACGCTGAAACAAAGAGGAAATACGAGCCAAAGTCTCAATTTATTGCGAGAATTCAATTTTCGATTTTTGACCACGAGTTGGAAAAAATCAATATTTTTGCACCAAGTTGTAGCGCAGAATTTCTTTTCTTCGCTCCATGAGAATAAATCGCTGATTTTTCCCCTGCAACTAGACTCTGTGGAGCTCAAATTAAGCCCAGAATCATGTCTCTATCTCAATTTTTCATTGAGATATGATTTTTTTCCCATTACCATGATTTTTGCTTAAAAATGACGATTTTTCGTCAATTTTCAAACGAAAATCGCTCTTCTCCGAGCGAATATGGTGAAATCATGATTTTTTTTCCAGCCACTCGGTTTAATACGCTGAAACAAAGAGGAAATACGAGCCAAAGTCTCAATTTATTGCGAGAATTCAATTTTCGATTTTTGACCACGAGTTGGAAAAAATCAATATTTTTGCACCAAGTTGTAGCGCGGAATTTTTCTTCTTGGCTGCATGAGAATAAAATGTGGATTTTTTCCCTGCAACTAGACTCTGTGGAGCTCAAATTAAGCCCAGAATCATGTCTCTATCTCAATTTTTCATCGAGATGTGATTTTTTTCTCATTTCCATGATTTTTGCTTGAAAATGACGATTTTTCGTCAATTTTCAAACGAAAATCGCTCTTCTCCGAGCGAAAATGGTGAAATCATGATTTTTTTTCCAGCCACTCGGTTTGATACGCTGAAACAAAGAGGAAACACGTGCCAAAGTCTCAATTTATTGCGAGAATTCAATTTTCGATTTTTGACCACGGGTTGGGAAAAATCAATATTTTTGCACCAAGTTGTAGCGCAGAATTTTTCTTCTTGGCTGCATGAGAATAAAATGTGGATTTTTTCCCTGCAACTAGACTCTGTGGAGCTCAAATTAAGCCCAGAATCATGTCTCTATCTCAATTTTTTATCGAGATATAATTTTTTGCTCACGAGCATGATTTTTGCTTGAAAATATCGATTTTTCGACAATTTTCAAACGAAAATCGCTCTTCTCCGAGTAAAAATCGCATAAATTATGCATTTTTTTCCAGCTACTCAGTTTAATACGCTGAAAGGAAGAGAAAACACGCGCCAAAGTCCCAATTTACCGCGTGAATGCAATTTTCGATTTTTGATCACGAGTTGGAAAAAATCAGAGTTTTAACATGAATTTGTTGCCAAGAATTTTTCTGCTTGGCTCCATGAGAATGGACTGCTGATTTTTTCCCTTCAAATATTCTCTGTGGAGCTCAATTTAAGCCCAGAGTCATGTCTCTATCTCGATTTTTCATCGAGATATGATTTTTTGCTCACGGGCATGATTTTTGCTTGAAAATGACGATTTTTCGTCAATTTTCAAACGAAAATCGTTCTTCTCCGAGTAAAAATCGCATCAATTATGCTTTTTTTTCCAGCTACTCAGTTTGATACGCTGAAAAGAAGAGAAAACACGTGCCAAAGTCTCAATTTATCGCTTGAATGCAATTTTCAACTTTTGATCATGCGTTGGAAAAAATCAATATTTTAACATGAATTTGTCGCGAAGAATTTATATTTTCATGCCACTGAGAGTTATCTGGAGCTTCCGGATACCGGATAGCTGGCAGCGATAAGAATTTCATGGGGCTCAGCGGAAAGATTTTCATGTGGCTCAGCGACAAGATTTTTATGTTGCTCAGCGACAAGATTTTCATGTCGCTGAGATTTATTGTCGCTTTGCGATTAATCTAACGCCAGCGGCGATGTTAGTTATGCTACACAATAATTGGTTCCTTTCGAAGCAAAACTTGTCGCTGAGAGATATCCAAAGCTTCCGGATAACTCGCAGCGACAAAATTTTCATGTGGCTCAGCGACAAGATTTTTATGTCGCTGAGAGTTATTGTCGCTCCGAAATCAATATAATATGCCAACGGCGATGTTAGTTATGCTCCACAATTATTGGTTCCTTTCGAAGCAAAACTTGTCGCTGCGAGATATCCAAAGCTTCCGGATAACTCTCAGCGACAAAATTTTCATGTGGCTCAGCGACAAGATTTTTATGCCACTGAGAGTTATATCTGGAGCTTCCGGATAGCTGGCAGCGATAAGTATTACACGTGGCTCAGCGGAAAGTTTTCATGTGGCTCAGCGACAAGTTTCTTATGTCGCTGAGAGTTATTGTCGCTCCGCAATCAATATAATATGCCAGCGGCGATTTCAGATATGCTGTAAATGAATAAAATTGTGGAATTAGGAATAGGGCAATGGTTGTGAAGCATATTCATTCCTGAAGCATATTTAATTTCCTGTCACTGGAGCATGTCGTTAATGCTACCTGCAAATTAGCATTAGTGAGGTTATGGCGAGCTGTCAGAGCTTTTAGCCGTTATTCATCACAAAGTCGGCAAAAAATGTCAACCCGTTCCAGCTATCTCCCTCACACTCGCGTCAATATCGGCCGGCAAAATATACACGATTGCTAGAGGAATTTTAGGTTATGATTTTCTAATTCTGACAATCTTACTTTCGAATGTTTCTATATCTATATTTATCACCGTGAAATCGAACGACACATGTATGAAGATGTATTCGTGAACTGGCAACCAACAGGTGTTCCTCGGATGGGAACAGCTGGATATGACGTCAGTCACGACCAATCAGAAACACGATGGCCACACGGGCCCTTTCTCTGTGTCGTATACATACACGCACGCACACTTCGATCGGCGCATAATTTTGCCCGTGCAAAGTTTTTTCTCAGCAATTACGGCATCAATCGGCTTGATTTATGGCTCAATCGAGGGGGGATAACGTAATTAGTCTTCAGTTCAAATTTCAGATCATGAAATTACCCCTGAGCTTCGTAATTCAAGAAAGTGTCCACCCCCTCCGGCGAAATCGCTTTTCTTAGAGATAATATACTCGAGTGAGTCTCGGGCCAGCAGACGACGCTGTCAAATGTACTTGTCCCGAGACTCTGCCGAGTCTCTTGATTCGCTGATCTCTTGTCACGCTCCCTGAGCTCATGCGAGACCGTGTTGACTAGGAAGGAGCTCTCGAGGGGGGAGCAGGCAGGCTGAGAGAGACGGGCGGACTTGACCTCCTCCAGCCTAGTGCCGAGGTCGGAGCAACGGGCTTCGATGGCGTCGACGCGCAGGTTGGCAGTATTGACAGCTAGGCCAATGTCCTCAACCCTGTGGGCGATGTTGTCGATCCTGGCGTCGAGATCGGTCCTGAGCGAGCACAGCTCTGAGCGCAACTCACGTATCTCGCCAAGGATGTCAGCATTGCTGACGGTTTTTCCCGGGGCGGTAGACTCTACTGGGCGAAGCGGTGGTTGCTCGCTGGACTTGGCACGATGAGCAGAACGCTCATCCGACTCATCCGAGGGAGAACCGAGACCGGCGCAGAATAAATCTGCGCAGATTGTACAGAGATAGGAGTCGGCATCCTCCAAAACCTCTTTCAATGGCACTCCGGTGCTTCAATGGATGCACCTTGCATGAAAACGGCGGTTACAGACTCCGGTACAGCTAATATCGGGCGGAACAGCGCCGATACTCCGGCAGAGCAGGCAGGATTTAGCGCTAGCCTTTGACATACTGGGAAAGTGCACAAAGAAGAGAAAGGAGGCAGTTTGACCAACGGTCGGTAAAGCGAAATCGATGATCGATGGCAATCAAGCGTCGAGGGTCGATAGTCCGGTCAGCGATGGCGTACCTTATCAACGTGCGTGCGATAGTGAGCCCGAGAGGGCGCTGGCGAGGGCGGTGCGTGTTGAGCGGAGAGATAACTCTCGCGCATGCGCAGAGGCAGGAAAAAGATCGACGTGCAGCACGAACGTGAGCGATAGAATTTGAGGTTAGGATGCAGCACCTCACGAAATCCAGGAAAGCAGAAAGACGAGACAACCTTCCGCAGGAACTATGAGCCCAAGCAGGAAGGCAGAAAGAAGCGTGCCAGATACCTGCAACAAGACGCCCGGGGGCAGGAAGCAGCAGAAAAAGTCCAGGCAGAAAGGCAGAGCAGGAGTCAAAGCGACTGTTAGTACTCACTGTGCGTCTGTGTATTGTTGTGCTCAAAACAGTTCAGCTTTTTTCTGGGACAATATCGCCTCGGTGAGGAAAAAAATACGCGTCATTGTAATAAAAAAAATCCCCACGATCATTTTCGAGCAATGGATTATATATTTGTTGAACGAGCTTTCTGAAGAGAAGCTGCGGGGCGGAACGCGGTGATCGGAAAGGAAATTACCCCCAATGGAACGAACGCGCGAAAGTGTCAATCTCGAATTATATTCCGTTTCCCGGCGAAATATATGAAGAATTTTAAATTAGGAATTTTTTTTCTTTTTTTTTCTCGGAAACATTCGCTACCATCGATTTCCCTAAGCTTACCGGAAATCGTCGAATGCTGGGGAATGACGACAATTTTGACTTTACGTCAATTAAATTGTGCATTTCGCGTAACGGTCATTTTTCGCGGAGATATTTTGTCCTTTGAAAGTCTTGATAATTTCGTATGTGTTTTAACATTCTATTGTTGTGCTCAAAACAGTTCAGCTTTTTTCTGGAACCATTATCGCCTCAGTGAGAAAAAAATACGCGTAATTGTGATAAAAAAAAAATCCCCACGATTATTTTCGATCAATGGATTATATATTTGTTGACCGAGCTTCCTGAAGGGAACCTGCGGGGCGGGACGCGGTGATCGGAAAGAAAATTACCCGCAATGAGACGAACGCGCGAAAGTGTCAATCTCGAATTATATCAAGAGACTCGGCAGAGTCTCGGGACAAGTACATTTGAAAACAGCTGTGCGTCGTCTGCTTGTCCCGAGCGCTCGCCGAGTCTATACTTTCTCGTAGTAAAACGATTCGCGGTGGTGGGAAAAAAAATTTCGATGACATTTCAGCTAACTGTAAAGCCCAGCAGTCGTCTAGCGACCTGAAAATTGGCATGGAGACTAATTACGCGATGCTCTTTCGATTGAGCCTAAAATAAGTACGATTGATCAAGTGATTGCTGAGAAAAAACTTTGCACGGGCTTAGTCCTATCTCAGCCTTTGTCAGAACCACGCTACATCGAAGGATTTGACGTGTCTGTATATGGCCGCCCGACAACACATTCAAAGGGGTCTGTGCGCCCATCGCAGCCAATCCCGGGCTGCGAAATTCCTGATTGGTCGAGGCTGCGATGATTCCAATGGATCCGTCGTGCACACGACAGTGCAGACGAGCGAACGAAAAATGTCAGCTGATATTTCGAAGGGCCGATTTGACGCGAGTGTGAGAAAGGTAACTGAAATAAGTTCATATTTTTCTTTTGCGCTCTTGACATTTTCGAGAAAATAACTGTTACAATTGTTCCTTGTCAAACAACGAACGTTGGCTAACCGTTTATTTTCTTGAGGATGCAAGGTTATGCGAGAAGAATGTGTTGCTGGTTTTTCGTTACCGAGTATGAACGAATGCTGTGATACAGCTTTGACAGATCGTCATAACCTCACAAATTCGGAATTTTGAGCTGGCATATTACCGACATGCTCTGATGACGAGAGAATATGCTTCATGAATGAATATGCTCCACATCTTTTGACCTTTTCCTACACCCACCATTTTATTCATTTACAGCATGACTTATACATAATAACTCTCAGCGGTATAAAAATCTTGTCGCTGATTCGAACCACATAAAATTCTTGTCGCAGCGGCACATAAAAATCTTGTCGCTGCAAGTTATCTAATGGCTCCGGATAACTCTCAGTGGCATCAAAATTTTTTCGCTGAGCCACATGAAGATCAATCATTGAGCAATAATATCTCTCAGCAAAACAAAAATCTTGTCGCTAATACACATGAAAATCTTGTTGCTGAGGCAAATGATAATCTTGTCGCTGCGACGGCTCAGTGACATGAAAATCTTGTCGCCCAACCCATGAAGAGTGATCGCTAAGCGATATTATCTCTCAGTGACATAAAAATGTTGTCGCTGAGCCATATGAAAATCTTGTTGCTGAGGCAAATGAAAATCTTATCGCCGCAAGGCCTCAGTGACATAAAAATCTTGTCGCTGCGAGGGCTCAGTGACATAAAAATCTTGTGGCTGCGAGGGCTCAGTGACAAAAAAATCTTGTCGCTGCGAGGGCTCAGTGACATAAAAATCATGTCGCTGAGCCACAAGAAAAAATTGTACATTTGTTCCTTTCTGCCAAAATTCTCATGGAGCCAAAGAAAAAAATTCTTCACTACAACTTCATGCTAAAATATTGATTTTTTTTAACTCGTAGTCAAAAATTGAAAATTGAATTCTCGCGATAAATTGAGACTTTGGCACGTGTTTCCTTTTTGTTTCAGCGTATCAAACCGAGTGGCTGGAAAAAAAATCATAATTTTACCATTTTGGCTCGGAGAAGAGCGATTTTCGTTTGAAAATTGTCGAAAAATTGTCTTTTTCAAGCAAAAATCATGGTAATGGGCAAAAAATCATTTCTCGATGAAAAATTGAGATAGAGACATAATTCTAGGCTTGAATTGAGCTCCACAGAGTCTAGTTGCTGGGAAAAAATCAGCATTTTATTGTCATGGAGCGAAGAAGAAAAATTCTTTGCTAAAACTTCATGTTCAAATATCGATTTTTCCAACTCGGGGGCAAAAGTCGAAAATTTAATTCTTGCGATAAATTGAGACTTTGGCACGTGTTTCCTCTTTGTTTCAGCGTATCCAACCGAGTGGCTGGAAAAAAAATCATAATTTGTACGATTTTTACTCGGAAAAGCGCGATTTTCGTTTGAAAATTGTCGAAAAATCGTCCTTTTCAAGCAAAAATCATGGTAATGGGCAAAAAATCATAACTCGATCAAAAATTAAGATAGAGACATAATTCTGGGCTTGGATTAAGATCCATATAGTGTCCTTCTAGGAGAAAAATCAGCATTTCATGTTCATGAAGCCAAACAAATAGATTCTTCGCTCCTAAGTGATGTAAAAATGTCGTTTTTTTGTAAGCTGATAGTGAAAAGCCAAAAATACCATTCTCGAGCAAAATCACGATTATGGCACGTGTTCACGTTTTCTTTCAGCTCAACAAATCATGTGGCTTGAAAAAAAATCAAAATTTATACTATTTACACTCGGAGAAGAGCGATTTTCGTTTGAAAATTGATGAAAAATCGTCATTTTCAAGCAAAAATCATGGTAATGGGCAAAAATTCATATCTCGGTGGAAAATCGAGATAGAGACATGATTCTGGGCTTAAATTGAGCTCCACAGAGTATATTTTTGGGGAAAAAATCAGCAATTTATTCCCATAAACCCAACTAAATAAAATCTTCGCTCCCAAGTCATGTAAAAATGTCGTTTTCTTCTAAGCTGATAGTGAAAATGCAAAAATATCATTCTCGAGAAAATATAAGATTATGGCACGCGTTCACGTTTCCTTTTAGCTCAGCAAACCATGTGGACGAAAAAAAAAACATGATTTCACCGTCCTTGCTCGGAGAAGAGCGATTTTCGGTTGAAAATTAATGAAAAATCGTCATTTTCGAGCAAAAATGATGGAAATGGGCAAAAAATCATATTTCGGTGAAAAATTAAGATAGAGACATGATTTTTGGCTTCAAATGAGCTCCACAGAGTACACTTCTAGGGAAAAATCAGCAAATTATTCCTACCGGACTGAAAAAATTGGAGACTTTCAATCAGAAAAAATAAGTGATATCCTAGCCAAAAATCCCCTCCCGGGGAAAAAAGCTTGGACAAGTACATTTGTTGGTGATCCCCATTTCCATTTGTTTTCACAGAAAAATCTAATCCCCCCTTGACAAAAATTGGAAACGCCAACAAAATAAAGAATTTAAGAAAACCAAAAAAAAAAAAAATTCAAGAAGATTTAGAAAAATGCAATAAATGCGAGAATGGTAGAAAAAAATTAATGGTATTCGCTCGGCATAAAAAATTCTGATATCTATAAAAGGACAAGTATTCCCTGTCTGAAAATCATGTTGATCTTCGAAAATCAATTAACGAGAAAAAAGAAAATCTTCCAAAAAGACACGTCTCAAAAAAAGGAACCCCTAAATACAAAATGGCGAATCGACAGAAAAACTTCATAAAAAAATACAAAACTAAAGTTTGCCATCATATGTCGAGCGTATGCGCACAGAGTACTTGGCCGGCCCGAAATTTTTTGTATTAGCTTCCGCTGTTTGTAGATAGGTAGAACAACTCGGTTGTATTCATGAGAAAAATGATAAGCGCTACACAAATGTCACTGAACGTTATACATTCAAATGAATTAGTACAAATTCAAATTTTTCTCTCAATTTGATATACAATTAATTAATTAAATCATTTGTGCAACATCTTACACAAGTATGGATACGTAGAAAAATAACAACTGATCACTAATTAAGGTGGAGCTAAATATTATATCAAATGACCCGTAATGCGTCGATAAAAATTGCACTTCTAGCAATTTTTTGTATTACTAGCTTGAAATATAAATCGTTTTAGGAGAGAACCTTGATTGACTCGAGATTTTCGCCAAGCTTTCGCGTGTCTTTTCTAAGAAGATTTCTGAAACCAAATAATTACGTTATGCCGAGATTAACCAAGCTGAGCACTTGCATTCAAAATTTCGGGCCGGCCAAGTACTCTGTGCGCATACGCTCGACATATGATGGCAAACTTTAGTTTTGTATTTTTTTATGAAGTTTTTCTGTCGATTCGCCATTTTGTATTTAGGGGTTCCTTTTTTTGAGACGTGTCTTTTTGGAAGATTTTCTTTTTTCTCGTTAATTGATTTTCGAAGATCAACATGATTTTCAGACAGGGAATACTTGTCCTTTTATAGATATCAGAATTTTTTATGCCGAGCGAATACCATTAATTTTTTTCTACCATTCTCGCATTTCTTGCATTTTTCTCAATCTTCTTGAATTTTTTTTTTTTTTGGTTTTCTTAAATTCTTTATTTTGTTGGCGTTTCCAATTTTTGTCAAGGGGGGATTAGATTTTTCTGTGAAAACAAATGGAAATGGGGATTACCAACAAATGTACTTGTCCAAGCTTTTTTCCCCGGGAGGGGATTTTTGGCTAGGATTCCGTTTCCCGACGAAATATATGAAGAATTTTAAATTAGGAATGTTTTTTTCTTTTTTTTCTCGGAAACATTTTCTACCATCGATTTCCCTAAGATTACCGGAAATCGTCGAATGCTGGGGAATGTCGACAATTTTGACTTTACGTCAATTAAATTGTCCATTTCGCGTAACGGTCATTTTTCGCGGAGATATTTTGTCCTTCGAAAGTCTTGATAATTTCGTATGTGTTTTAACATTCTATTGTTGTGCTCAAAACACTTCAGCTTTTTTCTGGGACCATTATCGCCTCAGTGAGGAAAAAAATACGCGTAATTGTAATAAAAAAAAAAAAAATCCCCACGATTATTTTCGATCAATGGACTATATATTTGTTGACCGAGCTTCCTGAAGGGAACCTGCGGGGCGGGACGCGGTGATTGGAAAAAAAATTACCCGCAATGAGACGGACGCGCGAAAGTGTGAATCTCGAATTATATTCCGTTTCCCAGCAAAATAATGAGGAATTTTTAATTAGAAAATTTTTCTTCTTTTTTTCTCGGAAACATTTTCTACCATCGATTTCTCTACAATTACCGGAAATCGTCGAATGCTGGGGAATGTCGAAAATTTTCACTTTACTTAAATTGAATTGTCCATTTCGCGTAACGGTCATTTTTTGCGGAGATATTGTGTCTTTTGAAAGTCTTGATAATTTCGTATGTGTTTTGACATTGTATTGTCGTGCTTAAAACAGTTCAGCTTTTTTCTGGAACCATTATCGCCTCAGTGAGAAAAAAATACGCGTAATTGTGATAAAAAAAAAATCCCCACGATTATTTTCGATCAATGGATTATATATTTGTTGACCGAGCTTCCTGAAGGGAACCTGCGGGGCGGGACGCGGTGATCGGAAAGAAAATTACCCGCAATGAGACGAACGCGCGAAAGTGTCAATCTCGAATTATATTCCGTTTCCCGGCGAAATATATGAAGAATTTTAAATTAGGAATTTTTTTTTCTTTTTTTCTCGGAAACATTTTCTACCATCGATTTCCCTAAGATTACCGGAAATCGTCGAATGCTGGGAATGTCGACAATTTTGACTCTAGGTCAATTAAATTGTCCATTTCGCGTAACGGTCATTTTTCGCGGAGATATTTTGTCCTTCGAAAGTCTTGATAATTTCGTATGTGTTTTAACATTCTATTGTTGTGCTCAAAACACTTCAGCTTTTTTCTGGGACCATTATCGCCTCAGTGAGGAAAAAAATACGCGTAATTGTAATAAAAAAAAAAAATCCCCACGATTATTTTCGATCAATGGACTATATATTTGTTGACCGAGCTTCCTGAAGGGAACCTGCGGGGCGGGACGCGGTGATTGGAAAAAAAATTACCCGCAATGAGACGGACGCGCGAAAGTGTGAATCTCGAATTATATTCCGTTTCCCAGCAAAATAATGAGGAATTTTTAATTAGAAGATTTTTCTTCTTTTTTTTCTCGGAAACATTTTCTACCATCGATTTCTCTACAATTACCGGAAATCGTCGAATGCTGGGGAATGTCGAAAATTTTCACTTTACTTAAATTAAATTGTCCATTTCGCGTAACGGTCATTTTTTGCGGAGATATTGTGTCTTTTGAAAGTCTTGATAATTTCGTATGTGTTTTGACATTGTATTGTCGTGCTTAAAACAGTTCAGCTTTTTTCTGGGACATTATCACCTCAGTGAGGAAAAAGTACGCGTAATTTTAATAAAGAAGAATCCCCACTGTCATGACCGTAGCAACGGTTGTGATAAAATAATAAATAGTTTGAATGCAGTGTGATATATACCTAGCCAAAATCCCCTCCACGGGGAAAAAAGCTTGGACAAGTACATTTGTTGGTGATCCCCGTTTCCATTTGTTTTCACAGAAAAATCAAATCCCCCCTAAAAAAAATTGGAAATGCCAACAAAAAAAAGAATTTAAAAAAAACCCTGGAATTGAGAAAAATACAAGAAATGCGAGAATGGTAGAAAAAAGTTAATGCTATTCGCTCAACACCAAAAATTCTGATATCTATAAAAGGCCAAGTATTCCCTGTCCATACCACTAGAAACAAAATGGCGAATCGACAGGAAAACTTCATACAAAAATTGAAAACTAAAGTTTGCCATCGTATGTCGAGCGAATGCGCACAGAGTACTTGGCCGGCCCGAAATTTTTTGTATTAGCTTCCACTATTTATAGATAGATAGAACAGATTCGTTGTATTCATGAGAAAAATGATAAGCGTTACACAAATGTCACTGAACGTAATATGAATGAATCAGTACAAATTCGGGGTTTTCTCTCAATTTGATATACAATTAATTAATTAATCACTTGCGCAACATTTTACACTAGTATGGATACGTAGAAAAATAACAACTGATCACTAATTAAGGTGCAGCTAAATATTAACTCAAATGACCCGTAATGCGTCGGAAAAAATTGCACTTCTAGCAATTTTTTGTATTATTTGCTGGAAATATAAATCTTTTTAGGAGAGAACCTTGATTGACTTGAGATTTTCACTAAGCTTTTGCGTGTCTTTTCTAAGAATATTTCTGAGACCAAACAATTACATTATGTCAAGATTAACCAAGCTGAGCACTTTAATTCAAAATTTCTGGCCGGCCAAGTACTCTGTGCGCATTCGCTCGACATGCGATGGCAAACTTTAGTTTTGAATTTTTGTATGAAGTTTTCCTGTCGATTCGCCATTTTGTTTCTAGTGGTATGGACAGGGAATACTTGGCCTTTTATAGATATCAGAATTTTTGTTGTTGAGCGAATAGCATTAACTTTTTTCTACCATTCTCGCATTTCTTGTATTTTTTTCAATTCCAGGGTTTTTTTAAAATTCTTTATTTTGTTGGCATTTCAAATTTTTTTTAGAGGGGATTTGATTTTTCTGTGAAAACAAATGGAAACGGGGATCACCAACAAATGTACTTGTCCAAGCTTTTTTCCCCGTGGAGGGGATTTTGGCTAGGATATGATTTATTTTTTCTGAACACTCTCAAAACCCAGAGTTTTCACATATTTGCTATCATTATATCTAATAGATCTCTGGAAATACTTGAAAGAAATTGAGAAAATTGTTCATTCCTCCCCAATTGGAAAAAAACCGTTGAAAAAATAATTTGAAAAGCGATATAAACGACCGAAACAAGGATAAAATGAAATTTGATGACGGGAAAGAAATTCTGCTTACGTTTTTTTCTTTCTCTCATTCAACAACGGTAACAATCAGCAAATTTTCGGTGAGACTCTTATTCAATCCCTCAACGAATGCTGTCCAGACTCTTCGTCAATCCCTCAAAACCGTCTCGGAAAGACTCTGAGTCGATCCCTCGAAGAACTTTCGTAGAGACCGCCAACAATCCTTTAAACAATCCCATTCAAACTCTTGACTGATCCCTTATAAAAGGCCCGGCAAAATTCTTGATTAATTCCATAAAAACTTCAATTCAGATACCATTGTCAACCCTTTTTAAAAATTCCCGTCAAGACTCTCGGTTGATCCCTGAGAAACATCACGATGAACTCTGAGTCAGTCCCTTAAAGAACTTCCGTCAGGACCCCTGGTCGAGCCCTGAAAAAGACATCGCGAACCATTGAGCCGTCGATCTAGATAGTGAAAACCATGGAGAAATATACTTAGACATCGAAAACCATGGAAAATCATACCTAGACAACGAAAACCATGGCGCCGTCGACCTGGAGAGCGAAGACCATAGGAAAATACACTGCCGCTCAAAAGTTTAGATACACTACCCAATATTTCTTGCGGCACAAAAAGTTTAATAACTCTGTCAAAAAAGAAGATTTTCCAATTTTCGAAGCGGCGTTTTGAAGGGGATAAATCCAGCTTCGGTTTGCTCCGTTCAAATATTTTTTATGATTTTTTTTCGACTCAGTACAGACTTTGGTTTGTGACTGTTTTTAGGCTTTTTTTTGACCATGGCAAATCAGGCGCACAGCTTCCGGATTTTTTTGATTTTTTCTTTAATGATGACAAACTTAAAACTGCATGCAATAGCTCCATTTTTGTTTTTTAGAAAATTTTTTGCGATTTTTTTTCGAACAGTTATCTGATTTTTTCCCAAAATCAATCAATTTTGAAAAATTCTAAATAACCCGAGAACTATAGGGTTTAAGAGAAAATGTCTGAAATGAAAAAAGTTGTGTATTTCGATCCTGAATCGCGTCGAATTTTTTTGGAATTATTCTTTGAATTTTTTTTTTTTTAGTATTTTTTTCGAGACTTAGTTTTTTTTTTAAGGCCGATAAAGTAATGATTCAACGCACTCACCACACTTAGATAAGTTAGAAAAACTTATCTGAGTCGGGTGAGTGCCTTGAATCATTACTTTATCGGCCTTAAAAAAAAACTAAGTTTCGAAAAAAATACTAAAAAAAAAAAATTCAAAGAATAATTCCAAAAAAATTCGACGCGATTCAGGATCGAAATATACAATTTTTTTCATTCTTGACATTTTCTCTTAAACCCTATAGTTCTCGGGTTATTTAGAATTTTTCAAAATTGATTGATTTTGGGAAAAAATCAGATAACTTTTCGAAAAAAAATCGCAAAAATTTTTCTAAAAAACAAAGATGGAGCTATTGCATGCAGTTTTAAGTTTGTCATCATTAAAGAAAAAATCGAAAAAATCCGGAAGCTGTGCGCCTGATTTGCCATGGTCAAAAAAAAGCCTAAAAACAGTCACAAACCAAAGTCTGTACTGAGTCGAAAAAAAATCATAAAAAATATTTGAACGGAGCAAACTGAAGCTGGATTTATCCCCTTCAAAACGCCGCTTCGAAAATTGGAAAATCTTCTTTTTTGACAGAGTTATTAAACTTTTTGTGCCGCAAGAAATATTGGGTAGTGTATCTAAACTTTTGAGCGACAGTGTATACCTAAACATCGAACATCGTGCAGAAATATACCTGGACAACGAAAACCTTGGAGAAATATACCTAGACAACGAAAACCATGGAGCTATCGACCTGGAGAGCGAAAACCATAGAGAAACATGCCAAGGATCAAAAACCATGGAAAAATATACCGAGACAACGGAAACCATGGAGCCGTCGACCTAGGCATCGGGAACCCTAGAGGAATGTACCCAGATAACAGAAACCATAAAGCCATCGACCTGGAGAGCGAAACCCATGGAGAAATATGCCTGGATGACGAGAACCATGGACCCTTTGACCTGGAGAGCGAAAACCATAGAGAAATATACCTGGACATCGAAAACCATGGAGAAATATACCTAGACATCGAAAACCATGGAGCCATCGACCTGGAGAGCGAAACCCATGGAGAAATATACCTGGATGACGGGAACCATGGAGCCGTTGACCTGGAGAGCGAAAACCATAGAGTACCTAGACATCGAAAATCATGTAGAAATATACCTGGACAACGAAAATCATGGAGCCGTCGACCTAGACACTGAAAACCCTGGAGAAATGTACGCCGACAACGAAAACCATGGAGCCATCGAGCTGGAGAGCGAAAACCATAGAGAAACTACCTAGGCATCGAAAACCAGAAAACCATGGAGAAATATACCTAGACATCGAAAACCATAGAGCCATCGACCTGGAGAACGAAACCCATGGAGAAATATCCTGGATAACAAAAACCATGAAGCCGTCGACCTGGAGAGCGAAAACCATAGAGAAATATACCTAGACATTAATTAAGATTTAATAATAAAAACAATTTTAAAACATCATGTTCAACGTTTCTCGTCGTCTTTGGACTCTCATTTTTAACAAATTTGTGGTCTTCTGTTTTTATTATTTTTTCGCGAAACTCATTTTATCGCGTTCTTATTTGAGGAATGACCGAGGGTCGATAAAGATTATTCCTCACTTTTCGATATCACCGTACCAGACTTCACTCGTTTAACGCTCGTAACCAAACCTTTCTGTCAAATGACAGCACAGGGCGATGTCGTCAGTCGCGACCAATCAGAAACGCGACAGCGACGTTCGCCCTTTCTCTGTGTCGTATACATACACGCACGCACACTCCGATCATTGCATAGATTTTGCCTGTCCAAACTTTTATCTCAGCAATTACAGCATCAATCGTGATGATTTATGGCTCAATCGACGGACAGTAATTTCATTAGTCTTAGTTTCAATTTTCAGAACCTGACATTACTCCTGTGCTTTGTAATTAAAAATATGTCTCCCCCCACCACCAGATTTTGCTTTATTCAGAGATAATATACTCGGCCGAGTCTCGGGCTAGCAGACGACAGCAGAGCTGTCAAATGTACTTGTCCCGAGACTCTACCGAGTCTCTTGATGTCTTTATTACGTGTCCGGCTCACATGTCGTCACGACACAAAACTGGCGAGGTATTCAAATTCGAAATTGCGATATCGCTTAGTGCGAGGCAGGAGGTGGCGCCCTCACTTGTTACACGGACAATCCATGACATCTCCCTTCTTTACAAACATTTATAATGTCAACTGTGTCACCGAATATTACATATTTTTATTATTCTAATTGAAATTTCTTTCTTTCCTTTGGTCTATCAATAATGCTTACAAAAACATCTGATTACAATCGTATAAATAAAACAATACATTATCGATCCGTAAGGATAAAGGGAAATACGCTGAACGTTGATCATAGCAATAACAAACAGTGTTTACTTATCGACATAATCACTCAAGTATGCTGGACGTTTGACAATTGGTACAGGACGTGTTCGAATTTCTGGGGTAGGCGAGGTAGCTTTTGACTCTTGCAATAACTGTGCATTTACGTCATTATTGACACATTGATCGTTATTGGGGGTTTTCCAATTAGAGCACGCTGTCGCACAGTGCGGCACGGTGCTCGACGGTGCGCGTTCCAACTACAGCACTGGGTCGCACGCTGGGGCACGGGAAATTGCTGTGTCTGCGCACGCTGTATCTGCAGTGATACCAACAAAACAACAATTAATCATACCAACAGTCGAATTTCGTGCAATTTCGTGGCAGTGATCATCGAGTATCTGTATTTCTCTTCGAGCGATTTTCGTGATGACTGAGACTGCAAAGAACGGTAATAATAAATAAATACAAGATTTTTGATGTTTTTTTAAAATTTTGTCGTGATAAAGGTAATTGAGCGACAATCAAATTAAAAAAAATATATGTCAAATGTACTCTCATTGGAGGTTATGAAAAGTTGTGATTTCAGATAATAAATATCTGGATTTATAGAAAATGAAAATTGAGATCAATAAAAATGTACTCTATTAAACTGTATTTTTACAGATTGGCATTTTTGTCGACATTGTTCTGATGTAATTGAAAACATTGCTGATGCTTACGAGCATCGTTGTTTCGTTGGAAGCGAAAACATATACACAGATGACTGTGGCAATTTATTTGTTGAACCCGTCAATGACAAAGGCAAGGTTTTCTTTTCCATGTTTCATTTCATGACATTATAACAGGGATGTAGCCATATACATTGTTAAAAATCTAGTTTTTTCTCGTGTAGGCACTGATTCATCTAAAAATGCCAGCGATAAACCAGGATGCTCAACAGATTCTTCACAAAATCAAAGTACGTGTGGAAAATTCAATATACTACGAATAGATAAATGTTTTCGAGAATCATCTGTACGAGTGATTAAATTTATACTGCCACTGTCAATATTTTCTCAGATGCTGTCTGGTCGAGAAATTCAACACTATCTCTTCTTGAGCTATACGAGGCAAACAAAGACGTTTTAGACTACCCGAAAAAAAAACCAAAATTTGGAATATAATTTGCGAAGGACTGAAAGAAGCTGGAATAGTGGTGAGTACTGCGATTGTCGTAAAATGATAAGAATATAAATATAAGGAACAGTGAAAACAACTACTTTTTTTAGCTAACTGAGTCGATATAAATTTGAATAAGTATTGCCTACGTAATTTTTGCAACGATGAATATGAAAGTTGTGTTCGCATACACGGAGTGAATGATTTCATTTCCAACAGAACATCATTTTGTTGTTCAATCAAGCCAAAAGTATGAACTTTCTCAACCATGCTCATCAACGAGAGGTAAAATTTGAGATAGCCTTACCGTCTATAAATCCTGATACTTTTGTGAAAAAATCGTAATTTTTTTTTGTAACTTCTCATACAGATAAGGTCCAAGTTGCGTTTTCAAACGCTGAATACCTCGATCACCAGATGGTGAAACCTTCTCAAATTTTTTACGTATGAAAGCTCAAGAATATTCACGCAAAGTTTCAAAAGATTGTATCTGATGATTGTACCTTTACTTTATACACATGAAAATGATTATGTCGCAAGAACCGCTTCAATTAAAAAGTCTTTTTGTAAAATGAATTTTTTTTATTTATTTCGTTTTCAAATCAATTCGTTTTAATATGTATTTACAATTTTCAGGTGACCCCACAGCAAGTTCGCTGGAAATTTAACAGATTGCAAGAGAAATATAAAAAATGTCTTGAAAATAACAGAAGAAGTGGTCGAGCTCACATGACGTTTGAATATTTCCGTGAGATGGATGAAATTTTCAACGTCGATAAAGATATCGGAGATGCCGAGACATTCGGTTCGAAGATGGCTTCATCAAAAAGAAAAGGCATTTCTGATGAAACCTCATTGAAAAGAAAAATCATCCCCGATGAGACCTCACGAGAACCCATCTCCGATGCGACCTCACCGACATCTTCACAGAAGATTACGAAACGACATGCAACCGACAATAAAGAGAATGTACTCTCCATTGCACCAATATTATCAACAACAGGTCCTAGCACTGTTCTCGATAACAAAGTCCGGAAGACGGATGCAAGTAGGCTAAAGAAGAAAAATGACTTAGAAAATTATTTCTTCGATCATTTGAAAAAAGTAGAAGAATGCCAACAAATGCGAGATGAAAAAATCGACAAGTATATAAAAACAAAAGCGGAATCTCTACAACTTCGAAAAAAACAACTAGAAATGCGTGACAACGAAATGGAACAAAAAAGGATAGCAGAGATTAAGAAACAGAAATCAAAGCAAGAAAGACACGAAGAACTTATGGAAATAGAAAGACAAAAAATGTATTTACTAAGAAAGTTGTTGAAAGAAAAAAATAGCGACACGGAATAACTGTTACAAAAGTCTCTCCGAATAGTTCCATTTTGAATATGTATTTCGCGCATAATTGAGGAATTCCTACTCTATCCTAGCCAAAAATCCCCTCCCGGGGAAAAAAGCCTGGACAAGTCCATTTGTTCGTGACCCCCGTTTCCAATCGTTTTTACAGACAAATCCAACCCCCCTAAAAAAGAATTGAAATAAAATGAAGAATAGAAAAAAACCCTCGGAAAAAATGGCTCCTAAAAAATGGAGAAAAACCCAAAAAAAAAATCAAAACAATTGAAAAAAATACAATGAATGTAAAAATGGTAAAAAGAAAAAATTGATTATTTTCGCTCAGCACGGAAAATTCTTGATATCCATGAAAGGACAAGTATTCCATTGATGGCTGAAAATCAATTAACAAGAAAAAAGGAAAAGTTCCAAAAAAAACACGGCACAAAAAAAAGAAACCCCTAAATACACAATAGCAAATCGACAGAAAAACTTGCGCGACGTGATGGAAAACTAAAGTTTGCCATCGCATGTTGAGCAGTTGAGCGGATGCGCACAGAGTACTTGTCCGGCCCGAAATTTTTTCATTAGAAATGCTCATAGGTTTTGAACTTGACACAACGTAATTGTTTAGTCGCAGAAAGCTTTTTAGAAAAGACACGTGAATGGTCGGTGAAAATCTCGAGTCAATCAAGGTTCTTTCCAAAACCGATTTACATTTCAAGTGAATAATACAAAAAATGGCTAGGAGTGCAATTTTTTCCGATGCATTACGGGTCATTGAATTTAACTCGCTGCACCTTAATTATTCATTAGTTGTTATTTTTCTATGTATCCATACTCGTGTAAAATATTGCACAAATTATTTATTAAGGGCTGTGGCTATTCGTCCGGATATTTCATACACTAAAAAGCATGGTCGGACGAATAAGCAACCCTCAGTCGTACGGATAAAGCGGAAATCATTGGATAAAGCGTGTCCGGACGAATATTATTCGTCCGGCTATCCGGACGACTAGCCACTGCGTTTCTCTTAAATAATTGTATATCAAATCGAGAGAAAACTTTGAATTTGTACCAATGCATTTGAATGTATAAAGTTCAGTGATGTTTGTATAACGCCCATCATTTTTCTCATGAATACAACCGAGTTGTTCTATCTATCTAAAAATAGCGGAAGCTATTACAAAAATTTTCGGGCCGGACAAGTACTCTGTGCGCATCCGCTCAACTGCTCAACATGCGATGGCAAACTTTAGTTTTTCATCACGTCGCGCAAGTTTTTCTGTCGATTTGCTATTGTGTATTTAGGGGTTTCTTTTTTTTGTGCCGTGTTTTTTTTGGAACTTTTCCCTTTTTCTTGTTAATTGATTTTCAGCCATCAATGGAATACTTGTCTTTTCATGGATATCAAGAATTTTCCGTGCTGAGCGAAAATAATCTATTTTTTTTACCATTTTTACATTCATTGTATTTTTTTCAATTGTTTTGATTTTTTTTTTGGGTTTTTCTCCATTTTTTTAGGAGCCATTTTTTCCGAGGGTTTTTTTCTATTCTTCATTTTATTTCAATTCTTTTTTAGGGGGGTTGGATTTGTCTGTGAAAACGATTGGAAACGGGGGTCACGAACAAATGGACTTGTCGAGGCTTTTTTCCCCGGGAGGGGATTTTTGGCTAGGATATCACTTCTTTTTTCTGATTGGAAGTCTCCAATTTTTTCAGTCCGGTGGGAATAATTTGCTGATTTTGCCTTAGAAGTGTACTCTGCGAAGCTCATTTTAAACCAAGAATCATGTCTCTACCTCAATTTTTCACCGAGATATGATTTTTTGCCCATTTCCATCGTTTTTGCTCGAAAATAACGATTTTTCATCAATTTTCAAACGAAAATCGCTCTTCTGCGAGCAACGACGGTGAAATCATGTTTTTTTTGTCGTCCACATGGTTTGCTGAGCTAAAAGGAAACGCGAACGCGTGCCATAATCTCATATTTTCTCGAGAATGGTATTTTTGCATTTTCACCATCAGCTTAGAAAAAAAAAACGCCATTTTTACATGACTTGAGAGTGAAGATTTTATTTAGTTGACTTTATGGGAATAAATTGCTGATTTTTTCCCAGAAATTTACTCTGTGGATCTTAATTTAAGCCCAGAGTCATGTCTCTATCTCGATTTTTCATCGAGATATGATTTTTTGCTCACGAGCATGATTTTTGCTAGAAAATGTCGATTATTCGACAAATTTCAAACGAAAATCGCTCTTCTCCGAGTAAAAATCGCATAAATTATGCATTTTTTTCCAGTCACTCAGTTTGATACGCTGAAAAGAAGAGAAAACACGCGCCAAAGGCCCAATTTACCGCGTGAATGCAATTTTCGATTTTTGATCACGAGTTGGAAAAAATCAGGGTTTTAACATGAATTTGTTGCCAAGAATTTTTCCGCTTGGCTCCATGAGAATGGACTGCTGATTTTTTTTCTTCGAATATACTCTGTGGAGCTCAATTAAAGCCCAGAGTCATATCTGTATCTCGATTTTTCATCGAGATATGATTTTTTGCTCACGAGCATGATTTTTGCTAGAAAATGTCGATTTTTCGACAATTTTCAAACGAAAATCGCTCTTCTCCGAGTAAAACTCACATAAATTATGCATTTTTTTCCAGCCACTCAGTTTGATACGCGGGAAAGAAGAGAAAACACGTGCCAAAGTCTCAATTCATCGCGGGAATGCAATTTTCAACTTTTGATCACGAGTTGGAAAAAATCAGAGGTTGAACATGAATTTGTTGCCAGGAATTTTTCTGCTTGGCTCCATGAGAATGGACTGCTGATTTTTCCCCTTCAAATATACTCTGTGGAGCTCAATTTAAGCCCAGAGTCATGTCTCTATCTCGATTTTTCATCGAGATATGATTTTTTGCTTACGAGCATGATTTTTGCTCGAAAATGTCGATTTTTTGACAATTTTCAAACGAAAATCGTTCTTCTCCGAGTAAAAATCGCATAAATTATGCATTTTTTTCCAGCCGCTCAGTTTGATACGCTGAAAATAAGAGAAAACACGTGCCAAAGTCTCAATTTATCGCGGGAATGCAATTTTCAACTTTTGATTACGAGTTGGAAAAAGTCAATACTTTAACATGAATTTGTCGCGAAAAATTTATATTTTCATGCCACTGAGAGTTATCTGGAGCTTCCGGATACCGGATAGCTGGCAGCGATAAGAATGTCATGGGGCTCAGCGGAAAGATTTTCATGTGGCTCAGCGACAAGATTTTTATGTTGCTCAGCGACAAGATTTTCGTGTCGCTGAGAGTTATTGTCGCTTTCCGATTAATCTAACGCCAGCGGCGATGTCAGTTATGCTACACAATAATTGGTTCCTTTCGAAGCACAACTTGTCGCTGAGAGATATCCAAAGCTTCCGGATAACTCGCAGCGACAAAATTTCCATGTGGCTCAGCGACAAGATTTTTATGTCGCTGAGAGTTATTGTCGCTCCGCAATCAATATAATATGCCAGCGGCGATGTTAGTTATGCTCCAAAATAATTGGTTCCTTTCGAAGCAAAACTTGTCGCTGCGAGATATCCAAAGCTTCCGGATAACTCGCAGCGACAAAATTTTCATGTGGCTCAGCGATAAGATTTTTATGCCACTGAGAGTTATATCTGGAGCTTTCGGATAGCTGACAGCGATAAGTATTACACGTCGCTCAGCGGAAAGATGTTCATGTGGCTTAGCGACAAGTTTTTTATGCCGCTGAGAGTTATTGTCGCTCTGCAATCAATATAATATGCCAGCGGCGATTTCAGATATGCTGTAAATGAATAAAATTGTGGGCTTAGGAATAAGGCAATGGTTGTGAAGCATATTCATTGCTGAAGCATATTCTCCTGTCACTGGAGCATGTGGTTAATGCTACCTGAAAATTGGCATTAGTGAGGTTATGGCGAGCTGTCAGAGCTTTTAGCACATTATTCTTCACAAACTCGGCCAAAAATATCAACCCGTTTCCAGCTATCTCTCTCACACTCGCGTCAATATCGGCCGTCAAAATATACACGATTGCTAGCGGAATTTTAGGTTATGATTTTCTAATTTTGACAATCTGACTTTCGAATGTTTCTATATCTATATTTATCACCGTGAAATCGAACGACACATGTATAAAGATGTATTCGTGAACTGGCAACCAACAGGTGTTCCTCGGATGGGAACAGCTGGATATGTCGTCAGTCACGACCAATCAGAAACACGATGGCCACACGGGCCCTTTCTCTGTGTCGTATACATACACGCACGCACACTTCGATCAGCGCATAATTTTGCCCGTGCAAAGTTTTTTCTTAGCAATTACGGTATCAATCGGGTTGATTTATGGCTCAATCGAGGGGGGATGACGGAATCAGTCTCCAGTTCAAATTTCAGATCATGAAATTACCCTTGAGCTTCGTAATTCAAGAAAGTGTCTGCCCCCACCGGCGAAATCGCTTTTCTTAGAAATAATATACTCGGGTGAGTCTCGGGCCAGCAGACGACGCTGTCAAATGTACTTGTCCCGAGACTCTGCCGAGTCTCTTGATAACGTGATTTATTATAATCTCGTTGTTTTATCCATAAGCAAGTTCTTATATTTTATAATATTGTTGTGATTTATTGTAATTTCTTTGTTTTATCCACAAGCAAGTTCTTATATTTCGCAATGTATTCATTGTTATCTATTTTTCTTATCCATAAACAAGTTCACACTTTATAGTATTTTCATGATTTATTGTAATTTCTTTTTTATATCCGTAAACAAAATAAAGTCTATTAATTGTCAACGTGTCTCATCGACGTCAACTCATGTTTCTTAGGAATTATATTAAAAATTTTCTACACATTCATACTATGTTTTAATCCTAATAGGTCACACTTCTGTATATAAAATTGCATAACGGTCATATTGGGTAAAATTCATCCTAGCTCCGAAAAAGTAATATCCTGCTTCCACAATGAGTTCTAAAAATATTAAAAATACATTTAGGTGCTCTTGAAGGATCGCAAAAAACTCTCCTAAGTTTTCTCAAATAAAATGTAATGTTTAATTATCAAAAAAACACCGGTTAAGCTGAGGTAACGAAAGAAATATCCTTACTAAAAAAAATCGTACTTTTTTTCGAACTGGATGTTGAGCAATAATATTTAGAAAATATGTTCCGGAAACCTTATATTTTAGTGAGAAAATTATCGCAAGCCTATCCGTTTCGAAGAGGATATTTATTTTGAAGATTGAAAGCGCCGAATATGTCAAAAAGCGTCTTTTCATCATACGAACGACTCCCAAGCCACGCCAACTGCCCCAAAATACAGTTAGTATTATGAGTTTGTCGTAAATGACGTCACGAGCCCCATATCGAAAATTTTTAGGATCTACGAGCTCGAAAAACGGCTGGGGTGAATTTAATCCCGTGTAACCAATTAGGGTTTAAAAGATTCACTGCTCCAATTTCAGATATTTAGGACTTTTCTATGTTGAGGCATAAAAATTAGTACATTTTTCGGGATAATTCTCAATTGGTTCTTATGATTTTATCAAATGTAACGGAACGACCCATATCGGCAACGACGAGCGTCCTCTTCCCCACATACGAGCGGTGAGGTAAGCGGCGCCATTTCGGCTAAGCCTAAGACACTCCTCGTTACGCGAGTCCTCGTTACACCTCCTTATGACGTCACAGCGGCTAGACACGAATAAGACGGCCCTACGACACGCCTCAATTGTCACGCCTGTCATAAGTTGACGAAATACCTCCTCGTACATCCTCGACTCCGGGTATCCGCGTCGATCCCACTACCTTTACCAAAAACGACAATTACAACAACAATCGCACCCGGAGGGTGAGAATCCGATAAGTTGTCAAATTGAACTCGGTGGTCATCCCACCTGACCAATTTCCCACCGGTCACCACACCAAGTACCGGGGAAGGGAAGCTTCTCCTCTCGTCCCGATTATCTATATAAACGCGTGTAACGAGAGCTCGAGATCATTATTCGACAACAAATTTCTGAACATTCACACGTCGTGAGTAACATCCTCGATTAATGGACTTATAAATTTTACAAGTCGAACTCCACCGTTTGTCCTGAGTTCGTGGCTAGGAACTAATCCTGGGCAAGGTACCTGCATTGCGCTGGTCTTCCGACCTCAGGATTAGCGAGTTTTTTTCTGGTGATCTTAGGTAGGTTTGTCCGCGATTAACTTCGATTAAACAAGTCTCGGGACTTGTCGCGCTGCACCGCCGCTAAAATCACCACCGACACACTCTATACTCCCGAACCATGATACGAGAGTCGACGTAATTATTTGCTACATCAGCTTCTCTGATGCATCGTACGTGTGCCCTCGGCAAGCACACGTCCAGCGAGATTAATTCTTAAAATTACAAAATTCTCGCGCCTGCCATGAGATTCGAACCGATCCTTTGATATTCGGCTAGAATCGTTTCCTTTTTTGTGTACGCCAGCTTCACTGGCGCTTTGTTCGCATGCCCTCGGCACGCACGCGATCAGCTGCAAGAAAAGCTTCAGCTCCCGCCGCGAGAATCGTACAAGTCCCAAGGATTGCACGATTCGCCTTGTCCGCCAGCCTCTCTGGCGTTTCACGTCGCAAGACTTAAAACACTCCAAATTTTCTCCCGTTTGTTTCACGCTCAAAATCAATAATTCAAATATATTTATTCGCTGCATATCTCGCTTGGCTCTGCTCTCGCTCGCCACGAGCATTCTATTTAAATCAAATAAAACTATTCCGACGCTTCTCGTCACGATTACAATTAAACAGACGATCGCGAGCCCGGCGACGACACATCGCCTTCAGCGTGTGTGCGTGAGGAATACCGTCGCGCTCGAGTAGAGCTCCGTCTCCCTCGTGCGCTCCTGTTACTCCGAAACTCCTCACCGCCTTAACGAACGTCTAATTCGCCACTAAAAAACTCTTTTCATTCCCAGTAACGCTTTTCTAACACCGCACAGGGCTTCACCCGCTTTCACTATAAATTTGCTCTGATCAACCTAATTTAACTTTTGTTTTTATCATTTCAGCAGCGATCTCTTTTCCATTCGTAGAATGCCGATGATGAAGGGTCGAACTTGTCATTTTTGACAACGCACACACGTCACCCTGAGGCATCGCAAAACTCTCCACGGAGTTTTGCGCTACGAAGAGAGGGCTGCTGTACCAGTCAATTTTAATGATTTAATTTTCTCAATTCTTTGATAATCCTCCCAGAGGGATCAACCTCGAGCCCAAACCCGTTTCCCAGCGAAGGAGACGGAAATCGTCTCATCGCGTAAAGTAAAACGTTTCACAAACAACTACATGACGATAGATACATAAGGTTAAAATATTAAATTAAATGAAAGAACAATTGTAACCTTCTGAATTTTAAAATATATATCGATTGAAAGTTTGAATTATTCTCAAAATAATATATAAAACGTGAAAAAAAAGATTTCATGTAATAAAATTGTGCAGCATTGGTCCTGTCATTTCATAGCACATGTTTCTTTATCTCTCATTACCATCCCTATTAATTCCAAACTTGAGAAATATCACGTTTTAAACACTTTTGATTGAAGATAATTTTTTAAATTTGAGTATATCGAGACAACTCTTTCAAAAACATTTGTTTACAACGGTTCTTCATAAGAATATAAACGGTGTGATCAAATGGGTTTTTCTCTAAATTTACTTTATTTACAGTATTCAATATGATACAAATATTACAAATAATTATACAAGTTTCACTTGATTCGTTGGCTCACGCATCAGGGAACAAAGATGCAAATAACATTTGTCTGCGGTCTCTATGACCGCGATGCAAATCTTCAGGAGCATTGTTCTGAACTTCTAATTCTACATTCTCTACATCCGTTTCTTCTTCAACCGCAAATATATCGTTTTCGTCGATACAATAGTTATGTAAAATGCAGGCTGCAACTACAGTTTGTGAAATGAAGGAAACATTTCTGTACTCAGTAAAGAATTTTATCCTGCGGAACCTTGCTTTCAGCATGCCAAATGCTTTTTCAACTGCCATTCTAGATGATGAATGGATCAAATTAAATTCCCTTTGCTGTGGAGTTAAACGACCATTATCGCGGAAGGGTGGAACTAGCCAAGGTAATGAGGGGTACGCTGAATCTCCCAGTAAAAAGCTGTTGTTTGGAAAATAATTATCTCTATTCTCATTACCATTTTCATATAATTCAGATCTTCTTAAAACCCGCGCGTCATGTAGGGAACCAGGTTCACCACAATACACATTCATGAATCTCATATTGGAATCGGCAACTGCTTGCAAGATAATTGAATAATGTTTTTTCCTATTGCAGTAAACCACTGAATTGACAGGCGGCTTTTCAATTCGTACATGCGTACAATCAATCGCTCCAATAATATGCGGAATTGATTTTTTGCGATAAAAGCCGTTGCTTATCGCCATGAACTCATGATAATCTTGCGGCCAGTTGATAACGGTGTCAACTTTTGTGAGAATCCAGGCAAGTACACGCCGAATTATGCGGAACGTCGAAGAAATCGATATGTCGAAGCGATCGGCAATCGTTCTTAGCGGTTCAGTGTTCGCCATGAACCACAAAAAAATGAGAAAACTCACTTTTCCACTAATTGGTTTCATTCCGAATACGTTGTGAGATATGAAGTCAGATCTTTCAATTTCATCTGCGAAAAAAAATATATATACAACTACTTTTTCGTCTAAAACATGAAAATAATTTTTCAATTTTTTTTTCGTATTCTAAATGTTTAGAGAGGTTCAAATTAAAATGTGATGAGTAAGGTCGAGGGATATTTTTCCACTCTTATGTTGTCTAATTTTTCTCTTACGATAAAGCGTATGTAAATAATGTTATGATCGTCCGCGAAAAATAATTGACCCCTTTCCTCACACAATAAATCCTGCAGTTCAAACTTTTTTCTCAAGGCAAGGTCAAGTTATTATCTATATACATATTTTATTGAATAACAATTAAGCAATTTTTACTATTAATTGTATAAAAATGCATTCTTACTGTAGAGATTGTAAAATATTTACCAATCAATCGATGTGCTGTTCTTCGCTCTAGTCGGAGATTCTCTCGGAACTGCAAATCCGTCCACGATTCTATGATCTCCAAATAATTCTCGACACGCACTCTCCTACGTCCTGTCATTAAATACCGCAACAACGGAAAATACAATCGATCATTGTCCTCTTCATCATTATTTATTATCCATAGACCATCGGATGACGTTTGAATTGAGGTTATGTCGCTATCACTATTCGATGTAGAACTCTCACTCCGGGCAGTTGCCATCAACTCGACGATTATTCTGCGATTTTCCATCTAAAATTATATTCAATGATTGTGTTAATCCAATATAAGCAAACTTTATTCGAATTTGAATGCAAATGTATCGTGTACTCACTTTTAGATTTTACTATAAGCACGTAATTATTAAACTTTCGTTTCGGAGCAAGAAAAATAGTGATCGATGGTCGAATTTGATCATATGGACGGATTCGCACCGCACTCCAAAAAAAGAATGTCGTTCGAAGCGCAGTCTGGTGGAGAATTTAGGATATAAATTGTGTTCCAACAAACACTATCGCACTGTGCCGCACTCAGCCGCACAGTGCGACACTGTGCTTCTTAATTGGAAAACCCCCATTTGTTGACCGGTTAATCGCGTAGGTGGAGGGAAGAGTGAACAGGAGAGCAAAAGAGAACTTCAACGAGCCGGAAGATTTTTCGCGTCTTGTCTCGACGTTTATTCTAGCACGACTGGGTACATGGGTTACTAAATTATGTGTATGCGTGACTGTGTGTGTGTGTGTGTATATTTGTGTGTGTCTGTTAAGCCGAATGTGTCAATAAGTATATGACCGTGTAAAGTGTGTGTAAATCGTGTATTTGTGTCGTTGCCTTATATCGAACACTTCCCCTCAACGATGCAAATTCGTGTCTCTTGTGTATCTATTGATCTGAACGTGTGCGTGTTGTGTGTATTGTCTACGTGTGTAATTCAAATGTTTTCCCTCAACGGTACATAATCCCAGCGTTTAAGTCCAATTCTTTCGCATAACATTTTCATCCTTGTTGCTCCGATCGGTTTCGTAAACAGGTCCGCCTCGTTTACCTCGGTGCTGCAATACTCAAATTTCACGATCTCTGCTTCTTTGAGATCCTTTACATAGTGGTACTTGGTGTCAATGTGTTTTGTTCTGTTACTATAACCCCCAATTTTTAGTTGATTAAGGCAGCTCTGATTGTCTTCATAGATCGTTGTCGGTCCCTTCTGACGTTTTCCCAATGATTCGAGCATGCGTCGGATCCATACTGCTTGTTGACACGTTTCCGCTAATGCTACAAACTCGGCCTCCGTAGAGGACAGCGCTACACACCGCTGTTTTCTGCAGGCCCAGCTGATTGTTCCTCCGAACAGCTTGAATACGTATCCGGTGTTCGATTTTCGATCTTTCCTGTCCTCTGCCCAATTGGCATCTGCAAATCCCTTTAATTCACATTCCACATGGTTTGTACTGCTTAGCTTCAACTCGTATTCGACGGTTGACTTCAGATAACGTGCAACGCGTTTTGTCTCGTTCCAGTCGACCTTGGTCGGTGCTGAAATGTGTTGGCTCAATATTGCTACACTAGCCGATATGTCGGGCCGTGTATTGACGGCGACATATAGTAGTGAGCCAATCAACTTTCGGTAGGCGTCGTTCTCGATGGTGGGAGAGTCGCCTCTTGTTTTGAAATATCCCGTATCCATTGGTGTTGTTGATCCTTTCGATTCCTCTAATCCGTATGTATTCAGGATTTTGTTTATGTAATTCGATTGACTAATGTAGAAGTTCCCTTCATCGTCTCTTCTCGCTTGTATTCCGAGAAAGTGCTTAAGGAAACCCATGTCCGTTATACGAAAGTGTACATCCAGAGTTTTCGTCAGTTTATCGATGTGTTCTGTCGATGTCCCGGCCACAATCATATCGTCGACGTAAACCGCAAGATATAGCTTCTTATCTGCTTCGCCCTTGACATACAGACAGGGATCTGCGTTGCTTTGCTCGAATTCGTGTGTCGCCAGGATTTTGTTTAGAGTGTCGTTCCAGGCTTTTGCAGCCTGTTTGAGTCCGTATATGCTTTTTCGTAATTCACACGAATAATGTTCTTTTCCTTTTGTTTCGTATCCGGGTGGCTGCTTCATGAAGATCTGTTCCTTTAGTTCACCATTCAAAAATGCCGTTTTTGCGTCTAGGTGTTTAACAATGAATTTTTCTCTTCCTGCGATAGATAGCACGGTTCTTAGCGTGTCGTGTCTCACGACTGGAGCGAATACTTCATCAAAATCTGTGCCATATTTTTGGGAAAAACCTTGGGCTACTAACCTTGCTTTGTATCGATCGGGTTGCCCATCGCTGCCGTTCTTTTGCTTGAACACCCATCTGCATCCTATGGGTTTTTTGCTCGGTGACTCTGTCAGTTCCCAAGTGCCGTTTTCGACGAGAGATTTCATTTCATCATCCATCGCCGTCTTCCATTCATTCGCGTCGGGCCCGGATAACGCTTCCTTGACGCTGGTCGGTTCATTCCCTTTTTCGCGAGCAATGTTCGCTGTTGGTGCATATCTGTCGGGTTGGATGCCTCTGGTTGTGCGCACGGGCTGCTCCCTGATGACTGCAACATCTTCGTCAGAGTTTCGTGCATCGGTCCAGTCGGGATCTTCATCGGTGTCGTCCACAATCGTACTGTCGGAGAAATTACTGTTTACGCTGATGTTTCCTCCCACGGTGGGGCTCGCCTGACCGATATTCTCGTCTCTTGTTCCTGCGCGTGGTTCTTGCTCATCGTTCAAGTCCTTTTCTTTTGTAAATATCACTTTCTGTTCTTCGTTCGTTTCCTTTTCTTGTTGTCGTTTTGGAGTCGCGTATTGACTTTCGGAGTCTTCGAGAAACGTAACGTCTCTGCTTATAATAACTTTCCCCGAGTTTCGGTCCAGGAGTCTGTATGCCTTTGACTCCGATGCATATCCAAGGACGCAATATTTACGCGCTTTCGCGTCTAGTTTTCTTCGCAGTTCTTTCGGTACCAGAGCATAAGCTTCGCACCCGAAGGCCTTTAGGTTGCTTACGTCCGGTTTCTTTCCATGCCCTAGTTGGAATGGCGTTTTATCCCTGCAGCTTGTTGGCAACCGATTCTGCAGATAATTGGCTGTAATCACTGCTTCGCCCCAGTATTTATTTGGCAGCTGAGCGTCCATAAGCATGCATCGAGCCGCTTCCATCAATGTTCTATTTTTGCGTTCAGCCACTCCGTTCTGCTGAGGCGAGTACGGTGCCGTGAGCTGGATGTCGATTCCCTCGCTTTTTAATAGGCTTTGCAGCTTTTGCGACGTGTACTCACCCCCGCGATCCGACCGGATAACGCACGGTTTCATGCCAAATTGCGTTTTAACGTGCTCGATGTAGTTTTTAATTACGTCGGCTGCCTCCGACTTTTCTCTCAAGAGGAATACTTGTGTGAAGCGACTGTAATCGTCGATCAAGGTCATAATGTATCTTTTTCCCCGAGCTGTTTCTGTCTGCATTGGCCCACATATGTCTGTGTGTACGAGTTGCAGTCGAGCTTCCGTGATGCTGTCCGTTCTTTGCGGAAATGGCTTGCGTGCCATTTTTCCCTTTACGCAGGTTTCGCATAAGCTCTTGACCCCGCACTCAACAAGCTTGAGCCCTTCGGCAAGGTCATGATCTGCGAGTTTTTTGATCGCCTCAGGATCCCTGTGACCAAACTTGCGATGCCAAACATGCAGGCAGTTCCCGGTGTGCCCTTCTGCTGATGCATACGCACGCTCTGTCGTTTTTATCTCGTAAAGTCCATCGCGTAATACGCCGATCGCGACACTTTTATCGTCTTTCGACAAGTTACACATCCCTGCCCGAAATTCTACTTGATATCCTAGTCCGTCCAATGCGCGCACCGAAATTAAGCTTCCTTCGAATTCCGGCACATACAAGACGTCCCGTAGATGCAATTCTACGTCTTCGTTGTTTTTGTTCACGCACTTTATCCGCCCTTCACCAATTCCATGGGCTCTGCACACTCCCCCATTAGCGACACGCACGTTTGAATGATAATTGATATTTAAAGAGGAAAAAAATTTCGAGTCATTCGTCATGTGACTGGTTGCCCCCGAGTCGAAACACCAAGCGTTTCTTATTCCTCGGGCGGGCTTGTTATTATTGCGTGCTATGAAACAAACATCATCATAATGATCCTCGTTCGATCGTTCTCGTGAGTCCGCAAACCGAGCGCTCCCGTCTTGCCCCTTGCTGCCTGCCTGTTTTGCTTTCCAGCCTTTGTATTTCAAGCAGTCTCTCTTTAGGTGCCCGGGCTTCTGGCAAAAGTAACAAGTAACTGTCGTGCTTGATAATGTTGTGCTTTTGCCTTTGTTTGCCCAAAGAGCGGATTCGAACGAGTCGTTCGCCGCCTGCCCCTTCCGCCGCTTATCCTCATCTATCAGCTTACCCTTTACTAGTGCGAGTGTGAGATCATCCTCGGACCGCGATTCCAACGCCGTTATTAACGTATTATATGAGTCTGGCAAGCTGCATCGCACCATTGCGACGATCAATTTTTCTGCAAGATCTTCCCCCAGTGCTGTTAGTTTATCTACCAGATCTTGCATTGTGCCTAAATGCTTTTCCATGTCCCCATCCTCACTCAAGCGCATGTTGCAGATCTCTTTTAGTAAGAAAACTTTATTTGTGAGGGAAGACTTCTCGTGATATTGTTTGAGCGCATTCCACGTATCCTTCGCGCTTGTCTTGGTGCGTATGTGTACTAGTTGGCTATCTTCGACCAATAGACCGATAATTGCTCGAGCTTTTCCGTCCAGTTTTCTCCATGCTGCCATTTCGGCCGCCGCGGTCGGTGCGTCCTCGGTCACAACACACCACAAATCCTCCTTCGTCAGCAACATTTCGAGCTTATATTTCCATATTTGATAATTTGAGCTATTAAGCTTTGCAATGCCAATATGGGCGTTTTCCATAATGTTCCTTCGCGCGCGCACGTATTTCCAAAAAAAACTTTAAACTTGCTTCCTTCCTTTTTTTTTTTGCTCCTTCACACTCCACCAACTGGGCCCATAACCTGTTGACCGGTTAATCGCGTAGGTGGAGGGAAGAGTGAACAGGAGAGCAAAAGAAAACTTCAACGAGCCGGAAGATTTTTCGCGTCTTGTCTCGACGTTTATTCTAGCACGACTGGGTACATGGGTTACTAAATTATGTGTATGCGTGACTGTGTGTGTGTGTGTGTGTCTGTTAAGCCGAATGTGTCAATAAGTATATGACCGTGTAAAGTGTGTGTAAATCGTGTATTTGTGTCGTTGCCTTATATCGAACACCATTGTCTTTATCGCTTACATGGGAATTCATTTGTCTACCAGAATTGTCAAGATTAACATTCTCTTCGGTATACACACTTCGATTATCTGACAAGATCGACGGAGAGCTTTTAATAATATGTTTCCGATTTCTCTCAAGACTTGATCCATCCGCAAATTCGACCTTATACGATCGTGGCCTGTCACAAATGGCCTTGACTTTCGCAGCTTCCAACGGTTCATTTTTTTTGCAACTTTTTTATTAACACTGGTTCGTTCAACATTAAAGTTCTGAGATCTTTTGCCGATTTATTATATGTTAATCGATCATTATTCTGTCGTCGTTTAAGGTACTCTCGCGTTTCCTCGTTTTTTTCGCTTCGCCTAGATTTCTGAAAGTCAGGCAACAAACCCCTTACTTTCTTTCCAAACATTAGCTCTGAAGGAGAATCCATGTTGCTAGCAATCGGTGTATTGCGATATTCCAATAAGGCTAAGTAAATATCTTTCCGATCATAATCACATTTTCTCAAGATTTGTTTGATAATACCGACGTACCTTTCGGCTAAACCGTTGGATTGCGGATATCTTGGGCTTGAAGTTCGATGTTTGAAATTCCATGCTTGAGAAAATTCTTGGAAATAATGACTACTAAACTGAGGCCCATTGTCCGAGTACAGCAAATACGGGATTCCGTGCCGTGCGAAGATAGATTTTAACAAGTTGATAACCGCATTACTCGTCGTGCTATCTAGCTCGACGATTTCAACATATTTACTGAAATAGTCGACTGCTAATAAATATTCTTCACCCTTGTAGTGGAATAGGTCCACAGCAATTGCTTGCCATGGCCCATCTGGTATTTCACGCGCAATGTACGTTTCTTTTCTGTTTGATTTTTGAAAACGTAAACACGCTTCGCAATTTTGTACGACATTCTCGATTTGCTTGGACATATTGGGCCAGTAGAAAATCTCTCTCGCACGACTTTTGCATTTTTCAATCCCAAGATGGTTGTAATGGATTTTCTCAAGCATGCTTTTTCTTAAGTTCTTTGGTACAACCACGGTATTACCCTTAAAAATTAATCCTTTCATTACGGTAAGTTCGTCTCGAAACGTAAAATACGGCTTGATAATTTCAGGTACAAACTGTTTATCTATAGGCCAACCTTGTTCAATGAGCCTTATCAGCATTTGCATTTCTACATCTTGATTCTTTTTGTCTTGAAACTCTAAATATTTTTCATCTGACATCGGAAGTCCTTCAACTACCATGCAAACATGAGCCTCAATGTCATCACCAATAGTACTTGATTTATCGATTAAAAATGCTCGAGAAAGAGCATCAGCCAGATAAAGCTCCTTGCCAGGCTTGTAAACGACACAAATTGCGTAAGGCTGTAGTCTCAATCGAATCCTTTGGAGCCTCGCAGGACATTGGTTCAAGGACTTTTTAAAAATTGCTTCGAGTGGCTTATGATCACTTTCGACAATAACTTCTCTACCAAAAATATAATGATGAAATCTTTCGCAAGCAAACGCAATCGCTAATGCTTCTTTTCCAATCTGTGCATAACCTTTTTCAGCTGAGGTTAGAGATTTTGACGCGTATTCTATCGGTAAATTATTCTGTAATATCACCGCACCGAGACCTTCCTGGGAAGCATCAACACTCAACGTTACAGGTTTATTACTGTCAAAATACTGCAGCACCGGACTAGTAATTAATATTTTTTTGAGATCTGCAAAAGATTTCTCCGAATTACTGTCCCAGATCCAAATCGCGTCTTCCCTCGTCAAATTTCTAAGTGCTGCAGTTGTTTTGGCCAGATTTGGAATAAATCTGCCAAGATACGTAATCATTCCCAGGAACGTCTCAAGCTGTTTAACATTCGTTGGAGTCGCCATCTCCGTTATGGCTTTGATTTTGTTATCGTCTGGTTCAATGCCTCTGGCCGAGAATCTGTATCCCATATATCTCACTTCTTTTACGCCGATTTTACATTTCTGCAGATTAAATTTAACATTTCTTTCAAGCGCTCTTTTCAGAATGAGTTCGAGTCGTTCACGATGTTCTTGCTCATTTTTTCCCCAGACTAAGATATCGTCTATGTATATTTCTACGCCTTCAAGATCCTCGAACATTTCGTAGAAACATCGGTGAAACACTTCTGGCGCAGAGCATATGCCGTATGGCATACATAAGAATTTATATCTACCAAATGGAGTATTGAAAGTTGTATAAAACGAACTCTCTTTGCTGAGTTTAACCTGCCAGAAAGCACGATCTGCATCGAGTGTACTGAAGATTTTAGCACCCAACATTTTGGAACACAAATCCTCAAACCTAGGAATATAATAATGCTCTCGTTGGATAGCTTTGTTCAAATGCTGTGGATCAAAGAGACTCATACCAATCCGTTATATTATTATTCGATCTTTTCTCCAGGCGACCAACAAAGAAAATATCTTCGTCATCGCTGTTTGTCACGTCGTTCTGTTCGAATACTTCTACAGTGCTTACATTCTTAATAGGGCACACACTAGCAAAGTGATTCATTTGTTTACATATTAGACACGTCTTACGATAAGCTGGACACTGGTACATCTCGTGATTTCTTCCACATTTCGAACAGGGCTTCCTTTGAGCGTATTGAGCGAATCTACCGTCTCTGGATGTTGAAAAAGTCGCTGGAAAGTTTCTTCGTCCTTGAAAACTATTTCCCGGCTCTCTGTTGTCTCTCGACGAAGACTGAGATTGTGGCCAACGTCCGCGACCTCTGGATTGTTGCGATGCTGTTTTTTGCATGCCTCTATCTTGCCTGTTCACCGCATGTACTTTCACATCCTCGTCAATCGTTTTTAATTGCTGTTGTGCGAGTTCTGAGGCTTTACAAATCTTAACACACTTATCAAGGTCGAGATTATCTTCGCGCAAAAGTCTGTTCTTCAGATTTGTTTCACGTAGTCCACTAATGATTCGATCTCCGATTAATCCTTCACGAAGATCTTCGAAACCACACGGTGCACTGAGTTTTTTTAGATCAGTCAAAAATAGATCGAAGTTTTCGCCTTGTTGTTGCGTTCGAGCAAAAAAAATGTGTCTATCAACACTCATTTGATTTTGGAGTACAATAGTTTTCAAAAGCTTCCACTACTTTGGCGAGAACTTTACTATCGTCATCACTGAGTCCAAAAGTATTATATTTCTCCAACGCTTCTTCGCCAATCACGTGTAATAAAACAGCAATTTGTCTTTCTTCTGTTTTCGTATTTAAGCCCGACGCAATTAAATATAGGGTGAATTTTTGTCTCCACTTTTTCCAATTCTCCGTTATGTTGCCATCAAACAACATCGGAGGAGGAGGGGCCAAAGCTACCTCCATTATGTCCTCGTCTTCTGTTTCAGTAATTGTATTATCAAGAGTGTCCGCAGCGTCGTCGAAAATTTCTTCAGAATCCGTACTATTTTCGTCTGACTCCGAATTTACGGGTCTTGTTCCCTCACTACTAGCTGGGGGTATTTTATCTCTATTCCATAACTGCTCATCACCGTCCATAGATTTAAATACTAATAATTATTACTTGACACTTTTTTTTTTTTTTAATATATCAAACTATTCACTGCACTTCTACCGACTGCGCCATGTCATGACCGTAGCAACGGTTGTGATAAAATAATAAATAGTTTGAATGCAGTGTGATATATATGTCTTTATTACGTGTCCGGCTCATATGTCGTCACGACACAAAACTGGCGAGGTATTCAAATTCGAAATTGCGATATCGCTTAGTGCGAGGCAGGAGGTAGCGCCCTCACTTGTTACACGGACAATCCATGACACTCAAGATTATTATCCTTATTTCGACAATATTTTGCTTCATGTTTTTTTGCTTATGTTTTTTGCTGAAATGACGAAATTTTCATGATTTTTCGAAAAAACGTTTAGTTGAACGTATCCAACAAAGTATCGATCTTTTTCAACAAAATTCTCTTTTTAGTGTATCAAGAGACTCGGTAGAGTCTCGGGACAAGTACATTTGAAAAGAGCTGTGCGTCGTCTGCTTGTCCCGAGCGCTCGCCGAGTCTATACTTTCTCGTAGTAAAACGATTCGCGGTGGTGGGAAAAAAAATTTCGATGACATTTCAGCTAACTGTAAAGCCCAGGAGTCGTCTAGCGACCTGAAAATTGACATGGAGACTAATTACGCGATACCCTTTCGATAGAGCCCAAATTCGATACGATTGATTAACCCGCCGTGTGTACACTATATTTTTCGGTGCACGGTGTGTACACTGGGTACTTTAGGGAACAGTCGAGTTTAAAAGGTTTTGTAGGCTTCCAAAAAATCTGAAAAAATTCTGGTTTACTTATTGAAGTGTCTACTACATGGCCCAGCAGCTACCGAACTCAAAAGTTAAAAACCGTTGTTAATAAAAATAAAAGCAATCGTCTAAAAAGTGGAAAAATCGGAATTCCGAAATTTCGACTGTTCCTTTAAAGACCCAGTATACACACGCCGGGTTAAGTAATTGCTGAGAAAAAACTTTGCACGGGCTTAGTCCTATCTCAGCCTGCGTCAGAACCACGCTACATCGAAGGATTTGACGTGTTTGTACATGGCCGCCCGACAACACATTCAAAGGGGTCTCTGCGCCCATCTTAGCCAATCCCGGGCTGCGAAATTCCTGATTGGTCGAGGCTGCGATGATTCCAATGGATCCGTCGTGTGCACACGACAGTGCAGACGAGCGAGCGAAAAATGTCAGCTGATATTTCGAAGGGCCATTTTGACGTAAATGTGAGAGAGAGAGATAGCTGAAATAAGTTCATATTTTTCTTTTCCGCCCTTGATATTTTCGAGAAAATAACTGTTACAATTGTTCCTTGTCGAACAAGGAACGTTGGCTAACCATTTATTTTCTTGAGGATGCAAGGTTATGGGAGAAGAATGTGTTGCTGGTTTTTCGTTACCGAGTCTGAACGAATGCTGTGATACAGCTTTGACAGCTCGTCATAACCTCACAATTTCGAATTTTCAATTGTTAGATTACCGACATGCTCCGATGACGAGAGAATATGCTTCATGAATGAATATGCTCCACATCTTTTGACCCTTTCCTACTCCCACCATTTTATTCATTTACAGCATAAATTATACATAATAATTCTCAGTGATACAAAAAAATCTTGTCGCTGATTCGAGCCACATAAAAATCTTGTCGCAGAGGCGCATGAAAATCTTGTCGCTGCAAGTTATCTAATAGCTCTGGATAAATCTCAGTGACATCAAGATCTTATCGCTGAGCCACATGAAGATTAATTGCGGAGCAATAATATCTCTCAGCGAAAAAAAAATCTTGTCGCTAAGACAAATGAAAATCTTTTTGCAAAGGCAAATGAAAATCTTGTCGCTGCGAGGGTTCAGTGACATGAAAAACTTCTCGCTGAGGCAAATGAAAATCTTGTCGCTGAGCGACATGAAAATCTTATCGCTGAGCAACATGAAAATCTTGTCGCTAAGGCAAATCAAAATCTTGTTGCTGCGAGGGCTCAGTGACATAAAAATCTTGTCGCTGCGAGGGCTCAGTGACATAAAAATCATGTCGCTGGGCCACAAGAAAAAATTGTACATTTGTTCCTTTCTGCCAAAATTCTCATGGAGCCAAGGAAGTAAAATTCTTCACTACAACTTGATGCTAAAATATTGATTTTTTCCAACTCATGGTCAAAAGTCGAAAATTTAATTCTCGCGATAAATTGAGACTTTGGCACGTGTTCCCTCTTTGTTTCAGCGTATCAAACCGAGTGGCTGGGAAAAAAAATCATAAATTATACGATTTTTACTCGGAGAAGCGTGATTTTCGTTTGAAAATTGTCGAAAAAACGTCCTTTTCAAGCAAAAATCATGGTAATGGGCAAAAAATCATATCCCGATGAAAAATTGGGATAGAGACATGATTCTGGGCTTGAATTAAGCTCCACAGAGTCTACTTGCTGGGAAAAAATCAGCATTCTATTCTCATGAAGCCGAGGAGAAAACTTCTTCGCTACAACTTCATGTTCAAATATTGATTTTTCTAACTCGTGGGCAAGAGTCGAAAAATGAATTCTCGCGATGAATTGAGACTTTGGCACGTGTTTCCTCTTTGTTTCAGCATATTGAACCGAGTGGCTTTCAAAAAAATCATAATTTTACCATTTTGGCTCGGAGAAGAGCGATTTTCGTTTTAAAATTGTCGAAAAATCGTCATTTTCAAGCTAAAATCATGGTAATGGGCAAAAAATCATTTCTCGATGAAAAATTGAGATAGAGACACAATTCTGGGCTTGAATTGAGCTCAACAGGGTCTAGTTACAGGGAAAAAATTAGCATTTTTTTCTCATGGAGCCAAGAAGATAAATTCTTGGCGACAACTTCATGCTAAAATATTGATTTTTTCCAACTCGTGGTTAAAAGTCGAAAATTTAATTCTCGCGATAAATTGAGACTTTGGCACGTCTTCCCTCTTTGTTTCAGCGTATCAAACCGAGTGGCTGGGAAAAAAATCATAAATTATACGATTTTTACTCGGAGAAGCGCGATTTTCGTTTGAAAATTGTCGAAAAATCGTTCATTTTCAAGCAAAATCATGGTAATGGGAATAAAATCATATCTCGATGAAAAATAGAGATAGAGACATAATTCTGGGCTTGAATTGAGCTCCACAGAGTCTAGTTACTGGGAAACAATCAGCATTCTATTCTCATGGAGCCAAGAAGAAAAATTCTTCGCTAGAACTTCATGTTCAAATATTTATTTTTCCAAATCGTGGGCAAAAGTCGAAAATTTAATTCTCGCGATGAAGTGAGACTTTGGCACGTGTTTCCTCTTTATTTTAGCGTATCCAATCGAGTGGCTAGAAAAAAAATCATAATTTATACGATTTTTACTCGGAGAAGCGCGATTTTCGTTTGAAAATTGTCGAAAAATCGTCCTTTTCAAGCAAAAATCATGATAATTGGCAAAAAATCATATCTCGATGAAAAATGGAGATAGAGACATAATACTGGGCTTGAATTAAGCTCCACAGAGTATACTTCTAGGGAAAAAATTAGCATTTTATGTTCATGAAGCCAAACAAATAAATTCTTCGCTCCTAAGTGATGTAAATATGTTGTTTTTTTGTAAGTTGATGGTGGAAAGGCAAAAATACCATTCTCGAGCAAATTCGAGATTATTGCACGCGTTCACGTTTCCTTTCAGCTCAACAAATTATGTGGCTTAAAAAAAAATCAAAATTTATACTATTTTCACTGGGAGAAGAGCGAGTTTCGTTTGAAAATTGATGAAAAATCGTCATTTTCAAGCAAAATTCATGGGCATGGGCAAAAATTCATATCTCGGTGGGAAATCGAGATATAGATATAATTCTGGGCTTAAATTGAGCTCCACAGAGTATATTTTTGGGGAATAAATCAGCAATTTATTCCCATAAACCCAACTAAATAAAATCTTCGCTCCCAAGTCATGTAAAAATGTCGTTTTTTTCTAAGCTGATAGTGAAAATGCAAAAATATAATTCCCAAGAAAAATTAAGATTATGGCGTGCGTTGACGTTTCCTTCCAGCTTAAGAAACCATGTGGACAAAAACATGATTTCACCGTTGTTGCTCGGAGAAGAGCGATTTTCGTTTGAAAATTCATGAAAAATCGTCATTTTAGAGCAGAAATCACGGAAATGGGCCAAAATCATGTATCGGTAAAAAATTGAGATAGAGACATGATTCTTGGCTTAAAATGAGCTCCACAGAGTACACTTCTAGGGAGAAATCAACAAATTCTTCCCACCGGACTAAAAAAATTTGACACTTTCAATCAGAAAAAATAAGTGATATCCTAGCCAAAAATCCCCTCCCGGGAAAAAAAGCTTGGACAAGTACATTTGTTGGTGATCCCCATTTCCATTTGTTTTCACAGAAAAATCTAATCCCCCCTTGAAAAAATTTGGAAACGCCAACAAAATAAAGAATTTAAGAAAACCCCAAAAAAAAAAAAAATTCAAGAAGATTGAGAAAAATGCAAGAAATGCGAGAATGGTAGAAAAAAATTAATGGTATTCGCTTAGCATAAAAAATTCTGATATCTATAAAAGGACAAGTATTCCCTGTCTGAAAATCATGTTGATGTTCGAAAATCAATTAACGAGAAAAAAGAAAATCTTCCAAAAAGACACGTCTCAAAAAAAGGAACCCCTAAATACAAAATGGCGAATCGACGGAAAAACTTCATAAAAAAATACAAAACTAAAGTTTGCCATCATATGTTGAGCGTATGCGCACAGAGTACTTGGCCGGCCCGAAATTTTGAATTACAGTGCTCAGCTTGGTTAATCTTGGCATAACGTAATTATTTGGTTTCAGAAATCTTCTTAGAAAAGACACGCGAAAGCTTGGCGAAAATCTCGAGTCAATCAAGGTTCTCTCCTAAAACGATTTATATTTCAAGGTAGTAATACAAAAAATTGCTTTCCAAAATCGGAAAACTTAATTTCATCGAGTTTCCAAGGTCGTCTTGATAAGGGAGGCAGATGATTCGGCGCACCGGGCCGAGTTGATTCGGAGATTTTGGGGTGAATATGAGTTGGCTTGACGGATTGGGGTCTTCACTGGGTTCGAGCATCGAAACGAACATCTCAAGGGGTTCAGGGTCGTTCTTGCAAGGGGATGATTCTACTGGATTTGTAGGCAAACTGGGAATTTTCAAGGGTTCTGGGAATTTTCGGTCGGAATTTCTTGACTCAAAGGGATTCTGGACGGGTTTGTTTGGCAAAAAAGGAGTTCGGGAGGGTTTTTCTAACGGAGAATGGGTATTGGGCTGCTGGGGTTTTGGCTCCTGGGGGGGAGGGGGGGGGGGGCGAGGACTTTACTGTCCCCCCGGCTGGCCGTTTCCCGCCTGTCCTCTCGAGCAGCGCGGACAAGGCCTGACTATCACGTCCGGATAGCCGCAAATTCTACAAAACCTTCCGATCGGTTTGACGCATTCCCGCCAGAAATGGCCAGCGAGGCGACAATTGTAGCAAGGGGGCTGGGGAGTCTGTTGGGGGCAGGTTTTCGGAGCCACTTCGCACAAAGGGGGAATTTTTTGGAGGGGTTCCGAGCGAGCAGATTTCTCCGCTCCTGCTACTGACGCGTAGCTGGGTTTTTGGGTCCTAGTGGGTTGAGGTTGAGGATTTGTCGGACTGGGTTTTGGTTGGGGAAGATTCGGGTTTTTCGGGGCTGCCTGGGCGTCCTTCGGAGCCTGCAACGCCGCCACTTTGCCTGGCGTGGCTTTTTCGGCCGGCTTGTACGCACTTGAAGGGAAGGACGATTGGCGTGCACTCGGGGGTGGGCGATATGCTTTAGCTCGTTCAACGAGCTCTTCTCTACGCCGACACATGCGCTTGAGGTCGAGGTAACTTTGTACCTCGTCTCGTCTGATGTGGGCGGAAAAATCGGGGTGCAAATTGCGATAGCAAATATCCAATTGGGTCTCGAGAGAAACGGGAGGGTTGAACTGGTCGAAAAGGGCCTTTAACTTCACTAAATATTCGGCGACGGGTTCGCCAGTCCCCTGGGTACGAAGTTCCACCTCGTGCCTCAGACGATCCTGCAAATCACCGTGGCCAAATTGTTCTCTGAAATAGAATACGAAACCTTCATAATCATGCCAGTTATTTTTCTTAACGCGATGCCCTGTGGCATCGCGTCTGTACGCGCAGCGCCTGTGAACGCCTCGGGCAACGTGCGCAATAATTCGTCCTCAGAAAAATCTTGACCCAGACCGTACTCATGGAGTTCTTGAAGGAACTCCTCCGCGTCTTCTTCGCGTTTTCCGGCAAATTTTGGGCCATATTTCTTCCAGTGATTGGCGGAAAGTAGTAGAGCTATGGTGCTTCTGGACCTAGTCGAGGCGAGGGGTATGAGGTGGCGGGGCGCGCGAGCTCTGCTGCCAGATCCCTCGCAGCTGGACCCTGCTCTCTCTCTCTCTCTCTCTCTCTCTCTCGAGTAGTGCGAACAGTCGAATTTTTCCGTCCCTATTAAGTCATAATTTTAAGTGGTAAAAACTTCAGTTTTACGAACGAAAGTGTATTGGTCTGCTTCTAAGTCTAACTAAGAGTGCTTATAAAAAATTTCAAGTGTCAATGTGCATTAAAACTCAGTGAAAATCATTTTTCGAAAATTCAATAACTGAGCTATGTGAAATGGCTGTTAAACCGTCAAATCTTCAAAAGGACTCTTGTGTTTAATCCACCCGCAGTTATTATTGAGATGATTCCAGACAGTATTATTTATTGCTTCATTTATTTATTCGTATTTATGAACTATCTCCGTCTCAGCAGTGCAAATTTCAATTGTTAATTTATAATTATATTGTCCCATGTGCGTGATCACCTTTCTCTCGTTCTTAACCGCAAAACAGTGACTGATTCATAGTGTAATATATTTCATCGATAAATACATATAGATCGAGATTGATTATGGATCCCACAGGTGACGACACCATGTCGATAGCAAATTGCCTTTTGACGTCACAGTGAGAGTGATAGTGTGAACTCTTCATTTATTGCTGAGTCATTGGACAAGCTTGATTTCTTCGTTACCGATTGTGAATCATCCTACACACCCAAATCAAGTTTAGTGTGAACTCTTTGCAAATTACTTAGTCATTTGACAAGCCGGAACTCCTCGTTACCGAGTGTGAATTATCCTGTACACTTATATCAAGTTTTTCTCTAATCTCTAATCTCATCTCTAATTTATCGGCGTGGCAAACTCCAAATTTCTCAGTCATGACGAAACGATGTGCTATATGCAATCGTAGTGCGAAGCACGACAGCATCATCTGTACGGGCAACTGCAAGGAAACTTTTCATTTAAATTGTGCATCGACCAAATTTGAGGTCGATTTAAACGACAGCTCGTCATTTAATGATTTTCGTTGTGGCTCTTGTCGCCTGCTGCCCCCTACGTCATCACCACAAGATTTGCAATCATCCGCGATGCTGAGTGAAATACTTAAACAACTCCAAACCAACTCAGAGTCTGTCAACTCAAAACTTTCTTCGTTTCAAGCTGCTATGGAGACTAAATTCCACTCATTCACCGATACACTCAATGGAGTTGCCGATAACCTATCTGAGCTTCGTGCAGAGGTATCAAACTTGGCTAGTTCCCAGGAAGTTATGAAAAATGAAATTTCTGCTTTAAAGGATGATTTTGCAACAATTCAAAACGAAACAACACGTATGAAAACCGATAGCTCTTCACTCAACGCTATGGTCAACTCCAAAATGGAAACTTTCGCCAGCACGGTAGCCACTTTAAAAGCCGAACTTCATTCACCCGGCATTATAATAAACAACATACCAGTGAACAGTCAAGACACGCCAAGATCCCAGGTTGAAAAAGTTCTGGACGCTCTTGGTGCTCCAGAAATATCATCTGACATTCTTAACATAAGAAGCCTCTCAAAAAAGTCGACGGATCCAGTTGGTACTCAACAAAATACGAAATCACCTTTGCAATCAAATTCTTATCTTGTCTGCTTGAGATCGCCAGTAGTGCGCGATTACGTTATGCTCAAAAAACGAGAAAAGAAAATTCTTCCCATACGCGACGTGTTTTCAATCAATTTGAATGGCCACATCGTTGTTAAAGAATTCTTACCATCGCACATTCACAAACTCTTGACGCAAGCTCGGCAAATAATCAAGGATAAAGGTTGGAAACATTGCTGGGGTAATTCTCGAGGAGTCTGCGTCAGAAAGACGGATGGTTCCGACATTCTCTACATAAATTCCGAATCAGACTTCAGCAAAATCATCTGACTGCCGCAAAATCATCAACCTATTGTTTCATTGGCTACCAGCATTACATCACCAAGATCAAATTGCATCAACAATGACGACCACAACAACATCATAACAGTTTCACAAATCAACGCCAATTCACTCCTTGGTCACATCGACGAAATCAGAGCTCATTTTTGTTCAAACTTTTCACACATTATTTCAATATCGAAAACATGGCTTCACTCGAGAATATCAAATGACCTTGTCAAACTAAACAACTACGCTCTGGTACGTAATGACAGAGACGGAAAAATCGGTGGAGGCGTAGCTTGCTTTATTCATGAATCGCTTAAAGTCAAAATTTTATCCACTTCGCCATCGGAATTTTCAAATGCTCCAGAATATATTATTTTAGAGATTCGCTCTGCTTCTAACCATCCCTTACTATTTGTCTCGATGTACAGACGGCCCAAAAGTCTCCTCTTTCACACTTTTCTGGAAGATTTTCTTCGCTTTTCTCCCTTGTACACTGCCGCTCAAAAGTTTAGATACACTACCCAATATTTCTTGCGGCACAAAAAGTTTAATAACTCTGTCAAAAAAGAAGATTTTCCAATTTTCGAAGCGGCGTTTTGAAGGGGATAAATCCAGCTTCAGTTTGCTCCGTTCAAATATTTTTTATGATTTTTTTTCGACTCAGTACGGACTTTGGTTTGTGACTGTTTTTAGGCTTTTTTTTGACCATGGCAAATCAGGCGCGCAGCTTCCGAATTTTTTTGATTTTTTCTTTAATGATGACAAACTTAAAACTGCATGCAATAGCTCCATCTTTGTTTTTTAGAAAATTTTTTGCGATTTTTTTTCGAAAAGTTATCTGATTTTTTCCCAAAATCAATCAATTTTGAAAAATTCTAAATAACCCGAGAACTATAGGGTTTAAGAGAAAATGTCAAGAATGAAAAAAGTTGTGTATTTCGACCCTGAATCGCGTCGAATTTTTTTGGAATTATTCTTTGAATTTTTTTTTTTTAGTATTTTTTTTGAAACTAATTTTTTTTTTAAGGCCGATAAAGTAATGATTCAAGACACTCACCCGACTCAGATAAGTTTCTCTAACTTATCTAAGTGTCGTGAGTGCGTTGAATCATTACTTTATCAGCCTTAAAAAAAAACTAAGTTTCGAAAAAAATACTAAAAAAAAAAAATTCAAAGAATAATTCCGAAAAAATCCGACGCGATTCAGGATCGAAATACACAACTTTTTTCATTCTTGACATTTTCTCTTAAACCCTATAGTTCTCGGGTTATTTAGAATTTTTCAAAATTGATTGATTTTGGGAAAAAATCAGATAACTTTTCGAAAAAAAATCGCAAAAAATTTTCTAAAAAACAAAGATGGAGCTATTGCATGCAGTTTTAAGTTTGTCATCATTAAAGAAAAAATAAAAAAAATCCGGAAGCTGTGCGCCTGATTTGCCATGGTCAAAAAAAAGCCTAAAAACAGTCACAAACCAAAGTCTGTACTGAGTCGAAAAAAAATCATAAAAAATATTTAAACGGAGCAAACTGAAGCTGGATTTATCCCCTTTAAAACGCCGCTTCGAAAATTGGAAAATCTTCTTTTTTGACAGAGTTATTAAACTTTTTGTGCCGCAAGAAATATTGGGTAGTGTATCTAAACTTTTGAGCGGCAGTGTATGAGAACGTTGTTATTTGTGGAGACTTAAACTGTAATTTGTCGACAGACAATTTCGAGAGTAATTTTTTGAGAGAACTAGTTTTTAGTCAAGCGTTACACATTGTTGATTCGAATCCCACACACCACACAAATTACTCCGCCTCATGGCTCGATGTTTTTATTGTTGAGGATAAAAACAAAATAATATTATTTACGAAATCTGAGACGCCGTTTATCTCTGGGCATGATCTCATCGAGATACATTACAAATTTCCCTCGCCAATTACATTTAAGACTCGCCTGTTTTCGTATCTATTTACACTAGAAGAACCAAATACTGCCAACAGAATTTAGCTATGCTGATTGAAATTACTCATTGGTCAATTGTTGCCACTACACACTCAGTGCGCTACCCGATTTATATCCTTATTTATATCATCAAATTTTTTCAAATATATACAAAATTAAAGCTGCATGCACTGTCATAATAATATTTCTACATGTTGAAAAATTGTATCTTGCATCACGATGTTTACCACTTATTATTATTATTATCTTGCGTATTTGTTATCTAATTTTATATCCAAAATTGTACTCTTACCCCTAAGGATTCATCCGATGCACGTGAGTGAGAGAGAGAGAGAGAGAGAGAGAGAGAGAGAGAGAGAGAAGTGAGAATATTTCGTTTTTCATTATGCAAGTTGAGCCGGAGATGGATAGGTGTGCGAGTATGTATACAATTCACCCATCGAAAGATTCCACGATGCTGACGAAAAATGAGATGGAATCAGTTCCCAAGCATATGCTTATAAAACATTATAGCGAGTTTATTCATGTGTTGTGGGATCGTTTACCCGAGCATTTGCAATGTGATGGTGAGATTCAATCATATCGACAATGTTTCTATCATTTCAATCCCCAATGGGTTTATGCACCCAGGCCCTTGCGTCGAGATTGTGAAAAGTGTTCTACTGAGGAATATCTTGTGAATATTTATGGAATCAATGGGGCTAAGAATCCTCGTGATATCACCAGTGAGGAACTTTAAATTATATCACCGTCAACGTTTGAAAGATATTTCAGTGAGTTTACGGATATTATATGGAAACGAATGCCAAGCTATTATCGCAGTGATAGCGAGATTACACAATTTCGTCGATGTTATGTGCATTGGAATACACCAACCATGGCTGACCACGTCGACGGTCCAATTCCTCAGCGTCGAAATTGTCGAAAATGTCGACTGGATGGCGTGTGTGAACCTGTTTAGGATGCACGTGTTCAACATGCAGCTCGTGGAGTTGGGGGTTGATAACGTTTTCATGTAGGACTTTGGCTGCTGATAGTGGTGAAAAGTGGGGATAAACAGGAAAATCAGGAGGAAAAAGAAATTGAGAGCATCATTCAAATACAAAATCTTCTCCGAGTCAGACGCAGCAATCTTCACCGCTCACTAAACCGCCATGGATTTCGAAGCGTTCAACAAAGTTGGTGCGTTGCAAAATATCTTACCAACGAAGAAGCTGGTCGATATGGAAATTGGCAAGGATCATCCAATCCATGATGTCCGAGCAGCCTACACAAAATTTGGGCAACGATACGTTGTCGAAATCGAGGGTAAATACACCGTCTTCCTACCACCTCGATTCGCAAAAGCCTTCGACGAGAATCCGACGGAATTCGAGAAGCTGTTGAATGCAGCTCACGGGAAGCGACTCTATATGGAGACGACCGCCGGCCAGTAGTGTAAAATCACATTCAAGACATATTAAAAAAAGAAAAAAAATCTCGTTTTTGTGAAAATTCATCGTGTGAAACTATTGAAATCTCGCTCTCTTGTGAATAATCATCGGAAAATTAGTGAAATCTCGCTGTTGTGAATAATCATCGAAAAATTATTGTATCATCGAAAAATTCATGAAATCTCAATGTCACGAGTAATCATTGAACTATTATTGTATCATCGAATAATTAGTGAGTCTCGCTGTTGTGAATAATCATCGAAAAATGAATGTATCTTTTGAGTTGTGGATGAGGAGGAGGAGGAGGAGGAGAATGGTTTTATAAAATAAAAATGAAAAAAAAAATTCACTATCTATGTTGAAAAGAAAAAATGTATTGTTTATTTAAAAAATTCCCCTGTCGCACAAAGCACGATACACATACAACCAAATTCGTAGAGATTTCACATTCTCATTCGTACAACTATATTTCGAATTTCGATGGTCGTGGTGGGGGCAATTGAGACGAACTTTCGGCAACTTCTGCAGCGATGGGCAGTCCAGAGTCTCCATATCGATAATCTCCGTTGATTGATCAATTAAATTCGACAACCATGAAGATTTCTCACATCCCTTCACATACAGGGTGATTCAGAAAGACTTGCTGTCCGGGTACCCTCGGGTTCGGAACGATATTCGAAAGATTCCTACTTAGCCGTTTTGAAAAATTTAAGGTAGTTTTTGTAATGTACTTGTAACGCGCAATGTGCGTGCGAGGCACGAGCAGCAGCGCCAAGCTACGCACACTGTGGGGAAGGGAACAAAGTCCGGCAGTCGCCCGCAGACGGCCGTCCCGGCAATAGCCCAGTGTAACGAGCTGTAATACCTTTTGTAAACCATCCAATAAACGATTATTAAAGACATAACAACTGGCGACGAGGATAAATGGAAGTGAACAGCGAAGTGAATAGCGGAAGTGTATAAAAAATAGTGTGCAAAATAAGGGACCAGGCTGAATTCGTCACCGCAGAAAGGTGCGTTGTACGAAAACGTGGCCGGGCTCGAGGGCCACGTGCGAAAGCGTAGTCGTAGGAAAGTGCGTCGTACAAACACGGTAAGCGATCGAGCAATAAATGTCGAATCAAGCAAAAACGAGCTGGATCCAGAACCTAAATAGAGAACAAATAATCGCGGAGTTGGAAATACGAAACGTACCGTTCGAAGCAAGCGACAACTACAATAGCTTGCGCGATTTATTAAGGAAAACAATAAAAAACAGTGCAAACTACAAAGGAAAAAACGAATCGGGAACGGGTACAAAGTCCGACGGAAGTGAGGAGACGGACGAGACCACTGTCGGAGCGTCGGCACTAAAAGAAACTGCTGTACCGACGATCGCGCTAACTCCAGACACCACGCCACAGCAAACCCAAGGCGGGAGCACCGAAGGGGACAGCACAGTGGAAGCGGTTCCTACCGGGGCAGACGACGACGACAGCGACATGGCCGACGGAAACAATAGCAAGTTCCAGTTAGACGACGACTGGGAGCTGTTCGACGAGAAGCTGGAATGTTACTTCATTACCAAAAACATAACGGACGACAAAATAAAAGTAGCAACGCTGGTCACACGCTTAAGCGATGACGCTCACGCACTACTAAAGCAGCTGACCGCCCCAGCAAAAATCACCACAAAGTCATACGACGAAAATATGCGGGCCATGGCCAACCATCTGAAACCACAACCGTCGGTGGCAATGGAACGATACACATTCCACACAGCCAAACAAAACGTCAACGAAACTATCGCAGACTACGCAGCGCGATTAAGGAAACTCGCGTTGAACTGTAACTTCGAAAAGCTGGACGACGCGTTAAAAGATCAACTCGTATGTGGGGTAAAGGATCAAGATATCAAAGTCAAATTATTCGAAGAAAAGGATCTGACGCTGGAAAAAGCGTTAAATATTGCAGTGACGCGGGGAACGGCCGTGAAAAACGCGGCGACAACCAGCGGTGCCCAGGACAAGAAAACCGAAGTATACGCAATACAAAGCGGAGCACAGCAGCAACGAGGCGGCGGCAGAGGGGGAAGAAGCAACAACACGGGCGGCCGATACGAGCGAAACCAACACCAGACAGCCGGCACATCGACGACGAGCGACTCAAGAAACAACAACACGGGCGGCCGATACGAGCGAAACCAACACCAGGCAGCCGGCACATCGACGACGAGCGACTCAAGAGCGACGTGTTACTGTTGTGGCAAGAAAGGCCATATAAATCTCGAGTGTCGTTTTCGCGAGTATACGTGCCACAACTGTAACAAAAAGGGGCACTTAGCGAGCGCGTGCAGAAGCGGTGGGGGAAGAGCGCGTAAGCCTCCTAACAGTGTAAAAAAAATATCGTCACAGGACGAAGACGACGAAGAATCCGACTACGAACAAGACTTCTTCACGATCACGCAAAGCGACCTCCCGGGTAAATACCCAGCGAATTGTAAGGGTACCGAAATTAAATACGAGAACAACGATAAAGTCACACAGTTATATAATCATGCAAGTAAAAACTCGAGTACTGCACCTATGACAGCGGTAGTAAAAATTAACGGTAAAAACATTAACTTTGAAATTGACACCGGCACTTACGGGGCCGTAATATCGGAGAAAATATACAACGAATACTTCAGGGATATCCAAATCTCTAAAACAAACAAAGACTTAAGAGCTTACGGGGGGCAACCACTAGTGCCAATAGGCGAACTGACCGACCTGAAAGCGATTTTTAACAGCACAGAGAAAAAAGTCAAATGCTTTGTCTTGCCAGGCACGGGCCCGGCATTATTAGGGCGACAATGGCTAGAGCAGTTCGGGGCATGGCCACTAACGATACCAAAGTCAAAAACATTCGAAATTAACAAACTAGAGAGCGACTTGCAAGATTACATAACAGCAAAGTACAAAATTTTGTTCGACAACTCGCCCGGATCGTACAACAAAAGTACTACAAAAATTCATTTGAAAGAAAATACGCGACCTGTAGCATTAAAATGCCGTCACGTAGCTCACGCTCTTAAGCCGATGGTCGAGAAAGAGATAGAAAGACTAGTAAACTTGAAGCATCTAGAACCGGTAGAGATCGCGGAATGGGCAACGCCTATCGTGCCAGTATTAAAGGGAAACGGGGAAATCCGCATCTGCGGCGATTTCAAATTAACCCTAAACCCAAACATTATTATCGATAAATATCCACTTCACACTATCGACGATATTTTCGCCAAATTACAAGGCGGCGTCTCTTTCTCGGAACTCGACTTGAGGCATGCATACATGCAGTTTCCCGTAGACAAAAGCAGCGCGGAATTGTTAACGATCATAACCCACAAGGGCTTATTCAGGTATACGAAAATACCCGAAGGAGTATCACCGGCGCCAGCCGACGTCCAACGTAAAATGGACGAATGCTTGAGGGGGATCGACGGGGTTGTCGCATATTTGGATAACATATACGTATCAGGCAAAAGCGAGGAAGAACACCGCGAAAAACTAGAGCAAGTGTGCGAAAGATTGGCCGACTGTAATCTAAGACTAAACATAAACAAATGCAAGTTTATGGAGCCGAGTATCGAAGTGTTAGGGTTCGTTATAGACAAAAACGGGCTGCACAAATCCAAGTCAAAAATAAAGGCGATGATCGACGCGCCGCGACCAAAAAACGATAAAGAACTCGCGTCCTTTCTGGGACTCGTGAATTTCTACGCACGATTCCTGAAAGACAGGTCGAGGAATTTAAAACCGCTATACGATGTACTGAACAAAAAAATACCGAAGTGGGACGATGCGTGCGAAAAAGCATTTGCGTGGGTAAAGAACGAACTAATCGCGCCGGATTTTCTAGCACATTTCAACCCTAAAGAACAGCTGATACTAGCGTGCGATGCGTCGGACTACGGTCTATCGGCGGTCCTCTCACACAGATATGCAGACGGCACCGAAAAACCAATCGCGTACGCGTCAAAGAAAATTCCAACCACCGAAACAAGGCGCGCGATCATCGACAAAGAAGCGATGGCCATCGTTTTCGGGTTTAAACGATTTTATCAGTTTGTCTTCGGAAAAGAAATTATCTTGCGAACCGACAACAAGCCTTTAGAACTGATCTTAGGACCGCGGAAGGGAATACCGCAAACGGCGGACAACAGGCTACAGCGCTATGCGTACTTTCTCTCAGGGTTCAGATACACAATAGAACACGTCAAATCAGAGAACAACGCGAACGCGGACGCACTATCGCGTCTTCCGGTAGAGGATACGACTGATATCTCGGACGTGTGCGATCCCGTACCGGCGTTCATTAAGTTTTTTGAAGAAAAAGCGACAGCATTTGACAGTAAAATGCTCGAAACAGAAAGCAAGAGAGACGGAACCCTCAAAAACGTCATCCGGCACGTTACGGGCGACTGGCCCGCATTCAACGAACTAGCGGAAGAAGAAAAAATATTTTACAAAATACGGTTCGAGCTAACCGTCGAAAAAGGGTGCCTTTTCTGGGGAGTTCGTGCGTGCATTCCAGAATCAATGCGAGCGGTAATCCTAAACGAGATTCACGCAACTCACTTCGGAGCAGTGAAAATGAAAATGTTTGCGCGCTCGTACGTGTATTGGCCAGGGATCGACGCCGAAATAGAAGATACGGCAAACAACTGCAAAACTTGTTTGATAGAGAAAAAAGCGCCAAGGAAAACGCCGTTGACGACCTGGCCGTGGCCAAGTCGAGTATGGGGACGCATACACTGCGACTACGCCAAATTCAACGGCGACATGTACCTAATTATAATTGATGCACGCAGTAAGTGGCCCGAAATCATAAATTGTAAGAATAATACGGACGCGAAAAGAGTAATTAAGGAATTCAAAAATCTGTTCGTTCGGTACGGATTACCGATGCACTGCGTCACGGACGGCGGTCCGCAATTCAGAAGCGCAGAATTTACAGAATTTTTAAGAAGCAACAAAATTCACCAAACATTTTCGCCTCCGTATCATCCAGCCACAAACGGCGCCGCAGAAAACTTCATACAAACCTTCAAAAATAAAATGACAAAAATTATGAAAGAGGGCAAGAGTGCCGAACATGCGGCGAATGCGTTTATATTTGATTATAGGAACTTTCCACACATCACAACGGGAAGAAGCCCGGCAAGTATGATGTTCAACCGCGAGATACGAACACGATTTGATTGCTTAAGACCGAGCGTATCACAGCAGGTAGACAACCAGCAAAGGCGTCAAATAATCGCGAGACCCGGCAGTCGGAATGCCAATATAGACGTGGGCGATGAAGTCTACATGGACGCTCACGGGGTACGAGAGCAGAAGCGAATACCGGGCGAAATTGTCAAACAGACAGCGCCGCCCACATTCGTAGTTAGAACCGACTCCGGGAAACTGCACAAACGCCACGTAGACCAGCTGGTCAAGCCACCCCCGAGGCGCTCCCCGAGACTCATTGTTAAACAAGGGGGAAAGTTGTAATGTACTTGTAACGCGCAATGTGCGTGCGAGGCACGAGCAGCAGCGCCAAGCTACGCACACTGTGGGGAAGGGAACAAAGTCCGGCAGTCGCCCGCAGACGGCCGTCCCGGCAATAGCCCAGTGTAACGAGCTGTAATACCTTTTGTAAACCATCCAATAAACGATTATTAAAGACATAACAGTTTTCAAATGGTGGGCAATCGAATTTGAGTTATTTCAGCCAATGGGAAGGTGGCCTGCCGCCATGATGTACGACGCCTCAGTGTCGTCTGACATGGGGGCAAAGGACGGGGCTCTCGCTCGCATTCAGAGCGAACATTTTTGCCAATTGTTTCAAAGGCAATGTCACACGACATGACTTTCGCGCGAAAAGAATGTTTGTGTCGTGTGACGTTAGGAATGTGTCAGCTGACGTGATCGCTCGGTCATAACTACAGTTATTTGATCGTTCTAACCCTTGGAAAACATAGTGACAGACGATGTTGCGCGCGAACCACAAAAGTCTAGCACTAGATGCTAATTAGGTCAAGTTCTAGGGGCAAAAAAGAAGATAATAAAGATGAGATGTAAAAAAAATGAGAAAAATCGTTAAAACGAGAGTGTCAGTGAAATTTTTTTTTTTCGAGGTTTCGGTTATTCAAAAGTGATTTGTATTGATAAGTTATAATATGATGGAATTGTATTGATAAATTATAATATGATGGAATTAAAATATGAGGACGAGAATGCGGGAGAAGGAGACGGAAAAAAGACGACGACGTGCGAAGACAGAGAGGATATAAGGATGTTTACGAAGATGACAATGATTGCGACGGAGATGATGTGGGGCGGAGACCGAGACAACGACGATGGATACGGAGGCGGTAAGGACGACGAGGAAGGCGATGAAAAAGATGTCGAGAAAGACGAAATCGGCACAAAGGACGATTATTTTTACCAAAAAAAAAAGTGTAAAAAAATGTAAACCAGTGAAAATAAAACGGTTGAAAATGTTCTTACTGTCTGAATTTTATAACACGGGGAAAAAAGCTTGGACAAGTACATTTGTTGGTGATCCCCGTTTCCATTTGTTTTCACAGAAAAATCAAATCCCCCCAAAAAAAAATTGGAAACGCCAACAAAAGAAAGAATTTTAAAAAAGTCTGGAATTGAGAAAAATACAAGAAAAGCGAGAATGGTAGAAAAAAGTTAATATTATTCGCCCAGCACCAAAAATTCTGATACCTATGAAAGGCCAAGTATTCCGTGTCCATACCACTGGAAACAAAATGGCGAATCGACAGGAAAACTTCATACAAAAATACAAAACTAAAGTTTGCCATCGTATGTCGAGCGGATGCGCACAGAGTACTCTTGACTGATCCCTTATAAAAGGCCTGGCAAAATTCTTGATTAATTCCATAAAAACTTCAATTCAGATACCATTGTCAACCCTTTTTAAAAATTCCCGTCAAGACTCTCGGTTGATCCCTGAGAAACATCACGATCAAACTCTGAGTCAGTCCCTTAAAGAACTTCCGTCAGGACCCCTGGTCGAGCCCTGAAAAAAACATCGCGAACCATTGAGCCGTCGATCTAGATAGTGAAAACCATGGAGAAATATACTTAGACATCGAAAACCATGGAAAATCATACCTAGACAACGAAAACCATGGAGCCGTTTAGATAGCGAAAAATATGGAGAAATATACCCAGACAACGAAAACCATGGCGCCGTCGACCTGGAGAGCGAAGACCATAGAAAAATATACCTAGACATCGAAAATCATGGAGAAATATACCTGGACAACGAAAATCATGGAGCCGTCGACCTAGACACCGAAAACCCTGGAGAAATGTACGCCGACAACGAAAACCATGGAGCCATCGACCTGGAGAGCGAAACCCATGGAGAAATATACCTGGATGACGGGAACCATGGAGCCGTCGACCTGGAGAGCGAAAACCATAGAGAAATATACCTTGTGACGTGGTGAGCCACCACGTCGTCGGGGTAGAAGTCTGGCCGCCGTAGCGACCATCCCACAACCCACTTCCTCCCCGCTTCTGTGTCGTCGTCGTTCTTCCCAGATTTGTTTCAGGAGACGAGCCAGCGAACAACGCCAGAGAGGGACGCCGGAGACCGCTGCGACCTGGAACGATGGCAACATGAGGAAAATGAGCCTGCGACACACCCGGACCAACCCAACCCGCGACACCCGTCGAACACCCTCAACCCGTCCCCACCATCCCCAAGCAAAACCCCTAGGAGCCCAGGCCCAAACCTCCCCAAACAAGAGGAGCACGAGTCCACTCACCTGGGAGACGACGGGTTCCCGGTGGCCAGGCGAGCCACGAGTCCACCACCAACTCCGTGGCGTCGTTGAAAATCACGCGGAGAATCATCGTCTCGGGAGGACTCGTGGCGTGAGAACCCGCGAGGTGCCGTACTGGGCCGAGTCGTGGAGCGTTCTAACCTCACTTCGAGTTTGGCTCGGACACCGTCGTCCAAGTCAAGCGGCCCCCGTAATCGGGAGCTCCATGGCGTCAAGGCCACGGCGGCAACACACCTCCATCATCGGGTACCGGGAACCGAAGGTGGCGGCCGCTGCCACCGACGAAGAAATCGGGCGGGCCGCTCACCGCCGAACGTCGTATAAAGCTCACACCACGCACTACAATTGACAGGCCTGGGCGCCGCCATCTTGCCAAGCTTCGATATCCCGAGACAGCGTGGCGCCAGCGACCACCTGTGGCACGGCTGGCGACCCCCCGCGAAGATCTCGGGAATCGAAGCCGCGATCGATGGCCAATCGATTCGCCGAGTCCCTGACCTAGCCCTGTCGCGTGCAAAATATCTTTTTCTTGATTCGCGAGGATTTCGCGGGCTCCGTGCGCGCGCCGTTGGGAACGCGAGGAGCTCACGAGAGCCCGGAAATCCTCACTTCTACCCACGACGGCAACGAGTGAGCACGGAGTGACAAAAATCCTTTTTAAAAATTTCTTTAAAAGTTAAAAACGGGCGTAATTAACACATCTCGGACACGAGCGATCGGTATTGGGGACGTTCACGGAGAGCAGTGTCGACTCGGCAATATTTTGGGATTTTTCTTCGATAGTTCGATCGTGACGGCATCACAAGGTAAGCCGACTCATTCACCGCGCTGCCCAAGCACGTTTTTCTTTCTTGTCTCGAGAAGAGACCCTCCTCAAGGGTCTCGCGTGGTCGATCGTTGCTGTCGATCGCATCTCGGGAAATCATTGATTCTTCCACGTTTTTGCCGCGCAACTCTTTCCCCTTTTTGACGTCGCGTCTCGTGGCTTCACTCCATGACGAACCCCGCGTCAAATCTCGAGCCGTTACGTGCCGAGCACACCGCGTGGTCGGCCATTTTGACAATAGCCCACGCCGCCTAGCCACCCCGTGCCGCTTACGATCCGTCGTCGCCGTTCCTTTTTTCTCTGCTCGTACCCTATTTTTTTCTGCCCATACCCACGCACCCCGTGGCGTGCCACCCTGTCCTTCCCCCCCCTTTTTTTTCCGTGTGTGTCGCGGGTATTAATAAGACGCCGATCCGTTCGGGAGCCTACGACTCGCTGGGAGACGGGTCCTTGTCGCCGCCTGAGCCCGCCGTGCGACGCGTCCCTACCGTTCGGCTTTATTTTTCTTTTATTTTCGTTTCGAATCGCGGTCTCTCTTTCTTTCTTTTTATTTGATTATCTTGCGCCCCGATCTCCTTTCTTATTACTTCGAATCACCGATTCCTTTTCTTTTCGGGACTAGACGAGCTGTCGATTTCTTTTGGATTTATTTTTTTTTGTTTGTACCGGTTGCCGGACCGTAACAACCGGCTGGCGTCCAAGACTCGTTGTTTTCTTTCTTCGATTGTTAATAAAAAGGGGCCAATTATTTTTTTTTTAACTTTTGAGTATTTTTTTTCTTTCTCTCCCCAAGCACTCCCCCTCCCTTCTCTCCTCGCGAGGTGAATTACGTCACAACCTAGACATCGAAAATCATGGAGAAATATACCTGGACAACGAAAATCATGGAGCCGTCGACCTAGACACCGAAAACCCTGGAGAAATGTACGCCGACAACGAAAACCATGGAGCCATCGAGCTGGAGAGCGAAAACCATAGAGAAACTACCTAGACATCGAAAACCATGGAGAAATATACCTAGACATCGAAAACCATAGAGCCATCGACCTGGAGAACGAAACCCATGGAGAAATATCCTGGATAACGAAAACCATGAAGCCGTCGACCTGGAGAGCGAAAACCATAGAGAAATATACCTAGACATTAATTAAGATTTAATAATAAAAACAATTTTAAAACATCATGTTCAACGTTTCTTGTCGTCTTTGGACTCTCATTTTTAACAAATTTGTGGTCTTCAGTTTTTATTATTTTTTCGCGAAACTCATTTTATCGCGTTCTTATTTGAGGAATGACCGAGGGTCGATAAAGATTATTCCTCACTTTTCGATATCACCGTACCAGACTTCACTCGTTTAACGCTCGTAACCAAACCTTTCTGTCAAATGACAGCACAGGGCGATGTCGTCAGTCGCGACCAATCAGAAACGCGACAGCGACGTTCGCCCTTTCTCTGTGTCGTATACATACACGCACGCACACTCCGATCATTGCATAGATTTTGCCTGTGCAAACTTTTATCTCAGCAATTACAGCATCAATCGTGATGATTTATGGCTCAATCGACGGACAGTAATTTCATTAGTCTTAGTTTCAATTTTCAGATCCTGACATTACTCCTGTGCTTTGTAATTAAAAATATGTCTCCCCCCACCACCAGATCTTGCTTTATTCAAAGATAATATACTTGGCCGAGTCTCGGGCTAGCAGACGACAGCAGAGCTGTCAAATGTACTTGTCCCGAGACTCTACCGAGTCTCTTGATTTCATTGTGAATTTTTTAATACGACCGAGGGAAAAACCGACGGGGACGGGGATGGAGACGATGACGACGACGACGATGACGGGGATGCGCACGACGACGAAACAGAGATAGCTCCGACCCATAGTCCTATTGTAGAGAAACCACGATTTTTGTGGAATTGGGGGAGCGATCTTTGTTCTCGAATTAAACGGCAGGGTACCGAAGACGTTCAGCTTTCCTTATCAATACCGTCAGATGAATCCAAGTATTGTAAAATCCTTCTCGGTTGAATAATTTCAAACCCTGTCTCGTGAAGTCGAATTCTGTATGGGATTCGTCTCCGTTATTGAGAAACTACGACTTTTACAAAATTAAGGATGCGATCTCTGTTCTTAATCCGAATAGAAGGTTTTCGAGAATCCTCAGCTTCCCTTATCAATCCGAGAAGATGAATCCAACTAATGCGAAAGAATTCTCGGTCGGAAAATATAAAACCCTGACTCGAGAAATCAAATTTCGTATGGGAATCGTCCCCATTGTTGAGTAACCAAAATATTGTCGAGTGGTTGGAACGATCTCTGTTTCTCATTTTAAATAGTAAGTTTTCGTAGATGTTCAGCTTTCATAATCAATACAGGAACATGAATCCAGCTATCGTCGTTTCATTTCCGGTTGAGAAATGTAAAACAAAAAAAGAAGAAATCAAACTCCGGAGAATATTTTGGTTTCTCAACAATAGAGACGAATCCCATGCGGAATTTGATTAATCGTTTTAGCGTTTGACATTTCTTAACCGGAAATAAAACGACGATACAGCTGGATTAATGTCCATGTATTAACAATGGATGCTGAACGTCCTCGAAAATCTTCTATTCAAAATCAGAAACAGAGATCGCTCTAACCACTCGAGAAGATTTTGGTTCCTCAACAATGGAGACGAATCCCATGCGGAATTCGATTGATCGTTTCGGAGTTTGACATTTTTCAACCGGAAATGGAACGACGATAGCTGGATTCATGTCCCTGTATTAATAATAAAAGCTGAACGTCCTTGAAAATCTCCCTTTCAAAACGAGAAACAGAGATCTCCCGAATCATTCGAGAATATTTTGGTTCCTCAACAATGGAGACGAATCCCATGCGGATTTTGATCGATCGTTGGAGAGTTTGATATTTCTCAACCTGTTTGGGAATGTTCCGTCTAAAATTGCCGCTCCGCGACGCGCGCTCTCAGCGCGGCACTACAGTCGCGAATATGACGACCAATGACAGGAGGCTGCCAAGTTGTCAGGTGGCGCTGCCACAATGGGGAACGTGACAACTTGACCAGCGTCCATCTTATTCTCTCTTCTCGATCGATCTCCCTACAGAGACGACGTGTTTTGAGCTCTCTAGTGCTCTTGAACCTCGCGACACGAGGCATCGCGGCAAATCTCCTTTAAGTCGTATTTTACTTATACTCTGTCGAATTCCCATCCGCGTGTGTTGAAAGTGTTCGTATTAACGCCGCGAAGAGACAGCTCCTTATTTCTCTAATTTATCTGTACTCTCCGAAATAAACTCTAAACAAATCTCTGTCTTCTCTCATCTCACGGCGAACACGTGTTGATGTTACGCACAAAGTGCGAGTGATCGCTCCATAACTGACTTTGCTCTATGTAATTATAGGCAATAAATTAAAAAAAGGGTACTCTCCAAAGCCTCGTGTCAAACAATCATTTTTCTCTATACCAAAATTCTCCTGCGCGACAACATCCCGCCCTCGATCATTAAAACAGCGGCAAAATCCGGGTCAGTTTCCGGAACATTTGGTCCTTCGAGCCGGATCGAGGGCTAGTGTGGGAGAATTTTGGTTGTAATCAGGTTCTCAATGGAAATCCGGCTCGAACTGTTGGTTCGTTGAGCCGGATCGAAGACAAGTGCGTGGAAATTTTGTGTGCGAAACGGTCTCCTGGACAATTCTATGTCGATCGCGCTAAAGCTTCGGTCGCTTTCGCGACGACAAACTCTGTGACATTCTCAAATGACCGTCGTTTCAGTGAAAATATCGCGCTCCGTGAACATTTCGCGCTCTCAGTGAAAATCTCGCGTTTTGTTAACATTTCGCGAGAGTTCCGATAGCTCTCGCACCAGTGAATTCTCGGTGAACAATCTCAAGTGACCGCTCCGTGAATTCTCCATATTGTCCTCCGCGTTTAAATTTGCTGTGTGAACATTTTTCGTGAAATTCTGTAACGGCCATATCTCGGTATACAGTTTTTCGATCAAGTGCCTCTCGTTCTCTTGTGCGCGAATTCAAAACAAAGTTGACCTCGAGGCCCAGTGGCACGTGTGGTGAGTGTGTGAGCCGGACCGAGACCGCGCGCCTGCGTAACAAGGTGGCAGTCTCGGATCTCGAGTGCGCTGCGGCCGCCGAAATTCTCCGATCGATAATCAATGCTCGGAACGGCTCTAGCGGTAAGTAAAGCGACCCGACGATGTGTAAGTGACAGTCGGTAACTCCACATCGATTATCGCGCGAGTGATCTCAACCTCGGACGATTATCGATCAAGGCAACGTGAATTACAACTCGAGTCTACAAACGTTCGCGAATCATCTCGTTCTCAAGCCGTTGTCTTTATTTAAAATTCGTGATCGCGCACATTATTTCTCTAAATCAAGCGAAATTCACGGCACTCCTGGATTTTGCGAATTTCTTCGCATCGAGCTTAATCAAATGTCAGCTCAAACGCGTAGCAAGTGCGCGTTCCTTACTCCTGTGCTTCGTGAGTTCGCGCGCACCTTTTAGACTGCTTCGCGTGCGTTCTCGCGATCCCTCCGGTACGTCGCGAAAATTATTCTTCCGCGATAAATTCAACTCCGTTGTTTCGGAAATCGAAGCATTCTCGGAGTTTGCGAATCTCATCGCAACGAGCTCTAGTCAAATGACAGCTCGAACGCGTAGCAAGTGCGCGTTCAAAATGTGTGTTGTGAGTTCTAGCGCATCGTTCGGCCAATCATGCGCGAGTTCTCTCGACTGCTCCGGTATTTCTCGTGTTTCGAATATTTTTCGGGAATTTTCGCAAACCCTCGAACGTCTCGCGTGTGGTTTTGTGATTTTCGAGTATCGTGTGGACGATTTCGGACTTTACGACCACGATCTCGGCATGTAAATCCGGCCTTTCGGCTTGAGTTGAATGCTCACAAATGTGAGCGACGAGAAAACCAGTGGTCAAGTGACTCCCCCCCCCCCCCTTTCCTCCTCCCAGCCGGCAGTGCTCCTAAGGAGTGAACGCGGGCTCATATCTCGCGTCACCTCCCCCCCCCCATCTCTCAAACCCAGTGCTTGAGTGGAGTGATTGCGAGTCTCAAACCTCGCATCACCCCCCCCCCCCCTTTTTCTCTAAAACGGCAGTGCTCCTGTGGAGTGGGTGCGAACTCAAACCTCGCGTCACTCCTCCCCCCCTCTCTCCCAACCGGCAGTGCTCCTAAGGAGTGATTGCGAGCTCAAACCTCACGTCACTCCCCCCTTTTCTCTCTCCCAATCGCCACTGCTCCGGTGGAGTGACCGTGCACTCAACCTCGCGTCACCCACCCCTGTTTTCTCCCTTTTCCACCCATAGGAATCAAGGGAAATCGTGCTTCAAGGACTCAGGGAATCATCAATCTCTGTTTCCGATCCGTCTACTTCCAGGAACGCGTGAGCATTCAGGCTCACGTGCATCGAAACTGCTCGACAGCTCCAGAGACTTCGTCACGCGGGCGGCGCCCCGCTGGCGAAATGGCATGCCGGAAATCCGGCAATCCGCGCTCGGTTCGAGACGGCGAACTTGCGCTCAGCTCGAAGCCTGCTCCCAGGCAGAGTGTGTGTACAAACGCTCTGCTCTCTTAAAGATCACAAGCCTGGCGATCAGCTCAGACTCGTCGCTCCGTCCAAGGTCTGAGCCAAAAGCTTATCCAGGAGCTTTGGCTGCACCAATTCTGTGGGAAGAACCACTCCCAGCTCCGGTGTCTCTACAAAATGGCCTGCTGTAAGAGAAGAAATAAACAATTTGTAAGCTTTCTCTGTTCTCAGGTGGTTCAACACGAGCTAAAGCACTCGTGTACACAGCTCAATCTCTTCTCAGACCGGTCACAGCGCCATGGTGGCGGTGATGTACAAGCATCGTCAGCCTCTCGTCCACTAGGAAAACGACAACTCCGAAACAAAGGTCGCTCCTTTGAAACGCCTGAACCTCCCCAGGCTCGAGCTCTCAGGCGCTCTCCTGGCAAAGCTCGTTCGATGCGTCAAGGAAATGGCGGAACTTGACGCAGAGACAACATATCAGTGGACACGAACTCTCAGGCACTCTAACCTGGATAAAGGCTCTCCAATCCCGCCTCCAATCCTGTCAGCTCCACTGGATCATCGGACAACGTGCCGGTGAAGACTCATGCACTTCGGTGCAGGGTCTGTGCTCGGCAGAGGGGGATCCGTGCACATCAATTGACAAGCCAACTACCTCTCTGTCGAGTCACACCTTCTTGCTCTTCCGGACACACAGGTGTCAACCACTCTGGACGACGTCTCCGAACCATTTTCAGATTCTTCTCCACCGTTCAACTCCAGACGTGGACTCGCCAACAAGGGGACATCTTCGCTCTGCAAAGATGGCGGGCGGAATGTTTGGGAATGTTCCGTCTAAAATTGCCGCTCCGCGACGCGCGCTCTCAGCGCGGCACTACAGTCGCGAATATGACGACCAATGACAGGAGGCTGCCAAGTTGTCAGGTGGCGCTGCCACAATGGGGAACGTGACAACTTGACCAGCGTCCATCTTATTCTCTCTTCTCGATCGATCTCCCTACAGAGACGACGTGTTTTGAGCTCTCTAGTGCTCTTGAACCTCGCGACACGAGGCATCGCGGCAAATCTCCTTTAAGTCGTATTTTACTCATACTCTGTCGAATTCCCATCCGCGTGTGTTGAAAGTGTTCGTATTAACGCCGCGAAGAGACAGCTCCTTATTTCTCTAATTTATCTGTACTCTCCGAAATAAACTCTAAACAAATCTCTGTCTTCTCTCATCTCACGGCGAACACGTGTTGATGTTACGCACAAAGTGCGAGTGATCGCTCCATAACTGACTTTGCTCTATGTAATTATAGGTAATAAATTAAAAAAAGGGTACTCTCCAAATGTTCAGGATTCCGCCTTTCCAAAAACTCGGGGCGAGCTGTCTTATCGGCCCGCTCCGGGGCAGCACCTCGCGGACGCTCTCGTTTCGCCTCGGTGCGCAGGATCTGTCGATCCTCGTGTCTATCGGCGTGCGAGAGCGCCCAAAATTCCTCCTATTCGTCTCTAGCCGCGCCCGGCAGCACATCGTTGCTGGGCACGTTATCAATTCTTCGCGTGTGGCCATGCTCGGTAGCACGCTGCTGCCGAGCATGGCAGCCATTTCGTGTAACTTCACCCGCATAATGTCCGCGTGACATTAATGCATCGCGAACGTGTGCCTTCTGCACTCGTTAATCCCGCTCGATTGGCGCATTAGGCGCAATCGACTCACGCTTGTCTACATCGCATTTTTACCAAACTCTTTTTCTCACTGCGTGGCCGGGCCGAGCCACGTGTGTCACCAAGTTCCACACTGGCCCCGCATCCACGTCGTGATTGAGCCGCGAGATCAATGAAATCAGTGCGCGAGATCCGACGATTGCTACACCGCAATCTTTACATTAAGTACCGCAATCATTTGTCCAACCGCGTCTTTCACCCGCTATCAAGGGTGCAATTTGTACATAAAATCATTGTAAATCATAACTCTGTAAATAAAACTCGACAAGCGGATCCCCGCGCTAACAATCGCGTCTTAAAACAACCTTTCTTTCTAACGTCGGCACGATCCCTAACATCCCGGCAATTTGTATGCACTCAATTCCCGAACATTGGTCCTTCGAGCCGGATAGTGCCAATTGTAAATTCGCGAGTGTTGGTGCGTGTGTGAAAAGTTCGCTAGCCGAGTGAAAATTTGTGCACCGCGAGACCGCGTGGCAACTTGGCCAGTCCAAGCGGCCAACAACTGTGCCGCGCTCGGTCACTTCAGACTCTTCGCTTGCGCCGCCGTGGCCAACCGTTGCACTCTGCGACAGTCATTGGCCACTTAACGAAATTTTCGTTTCGACCATGCCGGCACGTGTCTCGCGCCGCGATCGCGATCGATCGCGCTTCGCTCCTCATTCTCGAGGATTTTTCGCAGTGTTCGCGAGTTATTTCATTTCCGCGAATCATTTTATTCTCGATTTTCATTCTTTGCGAGTTTTCCAAAGTGCGACGCGTATCTTCGCGAGCGTCATCGCATTTTCGTTCGATTTTTCTGCGTCGTGTGTGCTCGACCGCGTCGCTCAGTGCTTTCGAGCATCTCTCACGCTCGATCATCGCACTCGAGCCTAAAACCACCATCTTGGGTGGTTTTCGCACTCACGTCGCGCAGCTTCTCGTCGCGCTTTTCGTCGCGTGTGTTCGCCCGCGATGCCCAGTGCCATCGAGCAACTTCGCGCTCGATCCCGGCACTCGAGCACAAAACCGCCATTCTGTGTGGTTTTTCGCACTCACGTCGCGCAGTTTCGTGTCGCGCATTTCGTCGCGTGTGTTCGTCCGCGCGACGCCCAGTGCCATCGAGCAATTCTCGCGCTCGATCCCGGCACTCAAGCCTAAGACCGCCATTTTGGGTGGTCTTCGCACTCTCGTCGCGCTGTCTCGCGTCGCGCCTGTCGTCGCGCGTGCGCGACCGCGTTGCTCGGTGCCTTCGAGTAATTTTCGCACTCGATATCGATTTTCGAGTCATCGCCCGCCATTTTGACGTAGCACGACTGTGCCTCGTGTCTTTTCCGCGCGGTTGTGTCGTGTGATTCGCTTTTCGTGTGCGCGCCGCGTAACTTCTGCCCGCGTGCAAGATATCGAACCCGCCGTCTGGTCGCTCGACGCCCGAAGTCGTCGTCGACCCTGGTTCGCCACACAACGCAACGTTCTCGCGCCTTTTCTGGTGAGTTCGCGATTTCTTACAATCTTCGCGAGCTTCCAGTGAAGTGTTTTTCGTTTTCCAATCTTCCCCGCGATTCACGGCGATTCGTGAAAATCGCGGGAGTGACTCTTGACCACGCGGTCTTCAACCGCGTTTCCCGTCCCGCGTGTGCGCGCGTGCGCGTGCCAGTGCCCCCGTGGGCAAGTCGCTCTCGAGCTCCATTCCTCGAGACTCCGACCGCCATTTTCCGCTGCCTTTCCGCGTGACGCTTCTCGTCCAAAGGCAGTCTCGCGAAGAGAGTTCGCAATCTCTCTTAAGTTCGCGCAGTTTTGCGAAACATTTTCGCGAAACCTTCAACGAAACACGCCGCGCGCAACAGTTAATTGACTTTCGTTCAATTTAAATCATATCTCGCGCCCGCTAATCGGCGTTATGCCACGCGAGTTCGTGCGCACCCAGTTCGTACGTTGCGAGTTCGCGCACTCTGTCACCGCGCCGCGAGTTCGTGCGCCCCAGTTCGTGCGTTACGAGTTCGCGCGCACTCTGTCACCGCGCCGCGAGTTCGTGCGCCGCGAGTTCGTACGTTACGAGTTCGTGTGTCGCAAGTCGCGCTCGTCAAGTTCGGCGCGTCGCGTGTGCGCGTTCATTGTGAGTCGAGAAATCGTCCGCCATCTCCTCACGCTTCTGTGCGACGCTTCTCGTCCACAGAAATTCAAAACGCCTTTGCCAATTTCTCAAACTGGCAAATTTAACTCGAACTTACACGCTCATGTCTAAGTTCTTCGAGTTTACGTCGACTAGTCCCCGCGTGGACTTCGCGCTCGCCGCGTTTTCCAAAATTTCGACCAGTCCCCGCGTGGATTTCGCGCTCGCCGCGGTTTCCGAAATTTCGACTAGTTCTCGCGTGAACTTCGCGTTCGCCGCTGCTCTCGAAATTTCGATCGCAAATTTCTCGAGCTCGGTGCCACCGCGCCGCGCGTTCAACATCAGTGCAGTTCCCCCCGCGTCCATGACGCCAAAATCAAGGTCCAGTCGAACGACGCCCAAGGTCGTCGTAGATAACGGTCCGTCAACAATCTAGACATCGGCCTTCAGCCATCTAGACAACGCTACGCGGGAGGCTCAGGAAAATTCGCCTGGCTCATCGTCCGAGCACCCGAGCTCCCTGAACTCGAAGAGTTCCCCACCGTTCGAGCGCAAGCACTCGAACGCAGCGAAGCAACTACACCGTTGACCGTGCAATCAACGTCTGCCTGCACTCATCAAGCTTCCGTGCAGCGAAGCTTCGCAACAACATTTCGTGATTCGTCACGCAATCATGCTCTTCGAGGAACGCAGACGCCAGCCCGGCGCTGCCTCCACGAGCAAGCCCAAATCAACGTCGAGGACTCCAACGCGGGAGTCAGCGCAATCGTCAAACGCTTCCGAGCCTTGCCCGCAACAAGCTTGCGTGACCTGCAATCACGCATCAACGCTGCCTGCTACAGTACACGCATTCGTCTTTCGTCAGCATCCGAAACTACGAGAGTACGTGCACTCGTCCATCCGAGATTCGAACAAACATTCATCTCGGTACAGCTCTCATAAAAACTCGTCGTTCGTCGTGAACAATTATTCACCCGATCAGAAATCACATGGTTCGCATCTGCAGAGAATCATCGAACTCTCCGCTTCGAGGTGAGCGCATCATCATCCGCTTCGAGGTGAGCTCATCCTCACGGGTTTCCACCCACGAACTCAACGAGCTGTGCCACGCGGGAGCAATTCCCGCTCGCAAATTCGCAATCGCACCAGGCAGCGTCAACCAACAAGGCAACAACAACATCATCGACGATTGCTCAACGAAAACAGTCGGGCAAAAAATGGAACGGTCGAGCTGACGAACGCATTTCGCAGCGCGACTCTCCATAACTTCACGCAAGCACGAAGCGCCGAACATTATCTGAAGTAGCGCAGATAATTGATCCACACGACCCCATCAACCCAGCCGCCATTCGAGGACGGATTCTCCACTCGAACTGCGATCGCAAAATCAGCTGGGACGAATCACAGCCACCGAACACGGTTCAAGGTGGCCGCTTATCAGAGAAGATCTACAATTCTTGGCCAAGAAACGATTCCACCAGATGGTTCAGCACGTGGAGCAATTCCACCGTTGAACTCCACGGCTTCCCTGATATATCGCAACTCGCGATGTTCGCTGTCGGCTACATCATAGCCAACTCCCCGTCCACTGGCGCCAAATAAACTCTCGTTTGTGTACAAGACGAAAGTCGCACCGCCTAAACAACTAACCATCCCGAGGTTAGAACGCCCAGCAGCGCTGCTACACGCAATTCATCAGACGAAATTCAACCGCTCCGCAGCTACTAACAACGACTCACTGTGGACGGACCCTCAAGCACTCTTTCGTGGATCAAGGCACCAGCTTCAAAACGAAGATCACGTCAGGAACCGCATGCAGCTCGCTCCACTCGCTCCGTGGAAACGAAGTCCTGGCACTTCCAACCGTGCTCATGGCCTTGCCAACGGCCTCAGCACTCAACAACTCCGAGTTCATCTACCATCGTGGACGGGACCACCGTGGATGACGCAACCGCCTGAAGAGTGGCCTCGTCAACCACTCGCCTCATCGCAGACGACTTCTCCGTACCCGAAGCTCGTCCGGGAATCGCACTCTGCGAATCCCAAACGCACCGCCCTGTGACATTTTAAATTGATCTTTATTGTTGCAGAGACTGTTTAGGTCACCACCATTTCCTCCAAGGCCGTCGCGAAGCCGAGGAAACAACGCACCGCGAAGCTCTCGCCGCTTCCGCTTCGAGATCATCGAGAACTTCAAGAACATCGAGAACTTCAATCACCGCTGAGGACGTCATCCTTCACTATAACATCACCACTCCGTGCTGATGGCGGGAGAATGTTCAGGATTCCGCCTTTCCAAAAACTCGGGGCGAGCTGTCTTATCGGCCCGCTCCGGGGCAGCACCTCGCGGACGCTCTCGTTTCGCCTCGGTGCGCAGGATCTGTCGATCCTCGTGTCTATCGGCGTGCGAGAGCGCCCAAAATTCCTCCTATTCGTCTCTAGCCGCGCCCGGCAGCACATCGTTGCTGGGCACGTTATCAATTCTTCGCGTGTGGCCATGCTCGGTAGCACGCTGCTGCCGAGCATGGCAGCCATTTCGTGTAACTTCACCCGCATAATGTCCGCGTGACATTAATGCATCGCGAACGTGTGCCTTCTGCACTCGTTAATCCCGCTCGATTGGCGCATTAGGCGCAATCGACTCACGCTTGTCTACATCGCATTTTTACCAAACTCTTTTTCTCACTGCGTGGCCGGGCCGAGCCACGTGTGTCACCAAGTTCCACACTGGCCCCGCATCCACGTCGTGATTGAGCCGCGAGATCAATGAAATCAGTGCGCGAGATCCGACGATTGCTACACCGCAATCTTTACATTAAGTACCGCAATCATTTGTCCAACCGCGTCTTTCACCCGCTATCAAGGGTGCAATTTGTACATAAAATCATTGTAAATCATAACTCTGTAAATAAAACTCGACAAGCGGATCCCCGCGCTAACAATCGCGTCTTAAAACAACCTTTCTTTCTAACGTCGGCACGATCCCTAACATCCCGGCAATTTGTATGCACTCAATTCCCGAACACCAAAGCCTCGTGTCAAACCATCATTTTTCTCTATACCAAAATTCTCCTGCGCGACAACATCCCGCCCTCGATCATTAAAACAGCGGCAAAATCCGGGTCAGTTTCCGGAACATTTTTTTTTCTCTTTTCCAATTACAGGAATCAACAAATGTTCCGGAAACTGACCCGGATTTTGCCGCTGTTTTAATGATCGAGGGCGGGATGTTGTCGCGCAGGAGAATTTTGGTATAGAGAAAAATGATGGTTTGACACGAGGCTTTGGAGAGTACCCTTTTTTTAATTTATTGCCTATAATTACATAGAGCAAAGTCAGTTATGGAGCGATCACTCGCACTTTGTGCGTAACATCAACACGTGTTCGCCGTGAGATGAGAGAAGACAGAGATTTGTTTAGAGTTTATTTCGGAGAGTACAGATAAATTAGAGAAATAAGGAGCTGTCTCTTCGCGGCGTTAATACGAACACTTTCAACACACGCGGATGGGAATTCGACAGAGTATGAGTAAAATACGACTTAAAGGAGATTTGCCGCGATGCCTCGTGTCGCGAGGTTCAAGAGCACTAGAGAGCTCAAAACACGTCGTCTCTGTAGGGAGATCGATCGAGAAGAGAGAATAAGATGGACGCTGGTCAAGTTGTCACGTTCCCCATTGTGGCAGCGCCACCTGACACCTTGGCAGCCTCCTGTCATTGGTCGTCATATTCGCGACTGTAGTGCCGCGCTGAGAGCGCGCGTCGCGGAGCGGGAATTTTAGACGGAACATTCCCAAACACAACCGGAAATAAAACGACGATAGCTGGATTCATATCCCTGTATTGACCATGGAAGCTGAACGTCCTCGAAAACCTTCTAGTCAAAATAACAAACAGAGATCGCTTCAACCACTCGAGAATATTTGGGTTCCTCAGCAATGAAGACGAATCCCATCCGGAATTTGACTTTTCGAGTCAGGGTTTGACACTGTTCGACCGGAAATGAAACGAGAATAGCTGGATTCATGTCCCTGTATTAACCCGCCGTGTGTACACTATATTTTTCGGTGCACGGTGTGTACACTGGGTACTTTAGGGAACAGTCGAGTTTAAAAGGTTTTGTAGGCTTCCAAAAAATCTGAAAAAATTCTGGTTTACTTATTGAAGTGTCTACTACATGGCCCAGCAGCTACCGAACTCAAAAGTTAAAAACCGTTGTTAATAAAAATAAAAGCAATCGTCTAAAAAGTGGAAAAATCGGAATTCCGAAATTTCGACTGTTCCTTTAAAGACCCAGTATACACACGCCGGGTTAATAATAGAAGCTGAACGTCCTCAAAAACCTTCCTTTCAAAACGAGAAACAGAGATCTCTCCAATCATTCAAGAATATTTTGGTTCCTCAACAATGGAGACGAATCCCATGCGGATTTTGATCGATCGTTACAGGGTTTGATATTTCTCAACCGGAAATTAAACGACGATAGCTGGATTCATGTCCCTGTATTGACAATGGAAGCCAAACGTCCTCGAAAACCTTCTATTCAAAATGACAAGCAGAGATCGCTCTAACCACTCGAGAATATTTGGGTTCCTCAGTAATAAAGACGAATCCCATGCGGAATTTGACTTTTCGAGTCAGGGTTTGACATTGCTCGACCGAGAAAGATTCCACAATAGTTGGATTCATCTCGCTGTATTAATAACGTCAGCTGAATATCCTCGAAAACCCTCTATCCAACATGAGAAACAGATATCGCTCGACCAATTCCTTAAAAATTCGGGTTTCGTGAGGTGAATCCAAATTCGTAAAGCGATATCTATTTCGAAGTGAAATGTTAGATTCTTGAGATCTTTGAGCTGCTTTTATTCTTTCAGCGAGTTACACCCACTGATTGCGGTTGCCGTTTCAGATAACGAACATCGAAAGCAAACGGAGAAGTTTTATTTTACAAGAGTTTATTAAATTTCGTATGGAATCATGCCAAAGTCAGCATCTACATGTTTTCAAACCGTTATCAGACCCCAAGTGTGAACAGTATCACATAACGTTTAACGCGACGTCTTTTGAATGATCTCAAGATAAATCAGTACGAGTATCGCTTCCCTAATTTTGCAAAAGTCGTGGTTCCTCAACAATGGAGACGAACCCCATGCGAAATTCGATTCCTTTATTCATTGTTTGGCATTCGTAGACGGAAAATAAAACGACGATAGTTGGATTCATCTCCCTATATTGATAACGATAGCTGAACCTCCTTGAAGACCCTTCATCCAATAGGAAAAACTAAGATCGCTCCAGCAATTCGACAAAAACTAGCGTTTCGTGTGGCGAATCCAATTTGGAAGCATGATCTATATTTTGAAGTCGATTATCAAATTCTCAAGAGCTTCGAACTGCTCTTAATTATTTTGCGAGTTGAAACCACTGATTGTGGAGTTTATTTTATTTCATATCGCATTGTGCCGAAGTCAGCATCCGCATGTTTTTAAACTGGTATCACAGATTAAGTGTGAACAGTATCAGATGACGTTTAGCGCGACGTCTCTGGGATGGTCTCGCGTTGATACCGTTCAACTGGACACCGTGTCAACTTTTGGCCCCCGCAAGTTACAGGGGAAGACAAAACAACGTCGAGAGGTGACCGTGCCTCGTTGCTGGAAAAATATCTCCTCATTGTCAGTTCGCCTAAACCTGTCCAGTGATCAAGATGGCTCAAGGGTACGATAGTTCGAAAATAACGAAATTTGAAAAAAAAAAACATGAAAAATGTTCCGGAAGTCTACGGCCGTGTCATCGTAGCAGTCGCAGCGCCCCGCGAGACTGCACGATCGCATCCCCGGTCGCTGGTATCACGGGACCTCGACAAGATCGTAGATTCGGTCTACTCGAACCCACTCCCGCCGCATCGTCGTGGATACATGCGAAAATTTGTGACTGCCCATGGTGAATACATGGACGACTTCATTCGGGAAAACAACATCACATCAAAGCGAACCGAAAATAGTATATTGTAAGTATAATTTTCGGTATATTTTCAACCAGTTAAACAATTCAAATATGAGTAGGGGAAAGGCGGGCAAAGCGGAACACCCGGGCAAAGCAGAACACTCCGCGAAAAACGTGAATTTTTTTTTTCACTGAAAATCTAAGAAAGTTAGATCGTCCGTCTTAAAATATTAAGAGACGAACCATTTTTGGAGTAAAAAAAAATCGAAAAAATAAAAAAATGAGAATTTGGCTGAAATTTTTATCTCAAATGGTATTTTTTATCGACAAATCTTTTCTTTATTGTTGAAATCATCGTTCTCGTTAAGACGATGAAAAAACTTCCGCATAAATTTTTTTTTTTTTTCCATAACCGTTACCATTTTTCAATGTTCTGCATGCAGATGATTTATATAAAAGATTTTGCTAGTTTCCGGCAAACGGAATGAGGAAAATTGTTTCGGTATGGAAAATTTTACGAACACAACGAGAGACACGAGAATTTTTTTTCTCGTATCCTGGATTTATTAAGCACTTCGGATTTTTTCATTTTTTTTTCGAACGTTGTAAGTGTGTGCGTGTGTGTGGGCAAGTGTTGTGTGCAATTTTTAATATTTTTTGAAAAACCGTCGAATTAGTAATTTTTTCAATCTCGAAATTTGAATTTTCTTTGATTGAAACGTGATCGAAATTTTCAAATTTTTGAGATTGTGGTAAACAAAAATTCAAATTTTTCTTGGGATGTTCCGGTTTTCGTGAAAATGCGTGGAATTGTCAATTGTTTCGACCTCAAAATTCAAAATCCCACCGATTTAAAGTTGATTAAAGCTGTCCAATTCTGGAAATTGGAAAAAACAAAAATTCCACGTATTTTCAGGAAAACTGGAACAGCCCAAGAAAAGCTGGAATTTTCCCCATCCCCAATCTCAAAAATTGGACAATTCGATCAAATTTAAATCGGCCGAATTCTGAATTTTGAGGTTTAAAAAATTGACAATTCCACGCACTTTCAGAAAAATCGGAACATCTAAAGAAAAACTTGAATTTTTGTTTTCCACAATCTCAAATATTTGACATTTTCGATCGAATTTGAATCGAAGAAAATTCAAATTTCGAGATTGAAAAAATCACTCATTCCACACACTCGCACAAAGCAAACTTCAACTTACAACGTTCAAAGATAAATGAAAAAATCCGAAGTCCTTCATAAACCCGGCATAACGAGAAAAAAAATTCTCGTGTCTCTCGTTGTGTTCGAGTTGTGTTTGTAAAATTTTCGACACCGAAACAATTTTCCTCATTCCGTTTGTCGGAAACTAGCAAATTTTTTAAATAAAATCATCTGCATGCAGAACATTGAAAAATGGTAACGATTATTGAAAAAAAAAAATTTTATGCGGAATTTTTTTCATCGTCTTAACGAGAACGATGATTTCAACAATCAATAAAAGTTTTTTCGATAAAAAACACTATTTGAGATAAAAAATTCAGCCGAATTCTCATTTTTTTATTTTTTCGAATTTTTTTTTTCTTTCTCTAAAAATGGTTCGTCACTTAATATTTTAAGACGGACGATCGGAGTTTCTAAGATTTTCAGTGAAAAAAAAATTCACGTTTTTGGGGGGGTGTTCCGCTTAACCCGGGTCTTCCGCTTTGCCCGCCTTTCCCCTATTTATCCTGTAATAAAAAGTTGAGTCAAGCATACTTATCCACGCTAAACAGAGTTTCGAGCGATCAAAAAGTGCGTCGACATATGAAAAGTCGTGGAATAAATCAAAATTTCAAAAGCATTGATTGATGTAAAGCATTGAAAAGTATTGATAATTACAAAGTCTCGTATTCAAGTTCACGTACAGTCGCTCTATAATACATTCGTTTTGCACAACGAGTACCAGAAAAAAAAAATTTCGATACCAAAACCATTTCAAAGACGGAACTAAATAAAGTTGAAAAATAATTCGGACAAAGTGCTTGGCAAATGCACGACAATCTCTCAGTACATGACCAAAAACTCGGCAATTGTTCGCTTGATGAACGTTCGTTTGAAGTTTCTGGTTTCCATATTTGGCAGTTCATTTTTTTTTCGCGCAGGCAGTTTCCGAGTCCCCGAGATCCCAAAATCAGCGGAGAAAAAATTCTCAAAATTTCCGCTCGACTTCCGCTTCAATATCATTTTTTAATGAGCTCCGTACGATGCTATGGCGCGGAGTAATCGTCAATCACAGCAAAAAAAAATTATTTCGATTCTAACAATCAAATACTCGAGAACTAATTACACCGGCACCCAAAAAAAAATTGACTGTACACCGGCTGCCACCTATCTACGGGCATGTTTTTCGACCCGCTGAACACGAATTTCAAGTCAGTTTAGGCCGTCCAGCCTTCAATTTCGAGTAAATTGCAAAAAAAAAAAAACCCAAACATAGCGAAAATTCGATGTTTTGACAAGAAAAAAAAATTTGAAATCTAAGGCAAGTATAACTTTCATGTATTGTGATCTGTTAAATGCTAATTTCGATCGTACTTAAATCATAAACTTTTTTAATTCTAAAAAATTGTAAAATATTCTTAAAAATTGCAAAAATCGTGAAAAATTGGGATCATCTTGGTACAGAAAATTTTGCGGACCCGGATTCACGGAGATTTTCATGTAATTTAATCTGCTTGATCTGATTCTGCAATAAGTATTGCTCATAGTCCCCTCAAACATTCATGGAATTGTAAAAAATCGATAAAATAGCAGAAAATTGCTACTGAAAAAATGGAAAAAATCTTTTCAACACCATTAAATAAATTTCTCGTATTTTTTATTAACAAAACACAAGATTCAAATATGAAAATGCAAAAAAATTGTAAAATCTACGAAAATGACGTATAAACAGAATCAGAAGAATGATTTTCTCAATTTCATAGATTTTACAATTTTTTTGCATTTTCATATTTTAATCTTGTCTTTTGTTAATAAAAAATACGAGAAATTTATTTAATTGTGTTTAAAAGATTTTTTTCCATTCTTTCAGTACCAATTTTCTGCTATTTTATCGATTTTTTGCAATTTCATGAATTTTTGAGGGGACTATGAGCCACATTTATTGCAGAATCAGATCAAGCAGATTAAATTACATGAAAATCTTCGTCAATCCGGGTCCACAAAATTTTTTGTACCAAGATAATCCCAATTTTTCACGATTTTTGCAATTTTTAAGGATATTTTACAATTTTTTAGAATTAAAAAAGTTTATGATTAAAGTACGATCGAAATTAGTATTTAACAGATCAAAATACATGAAAGTTATACTTGCCTTAGATCTCAAAATTTTTTTTCTTGCCAAAACATCGAATTTTCGCTATGTTTAGGTTTTTTTGCAATTTACTCGAAATTGAAGGCTGGACGGCCTAAACTGACTTGAAATTCGTGTTCAGCAGGTCGAAAAACATGCCTGTAGATAGGTGGCACCGGGTGTACAGACAATTTTTTTTTGTGTGCCGATGTCATCCTACAGGAAATTAAAGTTCTGGAAACTGCAAAACATTTTTTATGACATGCATTCAAAGGCTCTTGATGAGAAAAAAATTCGAAGTGATGATGTTGATTTTCAAAAAAGTTGTTAATATTTCTTTTACAGTAAATCTTATTCGGAGATAGGGAATGCGGCTGTGTTCCATGACAGAGGAAGAGCAGGGCTTCATGGCGGTACTGCTAGAGGAGAGCAGCTCGAGGTACCGTTCTATTTCATCATGATGAGACGTATATAGATTCATTATAGTTTATGAGGCAGTTGAAATCACCAGCATCAACTAATAAAAACTTTTCATTGTTTCAGGTAAATGAACGTGCTCGCTCTCCAGATTTCCTCGGCTTCTCAAAGAGGGAGCAAGAGAAGGCTGCAAAAATCCCGCCTTTTTACGCAAAATATAAGAAATGAATTATTCGGCAGTTTAAATTTTTTTGGAATTATCATTAATTATTCTCGTATTTTTCAGGTTTGGTTATCGAACCATTTATAAAGATTAAAAATGTTAACATTTTTGTACAAGCCGGAAAAAGAATGCAAAAAAATAATGAAACAAGTACGTGAAATTTGGAGCCTGTGGGCCAAGTCGAAGTACTGCCTCCAAGACAGCGAATTTTCGTATGCTATTTTAATGGAATTTCGCACTGACTGCGTTATTTATTCTTTCCCGATGTTAAAATTTTTCGAAAAATCTGCAACTTGGTGCATGTCTACCTCATAATCATAGGTATTCTTCAAAAAATTGGGAGATTTCCGGCGATAAAAGTTTTCAAGTTTCAGCTCGTTGAAGTTGTGTTGTGAAATCGAAAATCACAATTTAATAAAATAATTTGTTCAATACACGACTCCTCCGAACTTCCAAGTGATTAAAAGTTTTTTTAAATTATCAATATCGACTTCGGTCCCATAGTTACACTACAAACACTATGAATATTTTTAAGAATTCTTTAGCACGGTACGTTTCCGAGCATCAGCAAATGTTTTTCTATTTTCGGATACAATTTGTAAGATAAATTGTTTTTGCGCGTGATCTTTTGACAAAATTTGATTATAATCTTCTATCAACTTGACTGCTCTCTCAGCAGTATCATTGACTACTTTTAGATTTTTCATTAGTTGAAGGCTCAAGTTATAATCATTATTTTGTGGCCACTGTATTGGATCCATCTTCAAAAAATTTTCGTCGATCTGAAAACGTTCGAAAAATTGTCGGGATTTCGATGAAATTAATGAATCGACAGTTAAATTATTTAAACTTTCGATCTCGCGTACTATTAATCGTTTCGGACAATCAGTGTCGTCGTCGATGATGCTCAGATTTGACACCATTCGTCTTTTCATGTCGTTACATAACGTTTGTCAAAAAACGCCATTGCAGCAGTTTCTGGATTCAAGTACCGCAAATGATTCCTGAATTTTTTCAATGTAACTTCCGAAATTTTTTTGTCTATTAGTTTGTAATCGCTCAATTTTTTCACCAACTGCAAATCGCTTTGAGGCGCTGCAGGCGCAAAGATACAGGTATACCACATTTGAATATAAATAAAAACGAGAAAAACGCAGATATCTGATAAGGACTTTTCTTCACTTCGCGTTAGCTTGAACTGCTCTCGGAATAAAAAGATTTTTAAAACATAAACGGCCTTGGACATCCATCGAGCATGATGAAAAGCGCCTGGTTTTCGAAATTTAACTCCGTCGCGAGGCGTTTTTCCAATAAATATTTGTACCAATGTCAAGAGTTCCTTGTAATCGTCCCTAGGTTGAGCGGATTTCAATTGATCTCAGACAAATTTTTCAATATCTTCAACGTGATTGGCGATCACGTGACGAATATGGTTGTTCCCAATTCCGGTATTGTACGCATTGCTGTCGATACTTAACGAAGCGTTCTGAAAGCGTTTGAACAGGGGAAAACCCGGACTCGTAGTGGAGAGAATTTTTTCTTCGAAAACAGCCTTTAGTATCAACTCAAAAATGTGGTGTCTGCATGGTTATTACAAAAAATCTTTTTCTAGCAATTGTTCTAATAAAACTGTTGCACCGCGCGTATGGCCTAAGTTAGATGCTGTAGTATCACAACAGATTGCCTTAATAGAACTGACAAATCCCCAATCAGTGAGCACTTCAAAAATAGCATTTGCTTGAGATATTCCTTTCCCATTCTCAAATTCTGGTACACCCAATAACTTTTTAATTTTATTTTCAGTTAGCACGATGCATCATCTTTTTGTCAACTTTTGGTTTGAGCCACTTGGAAGGATTTTCCCGTCCCAGTGCAAAACTCCCGCTTTCCATTCAATATCTTTGAATATCTTTTTAATGTGTTCACTTTTTTTTAAACGCATTTGTTCACGGTGTCGCCGAATTGAAGATTTATTCGTATTATATTAAACTCGTCGTTTAAAACGTTGATCTGTCCACGTGCTCGTTTTGGGTTCGATGGTCCTGCTTCTGCTCCGATTCCGGTCGAATTCAAAACATTGAGCTCGTCGGAAACATTCGAATGAAATGAAAAAGTTTTTTGGCTAAGAAAGTGCTCGTGACTTCCATTACTCGATATCAACTCAACCGTGTCAACTGAAATATGAGATAAGAAATATTTTCGATGATATGAATAAAATAATTAATTACAAAATTTTTTCGGTTACATTACTCATAAATTAGACAATTTTTAGAAAATTATTATTTTTTCACCTAGAGATAGTTTTTCTTGTGTTAGTTTCTGTAGATCATCTCTTTCTTCTTCGTCACATTCAACGTTGATATTGGCAATGTATCTAACTCTTCCATTTTTTCTTTGATTTAATAAAAATTCTTTTTTGTTTTCGCTGATCCCGTTGAAAACATTTTCGTGAGCGATATCAAAGAGGTTTTCTGTTGCGAACATGAAAACTTGCTCTTTTTGACGATTACTTTCTTTTTTTTTCTGTAGAGAGCGATATTTCTTGTGAATATTCAATATTTTCTATATGCAACGCTAGTCTCTTTGAGTAGGCAAGCCTGCTTTCTGCCAAAAAACTTTCACTTCCGCTATTGTATTTGCTGCACTTTCTCGTAATGTTGATTTCAAGACTCGATTGTGGAAGAAAAACACTTTGAAAACTTGAAGAATGGATGGTAATTTGTTTCCAAGAATTTGGATATCAACATCGCTAATTAAATACAGATTCTGACGTAAGACCATTTGCGAATCCATACTTTTGCCATTAAGCAATTATATTCTCGATGTTTTAAAATAAAAGTTATAACTCCGAAGTTACACCAATAACAAAAAAGTGGAAATTACTCCGGATTCGCCATAGTTCCTTCTTCGGACGCTCCTCGTATACGCACGCGTCGCTGCTAAGTTCCACATGCGCGCGCATCATTACCAAGTCGCGCCACTAGATGGAGAAATCGAATTCCGCATGGGTTTCGTCTCCATTGTTTAGAAACCACGATATTCGCAAAATTGGGGGAGCGATCTCTGTTCTCAATTTGGATGGCAGGTTATCGGGGACGTTCAGCTTCCATTATTAATACAGGGACATGAATCCAGCTATTTTCGTTTCATTTCCGGTTGTTTGGGAATGTTCCGTCTCAAATTCCCGCTCCGCGACGCGCGCTCTCAGCGCGGCACTACAGTCGCGAATATGACGACCAATGACAGGAGGCTGCCAAGTTGTCAGGTGGCGCTGCCACAATGGGGAACGTGACAACTTGACCAGCGTCCATCTTATTCTCTCTTCTCGATCGATCTCCCTACAGAGACGACGTGATTTTGAGCTCTCGTGCTCTCCGACCTCGCGACACGAGGCATCGCGGCAAATCTCCTTTAAGTCGTATTTTACTCTTGCTCTATCGAATTCCCACCCGCGTGTGTTGAAAGTGTTCGTATTAACGCCGCGAAGAGACAGCTCCTTATTTCTCTACTTTTTATCTGTACTCTCTGACATAAACTCTAAACAAATCTCTGTCTTCTCTCATCTCACGGCGAACACGTGTTGATGTTACGCACAAAGTGCGAGTGATCGCTCCATAACTGACTTTGCTCTATGCAATTATAGGCAATAAATTAAAAAAAGGTTACTCTCCAAAGCCTCGTGTCAAACAATCATTTTTCTCTATACCAAAATCCTAGCCAAAAATCCCCTCACGGGGAAAAAAGCCTGGACAAGTCCATTTGTTCGTGACCTCCGTTTCCAATCGTTTTCACAGACAAATCCAACCCCGCTAAAAAAGAATTGAAATAAAATGAAAAATAGAAAAAAACCCTCGGAAAAAATGGCTCCTAAAAAAATGGAGAAAAAGCCAAAAAAAAATCAAAACAATTGAAAAAAATACAATGAATGTAGAAATGGTAAAAAAAAAAAATTGATTATTTTCGCTCAGCACGAAAAATTCTTGATATCCATGAAAGGACAAGTATTCCATTGATGGCTGAAAATCAATTAACAAGAAAAAGGGAAAAGTTCCAAAAAAACACGGCACAAAAAAAGAAACCCCTAAATACACAATAGCGAATCGACAGAAAAACTTGCGCGACGTGATGGAAAACTAAAGTTTGCCATCGCATGTTGAGCAGTTGAGCGGATGCGCACAGAGCACTTCTTTTTTTTTGATTGGAAATCTCAAATTTTTTCAGTCCGGTAGGAATAATTTGCTGATTTTTCCCTAGAAGTTGTAACGTGGTGGAATCCACGTTACGAGGACGATTCGAACTAAGTGTGGCGGCCTGGATAGCTCAGTTGGGAGAGCACTCGACCGGCAATCGAGAGGTCCCGGGTTCGATTCCCGGTCCAGTCCCTGCCGCATTTTTTTCGGATCGTCCTCTTCTCCAAAAACTCCCGGATCACAAATGGCGCCCAACGTGGGGCTTGAGTACCCCCCCCCCCCTTCCCCTTTGAGTTACCCCAGTTTATTAAGTTAAGTATGGAACCCACGTTACAAGGACGATTCGGGCTAAGTGTGGCAGCGGCCCGGATAGCTCAGTTGGGAGAGCACTCGACCGGCAATCGAGAGGTCCCGGGTTCGATTCCCGGTCCAGTCCCTGCCGCATTTTTTTCGGATCGTCCTCTTCTCCAAAAACTCCCGGATCACAAATGGCGCCCAACGTGGGGCTTGAGTACCCCCCCCCCTTCCCCTTTCAGTTTCCTCCCAGTTCGTTAAGTTTCGTTCGTTAAGTGAACCCACGTTACAGGACGATTCGAACTAAGTGTGGCGGCCTGGATAGCTCAGTTGGGAGAGCACTCGACCGGCAATCGAGAGGTCCCGGGTTCGATTCCCGGTCCAGTCCCTGCCGCATTTTTTTCGGATCGTCCTCTTCTCCAAAAACTCCCGGATCACAAATGGCGCCCAACAGAGGCCATGGCCGCTGAATAGCCACGATAAGTTCATCGTGGCTGCCGTGTACGAACCTTACCTGAGTCCCCCCCCCCCCCCCCCCAATTCGAGCTATCCCTACCCCTTTCGGTCCTCAGACAATCCCAGTCTGTTTCCCCTTTGAGTACGTTCCCCTTTGAGTTCCCCAATTCGTAAAGTACGAGTTAGATCCGTCGGGGCCGGATCAACTCTGGTAAGGGGGTTTGTAACGTGGTGGAATCCACGTTACGAGGACGATTCGAACTAAGTGTGGCGGCCTGGATAGCTCAGTTGGGAGAGCACTCGACCGGCAATCGAGAGGTCCCGGGTTCGATTCCCGGTCCAGTCCCTGCCGCATTTTTTTCGGATCGTCCTCTTCTCCAAAAACTCCCGGATCACAAAGTGTACTCTGTGGAGCTCATTTTAAGCCAAGAATGATGTCTCTATCTCAATTTTTCACCGAGATATGATTTTTTGCCCATTTCCATCATTTTTGCTCGAAAATGACGATTTTTCATCAATTTTCAAACGAAAATCGCTCTTCTCCGAGCAACGACGATGAAATCATGTTTTTTTTTTCGTCCACATGGTTTGCTGAGCTGGAAGGAAACGTGAACGCGTGCCATAATCTTATATTTTCTCGAGAATGGTATTTTTGCATTTTCACCATCAGCTTAGAAAAAGAACGCCATTTTTACATGACTTGAGAGTGAAGATTTTATTAAGTTGGCCTTATGGGAATAAATTGCTGATTTTTTTCCCAGAAATTTACTCTTTGGAGCTTAATTTAAGCCCAAAGTCATGTCTCTATCTCAATTTTCCACCGAGATATGATTTTTTGCCCATAACTATGATTTTTGCTTGAAAATGATGATTTTTCAACAATTTTCAAACGAAAATCGCTTTTCTCCGAGTAAAAATCGTATAAATTATGACTTTTTTCCAGCCTTTCAGTTTGATACGCTGAAAAGGAGAGAAAACAGGTGCCAAAGTCTCAATTCACCGCGTCAATGCAATTTTCGATTTTCGACCTTGAGTTGGAAAAAATCAAAGTTCCAACATGAATTTGGTGCGAGGAATTTTTATTCTTGGCTCCTTGCGAATGAAATGCTGATTTTTTTCCTTCAAATATACTCTGTGGAGCTCAATTTAAGCCCAGGATCATGTCTCTATCGCAATTTTTCATCGAGATATGATTTTTTGCTCACGAGCATGATTTTTGCTTGAAAATGTCGATTTTTCGACAATTTTCAAACGAAAATCGCTCTTCTCCGAGTAAAAATCGCATAAATTATGCATTTTTTTCCAGCCACTCAGTTTGATACGCTGAAAAGAAGAGAAAACACGTGCCAAAGTCTCAATTTATCGCGGGAATGCAATTTTCAACTTTTGATCACGAGTTGGAAAAAATCAGAGTTTTAACATGAATTTGTCGCGAAGAATTTATATTTTTGGCTCCATGAGAATGGACTGCTGATTTTGTTCCTTCAAATATACTCTGTGGAGCTCAATTTAAGCTCAGAGTCATGTCGCTATCTCGACTTTTCATCGAGATATGATTTTTTGCTCACGAGCATGATTTTTGCTTGAAAATGACGATTTTTCGTCAATTTTCAAACGAAAATCGCTCTTCTCCGAGTAAAAATCGCATAAATTATGCATTTTTTTCCAGCCACTCAGTTTGATACGCTGAAAAGAAGAGAAAACACGTGCCAAAGTCTCAGTTTATCGCGGGAATGCAATTTTCAACTTTTGATCACGAGTTGCAAAAAATCAATATTTTAACATGAATTTGTCGCGAAGAATTTATATTTTCATGCCACTGAGAGTTATCTGGAGCTCCCGGATACCGGATAGCTGGCAGCGATAAGAATTTCATGGGGCTCAGCGGAAAGATTTTCATGTGGCTCAGCGACAAGATTTTTATGTTGCTCAGCGACAAGATTTTCATGTCGCTGAGAGTTATTGTCGCTTTGCGATTGATCTAACGCCAGCGGCGATGTTAGTTATGCTACACAATAATTGGTTCCTTTCGAAGCAAAACTTGTCGCTGAGAGATATCCAAAGCTTCCGGATAACTCGCAGCGACAAAATTTTCATGTGGCTCAGCGACAAGATTTTTATGTCGCTGAGAGTTATTGTCGCTCCGCAATCAATATAATATGCCAGCGGCGATGTTAGTTATGCTCCACAATAATTGGTTCCTTTCGAAGCAAAACTTGTCGCTGCGAGATATCCAAAGCTTCCGGATAACTCGCAGCGACAAAATTTTCATGTGGCTCAGCGACAAGATTTTTATGCCACTGAGAGTTATATCTGGAGCTTCCGGATAGCTGGCAGCGATAAGTATTACACGTGGCTCAGCGGAAAGATTTTCATGTGGCTCAGCGACAAGTTTTTTATGTCGCTGAGAGTTATTGTCGCTCCGCAATCAATATAATATGCCAGCGGCGATGTTAGTTATGCTCCACAATAATTGGTTCCTTTCGAAGCAAAACTTGTCGCTGCGAGATATCCAAAGCTTCCGGATAACTCGCAGCGACAAAATTTTCATGTGGCTCAGCGACAAGATTTTTATGCCACTGAGAGTTATATCTGGAGCTTCCGGATAGCTGGCAGCGATAAGTATTACACGTGGCTCAGCGGAAAGATTTTCATGTGGCTCAGCGACAAGTTTTTTATGTCGCTGAGAGTTATTGTCGCTCCGCAATCAATATAATATGCCAGCGGCGATTTCAGATGTGCTGTAAATGAATAAAATTGTGGGCTTAGGAATAGGGCAATGGTTGTGAAGCATATTCATTCCTGAAGCATATTCTCCTGTCAATGGAGCATGTCGTTAATGCTACCTGCAAATTAGCATCAGTGAGGTTATGGCGAGCTGTCAGAGCTTTTAGCACATTATTCATCGCAAAGTCGGCAAAAAATGTCAACCCGTTCCAGCTATCTCTCTCACACTCGCGTCAAAATCGGCCGTCAAAATATACACGATTGCTAGCGGAATTTTAGGTTATGATTTTCTAATTTTGACAATCTGACTTTCGAATGTTTCTATATTTATCACCGTGAAATTGAACGACACATGTATAAAGATATATTCGTGAACTGGCAACCAACAGGTGTTCCTCGGATGGGAACAGCTGGATATGTCGTCAGTCGCGACCAATCAGAAACACGATAGGAACATTGAGCCCTTTCTCTGTGTCGTATACATACACGCACGCACACTTCGATCAGCGCATAATTTTGCCCGTGCAAAGTTTTTCCTCAGCAAGTATGGCATCAATCGTGTTGATTTATGGCTCAATCGAGGGGGGATAACGTAATTAGTCTTCAGTTCAAATTCCAGATCATGAAATTACCCCTGAGCTTCGTAATTCAAGAAAGTGTCCACCCCCACCGGCGAAATCGCTTTTCTTAGAGATAATATACTCGAGTGAGTCTCGGGCCAGCAGACGACGCTGTCAAATGTACTTGTCCCGAGACTCTGCCGAGTCTCTTGATTCTCCTGCGCGACAACATCCCGCCCTCGATCGTTATAACAGCGGCAAAATCCGGGTCAGTTTCCGGAACACCGGTTGAAAAATGTCAAACTCTGAAACGATCGATCGATTTCCGCATGGGATTCATCTCCATTGCTGAGGAACCAAAATATTCTCGAGTGACTAGGGCAATGTCTGTTTCTCACTTTAAATAGAAGGTTTCGAGGACGTTCAGCTTCCCTTATCGATACAGGAACATGCATCCAGCCATCGTCGTTTCATTTCCGGTCGAGGAATGTGAAACAGAGAAAAAAGAAATCAAGTTCCTCGCGGAATTCGTCTGCATTGTTGAGAAACCGAGATTTTTGCAAAATTGGGGGAGCGATGTCTGTTCTCAACTTGAACGGCAGATTATCGAGGACGATCAGCTTCCCCTATCAATACCGGGAGATGAATCCAACTATTGTGGAATCTTTCTCGGTCGAGCAATGTCAAACCTTGACTCGAAAAGTCAAATTCCGTATGGGATTGGTCTTCATTGCTGAGGAACCCAAATATTCTCGAGTGGTTAAAGCGATCTCTGTTTGTCATTCTGAATAGAAGGTTTTCGAGGGCGTTCGGCTTCCATCGTCAATACAGGGAGATGAATGCAGCTATTCTCGTTTCATTTCCGGTTGAAAAATGTCAAACTCTGAAACGATCGATCGATTTTCGCATGGGATTCATCTCCATCGCTAAGGAACCAAATATTCTCGAGTGACTGGAGCGATCTCTGTTTCTCAGTTTGGATAGAAGCTTTTCGAGGACGTTCAGCTTCCCTTATCAATACAGGAACATGCATCCAGCCATCGTCGTTTCATTTCCGGTCGAGGAATGTGAAACAGAAAAAAACGAAATCAAGTTCCGCGCGGAATTCGTCTGCATTGTTGAGAAACCGAGATTTTTGCAAAATTGGGGGAGCGATGTCTGTTCTCAACTTGAATGGCAGATTATTGAGGACGATCAGCTTCCCCTATCAATACCGGGAGATGAATCCAACTATTCTGGAATCTTTTTCGGTCGAACAACGTCAAACCCTGACTCGAAAAGTCAAATTCCGGATGGGATTCGTCTTCATTGCTGAGGAACTCAAATATTCTCGAGTGGTTAGAGCGATCTCTGTTTGTCATTTTGAATAGAAGGTTTTCGAAGGCGTTCGGCTTCCATTGTCAATACAGGGAGATGAATCCAGCCATTCTCGTTTCATTTTCGGTTGAAAATCGTCAAACTCTGAAACGATCGATCGATTTCCGCATGGGATTCATCTCTATTGCTGAGGAACCAAAATATTCTCGAGTGACTAGAGCAATCTCTGTTTTTCACTTTGAATAGAAGGTTTTCGAGGACGTTCAGGTTCCATTAGCAATACAGGGACATGCATCCAGCCATCGTCGTTTCATTTCCGATCGAGGAATGTGAAACAGAGAAAAAAAATCAAGTTCCGCGCGGAATTTGTCTTCATTGTCGAGAAACCGAGATTTTTGCCAAATTGGGGGAGCGATCTCTGTTCTCAACTTGAACGGCAGATTATCGAGGACGTTCAGCTTCCCTTATCAATACCGGGAGATGAATCCAACTATTGTGAAATCTTTCTCGGTCGAACAATGTCAAACCTTGACTCGAAAAGTCAAATTCCGTATGGGATTGTTCTTCATTGCTGAGGAACCCAAATATTCTCGAGTGGTTAGAGCGATCTCTGTTTGTCATTTTGAATAGAAGGTTTTCGAGGACGTTTGGCTTCCATTGGCAATACAGGGAGATGAATCCAGCTATTCTCGTTTCATTTCCGGTTGAAAAATGCCAAACTCTGAAACGATCGATCGATTTCCGCATGGGATTCATCTCTATTGCTGAGGAACCAAAATATTCTCGAGTGACTAGAGCAATCTCTGTTTTTCACTTTGAATAGAAGGTTTTCGAGGACGTTCAGCTTCCATTAGCAATACAGGGACATGCATCCAGCCATCGTCGTTTCATTTCCGATCGAGGAATGTGAAACAGAGAAAAAAAAATCAAGTTCCGCGCGGAATTTGTCTTTATTGTCGAGAAACCGAGATTTTTGCCAAATTGGGGGAGCGATCTCTGTTCTCAACTTGAACGGCAGATTATCGAGGACGTTCAGCTTCCCTTATCAATACCGGGAGATGAATCCAACTATTGTGAAATCTTTCTCGGTCGAACAATGTCAAACCTTGACTCGGAAAGTCAAATTCCGTATGGGATTGTTCTTCATTGCTGAGGAACCCAAATATTCTCGAGTGGTTAGAGCGATCTCTGTTTGTCATTTTGAATAGAAGGTTTTCGAGGACGTTTGGCTTCCATTGGCAATACAGGGAGATGAATCCAGCCATTCTCGTTTCATTTTCGGTTGAAAATCGTCAAACTCTGAAACGATCGATCGATTTCCGCATGGGATTCATCTCTATTGCTGAGGAACCAAAATATTCTCGAGTGACTAGAGCAATCTCTGTTTTTCACTTTGAATAGAGGGTTTTCGAGGACGTTCAGCTTCCATTAGCAATACAGGGACATGCATCCAGCCATCGTCGTTTCATTTCCGATCGAGGAATGTGAAACAGAAAAAAAAAATCAAGTTCCGCGCGGAATTTGTCTTCATTGTCGAGAAACCGAGATTTTTGCCAAATTGGGGGAGCGATCTCTGTTCTCAACTTAGAACGGCAGATTATCGAGGACGTTCAGCTTCCCTTATCAATACCGGGAGATGAATCCAACTATTGTGAAATCTTTCTCGGTCGAACAATGTCAAACCCTGACTCGAAAAGTCAAATTCCGCATGGGAATCGTCTCCATTGTTAAGAAACCAAAATATTCTCGAGTGGTTGGAGCGATCGCTGTATCTGATTTTGGATAGAGGGTTTTTGAGGACGTTTAGCGTTCGTTGTCAATGCCCACTGTGTCCTGGGTTACCGATGAAAAAAACAATCGAAGCTGTCACAACGGTTATTCAGTACATCGTTAAGAGCCTGACAGTCAAACGAAATGACAGGATACGTGCGTGGGGTCGTTGTCAAATACGAAAAAAACATAATGAATATGCCGGAAATATTCGGGCGTTTAGTAATCGGGTTGATAGATTTTTTTGACGAATATCAGTCGCCTAAGGGAATCAGTTTTCCGGAGGTAGATCGGCTGATCAAATTCGCGTATTCCAACCCCTGAAAATACAAAAGACGCGATTACATCCGCAAGCTGGTCGATTCAAATCGATCAGCTTTAGAAAATTTCATCCGCAAAAAAAATTTACGGATAACAAGAAGAGAGGACTGCGAATAGTAAGTAACTGTTCTTTTTTTTTTGAAAATTAATATTTTTTCTGCCCTCCGGCCCGAAAGTGGCAACTTTTGGGCCGCTGCGCTAAACGAACCTTGACTTCGCCTCGGGCATGATAATGCGCGGTGCAGGGATCCCAAACTTTCTGCCCTTGTAGTGTAATATACTATTGTTTTTCCTGAAATTTGTGAAAAAGTACGCGCTGCACTAGTAGATTCCCAACACACATTTTTGTAGATTTTGAAAATTTGAGAACTAATTTTGTTTTCAGTGAATCTTATTTCGAAGTGGGCTTAGCAGCACGAGTCGAACTGCTTGCCATGACTGAACGCAGCTTCTGCCCATCCCGGTACATTTTTTAGTAGCAATCTTCCTATTTTCTGAATCGAATAGAATAAATTATAATTATGAAAAGACTTGAGAGAATTTCAATTTGGAGAATTTGAACGTAGCTTTTAATCTGGCCTAATAATTAAAAAATTTAATCTTTTGTCATGATTTCCAGTGAAAGAACAAGCTGTCTTCGAGCTGGGGAGGAAGTATCCGGAGAAAAAAATGTCGAGGTAATTTCTTCTTGTACGTGTGCACATCGAATAAACATCGAGTAAATCGAATTAAGAATGTTGAGTACCGATGCAATTTTTAAAAGTTAATTGTTCAAAGAAAGGCTTCTTAATCGTCGTGAAATTTGTATATAACCTCAGGAATACTTCACGCAAAAACATACCAAATTTTGATAGTTCTATTATCATTACTTCAAACACTCTGAGGGTTGAAATAAAAAATTGATGAGAAAATTCTAAAAATTTCGTATGTTTTTGTATAAAGCGGTTAAGATTTCATGTTTAAATTTCACGACCTTTAGGAAGCTGGGGATAAAAAAAACCAACATGTTGAGAATAATCGTTCAAACAAATACAAAAAATATTTTTCAATAAACTCCGTTCTCTTTCCGTTGCTTTCAGTGTATTACAGACATTGAAAAATCGAGTGGTAAAATAAAAACTTGTCGCAAATTTATACCAGTTTCCAAAAGACTGCATTTGTCTACATTCAATTTAATAATGTTAATTGTTCAATAACGAGCTTCTCAATCGTCGTGAAATTTGTACACGGTCTCTTAAATATTCAAGACAAATAATACTACATTTTCAGAATTTTCTATTATTTGCGATTTGGGACGCAACATCCTTAAGATTCTTATCGAGCTCAGGGGGAATTCACTAAAAAAACAGTACGGAATATGAGCACATTACTCTCGATAATAATAACGAGAATTTTTTACAATTAATATACTTTAGGATAATTTGGAAAATGAATGATATTATCAATAATCGGAAGTATGAAATCATAATATGATTAAACTATTGATAGCTAAGAAAACTGAACGTTCTTGTAACCGTACTGTCACGATTTCGAAAAGGGAAAAAAGAATAGAGGAAATAGATTATCATCATTTAATTTTACAGAATGCTCCGCGAACAATTGAGCCTGAGGTGAGCGGATCATCTCGACTAGGAGATGGCTCCCAGCGAGTGAAGAGGAAGAGAAAAACAGAATTGGAGCGCCTGAAAGAAATGTAAACGGGAAAAATAAAATAAAATTGAAATCACGGAAATGGTCCCTGATCAACATTTATTCCATTGACTTTTTATTCGTAAAATAATAACACAGGGGGATAAATTCAATTGTTACCTTTTTTCGCGGCGAAACAAATCCGAAAGCTGAATGAAGGAACAGGATTTTCCATAGAATTCTCTCGATTTTTTTTGTAGTATTCTCTCTCCGGATTTGGAGAATGGTCCCTTATCACACCTAGAATAGCCGGTGTGCGAAGATATTACTCTTGCGTTATTAATACAAGCCGATGAATCCAACCATTATAGTCTCAGCTGTAACATGAAAGTATCGGACACTCCATGGGGTAATCAAAATTTGCATGAGATTCGTCTCCATTCAAAAAAAAAACAAGCTCTATCTGGAATTGTCGAAGCGATCTCTGTTCTCACGTCGATGACAGGTTTTCGAGGACGTTGTTCTTCCGTTATTGTTACAAGAAGATGAATCCAACCGCCGTAATTTGATATGGGGTTTGAGAATATCATGCCCTAAATAGAAATATTAGAATTTGCATGGGATTCGTTACCATTTTTAAAAAATGAGGCGTTATCTAAAATTGGTGGAGCAATCTCTGTTCTCAAATAGAATGGCAGGTTTTCGAGAACGTTACTCCTTCGTTATTCAAACAGGGAGATGAATCCAATTATTCTAGTCCCATTTTTAGCTAGAGAATACTGTACACTCCTTTGGAAAACTAAAATTTTCATAGGAGTCGTCTCTATTTTTGAAAAATCAAGTTTTATTCAAATAATCAAGAACGATTCCTGTCCAACATCGGCGGCAGGTTTTTGAAGACGTTACTCTTCCGTTATTTTTACAAGGAGATAAATCCAACCGTTTTGGTTTCATTGGTGACCAAAAAATGTCAAACGCTAAATGGGAAACTCAAAAATTAGATGGGATTCATCTCTACTTTTGAAAAACGTAGTCTTATCGAAAATTGATGGAGCAATCTCTGTTCTCAAGTAGAATAGCAGGTTTTCGAGGACGCTGCTCCTTCGTTATCGAAACAAGGAGATGAATCCAACTATCGTCGTTTCATTTCTGGTCGAAAAATGTTAAACACGGACAGGAGAAATCAAATTCTGCACGGGATTCGTCTTTACTGTTGGAAAACCACCATTTTTGGAACAAAATTTAATTGAGTGGACTGTTCTCAATTTGTGTGGCAGATTACCGAAGACCTTGAGCTCTTCTTATCGTCCAAATTCTCGTCCAAATAATGTCAAACACTGACGCGAGGAGTCAAATTCCGGATTGGATGCGTCTCCATTGTTGAGGAACCAAGATATTGTCGAGTAGTTGGAGCGACGATAACGAATCCGTAAAATTCTTATGAAGATTTAGTTTTTCAGTTTCCGGCGTCAGAGCGAAAAGACAAATGCTTCGAAGACCAATTCCAAGAAGACAGGGCCCTCAAAAACCCCCGCCTATAAATTTTTACAAAAAAATACGGGTCCGTCGATTTGTTTCCGCCATTTCAAATCCGTGATTTTGAATTTGATAAATCTCATAACGGATTCATAATCAGCGACCCCAAAAATCCTTGTTTTCAGCTTAACATGTTGAAAGAAATGGACTCGTGAAGGGGATAGAATACATTTTCAGCTTTAAACGGCCATTCCGGACTCCGCTATCTTGAATGTGAAAATTTTTACCAATGGATTTTATAGATTAAGAAGATTCAGCAATCGCTTTCGCGCCATGTAAGTGCGAAAGAGATAGCTGTAATTTTCAAAATGGAATATTCCCGACACGGTTTGGCCAATTAAAAAAAACTCCTGTCAGCGGATTCTTGCCATCGTCCCGCGTCCGCTGACAGAGCCTTTCTCTGATTAGTCAAATGAGACCGGAGAATTTTAATTTCGCAAATTCGAGGTGACTGCTGCATCTTCTAAAGGTTCATGGACGCCTTACGTCCTGACCTCCCGGAAGGGTACTCATTAATTTTTGATACGAAAAGGTCCCGGAAGGGTCTTCATCAATTTTTGATACGACAAGGTCAATTGAAAAAAATGCAGCGAAAAAACGGTTTTTTTCAAACAAACAAACATAACATTGTCGGGTAGCATTTTTTGCAAAGTTCAACCATGGATTCGGAAAGCTCATAACATTTTACGTCGGATGTGGCTATGCCTGAATTTTTTCAAAATATGTTTCATGGTAGGAACAGCTGCTGAAAATCGGATTAAAAAAATGTCCGTTTGGGAATTTATGGGTTAAGACGAATCCAATGCAAGTTGGAGAATTCGCATATCGGAAAATTTGTGGTTATCGATTAACCATGATTTCCTCATCTTACTTTCCTTTCCTTTGAGATCTAATTTTTGAAGCTAAAATTAAGCTTCAATTCAGGGCGTTATCTCATTCCTTCACCGAGATATTATTTTTGGCGCATTATGACGATTTTCATGGAAAAATTACATTTTTTGATGGATTTTGAAACGACAATCTATCACCATGAATCGACCGCAGTATAATCATGATTTTTTCCGACCATGACCACGACCAATGAAAACACCGCTATGGAAGGAATAATAGAAAATTGACAAAGTACTGACGACGTTTCGTAAAAAACAAATGCGGGCTAACCTAGTAGGCAATGCAACTGGAACAAATGAGCGTAGAAATCAACATCTGTCAAAAGCCTCCAAACATTCGCCTCGCCTCTGTGTCCTGTGCAACCAAATCAGTAATTCTTTGTCAATTTCAAATTATCATTTAAATAATATTGTTTTGTGCGTGCGTGTTCCATTACTCCATTATTCCTTTTTTCTCTTACGTGTTTTCTCCATTAGTATTTCAGCATTGTGATATTTTGTCGTGTGTTTCTCTCGTTAATTTTTTGCGTGTTACTGTGATATTTTGTCGTGTGTTTCATTAATTTTTTGCGTGTTGTCATTTCTTTCATTAATTTGTTTTCTGATTTTCCGTGTTCATTAATTTCATTAATAAATTCTCTCGTTTTCTGTGTTGAGTTGTTTCATTATTCATTCCGTTTGGTACGTGTTTTCTTTCCGTTTTTATTATCAATCCTTGTTGTCGCTATAAACATATTATTCCTATAATTTGAAATGGCAAATTACGAACCGCGCGAATACGCGCAAATGGTTGTGAAATACGTGGAAGCCGGGTACGTTGGTGCACGAGCCGTTGTAGCGTACCGCGAAGCATTTGGTGATGCGCGATGCCCAGTCGCCAGGACTATCATGAGCGCCTATCGTCGCTTCCACGACACCGGACATGCTCTGCCGAATAGGAACGAGTGTGGTGCCCCAAGGAATGCTCGAACCCCGGCAATGGAAGAAAGCATTCTGGATGAATTTGATGCTGATCCGACCACGAGTATTCGAACTGTTGCGAGGCGGCTAGGAACATCGTACAGCACGGTGCAACGGACTTTGAAGGCGGAAAAGAAGCATGCGTTCCACTACACGCGTGCAGTCTTTGGAGCTCCAAGATCACCCGACGAGGCTGCATTTCTGCCGTTTCGTGATTGAGTGTGAAACGGCAGAACCGGGATTCGTCCACCGAATTATATTTTCGGACGAGTCAAGTTTCGGGCGGGATGGAATGTGGAATTCGCACAATTTCCATGTTTGGAGCGACAGAGAAAATAATCCGAGGGCGATGGTTGAAGCCAATCATCAGCGGCGGTTCCAACCCCTGAATCTTTGGGCCGGAATCTATGGCGATAAATTGGTAAGAAAAGAAAAAGAATTTCATATTCTGATTTGAAAATTTTGGGCTGACTACAGAATAAATTTAACCTGAAAAATTCAGTCCCTTTCCTCTCAGCTCTGTATCCACGTTTCCTCCTCTCGTCATTCCCATCCTTGTAATTTGACAGATTGGTCCGTGCAACTTCGGGGGAACTCTCACCGCGGAGCGGTACTCCGGATTTCTTCGCCGACGTTTACGGAGGTTGTGTATTCGTGCTGGCATGACACTGGAGGAGTTCAATGCTGCGTACTTCCAGCAAGATGGAGCTCCTGCACACACAAGCAGACGCGCTCAGCACAATCTCCGTGCTATATTCGGAAACCGAGTAATTGGGCGAGGTGGTATGAGAGACTGGCCGCCACGATCGCCCGATCTCAATCCGCTCGATTTCTTCTTGTGGGGGCACGTCAAGTCCATCGTGTATCGTGAACCGATTCAAGACCGAGAGAGCTTAGAAGCGCGGATAATAGAGGCCCTCCAAACAGTCACTCCGTAGATGTTGATGAGATGCGGTGAAAATTTTCTGAAACGTGCCCGGCTCTGCGTCGAAATGGGGGAGGCCACTTCGAGCATCTGCTATAAAGCGATTTTTTTTTGTTGTGATTGGAGATAAGTTTTATAATGTTTTGACATCATTTGGGAACAATTAATTCCATTACTAAATAAAAACTAATTGACCCCATAACATTTGCATATTGCGATTCAGCGTCGACATTTCGTTTTGCCTTTGATGTTCCTTAGCATAAAACGGCGCTGTAATGATGTCATTATTCTCCATGCAGTAATTGCGAAAGCTCAACATCCTCGAAAATTTGCTGCTCAACTTGAGGACTGATATCGCTCCACCGAGTCAAGAAAAATCTTCGTTTCTCAGCACGGGAGAAAAACCGCATGCGAAATTAGATTATTTGATATTTTTCGACTGAGAATGCTTTTACAATAGTTGAGTCAATCTCCCGGTAATGACCACGAAAGCGGATCTCCTCGAAAACTCTCTACCCAATATTAGAAACGGAGATCGCTCAAACCACTCGAGAATATTTTGGTTTTTAAACAATGGAGACGATTGCCATCCGGAATTTGATTTCTCGAGGCAGGGTTTTACATTTTTTGACCGAGAATTCTTTCGCATTAGTTGAATTCATCTCCACAGAATAATAATGGAAGTTGAACGTCCTAACCCATCCCGATAACCTGCCGTCCAAATCGAGAACAGTGATCGCTTTCCCAATTTTGCGAAAATCGTGGTTTCTTTACAATGGAGACGAATCCCATGCGAAATTTGATTTTCTTATCTAGTTTTTGACGTTTCTTAACCGGAAATGAAACGGCGATAGTTGGATTCATCTCCCTGCATTGGCAACGAATGAACGAATGCTGAACGTGCTTGAAAACTCTCTACCCAAAATCAGAAACAGAGATCGCTCCATACACTCGAGAACATTTTGGTTCATAAAGAATGAAGACGATTCACATGCAGGACTTGATTTCCCGAGTCAGGGTTTGACATTGTTTGACCGAGAATCAACTCGGCCCCCCCCGAGCCCGTTCGGCGGGGGGCCTGGTATCGATTACGCGCATGACCGTTATCCCCGAAAAATCAATCGAATAGCAACGACAACTAACGGACATATGTCATACGCTCAAGCCGCCTTTGCACCTCCAAGGAACCAGCGCCACCAACCACCGCCAAACCACCGAGAACCAACGACAGACCGCTATCAACCCCACTGGGCACAAGACAACCAGGCTCAACATCCCTGCATCGCCACACCTAACGCTCCGCCTGAATGGATAAGCGATCTAAAAAGAAAATTGGCAGCGCTAATGACTGGCTAACTACAACCAATTGCAACCCAAGCGGCAATGAATTCAGCCAAGATCGAGTACCTCCTCGCGACGCTACCCCATAGACAGAATCAACTACCAAATGGCGGTGCAAGCCAATGAGAACTCTTACCTCAGAATAGCCGCGATTAACGCCAACTCTATAGTAGCCAATTACCGTAGGGCCGAGATCCTCGACCTAGCAACAAACCACAACCTAGATATAGTCTTATTCTCTGAGACAAAGCTCACCTCGAGGCACAAGCTAGCTTTCAAAGATTACAACATTATCAGATCCGATCGCCCCAACGCCACTCAAGGCGGGGGTACAGCGATCCTGGTTAAAAAGTCTATAAAGTACGAAATTATTGAATACCCCTCCTCGAACAAAAACGAGATCCTCGAATTCACAATTATCAAGCTGCAATCGCAAAAAATCACGAACCTGTACATCATCAGTGCATATGGAACAAATGACAACAGGCAGCTATTTGTCCGTGAACTAGATGAGCTATTCAACAAGTTGAAGCTTCACCTAAACAACAGATACTACATCGTCGCTGGCGACCTGAACATCCGACGCAAAATATAGGGGGACCGAGCTAATAACCAACGAGGCAAATACTTCACCAGATGGGAGGAGCGGGAATCCCTGCTCTACAAATTAGCATGCTACGCTCCAAAAGACCCCACTTACAAGCCGGCCAATACGTACCTCGACATATGCCTGGCAGACACGCGCCTAGAGATCAACTGCTCTCAAAACGACAAACTTGAGACGATACCGTATGACAGCGACCACGATGCTATCCTGATAAAAGTAAGACTGTCCAATGACGAACTCATCACGCAAGACCATAACGCCCAACCAATCCGTCGCAACTTCAAAGCGACCAATCGGACCAAATTCTCACAAAAGTTAGCGACAAAGTTCACTACCGAGATCCCAGCGACTCGTAACCTATCAATTGCAGAAATAGACGAAAATCTCCTGAATATAAGCTCAGCAATACAGGAGACCATAAACACCACGGTCCCAGTTCCTAAGAGCGCCGATGCCACGCACAAATACCTAACGCCAGCGATAAAATCGCTCCAAAAAGACAAATCATACCTGCTGTCGCGCCTACATAGTCTGCGTAAACAGGACCCAACTATAAGCCGCCCCAGAACCAGATTTATCGCATCGTTGCTTAAAGAGATTAAGCTATGTCTGCAATACAGGTTTAGGACAGAAACTGAGAAATACTGGACTAAGCAACTAAAAAGCATAAATCACCAAGTCTCCGAGGACTTCTTCCCGAAGATAAATAGAATGCTCAGATCCAAGCCGCCACTGTCCATCAGCGAATTACAGATCAGCCAAGACAACCATGAACTCCTAAGACGTAGTAAATGCATCCTCAATAACATCCCAGTTGTAGAGGGCAAACAGGTCTTCACGGCAGAGAGTGACAAGCTCAATATATTAGGAGCCTTTTATGAAGAGGTAAACGCCCCTCGCTCACTCAACGAACACTCACGGCTCAAACCAATAGTTGACGCAGCTGCAACAGCCACCAAATCAGAGTTGAACACAAAAAGGCTAGAGAATAAGACGTATATAACATTCTCGGCTGAGAACACAGCCCTACACCCGCATATCGCAGCCATCCAACTGGACAACCCCCACCCGTTCTGCACGGAGCAACTAATAACAAAAATCCTCTCCAAACTACCGAACAAAACGTCGAGCGGACTAGATGACATTCCACCTATTGTCCTCAAACACCTCCCACCAAACGTGATAAAGGCGTATACAGTCCTCTTCAACAATGCACTCAATAACTACTACTTCCCATCCATCTGGAAATGCGCTAAATTACTACCGATCCTAAAGCCAGGGAAAACCCCCACGGACCCGTCCAGCTACCGTCCGATAAGTCTGACACCCAGCATCAGCAAAGTTTATGAAGCGGTAATAAACATAAAAATAGAGACCTTCTGCAGAACTCACGCAATAATACCTGATAATCAGTTCGGCTTCAAACACCGCCATTCGACGACACACGCAATCCATAAGCTCATGTCGGATCTAAACATGCAAGTCGGAAAAAACAATCTGGTTGGCGCAGCGCTCCTCGACTTAGAAAAGGCTTTCGACACCGTGTGGACAAACGGCCTCCTATATAAACTGAAACGTAAAGGCTTCCCAAACTGGCTTATCCTAATAATCTGGGATATGATCTCGAATAAAACATTCAGAACATGGAACGGCTCTGTACTATCCACAGAAGTATTCAAAATTGAGGAGGGATTGCAGCAAGGCACCGTAAACTCCCCAATTCTCTTTAATATCTTCACCAGCGACATCTTAAACCTTTTTGGCCTCAACGAAACTGAGAAATCGTCATCGATTGCGTTCGCAGACGACCTCATTATCTACGTAGTGGGACAGCGACCCACAGAAATTAATGAAGACCTGGAAATCCTAGTCGAGAAAATCAACCAAATGTACATGACCTGGAATCTGAAACTGAACCCGCTCAAGTGCGAAACCATCCTCTTCAGAAAGCCTTACCGTCATCTCAGTCGCAATCAAAGCAGAGGTAATAGAGACCTTTGAAATAGAGACGACGATCCCAGGCACCAATAACAAGGCAACCATCCCACACAGAAAAACGGTGAAATATCTCGGGGTGACGCTTGACGACCTCCTTAGGGGTAACATCCACATCAAAACCCAGCTTGACAAAGCCAAGGCAGCGTTCAAAGCCAACGGGAAAATTTTCTACAACCCCCACATCACCAACAGAGCGAAGGTAATAATATACATGCTACTAATCCGGCCAATTATCACATATGCAGCACCCATCTGGTGGAATACCAGCGCCTCAGCGATAGAGCATATTAGAGCCTTCAAAAGGAAATGCCTGCGGGCTTGCCTGAAAATGTATAGGTCAAGAGAATCGGAATATCAGCACTACATCAGCAATCAAGTTTTATACACAACGGCGGACATCCTCCGAATTGACAATTTTGTAATAAAGCTCATCAGGAGCTACTACAACAACAACCAGAACATCGACAACGCGATAGTGAGATCCGTTTCAAGAAACGATGTCCCAAACCTTGAAGACCGTAAGCAAACAGGGTACTTACCCCCACAAGCCTTTATGCAAATAGACAGCCAGGGGCTTATCCAAGCGGAGGTCAACACGCCTATAATTTACCATTGGAAACGAAACAAAGCGGACAAGCGTATCTCGCTAACAGAGGCAGACTACCCAGCAAACAGAAACAACTTTCGCTATTCAATGGCGATCCCGCCAAGAGATGCACTCGATTTCCACAGAGTGGACTTCAGTAAATACTGGTGGCTCTCGCAAGAGAGTGCATGTAGCATTCTGCAAAAAAAACAGCAGTACGACCGAGCCCGACGCAGAAGACGACATCCACGTTGACACCCCAGTACGCACTAGTCAGCGACATAGTTGCATATTGTGCGACACTTTGTACATATTTTAGTTCGTAACCTGTACATATTCTTAGCTATAAGTTAGGTTTAAGCGCAGCCAATCAAAAAAGGTTGAAGGGTTTTTTTTTCTTAAACGTAGAGCCAGCTACCTGGCCACATTTTTTCCCCTTCGTCTATACGAGTCACTAGGCTAAGTGAAAGAGTGTTTCTGTCTAATGGACGGCCATAATATTCCGATTAATGATTAAATGTATCAACCAAAGCGAACATGTGGCAACGAGATCCCCAAGCACGGGGGCATAGCGCCATACAAATTAGAAAGTTAGGTCTTTTTTATCTTTGTTGTTTCAACCTTATAAAATGTATATCGTCCGTTGTCAATGAAATAAACATACTTTAAAAAAAAAAAAACTGCGAGAGTGTAAGGATCACGTTCGAAGGGTCCGGGGTTCAAATCTCCAACGGTGCAATTTTTTTTTTTTTACTAAGCATCGTTCTAAGATTATTTATTGAATCACCAAACGCATTTTTACCTTTAACATATTTTTTGTAACATTGTTTATTACTAAATCATATATATATATATATATTTGTGAGGTGAATTCCTCCGAAAAATTCCCCAACTTCCGGTATGGAAAAAAGTGCTTCTTTATTTCACGAGTAGTTTGTTTGGATGCCAAGTGAACTAGGAAAAAAGGTTTGCGACGATCGGAACTACGGAAGTTATTTTTTAAACGGACTCAATATTTCGAATAACTTTGCAACTTCCGGTATGGAAAATTGCAACTGTTTTATTCCAGGGACATATCGTTAGGATCGCTATGAATAAAGAGATTCCGATTTGGCGACGATTAAACGTCTGGAGCTACTTTTTAAGGGGGTTGAATACTCCGAAAAATCCCTCAACTTCCGGTATGAAAAAAGGACTTATTTTTATTTCACAAGGAGTTTGTTTAGATGCCAAGTGAATTAGGAAAAAAGTTTCGCAACGATCGGAACTACGGAAGAAATTTTTTAAACGGACTCAATATTTCGAAAAACTTTGCAACTTCCGGTATGGAAAAATGCGACGGTTTTATTTCAGGGACAGTTTTTTAGGGTCGCTATAAATGAAGATATTCTGATTTTGTGACGGTCAAACTCATTAAGCTATTTTTTTAAGGGGTTTGAATACTCCGAAAAATCCCTCAACTTCCGGTATGAAAAAAAAACTTTTTTTATTTCACGAGGAGTTTATTTAGATGCCAAGTGAACTAGGAAAAAAGTTTCGGGACGATCGGAATGTTACGTGCGGAGCGGTGCGCACGTGTTTGTTAACCCGCTTGCGAGAAGCGCAAGCGGTTTTTATTTATTTTATGTGGGTTTTTTCTGGTCTCGTCCTCTACAGGACGATTCTGGAGTCAGGAATTTGTCAGGGGGAAATAAATGTTCGACGGTTAACAATCAAACTGGCGGTTTATTTTACAATATCGGTAGCGTGGAAACGCGAGGAGCTGTGGAGACTCTCGTGTTCGCGCTACAGTGCGATACAAAATTTACTTACTCGCCGTCGTCCGGATTCAGCAACGCGTTGCCGACGGGTCGCGATTATTGCCTTAAATTAACAGATCGCGAGTCGCAATTCTCTCTCTCACACACTCTCGCATACACACACTCGTACAACACACTATTACACGAACGTTACACTAAAGAACTATTTATTAACTTAATTGTACACGACTGGTATAGTTCGTGGCTGGGGGTAAGACACTAATCTAACTGAACGTAAGATTTACCACCGCGACGCGACACTCTCCAATGCGCCTTTCTATCACTTCGTCCTACTGGATCGAGTTGTGTGATAGCGGATTCAATGGAGTTTTTCGGGACGCTATGCGAGCACTTGATCAGGAGGTAACTTTGGGAGAAGCTCTCGCTTATAATGCTCGACAAAGACTAACTAGATTTAATGCTCGCTGGATGTTCGCAAACGTCCAGGAGTCTAGAGACCATCTCCCATCCGCGAGAAAACGCAACCAGAGACGTTCCCATGTCCGGTCAGCGTTTTCCGCGGAATCCTCCAATCTCGCTCCCGCGAAGATCGTCGCAACCGCATGTCGGTTCGCAAGCACCGGATGCGTCGCGACGATACCTCAGCAATAAACGTGAGAAAAAATTATGGCCGTGCCATATCGGCAGGTGACAGGAATTCCGGAAGTAATTTTTTAAGGGGACTAAATAATTCGGAAGACCTCACAACTTCCGGTATGAAAAAGAACGACTTTTTTATTTTAGGGACAGATCGTTACCATCGCCACGTATGGAGAAATTTCGATTTCGTGATGATCAAACTCATCAAGCTATTTTTTTAAGGGGGTTGAATATTTCGGAAAATATCTCCACTTCCGGTATGGAAAAAAAACGACTTTTTTATTTCACGAGTAGTTCGGTTTTATGCCCAGTGAACTAGGAAAAAAGTTTCAGGATGATCGGAACTACGGAAGTAATTTTTTAAGGGGACTAAAAATTTCGAAAGACTTCACAACTTCCGGTATGGAAAAAGGCGACTTTTTTATTTCAGGGACAGATCGTTACCATCGCCACGTATGAAGAAATTTCGATTTCGTGATGATCAAACGCATTAAGCTATTTTTTTAAGGGAGTTGAATATTTCGGAAAATTACTCCACTTCCGGTATGGAAAAAAAGTACTTTTTTATTTCACGAGTAGTTTAGTTTTATGCCAAGTGAACTAGGAAAAAAGTTTCGGGAAAATCGCAATGCCGGAAGTAATTTTTTAAAGGGACTAAATATTTCGAAAGACTGCGCAACTTCCGGTATTGGAAAAAGCGACTTTTTTATTTCAGGGTCAGATCGTTACCATCGCCACGTATGAAGAAATTTTGATTTGGTGATGATCAAACTCATTAAGCTATTTTTTTGAGGGGGTTGAATACTTCGAAAAATTTCTCCACTTCCGGTATGGGAAAAAAGGACTTTTTCATTTCACGAGTAGTTTATTTGGATGCCAAATGTACTAGGAAAAAAGTTTTGCGGCGATCGGAACTACGGAAGTAATTTTTTAAACGCACTCAATATTTCGAAACCTTTGCAACTTCCGGTATGGAAAAATGCGATTGTTTTATTTCAGGGACAGTTTGTTAGGGTCGCCGGGAAGGAAGAAATTCCGATTTGGTGACGATCAAACTCATGGAGCTATTTTTTTAAGACGGTTGAATACTCCGAGAAATTTCTCAACTTCCGGTCTAGAAAAAAAGAACTTTTTTTTCACGAGTAATTTAAAACCAAACGGTCAAACCATCGTCACTAAATCGAAATTTCTTCATTCCTGGCGATGGTAACGATCTGTTCCTGAAACAAAAAAGTCGCTTTTTCCCATCCCGGAAGTTGTGAAGTCTTTTGAAATATTTAGTCCCTTTAAAAAATTACTTCCGTAGTTCCGATCGTCGCGAAACTTTTTTCCCAGTTCACTTGGCTTCCAAATAAACTCCTCGTGAAATAAAAAAAGTTTTTTTTTCATAACGGAAGTTGAGGGATTTTTCGGAGTATTCAATCCTCTTAAAAAAATAGCTTAATGAGTTTGGTCATCACGAAATCGAAATTTTTCATACGTGGCGATGGTAACGATCTGTCTCTAAAATAAAAAAGTCGTTTTTTTCCATACCGGAAGTTGTGAAGTCTTTCGAAATTTTTAGTCCCCTTAAAAAATTACTTCCGTAGTTCCGATCATCCTGAAACTTTTTTCCTAGTTCACTGGGCATAAAACCGAACTACTCGTGAAGTAAAAAAGTCGTTTTTTCCCATACCGGAAGTGGAGATATTTTCCGAAATATTCAACCCCCTTAAAAAAATAGCTTGATGAGTTTGATGATCACGAAATCGCAATTTCTCCGTACGTGGCGATGGTAACAATCTGTCCCTAAAATAAAAAAGTCGCCTTTTTCCATACCGGAAGTTGCAAAGTTTTTCGAAATGTTGAGTCCGTTTAAAAAATTACTTCCGTAGTTCCGATCGTAACGAACCTTTTTTCCTAGTTCACTTGGCATCCAAACAAACTACTCGTGAAATGAAGAAGCACTTTTTTTCCATACCGGAAGTTGGGGAATTTTTCGGAGGAATTCACCTCACAAAAAAAATATATATATATATGATTTAGTAATAAACAATGTTACAAAAAATATGTTAAAGGTAAAAATGCGTTTGGTAATTCAATAAATAATTTTACAACGATGCTTAGTAAAAAAAAAAATTTGCACCGTTGAAGATTTGAACCCCGGACCCTTCGAACGTGATCCTTACACTCTCGCAGTCATCTATGTGAAGCAATGTAATTTTATAATCGAAAATGGCACATGCTCATCAGGGCTATTTTGTTTATTTGAAACACATGTGGTAAACAGCTGTTATAGAACTTTTTTTTCTACAAGCAACAATAACTAATCTATCGAAATGCAATGAAAATCGCCCTTCAGAGAAAATTGTGGGACTCTGAAAAAATTCGAGGATTTCTGGAATCTGAAATTTTTCGAATAAAAAAAAAAAAAAAAATCTCCTCCCACGATAAGCTAGAAACGCGTTTCATTCGATTCTCTATCGAATGAGCTAATCGTGTCGAGGCCGAAAAACAAGTGCCCTTTGGAGAAAATCCTGGGACTTTGAAAAAATTCGAGCATTTCTGGACTTTGAAGTTTTTCGAATAAAAAAAAAAAATCTCCTCCCACGATAGGCTAGAAACGCGTTTCATTCAATTCTCTATCGAATGAGCTAATCGTGTCGAGGCCGAAAAAAATGCCCTTTGGAGAAAATCCTGGGACTTTGAAAAAATTCGAGCATTTCTGGACTTTGAAATTTTTCGAATAAAAAAAAAAAAATCTCCTCCCACGATAGGCTAGAAACGCGTTTCATTCGATCCTCCATCGAATGAGCTAATCGTGTCGAGGCCGAAAAAAAAGTGCCCTTTGGAGAAAATCGTGGGACTCTGAAAAATTTCGAAAACATCGGGACTTCAAAATCCTTCTTGCGTTCACGATTTCATATTGCCGCGGATACACGCCTGTTCGATTTTACTGACAGTCTCGCCTAGCGAACCTGACGGCCAAAGCTGGAACCCGCTACCCACGGTTGAGCACGCCAATATGGCCGCCGCTCCGCTTCGTACGAGTCGCGTGCTGTTCTACCGGATTTCTCCGCGAGTTTTCGTCTAAATCATCGGAAGTAAATTTTTTTTGTGCAGTGAAATGGTGCGAAAGCGGGTCTGGTCCGTTTGATTGTGTGAAGTGAACGGTGATTTTTTATTTAATTGTTCTTCGCAACGCGCGCAAAAGCTGTCATGGCGTGGCCTTGTCACTCCATATTTTTACTAATTTATTGCGCGCAAATAAAAAATCTGGCTCTTGGATAAGGACCAGACCCGCCTTCGCACTGTGATAACGAATTTTTCGGTGTTTTTTTTTTTCGTGTAAACATAAAATTCGCGACGAAATCCGGTTGAAAAGGATTTTAGTTGTCCCAGTCACCAGGGACAACTAAATAAGTCCTGGCGCTGCGTATGCTCGATGGCTCTTAACAAATAACTTTGAATCAACCTTTCTTAAAGAGTTTATTTATTCTCACGCTTTACATATCGTCGAAAGCGCTGCAACTCATCATACGCTTACGTCAAACTCATGGCTCGACATTTTTTTAATAGATTGTCCGAGCAAAAATCTTCAATATTCCAAATCCGATACGCCGTTCATTGCCGGGCATGATTTCCTTGCTCTAACCTATGCTTCTGCGTCGGACACTGTTCGCGAAAAGCTCATAACTCGTCGCACTATCAGAAACTTTGACGACGCCTCTTTTCTAGAAAGTCTACGCACAGGGCTGGATTTGAACGGCCTTGATCGTGAACTGTTATTGTCATCCAATGCTGACATTGATCTTACAATTAATGAAATTCAACACGTCGTCAACTCTGCCCTCGATATCCAAGCTCCGTATCAAACTTTTAAAGTGAAAAAGCCTTGCACTCCCTGGTTGAACGAACGATTAAAATCCCGAATCAGACATAAGAATTATTTATATAAAAAAGCCAGATGCACAGGAAGCACCGAGCATCTTAGAATGTACCGTCGATGTAGGGATGAGCTCACTCAAGAACTAAGGAAGGCTAGGAATGACTATAACATACAGCGATTGTCTAATATCACTGTGTTCAGGATTCCGCCTCTCCAAACTCTCGGAGCTAGCTGCCTTATCGGCCCGCTCCGGGGCAGCACCTCGCGGACGCTCTCGTTTCGCCTCGGTGCGCAGGATCTGTCGATCCTCGTGCCTATCGGCGTGCGAGAGCGCCCAAAATTCCTTCTATTCGTCTCTAGCCGCGCCCGGCAGCACATCGTTGCTGGGCACGTTATCACTTCTTCGCGTGTGGCCATGCTCGGTAGCACGCTGCTGCCGAGCATGGCAGCCATTTCGTGTAACTTCACCCGCATAATGTCCGCGTGACATCAATGCATCGCGAACGTGTGCCTTCTGCATTCGTTAATCCCGCTCGATTGGCGCATTAGGCGCAATCGACTCACGCTTGTCTACATCGCATTTTTACCGAACTCTTTTTCTCACTGCGTGGCCGGGCCGAGCCACGTGTGTCACCAAGTTCCACACTGGCCCCGCACCCACGTCGTGATTGAGCCTCGAGATCGTTAGAGTCAGTGCGCGAGATCCGACGATTGCTACACCGCAATCTTAACATTAAGTACCGCAATCAGTTGTCCAACCGCGCCTTTCACCCGCTAACAAGGGTGCAATTGTACATAAAAACCACTGTAAAAGCCACTTTCTGTAAATAAACTCGACAAGCGGATCCCCGCGCTAACAATCGCGTCTTAAAACAACCTTTCTTTCCAACGTCGGCACGATCCCTAACATCCCGGCAATTTGTATGCACTCAATTCCCGAACATTGGTCCTTCGAGCCGGATAGTGCCAATTGTAAATTCGCGAGTGTTGGTGCGTGTGTGAAAAGTTCGCTGGCCGAGTGAAAAATTTGTGCACCGCGAGACCGCGTGGCAACTTGGCCAGTCCAAGCGGCCAACAACTGTGCCGCGCTAGGTCACTTCAGACTCTTCGCTCACGCCGCCGTGGCCAACCGTTGCACTCTGCGACAGTCATTGGCCACCTAACGAAAATTTTCGTTTCGACCACGCCGGCACGTGTCTCGCGCCGCGATCGCGATCGATCGCGTTTCGCTCCTCATTCTCGAGGATTTTCCGCAGTGTTCGCGAGTCATTTCATTCTCGCGAATTATTTATGTTCAATTTTCATTTTTTCGCCCGTTTTAACGCGTGACGCCTAACTCTGCGATTGTTCATCGCGTTTTCGTGAGTTTTTCCCGCGTCGTGTGTGCTCGACCGCGTCGCTCAGTGCTTTCGAGCATCTCTCACGCTCGATCATCGCACTCGAGCCTAAAACCACCATCTTGGGTGGTTTTCGCGTTCACGTCACGTAGTTTCGTGTCGTGCTTTTCATCGCGCGCATTCGCTCGCGATGCCCAGTGCCATCGAGCAACTTCGCGCTCGATCTCGGCACTCGAGCACAAAACCGCCATTCTGTGTGGTTTTTCGCACTCACGTCGCGCAGCTTCTCGTCGCGCTTTTCGTCGCGTGTGTTCGCCCGCGACGCCCTATGCCGTCGAGCAATTTTCGCGCTCGATGTCTCTACTCAAGCCGAAAATCGCCATCTTGGGTGGTTTTCGCACTCACGTCGCGCAGTTTCGTGTCGCGTATTTCGTCGCGTGTGTTCGTCCGCGCGACGCCCAGTGCCATCGAGCAATTCTCGCGCTCGATCCCGGCACTCAAGCCTAAGACCGCCATTTTGGGTGGTCTTCGCACTCTCGTCGCGCTGTCTCGCGTCGCGCCTGTCGTCGCGCGTGCGCGACCGCGTTGCTCGGTGCCTTCGAGTAATTTTCGCACTCGATATCGATTTTCGAGTCATCGCCCGCCATTTTGAGCAGTGTCGTGCTCTCCTCGCGTAGCACGACTGTGCCTCGTGTCTTTTCCGCGTGGTTGTGTCGTGTAATTCGTTCTTCGTGTGCGCGTCGCGTAACCTCTGCCCGCGTGCAAGATGTCGAACCCGCCGTCTGGTCGCTCGACACCCGAAGCCGTCGTCGACCCGGGTTCGCCACACGACGCAACGTTTCCGCGCCTTTTCTGGTGAGTTCGCGATTTCTTACAATCTCCGCGAATTTCCAGTAAAGTGCGTTTCGTTTTTCAATCTTCCCCGCGATTCACGGCGATTCGTGCAAATCGCGGGAGTGACTCTTGACCACGCGGTCTTCAACCGCGTTTCCCGTCCCGCGTGTGCGCGCGTGCGCGTACCAGTGCCCCCGTGGGCAAGTCGCTCTCGAGCTCCATTCCTCGAGACTCCGACCGCCATTTTCCGCTGCCTTTCCGCGTGACGCTTCTCGTCCAAAGGCAGTCTCGCGAAGAGAGTTCGCAATCTCTTTTAAGTTCGCGCAGTTTTGCGAAACATTTTCGCGAAACCTTCAACGAAACACGCCGCGCGCAACAGTTAATTGACTTTCAATCAATTTAAATCATAATTCGCGCCCGCTAATCGGCGTTATGCCACGCGAGTTCGTGCGCACCCAGTTCGTACGTTACGAGTTCGCGCGCACTCTGTTAATACGTCGCGAGTTCGCGCTCACCCAGTTCGTGTGTTGCAAGTTCGCGCTCGTCAAGTTCGGCGCGTCGCGTGTGCGCGTTCATTGTGAGTCGAGATATCGTCCGCCATCTCCTCACGCTTCTGTGCGACGCTTCTCGTCCACAGAAATTCAAAACGCTTTGCCAATTTCTCAAACTGGCAAATTCAACTCGAACTTACACGCTCATGTCTAAGTTCTTCGAGTTTACGTCGACTAGTCCCCGCGTGGACTTCGCGCTCGCCGCGTTTTCCAAAATTTCGACCAGTCCCCGCGTGGATTTCGCGCTCGCCGCGGTTTCCGAAATTTCGACTAGTTCCCGCGTGAACTTCGCGTTCGCCGCTGCTCTCGAAATTTCGATCGCAAATTTCTCGAGCTCGGTGCCACCGCGCCGCGCGTTCAACGTCCGTGTAGTTCACCCAGCATTCATCACGCTGAAATCAAGGTCCAGTCGAACGACGCCCACGGTCGTCGTAGATAACGGTCCGTCAACAATCTAGACATCGGCCTTCAGCCATCTAGACAACGCTACGCGGGAGGCTCAGGAAAATTCGCTTGGCTCATCGTCCGAGCACCCGAGCTCCCTGAACTCGAAGAGTTCCTCACCGTTAGAGCGTAAGCACTCGAACTCAACGAAGCAACTACACCGTTGACCGTGCACATCAACGTCTGCCTGCACTCATCAAGCTTCCGTGCAGCGGAGCTTCGCAACAATATTTCGTGACCCGTCACGCAATCATGCTCTACGAGGAACGCAGACGCCAGCCCGGCGCTGCCTCCACGAGCAAGCCCAAATCAACGTCGAGGACTCCAACGCGGGAGTCAGCGCAATCGTCAAACGCTTCCGAGCCTTGCCCGCAACAAGCTTGCGTGACCTGCAATCACGCATCAACGCTGCTTGCCACAGTACACGCATTCGTCTCTCGTCAGCATCCGAAACTACGAGAGTACGTGCACTCGTCCATCCGAGATCCGAACAAGCATTCATCTCGGAACAGCTCGTCCAAGAACTCATCGTTCGTAGTGATTAATCATTCACCCGATCAGAAATCACATGGTTCGCATCTGCAGAGAATCATCGAACTCTCCGCTTCGAGGTGAGCACACCATCATCCGCTTCAAGGTGAGCTCATCCTCACGGGTTTCACCCACGAACTCAACGAGCTGTGCCACGCGGGAGCAATTCCCGCTCGCAAATTCGCAATCGCACCAGGCAGCGTCGAACCAACAAGGCAACAACAACATCATCGACGATTGCTCAACCAAACCAGTCGGGCAAAAATGGAACGGTCAAGCTGACGAACGCATTTCGCAGCGCGACTCTCCATAACTTCAAGCAATCACGAAGCGCCGAACATTATCTGAAGTAGCGCAGATAATTTGATCCACACGACCACATCAACCCAGCCGCCGTTCGAGCAAGGATTCTCCACTCGAACCGCAATCGCAAAATCAGCTGGGACGAATCACAGCCACCGAACACGGTTCAAGGTGGCCGCTTATCAGAGAAGATCTACAATCCTTGGCCAAGGAAACGAATCCACCAGATGGTTCAGCACGTGGAGCAATTCCACCGTTGAACTCCACGGCTTCCCTGATGCATCGCAACTCGCGATGTTCGCTGTCGGCTACATCATAGCCAACTCCCCGTCCACTGGCGCCAAATAAACTCTCGTTCGCGCAAAACGAAAGTCGCACCGCCTAAATAACTAACCATCCCGAGGCTAGAACCCCCAGCAGCGCTGCTATACGCAAAATTCATCAGACGAAATTCAACCGCTCCGCAGCTACTAACAACGACTCACTGTGGACGGACCCTCAAGCACTCTTTCGTGGATCAAGGCACCAGCTTCAAAAGGAAGATTACGCCAGGAACCGCATGCAGCTCGCTCCACTCGCTCCGTGGAAACGAGATCCTGGCGCTTTCAACCGTGCTCATGGCCTTGCCAACGGCCTCAGCACTCAACAACTCCGAGTTCATCTACCATCGTGGACGGGACCACCGTGGATGACGCAACCGCCTGAAGAGTGGCCTCGTCAACCACTCGCCTCATCGCAGACGACTTCTCCGTACCCGAAGCTCGTCTGGGAATCGCACTCTGCGAATCCCAAACGCACCGCCCTGTGACATTTCAAATTGATCTTTATTGTTGCAGAGACTGTTTAGGTTTCCACCATTTCCTCCAAGGCCGTCGCGAAGCCGAGGAAACAACGCACCGCGAAGCTCTCGCCGCTTCCGCTTCGAGATCATCGAGAACATCGAGATCATCGAGAACTTCGAGAACTTCCAGAACATCGAGACCTTCAATCACCGCCGAGGACGTCATCCTTCACTATAACATCACCACTCCGTGCTGATGGCGGGAGAATGTTCAGGATTCCGCCTCTCCAAACTCTCGGAGCTAGCTGCCTTATCGGCCCGCTCCGGGGCAGCACCTCGCGGACGCTCTCGTTTCGCCTCGGTGCGCAGGATCTGTCGATCCTCGTGCCTATCGGCGTGCGAGAGCGCCCAAAATTCCTTCTATTCGTCTCTAGCCGCGCCCGGCAGCACATCGTTGCTGGGCACGTTATCACTTCTTCGCGTGTGGCCATGCTCGGTAGCACGCTGCTGCCGAGCATGGCAGCCATTTCGTGTAACTTCACCCGCATAATGTCCGCGTGACATCAATGCATCGCGAACGTGTGCCTTCTGCACTCGTTAATCCCGCTCGATTGGCGCATTAGGCGCAATCGACTCACGCTTGTCTACATCGCATTTTTACCGAACTCTTTTTCTCACTGCGTGGCCGGGCCGAGCCACGTGTGTCACCAAGTTCCACACTGGCCCCGCACCCACGTCGTGATTGAGCCTCGAGATCGTTAGAGTCAGTGCGCGAGATCCGACGATTGCTACACCGCAATCTTAACATTAAGTACCGCAATCAGTTGTCCAACCGCGCCTTTCACCCGCTAACAAGGGTGCAATTGTACATAAAAACCACTGTAAAAGCCACTTTCTGTAAATAAACTCGACAAGCGGATCCCCGCGCTAACAATCGCGTCTTAAAACAACCTTTCTTTCCAACGTCGGCACGATCCCTAACATCCCGGCAATTTGTATGCACTCAATTCCCGAACACACTGATCCTACCAAAATATGGAAAGAACTATCCACGCTTGGCCAAATCTGTACCGGCATTCCCTCTCATGTTTTATACGCATAACGAGCTCAATAATTTCTTTACCAACATCTCCAGTACTTTACCAGCTTGCACAGTTGCCGACTATCGCTCCCTCTTATCCGATCCGCCCGGCGACCACCCCATGTTTGAATTTAACAACATTACACCAAACGATATCTTGCGTTGTATCAAATCTTCAACTTCTCTGCCGGATCTGACAACATTTCCTTATTTGCCATCCAGAAATCGCTACTAGCATTATCCTCAACTCTAGCCTCTCTATTCAACAACTGTCTCAGACTGGCATATTTTCCGACGATATGGAAAAGAGCCTTCATTCGCCCTTTATTAAAAGCCAATCCACCTCGAACAGTGTCTGATTGTCGCCCCATAGCCAACTTGTGTGAGTTTTCTAAATTACTGGAGAGACTCGTATTGATCAACTGTCTGACTTCCTTGAAGAGAACGATCTACTTGATCCACGTCAATCGGAGTACCGAAAAAATTTCAGCACACAAACAGTACTTTTGAAAGTTTGCAATGATGTGAAAAAATCAGTTGACGAAAGAAAACTAACTATTCTGGTACTATTTGATTTCAGCAAAGCGTTCGATATCGTTCCTAATCCTTTATTGCTGTCTAAACTCCATAAACTGGGCATCAGTGGCAACGCTCTTGCCTTCTTCCATTCTTACTCAACTGGCAGGTCCCAAGCCATAGTTGATGATCAAAGATGCATTTCTGACTGGAGAGCGACTACTACTGGCGTACCGCAAGGCTCGGTGTTGGGTCCTTGGCTTTTTTCTTTATTTATTCACGATATAGGTGAAAACCTAAAATACTGTCAATACCTAGCCTTTGCGGATGATACGCAAATCAGTCTGAGCTGCTCCCCATCAATGCTTCAAGAAGGCCTCACCAAAATAGCTCATGACGTCAATATTATTGCCACTTATGCACGTGAAAACGGTTTGAAATTGAATCTTGACAAATCGAAAGTTCTCATACTAGGCAGCAGTACTTACATAAATCGAATTGACCTGTCATCTTTACCCAATATTGCAGTGAACAATATCACCCTCCCTTATGTAGTGGAAGCAAAAAATCTCGGAGTTATTATGACGAACAATCTATCATGGCATAAACACATTTTACACATCTCTCGAAAAATCAACTTCTCACTGTATAAACTACGTTATCATCGTAATGCACTGTCACTCGAACTCAAGGTCACTTTTGGAACTTCGCTTATTTTCCCACTCCTCGATTATTGTTGCCTAGTTTACAATGATGTCACTAAGGAACAAAATCTCAAACTCGAAAGGCTACTGAACTGTGCAATTCGATTTATCTTTAACTTGAAACGAGATGAACACATCACACCCCATCGTCGTCGCTTGGGTTGGCTCACAGTCAAGTCCAGGAGGCTTTACTTCCTTGGAATCTCCACCTTCAATATCCTAAAAAATAGATCCCCCTCTTACATAAAAGAATTGTGCGTCCTTGCGCCTCCGCCATAGCGTCCACCTCGTCTTTATCCTCCTGATACTTTTCAAATTCCATTCTTCAGAACCATGGCCTAGCGCAACTCATTCGTCCCTTCAGCGATTTATTTTTGGCACTCCCTCCCTGCCAATATTACTTCTTCCACATCCTTGGGTACCTGCAAAGCATTGCTATTTGCTCATCATTCCAACCTGCATGCTGTCTGATTTGTCACAGGCCGCTGTGGCCAGTTTCTGTTCCTTTATCTACTTATGAGCTCATCCCTATTGCTATACTTGTAATTCATAATTTTTTTTTTTTGTAATTGTACTTACTAGTGTATTACCCTAAGTATGCCAAATCACTGTATCACAATTGTACGAAAAAATTTGTCACGATTTAAACGGTGCAAACTCGATTGCTTTAGTTGTAAGTTTTAGTTTTAAGTTTTATTGTACTCTTTAATGTATGGAAATAGTTGCCCAAAGGATCGTTATCCTAGGCATAAAATACAAATCAAATTAAATCAAATCTCTCTCTCTCTTTCTCTCTCGAGAAAGATACCTCTATTCAAATCGAAACTTCGTCTTCACCATCTCGTTCCACCTTAGATGATGTAATGCGCCAACTTCAAGCCAATGCTGCTGCAATTGACACCAAAATAGACAAAAAGATCGAGGACCTGAAGTTGGTTTTGCACCAGCAGTATTCAGCCATCCAGTCTACGGTAGCTGGAGTAATCGAGTCGGTCTCGATATTGCGCAATGATTTTTCCTCTCTTTCTTTTGACCGTCGCGACCTTCGGTCCTTAGTCGAAGGCGCTGACTCATTGGCCCGCAATACAGCTCAGGAGGTCTCTTTGTTAAAGCAGCTTCACCTAGAAGAAATCAACTCTGTAAAGCAGACGTGCTTTAACTTGGCCTCTTCCGTAAACTCCGCTACGTCTATTCCAACTCCATCCACGACTGTCACATACGCTGACTCTCTCTCTTCTTATTCGGACTCAGCTGGACTTGTGATTCGTGGTGTTCCCGCTGAACTTTCGATCACCGACTTTGAGACTGTGCGCGCGGTCTTTACGTCTCTCGGCGTTCCTCAGCTCACCGATGATGTCTTCGATGCGCGTTTCATGAAACCGAAAACATCGCAACCTTCATCGCAGGCTTCAACCACCGTCTCTCTGGCGACTGCAACAAGAACATCTCTAGTCTGTCGAATGAAATTCGTCATCACTCGCGACTTCGTCCTGGAAAAAGCATTTGCGAAGAAAAACTTGTCCGTTCGGGATGTCTTCTCTCTCAACCGAGACGACCGTGTTTATGTAAGTGAACTCCTTCCATCTCACATTCACAAACTTCTTTTACTGGCGAAGTCGAGAGCTCGTCGCCTCAATTTTTCCCGGGTCTGGGCAATTCACGGTGTCGTCAAGGTTAGAAGAGAGGGCTGTCCCGACGCGATCATCTTACGTTCTGAATCTGACCTCGATCGGGTTGCCTGACTGCCTGGGTTCGTGAATCAACCAAGGGCTTCAGTGATTGCACCTCCTTCTTCTTCATTCTTGAATATTGCATCTTTCAACGCTAACTCTCTGCTCGGTCATTTCCCTTTCTTCTCAGCACATGTTACCAATAATTTCTATCACATCATTGCAGTCACTGAAACTTGGCTTCATGAGCGCATCGCGGATGATCTTGTCTCTCTTCCAGACTACTATTTAATCCGTAACGATCGAGTGGGCAAGCGTGGTGGTGGGGTGGATTGCTATATACATAACTCCTTGCGTTTTAAATTATTAGCTGTCTCTGCTTAGGAATTCTCAAATGCTCCTGAATACGTGATAGGTGAGATTCGTAATTCTCAATGCCGGGCCTTATTATTTGCGACGATCTACCGGCGACCCAAGGGAGTTTTATTTAATGACTTCTCTGAAATTATCTCTGGCCTTTCCATCAATTATCAGAATATAGTTATTACAGGTGACCTTAATTGCGATCTGTTACGAAATAATTTCGAATCCAACTCTCTCCGCGAATTAGCTCTAGCTCATTCTTTTCATATTGTCGACTCTGGCGCCACCTTCCATACTAGCTCGTCTCATTCCCTCCTTGATGTAATTTTGATCGACAGTCCAACAAAGTTTATCTCGTTCACGAAATACACTGCTCCATTCATTGCCGGGCATGATCTGCTTGAACTAACCTATAAGTTTCAACCCGATTCTCGAACTCCTCTCACCATTGCTCGTCGTAACATTAAACATTTTGCGGTAAATGACTATTTGACCTCTCTCTCATCCTCTTTATCTCGGCTAAATCTTTCTTCCATTTCCTCTCTTTCTTCTACTGATCAGTTTGACGATATTTCAAACAAATTCTCTACTACTGTCAGCAATACATTCGACTCCTTCGCACCGATAACTCACTGGACCTTAAAACGTTCTTCGGCTCCGTGGCTTACTCCTGAACTGTGCTCGAAGATGAAACACAGAAGTAAGCTCTATAATATGGCAAAGCGATCGCGAGATCTGTTATCTATGTCAGTGTATTGTCTTTTCCGCAATGAACTCTCGTTGGAACTGCGCGCTGCTAGGGACCGCTTTTATTGTCACCGCATCTCGTCGATCTCAGATCCCTCTAAAATCTGGAGGGAGCTCTCATTTCTTTCACTCACGAGGCCTAGAGGTTCCTCTCCATTCGCCTTCTTTTCGCCTGACGATCTCAACTCCTTCTATGCAGCTATTTCTTCTTCGGCTGCGCGTTCTGCCGACTCTTTTTTTTCACTCAATCTTCCACCTTTGTCTCCTAACCAGCCCACCTTTCGCTTCTCTGAAATCACGATTGAGTCGTTGAGTTTAGTTCTTTCTTCCTCTCACTCACTCTCTCTTTCCCAAGGTCCTGATTCTCTCTCTAATTTTGCTATCCTTAAGGCTTCATCTCTTTTGCTTGACCACATTTTGAACATCTTCAATACCAGCTTACGTCTATCATTTTTTCCCTCATTGTGGAAAAAAGCTTTTATTCGACCGCTTCTCAAATCTGTTCCTCCTGCGTCGGTATCTGACACTCGGCTGGTTGCCAATCTCTGTGAGTTGTCCAAGGCACTGGAGCGTATTGTCTCTGGGCAGATTACGGATTTTCTTGCGGTCAACTCCCTTGCTGATCCATTCCAATCTGGGTTCAGACGAGGCTACAGCACTCAAACAGCATTATTGGAACTTAACCAAGATATCAGGCAAGTGGTTGATGACAGGAAACTGACAGTTCTGGTGCTCTTTGACTTCAGCAAGGCTTTCGACACGGTACCACATCACTTGCTACTCCACAAACTGCGTCTTTTGGGTTTCTCTGACAGTGCACTTGCCTGGTTCTTTTCGTACCTTTCGAATCGAACTCAAGCAGTCGTGGATGACAGGGGAGCTCTCTCCCCCTGGCGTGACACCAATATGGGTGTCCCACAGGGTTCAGTTTTGGGGCCTCTCCTCTTTTCCCTTTTCATCCGTGATATTGGTGACGGGCTTTGCTTCACCCGGTGCCATACATATGCGGATCAGACTGATTAAAAAAAAAAAATTCTTTTTTTTTCTTCTGGATTCTCGTGCTATTGTTAGGTAACAAAAACTGAAAATTTCACAAAAAAAATGAGCGCGGTCACTCAATTTTTAGAGGTGGCTATCTCGACTTTTGTGTATTTGATTTTTTTTATGACCGTATTGTATTCAAGCATAGTCATGGCATCGGACTACGGATAAAAATCAGATCCAGCAACTCTTTCGTGACAAGAATAAACTAACAAGTTTAAAATTCCAATATTCACAATTTAAATACAGGTACACTACCGACGAAAAGTTTCCAGACAAAAATTTAAAAGAGTGCCGGGACGTTTTTTCGTGCTATTTCGCCGGTAGTTGGCCTATGCCAATTTAACCAACACCGTTTTGAAGAGGAAGATTCCACCTTCATTTTAATTGTTTTTTAAAATGTCTACGATTTTTTTTTACACTCAGCACTCAGTTTTGAAAACGACAATGTTTTGTCGTTATTCATACTTTATAAAAGTAAAAAAAAGACGCCAAGTATTAAAAAAGTGCAACCGCAGTTGGAAAATTATGACTCACATATCTATACACTACCGGCGAAAAGTTTCCGGACAAAAATTTAAAAGAGTGCCGGGACGTTTTTTCGTGCTATTTCGCCGGTAGTTGGCCTATGCCAATTTAACCAACGCCGTTTTGAAGAGGAAGGTTCCACCTTCAATTTGGTTTTTTTAAAAAATGTCTACGATTTTTTTTTACACTCAGCACTCAGTTTTGAAAACGACAATTTTTTGTCGTTTTTTATCACTGTTTAGAGTGGACCCCGTTTAGAGTAAAAATGTTTTTCAGGAATTTCTACGGTTGAAATCATAAAGGTAGAAGTCCAAGCTTCAATTCCATTTTTTAGAAATTTTCCTACGATTTTTTTTCTAAGATATTTCGTTTTTTCAGAAAAAATCGATGATTGGGAAATAGCTCCGTAGTACGAAAACGATGAGGTTTACATTAAAATCTCAAGACGCTAAAAAGTTCTATTAGATTATGTTGAGGTGACCAGAATTTTTTCAGATATTTCTTTTGGAAATTTTTTCTCATCTATTTGAGATCGCAGCTCGATTGATCGGGAAGACCGGATCGCATTGATCTTAAGCTTTAGAAGTAACACGGGGCCTCCGGGAACGCTTTTTATCAATTTTGGATTCTGTGTCTCTCAAAAGCTATTCATCGCATCTTCGACCATTGATTTGGCTATTTTCAATCGCTTCGCGATATAGCAATTTCTGAACGCTTGATTGCGAAGTGTAAGGATTGATGCACGCTCTGATGCACGCTTTTCGACACAGTCGCGAGTCCTATGCATTGTTGTTTCTCGTTTACGTTTTCGCGAGATTCGCTTTATCGTAAATTATTAAATTATCCGTTGATAAACTGTAATTTTCGAGTTTATTGGAGTTTATTTTATTTCATTTTGGAAGAAGAAAATAGGTCAGCGACTTAATTCAAGTGTCAAAAAGCGTGCAGCAATCCTTGCATTTCGGAATTAAGGGTTTAAAATTTGCTATATCGCGAAGCGATTGAAAATAGCCAAATCAATGGTCGAAGATGCGATGAATAGCTTTTGAGAGACACAGAATCCAAAATTGATAAAAAGCGTTCGCGGAGGCCCCGTGTTACTTCTAAAGCTTAAGATCAATGCGATTCGGTCTTCCCGATCAATCAAGCTGCGATCTCAAATAGATGAGGAAAAAATTTAAAAAGGAAAATCTGAAAAAATTCTGGTCAACTCAGCATAATCTAATAGAACTCTTTAGCGTCTTGAGGTTTTAATGTAACCCTCATCGTTTTCGTACTACGGAGCAATTTCCCAATCATCGATTTTTTCTGAAAAAACGAAATATCTTTGAAAAAAAAATCGTATGAAAATTTCTAAAAAATGAAATTAAAGCTTGGACTTCTACCTTTATTATTCCATCCGTAGAAATGCCTAAAAAACATTTTTACTATAAACAGGGTCCACTCTAAACAGTGATAAAAAACGACGAAAAATTGTCGCTTTCAAAACTGAGTGCTGAGTGTAAAAAAAATCGTAGAAATTTAAAAAAAAAACCAAATTGAAGGTGAAACCTTCCTCTTCAAAACGGCATTACTCAAATTGGCATAGGCCAACTACCGGCAAAATGGCACGAAAAACCGTCCCGGCACTCTTCTAAATTTTTGTCCGGAAACTTTTCGCCGGTAGTGTATATTACTTTGTATAAAAATCCGTGAAAAAAACTTTCAAAAAGTAAAAAGAACGCCAAGTATTAAAAGATCGCATCTTGAGTTACAATTTTTTCCTTGCAGGTATCACTTTTCAAAAATATATCAATCGCACTTACGAAAAAAAGAAATTGAATCGGAAAAAATTTCAATCCCTACAAAGGGCCACTGCAATAATTATCCAGAGAAATTCTTACGCGTAAAGTTCAAAAATTGAACGAGCAAAAAAAATTGAAATCATTGGTTTCGGTAGCAGCCAAGAATCGGACGTACCGACCATTATCGGTACTGTAACAACATGTTGTCAAAGGGCACTGAAAAACCAATGCGAAAACTTGGCGTGCATGGTTAAGTGAAAAAGCACGGGAAGATAAAGAATCTGTTTTCGCGGAGAGGCGGGTACAGCACAATAATCGCCTAAAAAATGAAATTTTTATATTTTCATTAATCTCTAAAATCTAAACCTTTTCAATTCAAATTTCGTAAAAATGATGATTTCCGTAACAATCATAATTTTTTTTTGGTGGGGTGACCCGTTTCGCCCGTCTGTTCCGCTTTGCCTGGCTCTTAGAGAGGTGGAGCGACAGCACAACAATGGCCTAAAAAAATAAAATTTTCTGCCCTCCGGCCCGAAATTCCGGCTGCGTCGGACAGAAAAATCTTATACACACCTCGGCCAGGAAAAAAGTGAAGCCTCAGACCACATGTTTGTCAGCCTCGGCTTCGCCTCGGCCGACAGTGGTTACGTGTGATCTGAGACTTTTCTCATTTTCCTGCCCTAGGTGTGTAATATACTCTTTTACATTTTCATTAATCTCTAAAAATCTAAACCTTTTCAATTCAAATTTCGTAAACATGATACTTTTCGTAAAAATCATAATTTTTTTTGGTGAGGTGACCCGTTTCGCCCGTCTGTTCCGCTTTGCCTGGCTCTTCCTCAATTGAAAAGACTATCATGAATTGCGCAAACACAAGAAATTCTCATTTAATATGGAAATATCATATGGATGGACACGGTTTATCGAATCGGGGAGGAAGACCAGAATAAACATCGAAAATTCCGGATAAGCCATAAATAGGTGGCTGGAAAGGATAGAATGGAGGTCTCGAATATGCAAATCTGCAAAAGGGCTCGCATTGGTTCATTTCCCAATCCATGACGTCATACTGCTACTTTGGGCGTGCATGGAGCGAGTTTCTGAAAAGTACAATGACACAGCCCTTCGCCGAACTTTTTCACTTAACCATGCACGCCAAGTTTTCGCATTGGTTTTTCAGTGCCCTTTGACAACATGTTGTTACAGTACCGATAATGGTCGGTACGTCCGATTCTTGGCTGCTACCGAAACCAATGATTTCAATTTTTTTTGCTCGTTCAATTTTTGAACTTTACGCGTAAGAATTTCTCTGGATAATTATTGCAGTGGCCCTTTGTAGGGATTGAAATTTTTTCTGATTCAATTTCTTTTTTTCGTAAGTGCGATTGATATATTTTTGAAAAGTGATACCTGCAAGGAAAAAATTGTAACTCAAGATGCGATCTTTTAATACTTGGCGTTCTTTTTACTTTTTGAAAGTTTTTTTCACGGATTTCACGTCTTTTTGGAATTTGCTTTATTCATTTTTTTAGGGAAACTGTAACTTGAGATGCGATCTTTTGATACTTGGCGTTCTTTTTACTTTTTGGAAGTTTTTCAATGGTATCTATTTACGAAAAAATTTATCATTAAAGAAGAAAATATATGATTATTCTTTTATTGCTGAAAATGTATAATTTTTAATGAAATGTTCATTAATTAATCAAATTATTCCAATCATCCATTTTCGAATGAAAATCGATTTTTTTCTTTTGAAATAATTACATTTGCAATTAAAATTTATTGAGAATTTTATTTGAATTGGAAATTAATTAATTCTGACAAAATTTGATTAATAAATGAAAAATGCATTAAAAAGACATTTTTTGAATTTTAAGAATAATTTAAAGTAATTCTTCATAAAAATAAACAGTTTTTTAATAAATTAAAATCGATTGATTAAATTGTTGATTGTTTTCAAAAAATGTATTATTTTCTATTTAATTTGCACTGATATATCAGACTTTTTCATAATTATTTATTTTCAAACGGAAATCAAATTTTTTATTTTAAAATAATTGAATTTATGAATGAAAATATGTTGGAAATACAATTTTTATCTAAAAATGGAGAATTGTAAAATGATTTTATAAAGAATGGAAATTGAATGGAAAATTAGAGATTTTTTCAAATCAATGAATAATTTATTTAATCGATTTAAATTTATTGAGAAACAATTCATTTTTATGGAGAATTACTTATAATTATTCTTTCATTTTTAAAAATGTGTGTGACGAGGCACGGTCCAGCAATAATGAGCGAATAAAAAGGTGATCCGAGTGGGACTCGATCCCGGGACCCACGGAGTCGTAGTCCGGAGCGCTAACCACTGCGCTAGGGCCACCTCTAGATCTCTCATTATTGCCAGACCGTCACACTCCCCCTCTTACAGTGTTCGACGTCCTCGTCGACTAACGTCACATTTTTAATTCATTTTTCGAAGATTCATTTTTCTGCCGCGTTGGGCTTTTCGTAGATTCTGCCGCTCTGGGCTTGTATTTGCCGATGTGGGCCGTAGTATGTGCCGCTTGGGCCGTAGTACATACATGCGCGATGATATGAATGTCGATGTGTTTGCAGTGAAGAGTATCGCTGGAGAACCATTCATCAATGTAGGTCAACAAAATCCCGGTACATTTTTTATTTCTCTTTGCGAAAAATTATTTCCTGTCAGGAATGTTGTACAACACCAAATGAGGTGTGTCTCTTCTTGTTGTGCTTGTGGATCCAAAATAATCCACGTCAATCCAAATATTGTGATTTCTCTTGAAGTGCCTAAACCACGGAAGGCAGCTTTAGATCTACAGTATATTATCAATCAGAACGTGGAAAAGTCGTTATATACTCGCCGAACTTGTACACTCTGTCATAAATCCAGTGTCGTTGATAGGTTTGACTTTTCTTCATTGAAAACTGTCGTAGTCATTCAATTGGCACTTTTTACTATGAACAACGGTAAAACGGAGAAAATTAAATGTAATATTAAAGCGATACCGACTTCAATAGTGCAAATTAACCAGGAAAAATATACAGTTTCTAGTGCAATTTTCCATCATGGCCAATATATTCAGCATGGACACTTCAGCGCTATGTTACGCAGTACAGGAACAGGCTGGACATATGTTGATGATACCCTTATAGAAAAGCGAAGTTGGCCACGAAATGGCAAAGATATTTACATTTTATTCTTACAAAAAGTTTCCCCTTGATTTGGTAAACAGTATAAGTACTATTTATATATCGTTTGAATCACTATTTTTTTTATATTGTGACGGCTGCTAACATTCAAGGACATACTGATTCGCCACTTTAGCGCGCTATACTATGATTTTTTGATGATTCTTTGAATAAGGCTTTTTCCAACTCATAGTTCGAACCAAAATACTAGCATGTTGTGTTTCCAAAATAAAGTGTTATTCGTAGGGAAACGTTATGCTTTCAATCCATTGTTATGTCCAGGTATTAAAGATCTTGAATTTGAATTGCCAATGATGATGGATCTTATGGTTGTCAGCTTATTGCTGAAAACTTGAGTTCTGAGGCAATATAAAAAAAATGTATGAAACAAAATCGGATACCTAAAATAAATAATAACAATTTGCTTTTGGATTTAAATCCTACTCTGACTGTTCAGTATAACCATTTTCACTCTTGCCTGTTTTCACGTCTCTTCTCTGGCCTACCGGGGATTAATAGTTTGGATGCAATTTTTTTTTTGCAATATGTATTGACATGTGTTAATTCCAGTTAGGTGTTTTCAAATGTTATTGCTGGCCAGGCATTAAAAGGCCCCAAATTGGGTTACGATGTTCGTTGAAAAAAAAAAATGGAAAAGAAGTGAAATCCCTAAAAAAAACTTGAAAAAAGCAGAAAGCAGGACAAGCATTAAAAGGTCGCATCTCAAGTTACAATTTTCCTATAAAAATGACAAAAATGAATTTCAAAAAGAAGTGAAATCCGTTGAAAAACTTTCAAAAAGTAAAAAGAACGCCAAGTATCAAAAGATCGCATCTCAAGTTACAGTTTTCCTAAAAAAATGAATAAAGCAAATTCCATAAAGACGTGAAATCCGTGGAAAAAACTTCCAAAAAGTAAAAAGAACGCCAAGTATTCAAAGGTCGCATCTTGAGTTACTATTTTTTCCTTACAGATATTACTTGTCACAAATAAATCAATCACCCTTTCGAAAAAAAGAAATTGAATCGGAAAAAAAATCCAAGTCCCTGTTTGAAACAATTCAATTTTCGAGAAAAAACAGACTTGAACAAAGAAAATCGAATCCCTATAAAGGGCCACTGCAATAGTTATCCAGAGAAATTCTTACGCGTAAAATTCAAGAAATGAACGAGCAAAAAAAATTGAAATCATTGGTTTCGGTAGCAGCCAATAATCGGATGTACCGACCATTATCGGTACTGTAACAACATGTTGTCTAAGGGCACTGCAAAACCAATGCGAAAACTTGGCGTGCATGGTTAAGTGAAAAAGCCCGGGAAGATAAAGAATCTGTTTTCGCGGAGAGGCGGGTACAGCACAACAATGGTCTTAAAAAATAAAATTTTTTGCCCTCCGGCCCGAAATTCCGGCTGCATCGGACGGAAAAATCGTATACACAACTCGGCCAGGAAAAAGTAAAGCCTCAGACAACATGTTTGTTAGTCTCGGCTTCGCCTCCGCCGACAGTGATTACGTGTGATCTGAGACTTTTCTTATTTTCCTGCCCTAGGTGTGTAATTATTTTACATTTTCATTAATCCCTTTTCCTAAAAATCATAATTTTTTTTTTACAAGGTGACCCGTTTCGCCCGTCTGTTCCGCTTTGCCTGGCTCCTCCTTAATTGAAAAGACTATCATGAATTGCGCAAATGGAAGAAATTCTCATTTAATATGGAAATATCATATGGACGTACACGGTTTATCAAATCCGGGAGGAAAACCAGAATAAACATCGAACATTCGGGATAAGCCATAAATAGATGCCTGGAAAGGATAGAATGGAGGTCTCGAATATGCAATTCTGCAAAAGGGCTCGCAATGGTTCATTTCCCAATCCATGACGTCATACTGCTACTTTGAGCGTGCATGTAGCGAGTTTCTGAAAAGTACAATGACACAGCCCTTCGCCGAACTTTTTCACATAACCATGCACGCCAAGTTTTCGCATTGGTTTTGCAGTGCCCTTAGACAACATGTCGTTACAGTACCGATAATGGTCGGTACGTCCGATTCTTGGCTGCTACCGAAACCAATGATTTCAATTTTTTTTGCTCGTTCATTTCTTGAATTTTACGCGTAAGAATTTGTCTGGATAATTGTTGCAGTGGCCCTTTATAGGGATTCGATTTTCTTTGTTCAAGTCTGTTTTTTCTCGAAAATTGAATTGTTTCAAACAGGGACTTGGATTTTTTTTCCGATTCAATTTTTTTTTTCGAAAGGGTGATTGATTTATTTGTGACAAGTAATATCTGTAAGGAAAAAATAGTAACTCAAGATGCGACCTTTTAATACTTGGCGTTCTTTTTACTTTTTGGAAGTTTTTTCCACGGATATACTAATACCAAAAATAATAAATGACAAAAAGCAATGCTACCAATGATATTTACCGTAACAGAAAGATCGCTGCTTATTTTCAAAACAACTCGTGTCATGAAAGTGCTCGGTTCGATCTGTGCTAAAATGATGCATCGATCATTCTGCATTTTTTCCATCCAGCTCCAAGCCTGTTGAAAAGGTCGTTGCTCAAACTGCGTAATAATGTCATCGATTGAAAATTCCGTTGTGTTTCGAGTGGGCTCATCCTCCATCAGTCCTGCTTGTTCCGCCACCTGTAAAATTATTTGAAACCGATCGAAAATATGTTAATGCAAATTTCAGAACGTGACGAACGACGATGCAATTATAAGTGAGAGAGAAGAGATATTTTGAACCGAAGGCGTCTGAACTGAACTGAACTAAATCACTCTGAAGTTTGCAACGTTGAGATTCAACGAATAATTTTATTTCAATTGATTATTTATTGAGTTTTAAAAATCATGGCAATTTTTCTAGTTGATTGATTTTTTGGGTCGCAAGAGAAGATCTTTTTATTGGCAAGAGCAAATATTGAATACTAAATATGAGCTCTGCATGAGGGGCATGTGAACCGAAGTAAATCTCACACTCTGCTAAGCCATTACTCACATTGATGCTGGAAAAATCGATGTTGTTCATTTCCTGTTGCTCCGCCGATGAATCCACCACTTCCATTGTCTCTTCCGTCTGGGTCCGAAGAACTGCTTCGACAGATTCCTGTAAATACATTTCAATGTCCATCGATTAGGAAATTTCTTTCTATGGATACAGTGCTGTCATGCTCATGGAATCACTCAAAGCATTGTCACATACAAAATTCATTCCTGGTCTGTACTCTGCGTATTAAAGACAGATATACTCTACGTAAGAGCTGATTACCTCATTTTCTGTATTCATCGGTACTGCATCTTTCACTAGAGCGTAATTTCCTCGAGGAATACGGTGAATAGTACCATCCGGCATGGGGGTGTGATGGAAAATCACCACATTGTCAAATATTCCTAACGGTGCAAGTATTGTTAAATTCGCACGCTCAACCGGACGTGTCGAATATGGTAGCGTGCTGCTGTGTCAGCCGCTAACCCCAGTCCGAGCCAAATCGCATCGTTTACTCTTTTTATAATTTTTCTCGTTCCCACGGCACGAAGAAATCAGAGACACCTTAAGCGTACCGGAAAGGAACGATAAGAACGAATATGTCTCATGGCAGGGGCCTTAGAGTCAGTCAAGTAAATTCATTGGACGTGGACACAGCTCGATACAGCTCCCCGCCAATTAATAGGTTTTAACGATAAAGAAACATTAACGCGACGCGTTGTGCGAGTATACCTATAATACGCCATTCATTGTGCAACGACAACGGTACCCTAATAATATATTCAATAATTACTCCATATAATTATTTTATTGACTATTCACTCGACGTCCTAACCGACTCCTCTTTCATCGCAAAGCTATACCATCTCCTTAGAGGTATCAGTGGAAAATACTCCGCTATATTTTCTGAGATATAGCTCCTACCAACGAATAGCTAATACAAAATATCGTGTCTACGAGAGGACATCCTAGACAACGAGGCGATCCTGACCAGCTACAAAGATAAGTGCTTTTCATTCCGCCAGTTTCCACGTGACAAATTGGCGATCCTGCCAGGATATCATTAACAAGATTCGGACGACTTTCTACGAAGCGCCAGCCCAACAATCCGTCGACGCATATAACTATTGTTGACAGTCTTGGGTGACAATCAAAATTGTGATATTCGGATCCGAACTTTGGAACAAGGAGATTGATGTGCCAATTCCATCAATACTTATCATTGCATGAAAAGTGTGAATAGTCAAAGAATATTTCTGGCTTCGTGGAAATAGTAACTTCAGTGAAAACTGCTACTAAATTACTTGGCCCTAAAATTTGTGATTCGAGGAAAGTAACTTCAGTGTAAACTACGCTACTACTATGTATGTGCCGCTTTGGGCTGTAGTATGTGTGAACGTGTTGTCGGTCCGAGAAACTTCTGACACCATTTTGTGACGAGGCACGGTCCAGCAATAATGAGCGAATAAAAAGGTGATCCGAGTGGGACTCGATCCCGGGACCCACGGAGTCGTAGTCCGGAGCGCTAACCACTGCGCTAGGGCCACCTCTAGATCTCTCATTATTGCCAGACCGTCACATGTGTAATTTTTAATGAAAAGATCCCTAATTAATCAAATTATTCCAATCATCCATTTTCGAATGAAAATTGATTTTTTCATTTTGAAATAAATAAATTTGCAATTGAAATTTATTGAGAATTTGATTTTAATTTGAAATTAATTGATTCTGACATAATTTGATTAATAAATGAAAATTGGATTTAAAAAAGACATTTTTTGAATTATAAGAATAATTGAAAGTAATTCTTTATAAAAATAAAACGTTTTTTAATAAATTTCAATCGATCGCTTTCTAAAAAGTTGGTGAGTAACGCACGAAGTTGGCGATAATTATCACCGTTTTATTCGTGCCGTGATTGGTCGGTTCGGTTATGCGCGCGTGTTTCGAGTCATCCCATCGGTTTGACGGCACTTCAGGCTGTCAGTTTGACAGTTGCGTGTATACGCGTGCGGTTATATGCGGTTTTATCAGAATAAATATTTTTTTCTTGTGCATCGGAGTAGAATAGTGAGAGATAAACCAATTCGAGGACAAATTAGTTCCTTCATCAGTGTTTAATGATATGGCCCAGAGGAAACAGCACGCTGGAATTAAATTCTAAGTCGTCAGTACGGAGCAAGAGGAAAATGATTCACAAAATAAAAGACGCTTCGTGAGAAATTTCGTTGCCCAGGTTGGATTTTCCAAATATAAGTGAATTAGGTCGACCATTTCGAGTGTTTTTCTCCATGATTTTCGATGTCTGGGTCGTCGGCTCAATAGTTTTCGATGCCTGGATTAATTTCATAGTTTTCGGAATCCATTTCGACGATTCCATGATTTCCAATAACATAGAAGATTTCAAGCAGGTCTCAGAAGAACATGAAAAAATATCGTCGGACGAGAGACGAAGGACAAATCCGACAGTATCGTCGGACAAAGACCGTGGAGGTGATCGCCTGAGCGAAAACTATCGTGAACCTACCGAAAGTATGATAGATTCACAATAGTTTAATTTTGTTGTTGTGATACCTGAAATGACATTTGTCGGCACGAGCGAAGCGAGTGCCGGCAAATGTCCGGTGGTACTCACCGACAAAAAAGGTGTTCTTTTCGCTTTTTAATGCAGGATCACGTAAGCCTGGGGTAATTTTGCTCGAAGTCAAAAAATTGGTAAAAAATGCGATGAAACTATAAAAAAACGGGAGCACGAAGGGTGAAGGGGCGCGAGGGAGAACGATGAAATCTCACCGGGACTTTTTTGAGAGATTGGCGAAGAGTCTCGAAAGGATTTTTTAAGGGGTTGACGTCCTGACGGAAGTTTTTGACCTTAGAACGGTAACCTAATTTTATTTAAACTATTCCGGTGACGTGGGGTCATAAATGACCCCAATTTTGAAAAATTCATGTCCCTGGTAAAATTCAACGAAAAGGTTCCAACTTGGGCTCATTCATTTCGTTTTTTAATGCAGGATCACGCGAGCTGGGTGCGATGTTGATCGAAGTCAAAAAATTGGTCAAAAATGCGATGGAACGATAAAAAAAGGAAGAACGAAGGGAGAAGGAGCGCGAGAGAGAAAGGAGAAATTCCGCTGGAACTTTTTTGAGGGATTGGCGAAGAGTCTGGAAAGGATTTTTTAAGGGGTTAACGTCTTGACAGAAGTTTTTGACCTTAGAACGGTCACCTTATTTTATTTAAACTATTCTGGTGACGTGGTGTCATAAGTGACCCCAATTTCGAAAAATTCATGTCCCTGGTAAAATTCAAACAAATCCCCTTGAAAAATAGGAAACAAAGCAATGAAGTTAGTAAAACAAATTTTTTTTTACTTTAAAACAATATGAAATGAATATAAGGCTGTGTCATAATTTGGGCGCAGCAGCGTAAATGAACCCCTGTACGCGCGCTTCAGCGCGCGCTGGTATACCCTAGTTGATTAAATTGTTCATTGTTTTCAAAAAATGTATTATTTTCCATTTAATTTGCATTGATATATCAGACTTTTTCATAGTTATTTATTTTCAAACGGAAATCAAATTTTTCATTCCAAAATAATGGAATTTATGAATGAAAATTTGTTGGAAATACAATTTTCATCTAAAAATGAATAACTGTAAAATAGTTTTATAAATGAATGGAAATTGAATGGAAAATTAGAGATTTTTTCAAATCAATGAATAATTTATTCAATCGATTTAAATTTATTGAAAAACTATTCATTTTGATGGAGAATTACTTATAATGATTCTTTTATTTTTAAAAATTTCTAATTTCTAATGAAAAGGTCATTAATTAATCAAATTATTCCAATCATCCATTTTCGAATGAAAATCGATTTTTTTATTTTGAAATATAAATTTGCAATAAAAATTTATTGAGATTTTGATTTCAATTTGAAATTGATAAATTCTGACATAAATTGATTGATAAATGAAAATTCCATTAAAAAAAGACATTTTTTTAATTAAAAGAATAATTAAAAGTAATTCTTCATAAAAATAAACAGTTTTTTAATAAATTTCAATCGATTGATTAAATTGTTGATTGTTTTCAAAAAATGTATTATTTTCCATTTAATTTGCATTGATTTATCGGACTTTTTCATAGTCGTAATATTTTAATTTAGAAAAATGTAGTAGTAGTAGTAGTAGTAGTAGTAGTAGTAGTAGTAGTAGTAGTAGTGGAGTTTTACAAGCATACCTTTGTCGGGTTTTTACATGGTATGCTTTTTCGTATTTCCTCTATTTTTTCTTTATTTCCACTATTTGTGTCTGTTATTCCCACTGTTTTTGTTTTTCTCCACTGCGCACTGTGGACCTACATTTTTTACGTGGGTTCGGAATATCACATATACAAGCGGCTACCAAACGATAACAAACGATTCCATTCGATTCGATACGACTATCGAACGATTCCATACAATTTCATACGACTACCAAACGATCCCATACTATTACATATGACTACCAAACGATTCCATACGACACCATTACATACATGTATGACATATATAACTTGTGGTTAGGTAAGATGTATGTGTTAATAAATATGTGGAATATAAATATATAAGGAGTAAAGAGGTTACATAATAGGGTAATTAAAAAAGTAAACGCATATGTGTGAGAGTGGAATATATGAGGTAAATAGGTTATAAATGTATCAAGTATATAAAGTATATATAAGGTAGAAAATGGAAAATAATAGAAAAAGATAAATATATATTATATATACATAATATGGTATATGAGAAGGTATGTGTACGTGTGAAAGTGGAATACATGAGGTAAATAGGTTCAATGTATGAAGTACATAAGGTAAAAAGTGAATCAATTGTTTTTTTTAATGAATATATATCTATAATATGTATATATATAGGGAGTAAATAGGTTGCATAATTGGGTAATTTAAAAAGTAGACGTATGTGTGTGAGAGTGGAATATATGAGGGAAATAGGTTAAATGTATTAAGTATATAAAGTATATATAAGGTAGAAAATGAAAAATAATAGAAAAAGATAAATATATATTATATGTACATGATAGGGTATATGAGAAGGTATACGGGTATGTGTGAAAGTGGAATATATGAGATAAAAAGGTGAAATATATGAAATATATTAGGTGAAAAGTGAAAAATGATGAAAAAAGGTGAATATATATATACATAATATGTATATAATATGTATATATTAGGGTGCTTTTTTTTTGGCGACATTTTTTTTTTTTCACTCCCATCTCGCATTTTTGTGGGGAATACCTTAAAGAAAATTCCCTGAAAATTTGAGCCCTTAATATTAATTTTAAGTACTCGCCCAAGGCGTCCAATGATTTCCCCTTTAAAATACACGTAAAGTTCGATGTTTCTTCTGAAAAGTTCTACAGATCAGAGGCATTTAAAGGTACGATCTCGGTCGACGAACCGATTTATTCATAATTGAATGCTCTACAAAAGTGTCCATTGTGACGTGATTGTAACTCGAACTGGCGAGGTCGTACGGGTCACTAAACCCAATTTTTTCATGAAATTCTCGTTTTTTCACCTCTATCTCGTAAATGACGAGAGCTACAGAAAAAATAGGAATGACAAACTTGGCGGAAATTCAATTTTCTACAAAAAAGTATTGAAGCACCAAATCGCTAACATCGATGTTTCTTGAGATATTGGGCTTTTAAGTTGAGGTAGAATGGAATTTTCATGGATTATTGAGCTAAACTGTATAAGTTGTTAATTTATTATTCTTTATTGTCATTTAAATCGTCAAATATTTATTCGTTAAGTTGCAAATGATTGGAAAGTTGAATAATTGATGGTTTTGAAACTGAAATTCGAGAAAAAAACACATTTTCAAAGTGCTTAAAATTATTTTTTTCACTTTTCACGAATTTTTCAATTGATTTTCTCTCGATTCTTCTAATTTACTTACCAGTAATTGAATACCTATGAATTTCTAGTTAAAAATATGTTGTAAATTTACAAAATTTTCAACTAGAAATTTACAAATTTTACAAAATTTTTGTAAATTTACAACATATTTGTAACTAGAAATGTATAGGTATTCAATTGATGGTAAGTAAATTAGAATAATCAGGGGAAAATCAATCGAAAAATTCGTGAAGAGTAAAAAAAACAATTTTGGGCACTTTGAAAATGTGTTTTTTTTCTCGAATTCCAGTTTCAAAACGTTCAGTTATTCAACTCTTCAATCATTTGAAACTTAACAAATAAATATTTGATGATTTGAATGACAATAAAGAATCATAAATTAAAAACTTATACAATTTAGCTCAATAATCCACGAAAATTCCATACTACCTCAACTTAAAAGCCCAATATCTCAAGAAATGTCAATGTTAGCGATTTAGTGCTTGGATACTTTTTTGTAGGAAATTGAATTTCCTTCAAGTTTGTCATTCCTATTTTTCCTGTAGCTCTTGTCATTTACGAGATAGAGATAAAAAAACGAGAATTTCATGAAAAAATTGGGTTTAGTGACCCGTACGACCTCGCCAGTTCGAGTTACAATTACGTCACAATAGACACTTTTGTAGAGCATTCAATTATGAATAAATCGGTTCGTCGACCAAGATCGTACCTTTAAATGCCTCTGATCTGTAGAACTTTTAAGAAGAAAAATCGAACTTTACGTGTATTTTAAAGGGGAAATCATTGGACGCCTTGGGCGAGTACTTAAAATTAATATTAAGGGCTCAAATTTTCAGGGAATTTTCTTTAAGGTATTCCCTATAAAAATGCGAGATGGGAGTGAAAAAAAAAAATGTCGCCAAAAAAAAAAGCACCCTAGTATATATATATTTATATATAGACTGTACGAAAAAAATCATTACTTTATTTATTTATTTTTATATGACTAAGATATCTCATTATTTGTTAAATTCGAATTTAAATAATTGAAATTGAAAAACGAACGACGAAACGCGATGACGTCACAGCGGGACAAATGTCCCCTTTTGAGACAAATTCTCAAAAATTTTTCATTAACATCATCGTTCTCAGAATGGACCGAGTCGATTTTGTTGCAACAAAGACCAATCGGAAGAGAAAAATCGAAAAAAATTCAATAGAAAAATTGACATTGTTTGGTCCAGCCGTTTATCTGTGAGATCGATTTGAAGGCGCTGTGACGCCATCACTTCCGGTATATTCGCGTATATAAGAGTGCGGTAGCTTTCTTTTAATACTTGGCGTCGAGCCGCTACCGCGTCTCTTGATTTCTCCATCATTAAAGTTTTGATAAATATTGCCCTTTCCAAAATAAAGGGAAATCCGTGGAAAAATACTCCAAAAAAGTAAAAAAGGAACGCCAACTATTAAAAAATCGCAACTTCAGTTGAAAAATAACGACCCAATTTTCTCTTGATATTACTTTGCAATGTAACACTTTTGATTTACTAAATTTGTGTATTTTATTTTTCCTTCACTACAAACCGTCTTTTGACCTTCATAAAAATCTTATCAAAAAGTGTCAAACTCAATTGAGACAAAAAAAAATGGATCCATAGTGCCGTAGCCAAGAGCTCATAAATGAATGACTAAATTTCATAGACGAACGTACGCCCTTAACACATTCGGTTCAAGGGTTTCTCCATTTTGGAGGATTCCAGCGTGATTATCCTGAATATTATGATGACTTCATGCCAGCTAAAGATCATGAATGTACGTACAATACAATTCCACGGGACACGAAACATAAAAAAGGGCACGTTTGCGTACAAGGGCACGCGAACACGAACACGTACTTCCCGGACGAATTCACTGCAAAGATTATACAAAAACTTGGCGTGCATGGTTTTCAAAAATAATTTCGGGAAGACAAAAGATAATCGAATGTACAGTGCCTTCATTTAATGCCTGGTCCTGCCTTTACCAGCTAAGTTCAAGCTGGTCTTTGCCGTCATGTTTCGATTTTCGACAAATTTTGAGGCTGATGTGTCGCGAGTCATTTTTAACGCGCAGGGCGATATAACCTCGCGGAGGAATGACAGCGCTGAGGCGCCCGAACTGTAGCGTGAAGGCAGGCGTTCGAAATATGATTCTCGACGAGAACTTTTTCAACAGATCGAATAAGAATGCAGCCGAGACTTTTTAAAGGAATTGGATAGGAATCTTGACGGGATTTTTGAATGGTTGGCCAGCAGTCATGACGGGATTTTTTAAAGGGTTGACTAAGAGTCTTATCGGAACTTTTTTTATGGGATTGGGCGAGAGTCTGGACGTGATTTTTTGAGCGTTCATGATCATGATTCCCGGCGGGATATTTTTGAGGGTTTGACCAGGGGTGTCGACAGAAGTTTTTTAAGCAATTTAGTGACAGTATCGGCGAGACTTCTTTAAGGAATTGACCGAGAATCCCGTCGCGACTTTTCAAAGAATCTTGAGGCTTCATAAAAATTAACATCAATCCCGAATTTTATTGCATTCTTGTGACATTCTCGAGCGACACTTTGGAGTAATCGAATTCTACACTTTCCAGATGAATCCAATGGAAAATATGATTGCGTGTTATTATTTGGATCGGTTTGACTCCAAAATTATGTCGGTAATAGTTGGAATCATCTGGAAATATAGATTCCGATTACTTCAAACTGTCGCTCGACAATGCAACAAGGAATTTTCGAGATTTTCATTTGGTCAGATGATTCCAGCTATTACTGATTGAAGTTTGGAGAACAACTGATCCCAAAAGTCGCACGCAATCGTATTATTAGTTGGAATCGTCTGGAAAATGTAGATTCCGACTACTTCAAACTGTCGCTCGACAATACAACAAGGAATTTTCGAGATCATCATTTGGTTAGATGATTCCAGCTATGACTGATTGAAGTTTGGAGACCAACTGATCCCGAAAATCGCACGCAATCGTATTATTAGTTGGAATCATCTGGAAAATGTAGATTTCGACTACTTCAAACTGTCGCTCGATAATACAACAAGGAATTTTCGAGATCATCATTTGGTCAGATGATTCCAGCTATGACTGATTGAAGTTTGGAGACCAACTGATCCCGAAAATCGCACGCAATTGTATTATTAGTTGGAACCATCTGGAAATATAGATTTCGATTACTTCGAACTGTCGCTCGACAATGCAACAAGGAATTTTCGAGATTTTCATTTGGTCAGATGATTCCAGCTATTACTGATTGAAGTTTGGAGAACAACTGATCCCAAAAGTCGCACGCAATCGTATTATTAGTTGGAAACGTCTGGAAAATGTAGATTCCGACTACTTCAAACTGTCGCTCGATAATACAACAAGGAATTTTCGAGATCATCATTTGGTCAGATGATTCCAGCTATGACTGATTGAAGTTTGGAGACCAACTGATCCCGAAAATCGCACGCAATCGTATTATTAGTTGGAATCATCTGGAAATATAGATTCCGATTACTTCAAACTGTCGCTCGACAATGCAACAAGGAATTTTCGAGATTTTCATCTGGTCAGATGATTCCAGCTATTACTGATTGAAGTTTGGAGAACAACTGATCCCAAAAATCGCACGCAATCATATTATTAGTTGGTATCATCTGGAAAATAGAGATTCCGACTACTTCAAACTGTCGCTCGACAATACAACAAGGAATTTTCGAGATCATCATTTGGTCAGATGATTCCAGCTATGACTGATTGAAGTTTGGAGACCAACTGATCCCGAAAATCGCACGCAATCGTATTATTAGTTGGAATCATCTGGAAAATGTAGATTTCGACTACTTCAAACTGTCGCTCGACAATTCAACAAGGAATTTCCGAGATTTTCATTTGGTCAGATGATTCCAGCTATTACTGATTGAAGTTTGGAGAACAACTGATCCCAAAAGTCGCACGCAATCATATTATTAGTTGGAATCATCTGGAAAATGTAGATTCCGACTACTTCAAACTGTCGCTCGACAATACAACAAGGAATTTTCGAGATCATCATTTGGTCAGATGATTCCAGCTATGATTGATTGAAGTTTGGAGACCAACTGATCCCAAAAATCGCACGCAATCGTATTATTAGTTGGAATCATCTGGAAATATAGATTCCGATTACTTCGAACTGTAGCTCGACAGTGCAACAAGGAATTTTCGAGATTTTCATTTGGTCAGATGATTCCAGCTATTACTGATTGAAGTTTGGAGAACAACTGATCCCAAAAGTCGCACGCAATCATATTATTAGTTGGAATCATCTGACCAAATGAAAATCTCGAAAATTCCTTGTTGCACTGTCGAGCTACAGTTCGAAGTAATCGGAATCTATATTTCCAGATGATTCCAACTAATAATACGATTGCGTGCGATTTTTGGGATCAGTTGGTCTCCAAACTTCAATCAATCATAGCTGGAATCATCTGACCAAATAATGATCTCGAAAATTCCTTGTTGTATTGTCGAGCGACAGTTTGAAGTAGTCGGAATCTACATTTTCCAGATGATTCCAACTAATAATATGATTGCGTGCGACTTTTGGGATCAGTTGTTCTCCAAACTTCAATCAGTAATAGCTGGAATCATCTGACCAAATGAAAATCTCGAAAATTCCTTGTTGAATTGTCGAGCGACAGTTTGAAGTAGTCGAAATCTACATTTTCCAGATGATTTCAACTAATAATACGATTGCGTGCGATTTTCGGGATCAGTTGGTCTCCAAACTTCAATCAGTCATAGCTGGAATCATCTGACCAAATGATGATCTCGAAAATTCCTTGTTGTATTGTCGAGCGACAGTTTGAAGTAGTCGGAATCTACATTTTCCAGATGATTCCAACTAATAATATGATTGCGTGCGATTTTTGGGATCAGTTGTTCTCCAAACTTCAATCAGTAATAGCTGGAATCATCTGACCAGATGAAAATCTCGAAAATTCCTTGTTGCATTGTCGAGCGACAGTTTGAAGTAATCGGAATCTATATTTCCAGATGATTCCAACTAATAATACGATTGCGTGCGATTTTCGGGATCAGTTGGTCTCCAAACTTCAATCAGTCATAGCTGGAATCATCTGACCAAATGATGATCTCGAAAATTCCTTGTTGTATTATCGAGCGACAGTTTGAAGTAGTCGGAATCTACATTTTCCAGACGATTCCAACTAATGATACGATTGCGTGCGACTTTTGGGATCAGTTGTTCTCCAAACTTCAATCAGTAATAGCTGGAATCATCTGACCAAATGAAAATCTCGAAAATTCCTTGTTGAATTGTCGAGCGACAGTTCGAAGTAGTCGAAATCTACATTTTCCAGATGATTCCAACTAATAATACGATTGCGTGCGATTTTCGGGATCAGTTGGTCTCCAAACTTCAATCAGTCATAGCTGGAATCATCTGACCAAATGATGATCTCGAAAATTCCTTGTTGCATTGTCGAGCGACAGTTTGAAGTAATCGGAATCTATATTTCCAGATGATTCCAACTATTACCGACATAATTTTGGAGTCAAACCGATCCAAATAATAACACGCAATCATATTTTCCATTGGATTCATCTGGAAAGTGTAGAATTCGATTACTCCAAAGTGTCGCTCGAGAATATCACAAGAATGCAATAAAATTCGGGATTGATGTGAATTTTTATGAAGCCTCAAGATTCTTTGAAAAGTCGCGACGGGATTCTCGGTCAATTCCTTGAAGAATTCTCGCCGATACTGTCACTAAATTGCTTAAAAAACTTCTGTCGACACCCTTGGTCAAACCCTCAAAAATCCCCGCCGGGAATCATGATCATGAACGCTCAAAAAATCACGTCCAGACTCTCGCCCGATCCCATAAAAAAAGTTCCGATGAGACTCTTAGTCGACCCTTTAAAAAATCCCGTCATGACTGCTGGCCAACCATTCAAAAATCCCGTCAAGATTCCATCCAATTCCTTTAAAAAGTCTCGGCTGCATTCTTATTCGATCTGTTGAAAAAGTTCTCGTCGAGAATCATATTTCGAACGCCTGTCTTCACGCTACAGTTCGGGCGCCTCAGCGCTGTCATTCCTTCGCGAGGTTATATCGCCCTGCGCGTTAAAAATGACTCGCAACACATCAGCCTCAAAATTTGTCGAAAATCGAAACATGACGGCAAAGACCAGCTTGAACTGAGCTGGTAAAGGCAGGACCAGGCATTAAATGAAGGCACTGTACCAACAAGATTAATAATCATCTCATTTTCGTCTATGAAAGAAGAATTTTCATTTTTACATAGCATTTGTCAGTTTGCATTAAGGGGGGGGGGGGGGAGCATGCTTTAGGCGCTTCAAAAAATCCACTTCTTTCGCACAAATGTCTTCCCAAACTATCCAAGAATGTGTACCTAAAACTTCAGACGCAAATTCGAAATATTTTCGGAGTTACAGAAGAAATAGTGAGCACGCGTCGAGCAGGTATACGAGCGAGATCGCTCGTACCGCGCGCTTCACCCCTTGATCTATTGTACGTTTTGTGATCTATTGTATAGTTCTTTGAAGAGTCTATAGGGCAACTGTATGGACCAGGAATTGCTGATTAGCATATTAATGCGGTAAGTTGCAGAAAATACAATTCTTTATATACGAAAACTGACGCACGATTTCTCGGTTTTTCATTTTTACGATTTTTCTCAATTAGCGGGAAAGATCGGGAATAAACTAAACGTCCCATCGAAACGGAACGAAATGTTCCGTTCGGGATTAAATTCTCTTCTAGTCGAACCTAAAAAACCTTAAGAAAGTTAAGATCAACCCACTTTTTAAAAAATCTAAAGTGAATTTTTTTTTCACAAGAAATGCATTTTTATTTTAATTCGCGAAAAATTGTTGGATTTTTCACTTTTTGTTGAATTTTATTGGTTTAACTAGGAACTATACTATTGAAAAAAAAAAATTCGGGTTCCTTGTTTCAGATGGAAATTGCGACCGGCACCTTTCCCGCCGCACGACAAATGCACCCTCGAGACGCCTCGGCGAAATGCTTGTATTGGGCATAAAATGACATATGACTTGATGAAAAAATTTAAGAAGACTGATGAAATATATAACAATAAAACCGGAAGTTTCGTTTCAATCGGATATTTCTTTCCTTCCGAAAAAAATCCTTGGAAAAATCGATTTTATGAAGCCTCTAAAGGAGGCTCCCCCCTTAAAGAAAAACTATACTGGAAAAACGACAGAATTTTCTAGTTGGATTTCGCAAACTCGGCCCCCAATGAAATATCGCCCATTGAACACCCTGCTGCAAAGTATCCTATGCACCGAGGGAGGATAGTCAACAGCGAACGCGCTGTTTTCAGGACAAATTGTAACCAAGCGCGCGGCGCGCAAGGCGGAGATGAGGTAAAATTTGCCATGTTGTCTCTGTCCCCAGTCCGTACTGGGGACGCCACTGAGAGGGTGGTGGGAAATTCCTCGTCCATGTGTACTCGTGTAAACATGGATGAGGAATTCCTTCGCCGAAATTATTTTTGAAAACCATGCACGCCAAGTTTTTGTATAATCTTGGCAGTGAATTCGTCCGGAAAGTACGTGTTCGTGTTCGCGTGCCCTTGTACGCAAACGTGCCCTTTTTTATGTTTCGTGTCCCGTGGAATTGTAATGTACACTCCCGCTCAAAAGTATGGGTTCACTTCGCGAAATTTTCAGCTTCGGTATAAGTTCTGTATCTTGGTGGAAAAAGGTTGTAAGAGAATTTAATGAGCACCGTTTTGAAGTTTTAGCTTCACTTTGCCATTTTTTATCAAGAGTCGCGGCAGCGGCTCGACGCCAAGTTTAAAAGAAAAGCGTAGCGCGCGAGCCGGCCGTACTCTTATATACAGTAAAATAGGCATTTTATGACGTCACACAAAGTTTAAATCGTTCTCACAGGAGAACGGGTTGAGGGAAAAATCTCATATTAGATTTGAATTTTCTATGATTTTTTATCTTTCGAATGGTCCTTGGTAGAACAAAATCCGTTCAGCCAATCCAGAGAAATCTAACATTGAAGATTTTGGACGCGAGGTTTGGGATCCCTTCTGTTTCTTAGAGTCAGAAAGGCGTAAGTTATGTGCGCAGGCGCTTGGACATACGCCCTTACGTGCCTGGTGGACATTTTCGGCCCGTGACGTCACCCGCCCCGCTAAACGTGGTATCCCCACTATTTGCGCGCCACTGAGCGAGAGAGACAGACTATATCGGGCCTCTCTTTCGTATGGTTTTCGTTGTTTAGCTACCATGGTTTTCGTTGTCTAGCTATCATGGTTTTCGTTGTCAAGGTACACGGCTCCATGGTTTTTGTTGTCTAGGTATATTTCTCCATGGTTTTCGATGTGTAGGTATATTTCTCCATGGTTTTTGTTGTCTCTGGATATTTCTCCATGGTTTTCGTTGTCAAGGTACACGGCTCCATGGTTTCTGATGTCTAGGTATATTTCTCGATGGTTTTCGATGTGTAGGTATATTTCTCCATGGTTTTCGTTGTCTCTGTATATTTCTCCATGGTTTTCGATGTCTAAGTATATTTCTCCATGGTTTTCGATGGCTAGGAATGTTTCTCCATAGTTTTCGATGTCTAGGTCGTCGGCTCCATGGTTTTCGGTGTCTAGGTCCACGGCTTCATGGTTTTTGATGTCTAGGTATATTTCTCCATGGTTTTCGATGTCTAGGTCGTCGGCTCCATGGTTTTCGGTGTCTAGGTCCACGGCTCCATGGTTTTTGTTGTCAAGGTATATTTCTCCATGGTTTTCGACGTGTAGGTATGGTTTTTGTTGTCTGGGTATATTTCTCCATGGTTTTCGTTGTCTCTGTATATTTCTCCATGGTTTTCGATGCCTAGGTATATTTCTTCATGGTTTTCGATGTCTAGGTCGACGGCTCCATGGTTTTCGTTGTCAAGGAACACGGCTCCATGGTTTTTTATGTCTAGGTATGTTTCTCCATGGTTTTTGATCGCTAGGTTCATGGCTCCATGGTTTTCGATGTCTAGGTCGACGGCTTCATGGTTTTCGACGTCTAGGTATATTTCTCAATGGTTTTCGATGTCTAGGTCGACGGCTTCATGGTTTTCGATGTTTAGGTATATTTCTCCATGGTTTTCGATGCCTAGGTATGTTTCTTCATGGTTTTCGATGTCTAGGTATATTTCTTCAAGGTTTTTGCTGTCTAAGTATATTTCTCCATGGTTTTCGATGCTTAGGTATATTTCTCCATAATTTTCGGTGTCTAGGTCCACGGCTCCATGGTTTTTGTTGTCTCTGTATATTTCTCCATGGTTTTCGATGCCTAGGTATATTTCTTCATGGTTTTCGATGTCTAAGTATATTTCTTCATGGTTTTCGATGTCCAAGTATATTTCTCCATGGTTTTCGATGTCTAGGTCGTCGGCTCCATGGTTTTCGGTGTCTAGGTCCACGGCTCCATGGTTTTCGGTGTCTAGGTCCATGGCTTCATGGTTTTCGGTGTCTAGGTCCACGGCTTCATGGTTTTCGGTGTCTAGGTCCACGGCTCCATGGTTTTCGATGTCTAGGTATATTTCCCCATGGTTTTCGATTTCTAGGTATATTTCTTCACGGTTTTTGATGTCTAGGTATATTTCTCCATGGTTTTCGTCGGCTTTGTATATTTTTCCATGGTTTTCGATGCTTAGGTATATTTCTTCATGGTTTTCGATGTCTAGGTATATTTATTCATGGTTTTTGCTGTCTAGGCATATTTCTCCATGGTTTTAGTTGTCTCTGTATATTTCTCCATGGTTTTCGATGTCTAGGTCGGCGGCTCTATAGTTTTCGATGTCAAGGTATATTTCTCCATTGTTTCCGATGTCTAGGTATATTTCCCCATGGTTTTCGATGTCTAGGTCCACGGCTCCATGGTTTTTGATGTCTAGGTATATTTTTCCATGGTTTTCGATGTCTAGGTCCACGGCTCCATGGTTTTTGATGTCTAGGTCCATTCCTTCATGGGTATCGGTGTCTAGGTCCACGGCTCCATGGTTTTTGATGTAATTTGTTTTTCATCTCAAAAATCAAAATCTTCTTCATTCAAATTTCGGCAACATAAAAAATATTTATCAGACTTTATGATTGAAGGGGTTGACCGGGGGTTGCCACGGAAGTGTTTGACCTTCGCACGGTAACCTTATTTTATTTAAACTTTCCGGTGACGTGGGGTCATAAATCACCCCAGTTTTAAAAACTCCCTGTCTCTTCTAAAATTCAATGAAAATGATCCACCTTGGGCTTATTCTTTTCGTTTTTTAATGCAGGATCACGTGAGCCTGGGGCAATTTCTCTCGGAGTCAAAAAATAAGCCAAAAATGCAATAAAACGATTAAAAAACGGGAGAACGAAGGGAGAAAGGGCACGAGGGAGAAGGGTGAAGTCTCGTCAGGACTTTTTTGAGGGATTGACGAAGAGTCTTGACGGAATTTTTTAAGGCGCTCACCAGTGGTCTCGAACGTGGTTTCTTAAGAGTTAGTTAATATTTACTAAACTCAGAGTCTCGTCACTATGGTTTTAAGGGATTAACGAAGAGTCTGGACGACAATTTCGAAAGGGTTAACCAAGGCTTTTAATGGGAGTTTTTAAGGGATTAACCACGAATCTCGCCAGGACTTTTTTAAGGGATTGGTCAAGAGTCTGGACGAGAATTTTGAAGGGGTTTATCATGACCCTCGCCGATATATTTTGAAGGGATTTGCGGAAGCGGTGTCGACGGAAGTTTTTCAAGGCATTGAGTGGAAGCGTCCAGAGACTTTTTTATGGGATTCATAAAGAATCTCGCCGCGACTTTTTCAAAAGATTCATCGAGATTCTGGTCGAGACTTGTTTCAACAGATCGACCAAGAATCGTGCCAAGACTTTTTTAAGGGATTAGTCAAGAGTCTGGATGGGATTTTTTAAAGAGTCGACAAAAAGTCTTGACGAGATTTTTGCAACAGACTAGCCAAGGGTAGACGAGCTTTTTTAAGGGATTGACTAAGGGCCTCACTGAGGTTTCATTGAGAGATTGACCACGAGTCTCTTCGTGGTTTCCTTGAGGGATTGAACAAGGTTCTCGATGAGAGTTTTTTAAGTCTTTGATCATGACTGTTGTCGAGATATTTAAAGGAATTTACCAGGGGTGTCGACAGAAGTTTTTGAAGAGATTTATTTTATTTCAAGAATAACCAACCAGAACAAATAATGCCTCTATAATTACAAAAAAATGTCGATGAATATCCCGCTTTTCAAAAAGAAGAGAAATCCGTGGAAAAATACTTTTGAAAAGTAAAAAAAGAACGCCAATTTTAAAAGATCGCAACCTCAGTAGAAAAATAATTACTCAATTTTGTTCATATCACTTTGACATAAAAAACACTTTAGATTTACAAAATGTAATGCATTTTTCCTTCCCTACGAACGATATTTTGAAATTCCCGAAAATTTTCTCAAAAACTCTCAAGCTCAATAGACAAAAAGAAATGAAATCATTGCAACATAGCCAAGAATTTAAAAAATAATGAATAGCTACATTTCACAGGGAAACATGTGCACCCTCAATACATTTTGTGTATTTAAGGGTCTGCAAAGGCTCTACAAAAAAATGCAAAAAATTGGCGTGCATGGTTAACTAAAAAAGCCCGGAAAGATAAAGAATCAATTTAAGGGAGAGGCGGACAAACTTGAACAACTGCCTAAAATAGAATTTCCGTTTTTCATCTGGAAAATCGAAATCGTTTTCATTCAAATCTCGTCAAGATAAAAAAACATTTATCAGATTGCATGGAATGAAATTTTTTAAAAGTTTCGTTCCCCTTGGCTCTCCAGACTTTGAAAAATGATTATTAATTGTGCAAAGAGGAGAGATTTTTGTTTAATATGGAAATAGGAAATATCATCGCGGAAAGAGGAATAGGATAAACAGCGAACATTTGGAATAATATGGAATTATCATCGCGGAAAGAGAACAGAAAAAACAGCGAACATTTAGAATTTCGGAGGATGTTCCATTCCCCATTACATGACGTCATAATGCTACTTTGCGCGTGCATGCGGAAACTTCTAACAAGAACAGTGACGCAGGCCTTCGCCGAACTTTTTTAGTTAACCATGCACGCCAATTTTTTGCATTTTTTTGTAGAGCCTTTGCAGACCCTTAAATACACAAAATGTATTGAGGGTGCACATGTTTCCCTGTGAAATGTAGCTATTCATTATTTTTTAAAGTCTTGGCTATGTTGCAATGATTTCATTTCTTTTTGTCGATTGAGCTTGAGAGTTTTTGAGAAAATTTTGGGGAATTTCAAAATATCGTTCGTAGGGAAGGAAAAATGCATTACATTTTGTAAATCTAAATTGTTTTTTATGTCAAAGTGATATGAACAAAATTGAGTAATTATTTTTCTACTGAGGTTGCGATCTTTTAATTTTTTACAATTGTTTTTATAGTCCCCACGCGCTTTTGAACATGGCAGTTTTTTGATGTTTTTTTGCGCTCTGGAAACGGGCTCTCTGGCTATTAGAAAATTTCCCTTGCAATTTTATTTATCGCGGTTTCAAAGAGGATATCAAACACTGCATTTTCGTTTTTGAAAAAGTATTGTGCGATATTTTTTACCAAAAATATTCCAATTTTTTACAAAAATTGATAATTTTATTCAATTCGGCGTATCTTGAAAACGGCGGGTGATCGAAGAACATAGCAAGAGGGTGAAAAGTTGCAATAGATCATGATGGACCTGGTAAATTTATTTCAAAATTTTTTTCCGACATTTGTTTTTTCATACTCGTGGAGTCAAAATGATTTTAATTTTCTCATGATTTTTTCTTTTTTTTAAACGGCTGAGCCATTTTCTTTTATCGCTTCGATCTTTATCTTGACGTAATTTGTACTAAAAATTAATTTTTTTCACGAAAAAAACGTACAAAAAATTGTGCAAAATTTAATTTTTAGTTCCAATTACAACAAGATGCTGATAAAACCAATAAAAGAAATGCCTCCGCCGTCTAAAAAAAAAGAAAAAATCATGAGAAAATTAAAATTATTTTGACTCCACGAGTATAAAAAAACAAATGTCGGAAAAAAATTCTGAAATAAATCTACCAGGTCCATCATGATCTATTGCAACTTTTCACCCTCTTGCTATTTTCTTCGATCACTCGCCGTTTTCAAGATACGCCGAATTGAATAAAATTATCAATTTTTGTCAAAAATTGGAATATTTTTGGTAAAAAAAATCGCACAATACTTTTTCAAAAACGAAAATGTAGTGTTTGAAATCCTCTTTGAAACTGCGATGAATGGAATTGCAAGGAAAATTTTCTAATAGCCAGAGAGCCCGTTTCTAGAGAGCAAAAAAACATCGAAAAACTGCCATGTTCAAAAGCGCGTGGGGACTATAAAAAAAAATGTAAAAAATTATAAAAAATGGCAACGTGAAGCTAAAACTGTCCTCTTCAAAATGGTGCTCATTAAATTCTCTTGCGACCTTTTTCCACCAAGATATGGAACTTATACCAAAGCTGAAAATTTCGAGAAGTGAACCCATACTTTTGAGCGGGAGTGTACGTACATTCATGATCTTTAGCTGGCATGAAGTCATCATAATATTCAGGATAATCACGCTGGAATCCTCCAAAATGGAGAAACCCTTGAACCGAATGTGTTAAGGGCGTACGTTCGTCTATGAAATTTAGGCATTCATTTACGAGCTCTTGGCTACGGCACAATGATTCCATTTTTTTTGTCTCAATTGAGTTTAACACTTTTTGATAAGATTTTTATGAAGGTCAAAAGATGGTTTGCAATGAAGGAAAAATAAAATACATCAATTTAGTAAATCAAAAGTGTTACATTGCAAAGTAATATCAAGAAAAAATTGGGTCGTTATTTTTCAACTGAAGTTGCGATTTTTTAATAGTTGGCGTTCCTTTTTTACTTTTCTGGAGTATGTTTCCACGGATTTCCCTTCTTTTTGGAAAGGGCAATATTTATCAAAACTTTAATGATGGAGAAGTTTTCATACAAAGTAATATATAGATATGTTAGTTATAATTTTCCAAATGCGGTTGCACTTTTTTAATACTTGGCGTCTTTTTTTTCAACTTTTATAAAGTATTTTCCCACGGATTTCACTTTTTTTTGGAAAACAGGATGTTCATCAACATTTTTTTTTTTCTATAATCGAGGGATTATTTGTTGTGGTTGGTTGTTCTGGAGAGAGGATAAATCTCTACACATCGAAAACTATAGAGAAATATACCTAGATATCAAAAACCATGAAGAAATATACCTGGACATCAAAAACCATGGAGTCGTGGACCTAGGCACCGAAAACCATGGAGCCGTCGACCTAGACATCGAAAACCATGAAGAAATATACCTATAGTCCAGGAAACGGGTATTTTTACGTGACACAGAGCCAGACCGATTCTAACCGACCGTTTCGTGTAGGGCTCAAGTCCCTGATAAAGGCCTGATAGTTTCCAACCACAGATTTTGGGAGGCTTTTTTTTGCCACGCGGTCAAAGTTGGTAAAACCATGTTTTTGCGAGATAGCGCCGAAACTATCCACCGCAGAGAAAAAAAGTTGAGTAACTATTTGTAGGTATTCGAAAAATGAACAATTTGGCGGGTCGCAAGTTAAAATCGGTTCATTAGTTCGCTCGCAAATAATAAAAAACCAGCTAAAATGGCCATTTCTATTATAACAAATTATTAGTTCAAAAATTTATGTTGAGTCTTCCAAATCTCAGAATATGTGCCCCCCGGTACACTCAATAAGTGTGCAAAATTTGAGCCCGATCGGATTAATAGTTTCTGAGAAAATCCATTTGTTGTTAAAAAACCGACTTTTTTTGCAAGGAATTTCTACACCGGGAGGGGGTCACAGGTCAATAAAACCAAAACAAAATGATTCCGAAAGAATCAAACTATCACATACGCTTTGGGGCAAATCGATTTTTTATAATTAAAGGGGTGAAAAACGGCTCCAAAAATGGGGTACGATTTTTACTCATAAACAATTAAAATTTCATCGCGAATTTCCAAGTTACAGAGTCGGGAGTGACATCATTCGAAAGCGGTTATTTTTATACGAATTTAGAAGAAGAAAAAATTGCATAAAGTTAATTAGGGGGAGATAAAAAAATTAGTTTTTTAATAATTATTGCAGCTGCTCATTTCAACATAGAGAGCTGAAAATTGGACAGCGTACGGGGTGAGGCTTCTGCTACCTGGAGAAAAATTGGCGGAAAAATCCCATATAAATTTATTGTTTTCGGTGAAGGTTTTGTGGGAGGCTAAATTTCACGTAGCGTTTGACGGCAGAGTGGGGGCAGCCGTCTCCGACTCGCGCGCGCTCGCATGAAAAGTGAATTCGCGCGTTCAAATTCCACCAACAAGCAATATCTCCGGACCTAATCAACTTATCGAGTTGTTTTTTTTTTAACCTGGGCTAAATTTTTCCGCTGAGCATGATTTGGCTATTCAAAATTCCGAAAAATCGAAAATTCACCTCCAAATTTGTTGTTAATTTTTTTTTTTCATTTTTTTAACACAGTTTTTTACACAACTTTTGGGTGAAATCAATTGCACATATTATCGTTGTGATGTTCCCCAACTACTGTACAGAGGGGAAAAAAATTCAATGCAGAATGTTTTTTTGAGCGGAGCACGTGTCGTTCCGTTGCCAGAAAAAATTAACTATTCGAAGCCATCGCGACTACGATAGATAACCACATGTTCTTAAGTATGAAAAATATTTTTTCTTTTTAATTAAAATTATTATGCATTATTTTTCAGGGTACAAGCATTTCGCATTGTTTTTTTCCCTTCCGTACAGTAGTTGAAGAAGATCACAAGGATAACATTCTCATTTGATTTCACCCAAAAGTTGTGTAAAAAACTGTGTTAAAAAAATGAAAAAAAAAAAAATTAACAACAAATTTGGAGGTGAATTTTCGATTTTTCGGAATTTTGAATAGCCAAATCATGCTCAGCGGAAAAAGTTAGCCCAGGTTAAAAAAAAAACAACTCGATAAGTTGATTAGGTCCGGAGATATTGCTTGTTGGTGGAATTTGAACGCGCGAATTCACTTTTCATGCGAGCGCGCGCGAGTCGGAGACGGCTGCCCCCACTCTGCCGTCAAACGCTACGTGAAATTTAGCCTCCCACAAAACCTTCACCGAAAACAATAAATTTATATGGGATTTTTCCGCCGATTTTTCTCCAGGTAGCAGAAGCCTCACCCCGTATGCTGTCCAATTTTCAGCTCTCTATGTTGAAATGAGCAGCTGCAATAATTATTAAAAAACTAATTTTTTTATCTCCCCCTAATTGACTTTATGCAATTTTTTCTTCTTCTAAATTCGTATAAAAATAACCGCTTTCGAATGATGTCACTCCCGACTCTGTAACTTGGAAATTCGCGATGAAATTCTAATTGTTTATGAGTAAAAATCGTACCCCATTTTTGGAGCCGTTTTTCACCCCTTTAATTATAAAAAATCGATTTGCCCCAAAGCGTATGTGATAGTTTGATTCTTTCGGAATCATTTCGTTTTGGTTTTAGTGACCTGTGACCCCCTCCCGGTGTAGAAATTCCTTGCAGAAAAAGTCGGTTTTTTAACAACAAATGGATTTTCTCAGAAACTATTAATCCGATCGGGCTCAAATTTTGCACACTTATTGAGTGTACCGGGGGGCACATATTCTGAGATTTGGAAGACTCAACATAAATTTTTGAACTAATAATTTGTTATAATAGAAATGGCCATTTTAGCTGGTTTTTAATTATTTGCGAGCGAACTAATGAACCGATTTCAACTTGCGACCCGCCAAATTGTTCGTTTTTCTAATACCTACAAATAGTTACTCAACTTTTTTTCTCTGCGGTGGATAGTTTCGGCGTTATCTCGCAAAAACATGATTTTGCCAACTTTGACCGCGTGGCAAAAAAAAGCCTCCCAAAATCTGTGGTTGAAAACTATCAGGCCTTTATCAGGGACTTGAGCCCTACACGAATCGGTCGGTTAGAATCGGTCTGGCTCTGTGTCACGAAAAGAGCATTTTTCATACCCGTTTCCTGGACTACTAGACATCATAAACCATGGAGCCGTGGACCTAGACACCGAAAACCATGAGGCCGTGTACCTAGACATCGAAAACCATGAAGAAATATAGCTAGGCATCGAAACCGATGGAGAAATATACCTAGACATCAAAAACCATGGAGCCATCGAACTACACATCGAAAACCATGGAGAAATATACCTAGACATCAAAAATCATGGAGCCGTGGACCTAGGCATCAAAAACCATGGGGAAATATACCTAGACATCAAAAATCATGGAGCCGTGGACCTAGGCATCAAAAACCATGGGGAAATATACCTAGACATCAAAAATCATGGAGCCGTGGACCAAGGCATCAAAAACCATGGAGCCGTGGATCTAGACACCGAAAACCATGGAGCCGTGGACCTAGACATCGAAAACCATGGAGAAATATACCTAGACATCATAAACCATGGAGCCGTGGACCTAGACACCGAAAACCATGAGGCCGTGTACCTAGACATCGAAAACCATGAAGAAATATAGCTAGGCATCGAAACCGATGGAGAAATATACCTAGACATCAAAAACCATGGAGCCATCGAACTACACATCGAAAACCATGGAGAAATATACCTAGACATCAAAAATCATGGAGCCGTGGACCTAGGCATCAAAAACCATGGGGAAATATACCTAGACATCAAAAATCATGGAGCCGTGGACCTAGGCATCAAAAACCATGGGGAAATATACCTAGACATCAAAAATCATGGAGCCGTGGACCAAGGCATCAAAAACCATGGAGCCGTGGATCTAGACACCGAAAACCATGGAGCCGTGGACCTAGACATCGAAAACCATGGAGAAATATACCTAGACATCATAAACCATGGAGCCGTCGACCTAGACACCGAAAACCATGGAGCCGTGGACCTTGACATCGAAAACCATGGAGAAATATACATAGACATCAAAAACCATGAAGAAATATACCTGTACATCAAAAACCATGGAACCGTGGACCTAGGCATCGTAAACCATTGGGAAATATACCTAGACATCAAAAACCATGAAGAAATATACCCAGACATCAAAAATCATGGAGCCATGGGCCTAGACACCGAAAACCATGGAGCCGTGGACCTTGACATCGAAAATCATAGAGAAATATACCTAGACATCAAAAACCATGAAGCCGTGGACCTAGACACGGAAAACCATGGAGCCGTCGAACTACACATCGAAAACCATGGAGAAATATACCTTGTGACGTTGTCACTTTTGTTGCCAGCTGTCGAGTCGCGGCGAGAGCTACCGGATCCCAGTCTGGGACCGGCCTTTTCTTTTTTCATTTGATTTCAGCCCCCCCCCCAGGATCGAGGAGGACCGAACGAGCCGACGAACTCGGAGAAAACACCACGAACTTCCCTGAACATTCCCGCGAGCGCGAGCGAGCGACCCACCGACCGAGCGAACAGCTGATTCGCCCTAAAACTCGCGCACTTGACCCACTTACGAATTTCTCCCTCCCTCCCCCGCGTGTCAATTTTCGTGTTCCCCCCTTAGCCCCACTCACTTTAGCCCCGCACACACTCGTTTTTCGCGACAAGCGTCGAGTCGCGGAAACCGTGTCACCCATCGTCCCTCCGACAAGGCTTGTCCGTCGAGTCGGAGGAAACTCAACGGTTTCCGCGGCGTCCAGGCGCGTTTTCGACAATACGACCGCGACTCTGCCACGGCTGTTTTGACAGCCGTGGGCGCCGCCATCTTGCTCGAGCCTCGGTCTCGCGAGGCAGGTAGCGTGGCGCCAGCGCCCGGTCGCGGGACCGACGTAGGCGCCACCTGTGTGCGATCTCGCGAGGCCGACGCTCGATAAGCGGATCAATAATTGGTCGGCTCTAAAGCCGCGTTTTGATTGGCTATCGGAACGTTCG